>JAVTVJ010000234.1:0-585894 GCA_034509425.1 Eopsaltria australis
AAGGGAAGGGAAGGGAAGGGAAGGGAAGGGAAGGGAAGGGAAGGGAAGGGGAGAAGAGAGAAGAGAAGAGAAGAGAAGAGAAGAGAAGAGAAGAGAAGAGAAGAGAAGAGAAGAGAAGAGAAGAGAAGAGAAGAGAAGAGAAGAGAAGAGAAGAGAGCAGCCCACTGGGCATGCCAAGAAGGGCCAGTATAGAAAGCAAGGAAATGTGAAGTCTTGTCCAACAGTTCTTTAAAGCAAGAGAATGATAGAACTGGATCAGAAAGCAGAATTTACTCTCCCTGGACAAGGATTACTCTTGAACCCAGATCCACCTCACTCAAATTACTTCAAATGGACCCAGAAAGTAACTTTGTTATTTGTTATGACTCTCTGGAAATTCAAAAATATGACCTTCCTTTGCCACCCTTGATTGCCAGCCCTAATAACTCTGTTCCAGACGTGCTCTTGGCATGGCTGGGGAATCACCATGGAATGTAATTGGAAAATATCTGAGAGCTGAAGGCTAAGGCTGCCCTCAAACTCAGCTTTACTGGAGAGTCTGAGGGTTTGGAATACGTGGGCAGTCTGTGAGTGAGGGAATTTCAGACAGAAATTATGGAGGTTTGAACTTCAGGCTGTTGAGTGGGAGCAGAACCCTGGGACTGAACCAAGGGAGAGGAGAGCTCAGGCTGGTAGCAGAGGCTGCAGAGGGATGGGATGTGCTGGCCTGGAGCCCTGGATATTCCTGAATGCAACAAAAAAGCAGCGAGGTCAGCAAGAGCCCACAAGACAGGAGCAGCTTTCCTGTTCAGAACCACCTGCAGGGCTATAAAACCATTTAAAAATTGAGAGATCAATCTTAATCATGAGACCTGTTCTTTTGAAAGCCCCACAGGAGCAGTTCAGCAGCTCTTTCACACTTTAAATCACAGGAGCAGTGAAACCAACATCTAATTTTTGTTTTTAAAAACTGCAAAAAAGAGAATTTTTTACACAATTGTCAGTTCCCAAATTCAATAACAAAGGTGTTGGGGGAGCAATCCATACACTCTGAGTTTAAAAAAAATTAATGAGTAGAAGAATGCCAAGAAATTGCTCCTGAAAATAAGAGTGCAGTCTAGAGAAGAATTTGATATTATTTCTTCTTGTCTTTTTGAGTTCCTAAGCAGTACAATAGGACAGGAAATAAAGCAAAGCTCAGGTATGCAATGGTGTATCAAGTCTTCAAGTATTAACTGTAGGAAGAAGGCAGTCAAAGCCTTTAGTAAATTTTTAAACTTTAATTAAAATTAGGAGCTATAGGAGGAAAGGGGAAGATAAACATATTAAAGAAAACAAGAATTTTGTACAGAGTTTGAAAAAGGACAGTAGAACTTGGAGAAACAGTAGCATTGGCTTGATGTTTTTTTGGTTTCTTGATAATTTGCCACTCTTTTAACACTTCTAATAATTTGCAGTATCCAGTCTTGAGCTTATAAGATAAGGAAAAGTTGTGGAAATCAGCCTTGTTCCATGCGCACATTTTATAATCTCATATCAGCCTGTCTCTTATGCTGCTGGAGAGATCAATGGATGTTCCCTGCTGAGGATGTTATCTTTGGTACCAACTTTTTAATTAACTCTTGTCCTGAGCTCAAAGAGCAATGTTTCACAGTAAAAACTCTTGATGTATAAAGCAGATCTGACATTTATCAATTACACTCCGTGGTATCCAGTGCAGTGATCAAACAGCCTGAGCTGTAGTACTGCTTGTTCTCCAGTGATGGCAAAATAACTCACATACCCACATCAAATGCATTTGCATGGCTCAGGACTCCTTTTGAATGTGTTTACCAATCACATTGTGAAGAATATTCTGTTGGCACTGAAGGGAAATTGTCAATACTGAGATCGTGTTGTGTTATTAGATGGAAAATTAAATAAATGTAGTACAGTTTTAATTTGAGTTGCTGTCAATGGAAAAAGCCAAGGCACTTTCACTTCCTGGCTGCTCTGACTGCACTGTGAGTTTGCTCTGCTCTCCTCTGGGCATCAGGAGGATTTCCAGATGAAGCTTTCCGTGGGCATCTGTGGACCAGCCCACAGGTCTCTGCGTTTGGCTTCCTCTTTCGCTTTGCAGGCAAAAATCTAATTTATCAGAAGTGAATCAGATGCAGTCCATGAATCTAGATGACATTCTTTCCTTAGGGAGAGCACTCATCCAGCCTGGCAACGTTGTGAAAGTGTTTTCTCTTCACTGCCATCTCTGAGCAGCAGAGCTGTCCTGGGCTGTCAGAGGGAGACCCAACACCCTCGACCAGCTCCTCACCCCTCACACCAGAACCCTTCAATGTCTCTCTGAATGCCTCTGATCTGCTTGGTAATTCTTGGTGTTTATTGGTATTTCTTAGGATGTTTTCCAGAGATGGCACAGAATTAATATATTCTGTTAAAACAAAATAAAGCTTTCTAAAATTTTGAAATGTATTACTTCATATTCTTCCTGTATTTGTGTTATTTTATTCCTTGATTGCAGTAGCAGTCACTGAATATTTGAGGGTCATTCAACACTACAGGTACATCATGACAACAAATTAATGTTTTAATAAAACCCAACTAGGACAGCTGCTTCTTAAGACTCAGTCTGAGTGTTTCTATTTGTGTAAGGGGCTTTCATAGGATGTCTGGGAAGAATTTCTCTGCCTCTCTTTTGAGATCTCATATATTGAAAAACTGTTGAAGTTTCAAGAGCCACTGTGTTTTAGGAAGACCTCCTAAAGATACCTTAATTCCCAAATCCCCTTGAGATCCCGTGCACTTTCCAGCAGCAAAGCTCCTGCCTGTGTTATTACTGTTTATTTTTGTTGAAGGAGACACTAACACCAAGAAACAAATGGTGATCTCTCCCTGCAGTCTGATTCCATTAAGGACAGCTGGTGCTGTGGCTGCAGCTGTGGACAAAGCAGAGGATATAATTTTTGTGCTCGTGGTTCTCTGATTGCTTTGTTCATCTCTGCTGGTGACAGATTAGCTCTGCAGCGCATTCATAGGTCACCAGCCAGCCTTTTTGTATTTGTACTGGTCAGTGCTCTGAAGAGAGATTTTAAATTGAAAATACCACTTTCTTTTGTTGTCTTGTGTTTTGGAGAGCCAGAACTCCGTGGCAGAGGTGGCACAGGTCATCCTGGAGATGCAGCAGCTTCTGTACAGCACCCATCCCTCATTATTCCTGCTGTCAGCTGGTCCGGGCTGTCCATGACATTTATAAAATCCTTTTCATAAAAAATTTAAGGTTAAAAAGTGTTAAGAAAAAGTACCCTGCCAAGGTTTACTAATGAAAGAGGGAAAGGTTATTTTATTATCAAATGTACAAAGGAAAGCACTTTTCTTCATCTTAACTGGACATTTTCTTTATAAAATGCAAAGAATCCTTATCTTTTATATTTCATTTTCATCAGGTTTTCCTGAAATAGTTATAATTAAATATTCTTTTAAAACTTCCCCTTGAAGCATCAAAGTTGTAGTTTAAAACAAGATAAGAGATTTAAATTCTTTGCCAGCTCTGTGAGATGCTCGTTGCAAAGACACCACAAAAACAACCTGTATTCTCAAGGAGTGAGATGGGATTTGTCGACAAAAATGTCAAAAATGGAACAGTGGTGCTGAATGTAGTTGGAACAAATGGACAAAATCAACCAATTTCTCTTTAAAAGGACTGAACTGGTGGAGGACAGTGAGGTCCTTTGTTGGGACTCATGGAATGTGTGCTGCCCCAAGAGTCCAACCAACCAAAGCAACACCAGGGAGGCAGAATTGTTGCATCTGATACAGAAATTTGTCCCTTATTTTCTTCATGTCCCTTCCAAACAGAGTTATTTCTTTCTGCTAGTTATCAGGAGGGGAATACCCATCATCCCTTCATTGCTGGGACCAAATTTTGAAATGTAGGCTTCTGAAAATTAAAGAGACTGTGAATTTTAAGTATTTTCTGTGGAATGCATTGCCAGTGAAGCAATTTTTTATTCAGACAAGATTCATTCCAAGAAAAATAGTGCTCCAAATAAATGCATCAGAGGGCAGAGAGCACAGATTTAGAATCAAGGAGGCGGATTCTGCTCCTTTTCCCAAGTTTTTTAATTTTGCTCCTTCCTCTGTCTGGGTTTTCCCCCTCTGGTCTATCCACCAGCACTGGCTGCTGGGGAGACCCCATCCCTTCTCGAGTTTTAGTTTTTGGCTTAGATTAAAAATCCAGCAGCACATATGCTGCAGCAAAAGGGCTTCAAATTAGTTAAAAAACACAAATTAAAGCAAACCCATTTAGATTTTACCAGCCAGTTTTAATGGAAAGGCTGTACTTTCTGCACAAGATCCTTTTAAAAGCTGGTCATACCCAATATCTCACCTTTGGCTTTGGAGAGATCTTTTCATCTCTAGAACAATGGGAAGATTCAGTCTCTGTTGTTTTGTTTTGTTTTGTTTTGTTTTGTTTTGGTTTTATATCCATCTCATGAGCTGTAGCATAGAAATTTCCTGGGTAAACTTCATTTTTCTTTTGGAGTCCTGGCTTGGACAAGGAAGCAGTTCCTGTCTCTTGTCTTCATCCTGCCTGTTTCAATAGCAGTCAGAACCTGGAACAGAGTAGCAGTTGATAAATATGCCTTCATAATGAAGTGCTTAAAAATGAGAAAAAAAAATGCTGTGTCTCAGCTAATTCATTCCTCATCTCAAATATGTTCTAGCCCTCATTACTTTTGAAGTAAAAGGAGAACTTTTGCCAAGTATGTTTTGATAGTAATGACTAAAGACTTCTCTGGGAGATGGATGCTGCTTATCTCCAGGTAAGCTCAGACTCAATGAGCATTTTCTCCTGTATCCTTGCCAAAATACCTTTCCAGTACAGCTTGCCAAAAAAAAAGTCCCAGAGAACATTCCTTTATCTTTTTGAGAACCAAAAAATGAGTCTGTGTTGTGGGCTAGACTGACTTATCAGCAGTGAAATTCAGACTTCCTTGGCCCAGAAAGAACCTATTTAATGGAGAGTCCTGCCAAAAATTATTAACAGCTTTCTTGGGGTGTTGATAGCTGCTCATGCACCTCATCAATTCTGCCCTGCTATCTGAAAGAAGAGCCATCTTCTAGCAATATGAAGATTCCTTTGCTGAGACTGACGTGGAAAAGGATTTTGAATGTTTTACTTCTACAAAACAACAAAGAGAAGAGAGTATGGATTATCAATATAGCCAAGGCATCACACACAGAAAGTTAAATTAGCAGCACAGTAAAAATGGCTTTTGTAAAACCTGCAGGCTTTGATATAAATGGGAGAGGCAGTTCATGGAGCTGGCACTGACTGACCCTGCTTTGCAAGTTATTCTGCTTTCCTGGTAGTTTTTCCAGTTCTGGGAGTGAAATTCTGCTTTTAAAGTGAGGAATGCAACCATGATATTTCTAAGTATAAGGGAAAAAAAGGGATGTTCTGTCTTTCTTTGAAAATTTCAGAGCTTGTTAAAAACTTTTATCTTCAGTGTGAGCCTAGTTTGTCATGCTTACATTTTCCCAGTTCTGTTTTTTTGTTAAGTAGAAACAAATTCATCACTGGAATACATCTTCCACATACAATGTAAGCTCCTATAGGACCTTTATTTTGGATTTAAAATTAAAACTTTACATGATATTCTGTCCATTAATTTCCTACCATGATTGCATTGATAAATGCACTGAAGTAGGAGAAGTTACTTTTTTAAAAAGCAATTTCTGTCAATATTGTTCATATTCTACTGTAGATTCTTTATAGCTGGGTTCCTTCTAAGATGAAAGCAGTTTGGATCTGGAAGATCCTTTGTGTCCTGATGCTCTGATATCAAATGATTCACAACTGTGTAAGTAAAAGACTTAGACATATGGAAATTGTATTATGGGTCTTCTCCAATTCCTTCAACGTTTCTTTATTCATCTCTAATGAGTATCTCCAATTTTAATCTCTTCCAAAAATTACTTCATTCAAAAGCAATGGCATAACTAAAAGCATTCTATGATGTTTTGATCACTCTCCACAAGCTTTATAGAGTGAGAAATCCCTGTGGGATAACACTGAGGATGAGCAGTGTAAATCTGCTTTTCTTCCCTGGATTTTGCAGTAGCCTTCTGAGTGCCATTGCACTCTGGATGCCTGGGCAGGAAAACAATTGAAATTCAACAGCAACTGCAAGTTATCTGCAAGCTGATTTAATATTCACTTCAAAGCAGGCACCAGTGAGTTCCAGAGAAGATTTTAGTAATGCAGGATCTGTTCATGTGAAATGACAGAAACCCTGGAGTCTGCTTGAATGAGGATACATGGGGACACTTTAGTGGCAAAACTTCAGTATTTTCTGAAAAGGAACCCAAATCTGTTTCTGTGCTGCTGCAGATTTTAGGGATCTTATGACCAAGAATTATTATTTTTTCAAACCCATTTTTTTGTTTTTCTAGTCAAGGTGTTTTCTTTTTAAGACTTAACCAGTTGGTGTTAGTGTTTCAGACTGGCTCACTGCTTTTGTTCCCAATCCATTGTTTCCAATCCCATTTTTATTTTTATTTTTCAACAATCTTCTGGTTCTGTTGAGTAATTATTTCTGTGGTTTCACTAGGAACTTCAGTGCTACTCAGCAATTTCTTCTACAGAGTGTTGAAAGTGTTCTGTTCAGAAAGAATTGTGAGATGCAAAAGATTCTTTGGGCCATGTGTTGCTGTTTAGAGGTTTGGGGATCAAAATTAGGTATGAACATTAATTTTGTAGTCTAGATTATTTGATTTTGTTGTGAGATAAGGATCAATAGTAGGCAAAAGCAGGCTTATACTTTAAGGAGTACAAAAAGGAATTTTATTAACAGACTTAAAATAGGAATAATAATCAGGCATCAACACCAAACCCTTTAGAATACTCTTTTCCCCTCCCCACCTTTCTTATTTTCTTTCTTGCTGACCATACAAAAGGTAACACTTCAACTTATAGTTAATCTACCACCTCTGGAACAAAACTGTTTTCTTAATTTATGTAGAGAGAGAAGCTTTCTTTTGTTTTATCATGTCGACTCTCATAGGAAACACAGTTTCTATGGTTATTAGCTTTCTAGTAAGCAATCTTCTCTTTGAAGAGAGGCATTTGCTTTTCTAGACCCCTTCCCATTTCAGTAGCTTTCCCAAGGCTACTATGAAATGGACATACGATGGTCATTGAGGTGTTCTGTTTGAGAGCAAATGTTTCTATTACAGTGACAACGACATCCCCTTACTTTATCATCAGCAACACAAGTCTTCTTCTACTGTTTTCCTGGGGCGAGGAAAGAAAAATCTTAATACACAAAAGCCTCAGTCTACTGCTTATAACTTAGAACATTACATTCTCTTTTTCTCACTTCTTTTAGACCATTATTCATCTATTACAGGGTATATTACAGCTAACTTTATCAACATGTTTTTACAAAAGAACTTTCAGCATTAAAGCACTCCTCATCTCTTCCTTCTTTGAAAATAAGCTTAGTTATATTTATTAACTTAAAGTCTCTATGTTGTACTTTTCGTACGTACTTTCATTCTTGTGCTTTTTCTGCGTGGAAGGGGGAAATGCATGCCCTCAAAGTCTCATTTTAATATTAGAAAAGGAACAGTTGATTTGTCTTTCGGCTGGGTGCTGGTCACGTGGCTTTCACCCGCGTAGTTTGAGTGTTGTAAGTCCGTGCCTGAACTGA
The DNA here is from genome assembly GCA_034509425.1 of Eopsaltria australis. Lineage (NCBI taxonomy): Eukaryota > Metazoa > Chordata > Aves > Passeriformes > Petroicidae > Eopsaltria > Eopsaltria australis. The sequence goes on from JAVTVJ010000234.1 coordinate 7,689, forward strand.
AGGAAAGGAGCCCGTCCATGCCGGCTCCCATCCAAGCCGTGTTTGAATCGCAGGGGCCTGGCGGGGCCGCGTCCGTGCTGCAGGGGGCTGGTTCAAGCCCCCTTCCATGCCAGTGTGCGTGGGGGCCGCCCAGTGGGAGCTGCACCCGAGCTGCGGGAGGGGCTCAGTCTGAGTCCTCTCTCCCTCCCGCGCAGAGTTGCAAGGAGTGAACGAAACCGCACCCGAGCTGCGGCAGGGGCTCAGTCTGAGCTCCCTCTGTCTCTCTCCTGTGCTGAGTTTTCTGCGGAGCTAACCGGGCAGGGCGCTCCCAAGGTCCACGGGGCCCGACCCCAAACCCTCTTCCTGCTGGGTCGTGCCGCGGAGAGGAGAGGGAGGGAAACCGGCCTGGCCCAGGCTAAGCAAACAGAGCTGGCGAAGTTCTTTAGCTAAGGACAGCAAGATGAAGCAGCTTGAGTTTTCTCTCTCTCTTCCCCCTCCTGCCCACACCATGTGGGCCAGCAGCCCCCAGACCATGTGGCTTGGAGAGACCTTACCCAGTTGGTGCGAGGGGAGGAGAGTGGCGTCTTTCCTCTGTGAACCGAAAACCTAAAAGAGTGCCTCTTCACCTGCTTTCCTGGTTTTATGAGGTTTTTTTGGTTGATGGAGTTTATGCTGGCTACCTCATTTCTGACTCCACCTCCTCTTTTTACACCGGGGATTTTTAACAGCAATTACCCCATGACACCATGGCAAACACGTTTTTGGTAATGTGTTCACACCTTGTACCTGAATGAGAAAATGTCTTGTCAGCAAGATTTTTTCCTACAGATTTTCTTTTCTGACCTGCAGACCAAATACTCCGGCTGTGATACAGAATGTGGTATTCTAGTGTGCCTTCATGCATTTTTAAATCATTCTGTGCCATTAAAGATTTTTATTTTAGTGAAATAATCATCCACACTTTGGGACAAAAAAAGTGGTCAGTCTGGTTTGTGCTTATGAAAGCTCCCCACTTGTCAGAGAACAGAAAGCAGAAAGGTTGCACATCCTGAGACACTCAGAAATTTCCTCACAAGTAGTCCTCAGATCCTGGGAATACTTTTGAAACTGTTTACTGAAGTGACATTTCTTTTTCCTGGTCCAAGTGGGAATGCTTTGCATGCTGAATTAACCTGGCAGTCTCAAGAAATTTGTCACCATTTTTTCTGGAAATTCTGCCTTGGGCAGTCCAGGGGGGTAAAGCCCAGAAAGGCATTTTTAAATTTCTTTAAAATATCCCCAATTCTGTTTAGATATGAACCTGTTTCAACTTATTTCTCTTGTTTCAGGATCAACTTAAATCAGTGGCAAAATATTTATTAATTTTGGGGTGATGACTGGGCCCTAAAAGTGGAAGTAGATTCTACCATTCAGCCATTCATGCTAAATACTGTATTTTCCATCCTCAGTAATGAGGTTTATAAGTGATTAGTCATCAAAGTGAATACAAGAACAAATGCAAACTCAGCATAACTACTGACTATTTCACAACCAGAAAAAACAGAGGTATTTGCAGTGAATTATTTCCTCAGTCTTTGACTCTGATGTAATTATCTTGGTGCTGCTGAAATGCACCCATGCAGCACTGCAGTTTCAGGCAGGAAGCAAAGAAGAAAATTTTTTCCAATTGAAGCTGCAGGACCAATTTTGATAGTAATTATCTGAGGTTGGGTCAGCTCCCTGGATGTTATTATCTCCCGCCAAACTAAAAGATGAAATTTATGAAAAATGAAACCTGTAATGATCCGAAGTGGCCAGAGCTCAGTAATGGAAGTCATCCAGAAACACGGATCTCCCTGCTGCAGGAGATATCATTGGGCAGCATTTCTTCTGATCTGCTCTGAAGAGAAAAATTCCAGTTAAAGGTTCGTTAATGGCATGTGAATATCATTTTCTAGCGCTGCTGACTCTCATCCTGTTAGGAATGCTGAGTTTATCCCTTTGGCTGCTGGTGTCAGATGGGATGGGGGAAGAAGGGTGGTGGATCTCACACAGAGCCTTTCAAAGCCCGTGTTTGTCGTGGCAGCAGTCCTACAAATAAGAGCATTGTTTGCACTAAATATCCTTTTACATTCACAGGCTTAATGGATTAGGCTTAAAAATGCTTTTTCCCTACCACACCTGTTGAAAGTAATGTTCACCATCTTTATTCTTGCATTAATTTCTTAAAGAATCTCATCATTCTCTTTGACTTGTGGTGTTCTACCTGAGATTAATCAACGAGCAGAAAAAGAGGAGATTTGTTCCATATTATTTATAGACATATTGTTGTTACTGCCCAAGTCTGACTTGTTACCTTTGTGAATCAGTTGCATGTAATGCAAAATCCAGTTCTGTCTCTGGGAGGCTGTGGTTGTGCCTGGAAATGATAATTTTTGAACTGCGTATTCCACATACACGTTAAACTCTGCTTTTGTTTTCTTTGGGCTCAGATATATTTTAGCTATTTAGACTTCAGAGTCTCTCTTAAACTTTCCTGGTTGAGATAAAGAGTCTGAAGTTTTAAATCTTTGGCCCAGGCTAATTTCCCAGTTCTTCAGTCATTTTTATGGCTCTGCTAATCCTTGCTGGTCCCAGTGGTCCTGAGGTGAAAGCCTTTGTGATTTCTCAGTTCAGAAAGTTCTGACCAGTGAAAAGAGATTGTATTTCAACATCCCTGAAACCCTGATCTCACAGAGCAGCCCTGAGCCAGGAGTGAGTGGCTGTAAATAGAGAATCCTCTGGACCTCTTCTGTTTGGGATAGAAATAAGCTCATTTTGAATTGGTGCAGATCTATACTTTCGAGCCACTCTTGATTTTTGTGTCAAGCAAAATTCAGCCAACCAATATCATATCCTCAAATTATTCTAAACAAAATATTCCTAAATTTGCTTAAGGCTCCAGGATTTTAGTGTATGATGTAGCTATCGAGTTATATAGGATGTGTTCCAACATAAAGCAGAAATGTCTCACAAATAGAGACACCTACAAATCAGAGGAAATCTTTGTTCACTGAATCCTCAGAGGTCTTGGCACACCTTGACTCAGATCTTGGATGGAGCTGCCTTTCATGTCTCTGGTTTAGGAACTGCAGCAGATCAGAGGTGGGAGAAGCACACCCAGCTTTCATCACTGGCTTGTCAATATAAGGAGAAGTGACATGACAATAACATGCCCCAGCATGTTTGTTAGGGATCCTTCACCCATGAAATTTATAATCCTTTCAAACCCAGAAACTGTACGATTTCAAAGGAGCTTTGAGGGGCTCATGAAAATTAAATGCAGGAAATATGGAGTGAGTGGAAGATGAAATAGCTTCCATATCACTTAGAGATTTCCTTTAATTGTGGAGAATGTTTCAGCTGCAGGAGTAAATTATTTTCTGTTCTTGTTATATAAAACAATGATTTTGCTGTGTTTTCAGCCATTTGAGCAGCTGTGTAAACAGTTCTGGTATAAACTTTTTTAATTGAGTGTCTCCCTATATTACTTACACAGAATTCCTAATGGCACTAACTTTAATAGCTGTATTTCTGGTTGAATTGGTGATTTACATTACAAAGAGTTTTTAAAACCAGATTACTGTTCTTCATGCTACAGTCTACCAAGAGAAACAATGCAACTGTTTAATATCACTGTGGATTTCTGCAATCAGCAACATGAAAGATCATGTGATGTGTTAGTGGATTTCTGTGTAATTGTAATAATGTCATTCTGCATTTAATGTACTGACAAACGTTTCCCAAGAATATTTAAGTGTCTTGAACTTTCATAATATTAATAAAAGCAGTAAATTTAGCATATCCACATCCAAATACAACTATTTAATTTCAATATGTGTTTCATTTGGCACAGAGAAGTCTGGTGAGGGAAGATGGTGAGCAGAGTTTTTAGATGAATTCTCTCTCTCACAATCACAGTCTCACAGGTCTTTGCACCTCATTTCTCAATGCAGCCCTGGCAAGCTGCTCCAGCAGATCCCTCCTGACCCTCTGCTGCAATAATGAATGCAGTGACTCTTACAAGTGGCCACTTGAAGAAGCAGAGTTAAGGTTCATCTGGTTTGTTTTTTTCCCTGACAAGACATCTTCCAGCTTTTCAGAGCTGAAAAACCTGAAAAATTCAGATCTGAAGTACCCTAACTCTTCCCTCTTTGTTTTTCAGGTGCTTGAGTGACAGTGAACTTTGCTTTGCAGAAGCTCAGAACTCTGTCAGTAACCTTAACTATGTGTGGGAGAGGCTTTATCACCGAGTGAGAAGAGAACCTTTCCTGCCCTGGATCTCAGATCACTGTTTCACTGCTACAATAAACTTATTTTCCATGCTTGCCTTTGAGGTGCTGGTTTTGACTTTGCTGGGCACTGCCAGCATGGCCAACAAATAGGATTGGCACTGGGTTAAGGGAGAGCTTTCCAACAACAGTGAATTAATCAGGAAATTCATCACAAACACCTTTTTCTACAGTGTTTTATAGTATTCAGATGAGTCCTTAGCCCAGTCAGGAAACATTCTCAGGACAGATTTATTTATTTAAAGCGTACGTGTGCAAGTTTCTTAAATAACGTGATGGGCTGGAGCTGCACCAATGTAATCTTATCAGCATTCAGTATCACTGGCTTTAGAGAGGGAAAAAATAAAGGGAATGCATGGAAATGAGATGAGATTAAAATTCAATCAGAAGAATAAAATATTTTTGTGATTGTTTTATTCATTTTCTTTCTCGCACAATTCCCTCTCCTAAAGCACCCTGTCTTAAGCAGCTATGTTTTGGCATATGTTCCAAAATATATAAAACCTGGCACACATGAGTGGAGGATTTTTAAATTGCTAGTGAGGACCTGATATACTTTCACTTTAATCTGAATTGGAAATAGCTCAAGTAAAGAATAACAATGTTGTCTGCAGAGATCCTGATGTAAATAGACATTTCAGAGCGTAGTCTTTTATTTTTACTTTTTATTCATAACTGGCAAGAAACTGTAAATAACTTCACAGTGGAGGTGAATGATTAGAATTAAAATGGAAAAAAAAACCTATGGAAGTTAGAGAAAATTGGAAAAGTTCTGACAAAGTTTCTTGTTTACTCATTTATTTCACCTTTTCTTCTTTTGAAGGAAAGAAGTAGAGTTAAAATTTTGGTTTAAATGTTTTTGCTTTCCTAAGCTGGCATCTTTTTTCCTTGTTTTTCCAATTTCATTTCATTACTCCTCTTTTAATGGAAATGTAGCCCAGCCCCTTTGCAGGGCCATTTTCTCTATCTTATTTTTTTCCTTTATACATTATTACCTGCTTTCTCACCAGATTTTTTGAGAGGAGACCTAACCACAGATGTCAGAATGAAAAGCTCAGTGAGCTTAAAAAAAGACAGATCTTGACCAGTTTGCTCCCTGTCTCATGTAACTGCAGCTTTGTAAACCTGGTGCCTTGCAGATTTTGGGGGTCATTTCAGGGAAGAGCATCTTAATTATATTGCATCAATTATATTTTTATTAAATGTTAACTGCAGCCCCTACAAAGGGCAAGCTGATATTTATCAGTTATGGCTATCAGATATATATCAACTCTATGAAATTCTTTAAGCTTCCTCTTACAGCTCTTTTCTTTATTAGCAGACTATGAAAAACATTCAGGTGCTATTTAAGCTTTACAAGATTCCTCTGAGGTTGATAAAACATGGAACATTCTCTTTCTGGAATAGAAATATATCAGAGGGTGTCATACCCTGTATTTTCTGAACCACATTTTTGATTTTTTACCAAAAGCTGATGCATGTTTTCAGTCAGGTAGGATTCCTGGGGAGGCGATGGAGGTGCAGCATGTGTCCATATATAAAATAATTGAATTCCTTTCCAAACTTAACATTCTTGTGTCACTCAGATATTATTGTGTCACTTTGATATTATTTTTATAAGTGAACACATGTGCAGATACTATTTTTGGGTTATTACTGCTTGTCTTGGTGCATTTGGACATCTAGCAAAGGTACAGTACAGAGCTTTAATTTTTAATTTCTCTTTGCAATTGACAGAGAGGGGCGTGTGCATAGAGTATGATTCTGGCTAGAACTGAGCTCAAAAGTGATGGAATTACTTTAAAAATTCTTCTTTCTGAACTTGTTGTGAGTACAGAGTTACATTTTTTGTAGTTTGAGCCATAATCATTAAATTCTGCATGCAGTTACAATTTTCAGGAATATACACTGGTGTTATAATTCAGAATTTCTGTAATTACTGAATCCCAAACTTGAGCATCCCTTGGTTTGGGTCTGTTGCCAGCTCTGAGCTGTGTTTGGGATGACTTTAAAAATAATCCCAAGGCTTGAAGCCTTCTCAGATCTTGCACTTCCCTCAAAATTGATGTTGATGTTTGTACAATGTTTATATTCTCCATGTCAGTTGTGGAATTAGCAAACATAACATCAATGACCTTCAAGCACCCAAAATCTGTCCAAAAAGATCAAATCATGTCCAGACACAAATTATTTGCCAAATTAATCTTTTGGATAGGAGTTAAACTGTTCTCAAACTCCTTACCAGTGTGGGGGTTTTTATTAATTTTGAAGAGATGCTTCATTTGGTTACCTTGTTGTAAAGAGAAGAAAATAAAAAATCTTTTAGAGTCCCACTGTGGAGAGGGATGGCAAAAAGAGACAAATTCATATTCTGCATGGAGGGAGTGATCATGTTCTTTCCCAGAAAGATCTGCATTTTGTATCCTCAGCTCTTTTCAGCTGTAATATGCAGAACTGTTCTCTCCAGTTCAGTTGAGCTCAGTAAAGGATATAAAAGAATCAAGAAGGAAAAATAGCTTTATGCCAGCTTTTCAGATCTCCAGTTGGAACTCATTTCAATGACTGTCAAAAGATGGAGAAAAAAATAATCTACATATTGCATAGGCTGTTCTGATATTAGCTATAGTTTAAAAATATTCAGAACATACTTTTTTTTTTTTCCCCTGTATATTTTCTCTGTGACTTTCCACTTGGATAAATTTAGCAAAGACAAAGAATGATGATGGCTTGCTGAATTTAAAGACCAGCAGCATTTCTAGAAGGGCATGAGGAGCTCTGTAAATATTAAAGATTTGATCTTAAGTCCTTTCATGTTTAATATATTTATTTTATGAATACTGAAGGAAAAAAAAAAGAAAAAGCTGTAATAACTCCTGTATTTGCTCTCACAACTGTAATAGTATTTATAGTTCAATATATAAACACCATATCTCATTTTGCACTAACACACTGGTTTCCATATAAAAATAAAATATCAAAAGTGTTGGGCAAAGATACCCCCTGCCAATAAAGAGAGTCTTGCTTCGAACACCCAGTGTCATCTCAGTGTGTTAGAAAATCTATAAAACCCATAACAAATTGTGCCTTCAAATCTTTCCTCAGAGTAGCATCCTTGTTTCTGGAATTGTGTTTTGAGGATTCCAGTCTGTGCCCCAGTGATGTGACATCCCTGCCAATAGCAGAGACTGACAGAGATGAGTGCAGGCACCAGAGATATTTGATGAATATGTTACATGTCCAAAATACAGATATTTTACATGAGCAATGCAACGTTCCTCTAGCTGGAACTTCCTTATCAAGTCAAGATTCAGGAGAATCCTAAATTAAAGCATAAATTAGCCTTAAAAATATGGAAAATGTACTGTAGGTTAGTGAGTAACACCCATTATTTTCTCTCACACTAATTAAAACTAAAGCCTGATCCAGGTATAACATAATGTTAATTCTCCAGTAATCTTCCAATATAAGAGTCAAAGCCATAAAAGAACATAATTGATGATTTGTCTTTATTATTATTTATCAGGCTAAAAGAGCTGGGTTGATGGAAGTCCCTGCCAGGGGTGCAGTGGGACTGAGGTGGTTCAGAGTTGAACCATCAATTACTTTCCTTCTGATGAGGGGAAAAATGAACATTACAGATAAAAACTGATTTTGAGTTTCACTTTTCCTGTGGCTGCAATTTTGTCTAAAAAGACGCCTTGTCTAACAAAGTCATAGAAACATTGAATAACCTGAATTGAGAGGGGCCCACCAGGAACAGCAAATTCCAACTCCAGGCCTTGATATTTCAGAACAACTCAGAAATATGAGGGTACATAAGTCAGGGAAAGGGGAGAGGTGGCCCTATCCAGTAAACACATCTGCTGGGTGCTCATATATATATAAATGAAAGTTAAGCAGGCTTCTTGACACTTTGTAATAGAGCATTCTAATTTAGGCAACTGGATTTGCCATGTTTTTGTAATACATCATCTGTGATACTTTCATCTGGAGCTAATTCATTTCCAAACTTTTATTCACAAGTAAATCTAGCTAATAAAAACCCTGTCAAAATAGGCTTCCAGTAATCTGTTTTTAAACATTCAAGCAGACAGACAAACACAAAAGGGGCACTGTTAAATTAAATGTATTCAACCTTCTGTCTATGCACTGTTAAATTAAATTTATTCAACCTCCCATGTATGTAGCATAGTATTACAGTCATGGATAGAGTATCTATTTAATTCAGTGTTTTGTCCCAGAAGCTCAAAAAAATACAGGAATGTAATTTATGCCAATCAAAATTATTTGAAATTTGCACACTTTTTTTTAATGATTTTAAATGAGTCAATGCTCCTTGCAGTGCAGTTAGAAGGGAAGGATTTTCTGGATCACCAAACTCACTGCATGTTTCCACTGTTTAGAATAGGTTTGTTTTCCTCACTGCCTTCATGAAGTTTTCTACTACCACTCTTTCAGAGAGTTAATAATTTAATTTTTTTAAGTAATCAGTACTCCAGGAATGTGAATAGGAGTGCAAAGGTTTGGGATCTGTCTCTTTATATACTGATGTACTTTTAAAAATAATATTACATTTACACCACACCAGACTAGAAAATTAGGCTGCTCCCTCTAGTCAGCTGTGTTATTTTTCATTCCTTTCTAGTATTTCTTGCTCGAGCTGTCACAGAGGATAGCTTTGGGGGAGGTGGAGTTTCTATATATCTTTTTGAAGAAATGAGCTCAGATTTCAGATGCAACCTGTTGCTACCTGTTCAACACGGTTTCTGAGAGGCACAAAGTGACTGTGCTTTACAACTTTGATTTGTGAATCAATTATTTCTATCGAGCTTGAAGTATTTTCATCAGCTTCAACCTCCCATAATCTGGTACTGTGTAAAACTAAACCCCTTGGTTATTGGCACCTAGCAAGTGGTGACCAAGTTCTGCAGTGGTGTTGTTTGAAGTATTCCGATTTTTAAATTTTTAACATGTTTTAAAAGGGCAAGAAAACACACGATGAAAATTTTATGGATCGTTAGTCCATCTTTAGCATTAATCACAAGACTTAAAGTCCAATTATTCAGTCTCTGGGGTAAGAAAGGGTACGGTTCAGGAAATCCAAAGGAGTGCATTTGTTTTAATTTGTCTGGAGCAGCAATGAAGTTGGTGAGTTCCCAGCTCTCTGCCCATTTATCAACACAGAGCCCCCACAAACCAAACCTCCTCTCATTTTTCTTCCACAGAGGTGCTACAGCTTCATTTGGAACAAAACATAATTGATTGCACTTGGAGAAGTAAGATTAGCTACGTTTTTAAACAAAACGTTTTGGGTCATAAACGTAAAATGTGCAAGGAAGATCTTCATGTGTGAGGGATTCATTGCTCAAGAGCAGCCACAGATAAACAGCTTTGTGCTGTTCCTTCTTGCCCTGAAATTATTGAAAACTTAAGTGCAAACAAACATTCTCTGGCTGAAAATGATGACTGGATGTGTTTAAAAACCTGAAAATTATGGTTTGGTGTGCAACCTCTAAGGGCTTGACCCTAGGGTAAAAGCCCAATGTCTGGTGTATAATATATGTAATAACTGTGTAGTTCATGGGGAAGGTCAGCACATGTCTAAGCAAATTAAGCTCAACACCTCTGATTCCAGTCCCTGGACACTTCATCCCTGAAAGGAGAGATTAGGATTCAGAAAATTTTATATTCTGTTCCTCTGGGTAGGAATTGGGAGCTTGAATCAAGAACGTACACAGAGCTTTTCAGACTTCAAAGAGTGTGATGAAAAAGTGGATAATATTTCATCTTAAGTATGTAACCTCCCGTGCACAAGGGAATTCCAGTGACTCCTCTGTGAAGAGGAGAATGTTTGTTCAGGAGCTGTCATTGGACTGGATTCACTGGGTTGGAGGTGGCACCAAATGCCAGGTGGAATTTGTTGTTAAATTTGTTGTTAAATTCCTCGTGCCAGTGTGCCCCTGCTGCAGAAATCACAGCTCAGACGAGTACAGTCCACAGCCATTAAATGCACAAGATTGACAGCCACAGCCAAAGCCTGGAACAAATATTTAATCGTTTTGTATTTAAGGATGTAGAATCCTGAGACTTTGGTGCTTGCCTGTGAAATTATCTTTGTCACAGGGTGGGAATCCCAAGATCTCCTCTGTGCTGGAAGTGCACTGTGCTTCCACTGATTAGTTAATTATTCACTTGGGCCTTCTCCAGCTGAGTACCCCAATAGGAAGGAATATAAACAAAATAGTTTCTGCCAGGTGTCAACCCCGTAGAATAATGAAAAAGAAAATAAATTAAGGTGTTCTGACTGGTGTAGGGTTTTTTTTTTTTCAAAAGAAGACAGAGAGAAATATCTCTACCAATTACATTGCTAAAATGGTATTTAAATAGGCTGGGTGTGTGGAGGACTTTGCAATTTAGAATGATTACATAAAAATAATGAAACTGGCTTTTTTTCAGTCTTCTGTGAAATGGAATAATAAGCACTCTCCTGAACAAACCATATTATTTTCCCATGTCGTTTCATTACTGCATTTGAAGTTATGATTCATATATTATGGTGATTCATGGCTTAGCCCTATGAAGCAGAGGCTTATTTTTAGAGTGTTACCTTAAATTAGTATGACTAATAAGTGATTTTGAGGTACAGTGATCTCAGTGGTTCTGCAGCTCCATGCTAGAATTTAATGTGTTTATATCTGACTTTCCCTGACACTTTGCAGCAGACTTTCCAGGGAGCTGGGTGTTAACTGTGATGTATTAGAATCTTTAAACTCATGAATTATTAGGCCTAAGCTGAAATGTGCCTTATTGCTCAGCTGAGGAACATCTTTGCATCTGCTCTGCAGCAGCAGGGCTTTGTCTGGTCCCTTCCCTGTGTGCTCCATCACCTCAGAGACTGTGGGCAGTGGCTTGGCAGGGGACAGAGCTCCTCCCTGGCTGGTGGGGCATCAGATGGCACCAGAACAGTTTATCACATAATTTCCAGAGAGGACAAAGCTCTGTGGAGGTGTCTGCAGTGGAAATGCTGACAGGGTTAACTCTTAAGACTGAAATTCAAGATGCACGATATGAAAATATATTTATTCCCTCTTTTTTTCCTGTAGAGTTTTTTGGAATTTATTGTTCAGTGTCTGTTGTCAAAAGAAAGTTTGAATGGTTCTGGTCCTCCTTTATGCCTTTGGGATAACCTGCTAGAGCAAGGCTGTGCATGCATTCTCTAGGTTTTTGCAAAGAAAATTTCCAGGCCAGACTGAGGGGTCATAAATTGAACTCTTAATTAGTGATGAGAAAGCATTTTCTTTTTTTCCCCACCATATTATACTGTAGAAATATTTATTAATCTTTGGATCCAATTCTGTTTATTCCTCCAAAAAAACCACCAAACCAAAAAATGCCCCAAAAATCACGTAGGAACTCAGGGCATCTCTGATATTTACCTTAAAGTTTGAGACCTTGTTTGAAGACTCCTGGATTCTGAGTACTTGTATTAAAGGGTAGTTAAAGAAGATTTGTCAACATCATAAAGATGAAATATATATATATATATATATATTTTAACACTTCTAATGGAGCTCATTATGTGTTTTGGAATATTGAATAGTTAGTGAAACAGATGTTTAGCTTAAAAGTCCCTTAAAAATTTCAGGCAAAAAAAATTCATCTAAATCTACTCCTAAATTAATTTCAGGCACTGCTCCTTTAAAGCTTTGATATTTCTCTTTGTGAACAGGTAATTGCTACCATTGCCCCTCTCCTCTTGGTAAAGTGGATATTATGAGCTTCAGCACAATCAATATCTAGAAATAGAGTAAAACTGCAAGGTTAGGGGATTTTTCTTCTTCCTCATCGACTAATTCTTCTCCTTAAACTGCTCAAGTATATGAATGGCTGACATTTTGCTCTAGACTTAGTACCTGTATCTTAAAAACTGTAACAGACACAAAAAGCTCCTGGAACACGGGGTCAGGGGCTGTCATTTCCCTGAAAGGGCAGCAGTGTGTTTGTTTTATGAAGATGGTTTTTATCAGGGGATTTGGAGCCTTTCCTGCTCCTCCAAGGTTGTGCTTTCCCTACAGGCTGCAGGTGGTGGGTAGGACCAAGGGAAGCAGTTCCAGGTTTAGCTTTGCTGCATTACTTGCAGTAGGACTGGTTCACGTTGCTTTTCCAAAAACATCTGTGTTTCTGTGCTCCATTTGGGTCAACATTGAGGGATCTGTGACCAGTGGGGTTGAGGGCAGTGGTAGGAGAGAAGAGAGATTTGTTTCACGCCTGCAGTGGGGCTCAGCACAATTCTCTCTGCACAGTAGAAGACACTTTGGAAACATGAACTTTATAGAGTAATACAGTGATTTCATGGCTGTATTTCAGTCTACTCAAGCTTTTTGAGTTGAGGTTTTGAGTAATTTCCTTCTAGACAAAAGCCATGGGTGTATTTCAAGAATAAAACCTTCCCTGGGGCACTGCATTTCTCTGCTCTGAATTGGGGCACCCTGACTCTGCTCCCTGGAGCTGCTGGTCCAGCCTGAGGTCAGGGCTGAGTCCTGGCTGCCATGAGGGCATTGCCAGAGCCCAGGTTTGATGCAGAGCAGGAACGTGGAATCCTGCACTGCCAGGGGAAATGGTGAAATGCCCTGGAGCCATCCTGGTGTGGAGTTTGTGCCAGAGGTGCTTTTTCTATCACCTTGCTCCAGTGTCCCTTCCCTTACTGAGCACACACATAATCTGAAGGGTGGGCAAGTTAAAAACCCTCCAAGATGAAGCTGAGGGAGCCATAGCTGAAAGATTAAACTTATTAATCGGAGTGATTTCAGAAAACAAACCTCTGTTACTAATAGTTACTAATACTGGTCTTTATTAACCTGAGCACAGTCATGTTCTAATGAAGCAATGAGGTTTCTCCATGCACATTGGTTCACTTGGCAGTTTCCTGGAGCAAAGCAGAGCAAGCAGCAGGTTGTTTATCTGCTGATGGAGAAAATATAGTGTGATGTGCACTTTGTGATAATGTCTGGAAATCCCTCTCAGTCACCAGCAGGGAAATTGTTCCCTGTGCTTGACTTGGATGTGACCATTTCCTGCAATTTGGGCAGAATTGTTTGGTAAGGAAGGAAATCCCTTTTGTGAGTATTCCGTGTGTTCTGTGTTGCAGACACCTCATGCCATGTCCAGACTGAGGCTGGGATTTTGGGGTGGTGGTAAAATCCTAAATGGAGTCAAACCTTGTCTCTAGAATGAGCAGTTAACCTGAGCTCTGCTGGTGCTTGCAGTGCCATCACTCACCAGGAATAAGGTAATCACTGCTCTCCTCCAACAGTGGAAGTGCTTCAAAAATACTTTTTCAAGCTTTAATTTATTGTATTCACCTCTGGACCATGAATAAAACAAACAGTAAAAAATGGAGCACTCACAATAAGGTCAAATAACATAGAGTGAAATTCAGCACTCTGCAGGAGGCCAGCACAAGTCATACACCCCAATTAAGCCATCAAGGTAGATTTAAGTGGAATTTATTTGGTGTATAAGATTTGAACTATGAGTCTCACCTTTAGAGAGGCAGTCTACAAAGAACAAATGCTGGGCTTGAACTTGTCCCCAAATAAATCAATGTTATCCTGCTGATACCACAGGAAAAAAATGAGAGTCAAGTCACTTGACTCCTGTTTGTAAATACCTATTTCTGAACCTTTGGAAAAGTACTGAAGCACAGAAAATAAGGAGAACACATTCCCACCTCGGCCTTCTGGCTTTTGTGAATTACTTCTTCTGGCTTCTGGGTACCTTGTTTCTTGCCCTTGCCATCTGTAGATTTAGTGATTTATGTTTCCAGTGCAAAATGTTACCCAGGATTGAATACTGAGTGCAGCAGCACAAGGCTTAAGGAAATGGGCAGGCACAGGATATGAAGATTTTCATGTCAGCCATGTTCAAAGGGTGAATGAATACAGAACAAAGTTTTTGCACTATCATTTGATTATCTCTTCCTTTTAGTCCATGCTTGGACTTTTCTAGTCCACAGCAGGGAATGCAGTATCATTACATTTGATCTGCTGGTGTATACAGCATTGGTGGGCTCTGGGTAAACAAATATTCCCCATACACTGTCTAAATTAAAAATCTCTGACCTGCTTAGGGAACATTTATGTTTTTGTATGTGCTGACTTTATATGTTGACTTAACATTGAGATTCTGAATTTGTGATAACTTGGCCTTAGTTGTTTCTAGTTTTTTTGTTTGGGGTTTTTTTTTTTTTCCATATATATAATTATTAGTTGTACTTTAAATAAGCCTTTTTCCCTCTCCTTTAGCTGAATAAATTACTACTCCACTTTCTTCTGTATTGTTTAAGATGTTCAACTTAATATAAAACAGGGAAAATGCCTCTCTGAGCTCAGGTTCTTAGCTCAGCTTGTTTAGTTGCCTGCTAGTGGAATATATCTAAAAGGAAGTAACACAAAAATGAAACTAATTTGAAGTTCTGAGTTTTCTCTAGGTGCAGGACAGGGATATCAAATCCTGACCTGCATTTGCTAATTTATAATTATGAGATCCTTGTCCTTCAATGCAGCTGAGAATTAAGTTACTTCTATCCTCATCCACTATTCAAACAAAATCCAGAATTTCTTTTCTGATGGAATTGTTTGCTTGAAATAAGCCCATACGATTCAGCAGAACATTTAAACATCTCATTATATCCTTTTATATCAGTGTGTTCTTAAGTTTTTATAAGTGCTGCAGTAAATTTGGCCCTTAAAATGCAGGGGTTTGCTCAAATGTTGCTTCAAAACATCAGCCTTTTGTGAACAGAGCTCATCATGAAAGCAACTGTCAAAGAGGAACATGCAGGTTGTTACTGCAGGGAACCAATAAATAAGAACTCAAGCTTGTCAACATTTAGCTGTAGGAAATTTGAAGACATTCAAGCCTTAATGTCACAAACATTCTCAGAGTGCCGAGAGAGCTGTCGAAACGTCTTTAATGACACCACTTAATGGGAGCAGATAAATGCAGAATGGGACCCTAGGCCTGTACCTGAGGAGTGCCATAAACAACTCTGTCAATACAGGGGAAAATATAGATCACTGAAATCATATTGGGAGTGGAATGAATGTGCCTGAAGAATTAAAATGTCACAAGTGTAGCCCTATGAGCTGGGAAGCTGCCAGGAGTTTCATCAGCTGTAGGGAATTCTACCAGCTCAGGTTGGATGTACATATAAAAAACCCCAGGTTAAATCAGAACTTCAGAAACAAGAAGTTTGGATCAGTTTTGATGGATCTCAGTGAGGTTTGGGGTGAAATCTTTGGAGATGCCCTTTTCAAAGTAAGTATTTTCATAGTCTGTAAAGTAGCAGGAAGGGGCACAGTTTGCAGAAAAAGTCACACCTGTCATGTTCTGTCTTGGGGAGGTTGTGGTCTTCTCTTTTCCAATTCAATTCAAGCTTTCCATCCTGTATTATCTTTTCTAGGTAACTTTATCTTTTCTGTGGAAGTACACAGAGCTTTCTATGTAAGGACACAAAACACAGCTCTTTTTTAATTTTTTTTTTTTTCAATAAGGTGCTAGGAAAGATTGGTAACCTAGACTGATGTGAAGCTGCACTACAAATAATTTGGAATTCATCCTTTAAACTCTGTGATTGTGTTGTCCAAATACTGGTAGAGGTTAGCTTTTAGAAATTGACTCCTCGAGTAGTTGCTTCTAATTAATCCTCAGTGAACAGGTACCATTTAAAAAATGCACCTTAATCAGAAGGAACCTGGAATTATAAGCAGGAGTAAGTGTGTTTGTACTAATGAGCTGGTGACATTTCAGGGCGTTTGTGCCCAAAAGGAATACAGCATTATGGAATGTTATGTCATGAAGGTGAAACACAAAAATATTCCTAAAATACTTCTATTCATGAAAAAATTGCATTTAACACTGTGTTGTTTCTGCCAGTCTTGTTTGTTGCAAGACAAATTGTTGCTTGAAATCTGGGTTACAGTTAGAGCAAGCTGCAGATTTCTGGCTTTGAAATGAAATTGAAAGTTGAGTGAACACAGTTTCCCTCTTTTTTCTGTACTTCTTCCATTCTGGGGAAAAATTTAATCAAAGCTGAAGTGCAGGTTGCTCATTTAACTCTTTGAGGTATAATTAATGTTAGGGTTGTAATTAAGTGATTGATAGAAGCAATGTGCTTTAAAAATGTACTGATTAGAAATGGGCTGCAGAATGCAACTCCAAATACCAGCCACTGGAGCATTTGTGGAGCTGCAGGTGGTTTTGGTGAGCTTTCACCAATGGGACTTAAGAAAGTCCGTGGAGAATTAAATTCTAACAACATCCATCCAATTAATAACTGATGCCTAAAAATGTACCTATGGAAAGAAAAAGATGTGTAAAATATATCATGGTGAAGTTCCAAAAGTGTTTCCAATGAGGATTTTTATACTTCTCTCTCTAGCTTTGTATTTAAGCTAAGAATTTGAAATTAAATTTGAAAATAAATTGATGGTTGTTACATAAAGTAAACAGAGTTAATTTAAAAAGTATTTTTTGTTAGTTGTAAACTGGATGTGTCAGTAAGATTGGGAAATCAATGGCTGTCACTCATAGTGCACACCCTGCAGGAGCAGGTGAGCAGCGCTACACACCTGCAAGCATCAATTTTACATCAAGGGCCCCTCAATAAAATCTGAATTCCTTTTTGCTCTCACCCTAATAAAGGCATGCAGGGAAAGGTCTCGAGAATAGGAAAGGAGTTGTAGATGATTTGGGGTTTTCAATCCAATTAACTTCATTAAGTGTTTGTCTCAGGATCCTGAGGAGGCTGTGCACATTCTGAGTGTGGGTGTGTTGTTTCCATGTGTATGTTTGTCTGTTTTTTTTCCTGTTATTTATTTCATATTTCAGGAATGTCTGTAACATGCAGATAATTAACATATTGCTCACCCACGTTTTCCTGGATCCTACCTTCCTTTTTTTCCTCTCTGTATTGCACAGCTTTCACATCCCATTAATGCCAGTGGGAATTATGTGGGGGTTTGGAAGGAAAACAGAGCTGGGAAGAGCACCTGAAACTAATATTTACCACCCAGGAGATAAATTGGCTGCTTGTAAGGCAGGAGTTCACAGCTGCCTGTATTTTAAAGGGCAGAATTGTCACAGTATAACAAACAATTAATACACAGAACCTTTATTATGCAGTGCCTGATACCAAAGTGCCTCAACATTATTAGTAAATCACAGTGGTTTATGATAAGCTCATGGCTCATTCATCTGCCTTTTTTAGAGTGCAGCTTCTGCAAAGCTGCCCAAGTTAATTCTACTATAGAAGGCCTGTGTGAAAATAGAAGCATTTCATTAAGAATACATTAAAAGGAAACTAAAATGATGAAAATATGCCAGTAATGAATCTCCACAATTAATGGCCCAAATTAATGAAGGTTTCTCAATTCAGGAATGAAATAAAAGCTCCTTAGAATACTTGCTCACAGATATCAAGCTTTGAGTCTCCAAAAAGAGAGGATTAATTTGTGGCCTTTTCAATGGATTAATGTTATTTGGCACCATTTGTAAAGTTCTTTCTTCTCTCTCATCCTTAGGTATAGTATCAGACCTGTATGCTGAGAGCTGGGAGAGGAAGCAGGGAGAAAAGGCAATAATACGAATATTCTCCTGCTCCTGCTGAAGTATCCTGTGCATCTGCACATCCAGTTACTCGTGGAAACAGCAGAAAGTGCTGGCAAAGCAATATTTTTCTCTGATGTTTTTTTACGTGGAGGTTTAATATGCACAGCCTGACTTCAGTACACCTGTATGCAGTAGACTGAAATGGATCTTTCAGGAAAATGCATTTATTTTGCATGATCCCTTGAATAAGCTTTACCATATGAATACATTTTAGGTTCTTTCAAAGTAGGAGGACAAATACAGGATAGTTATATTCCATTCCACATCTGACTTACATTGATTGAGAATAAGGATAATCTTGCTGATAATGTAATATTCTCTTAAAAAATAGTTTTTTAGTGGCAGTTTAATTACATTTTCTATAAATCTTGGGAATAAATTTTAAAAACCTGTATGTATTTCACACTCTCCAATACACTACGTGCAAGTTATGCACAGGTGGCAAAAATGTAGTGTTTGGTTAAGCAAGATTGTTTGTCTCTTCTTGTTTCATTTACCTTCAGGTGATAAGGTTATTTAAGGATTTTTATGTTTATTAGAATTGATCCATAGGTGGAGATGCCTGATGCTGCAGGCATGTGCTTTTACCCAGTGTTATAACATGAATCATCCATAACTAGGGATAGTCAAAAGTTTAGAGATGCTAAATGCAAATTCCAACTTTCAAAATATTGAGGGGAAATATAAATCTTCCTGAACTTCCTATTTCCTTGTAGTAATCAGCCACAAGAGCCAGGAATTCCAGAGGAAGAGGTGATGCTTTAAACTACAGTGACCACTGGAATTCCAGGAGTGTATGAAGTTGTGGGTGGCCAGTGTTGGAAAAATCCAGAGCATCCTTCTCTCTGTGCCTTTGCAAGGTTCATGTAGGACTTTGGTTTTGCAGCTTTTTGGTTTTGTTTCGTTTTTTAATGAGATCTTTCCAGCTCCATTTCCATTCTCTCTGTGCAAGGGTCACAACTCCCAAACATTGCTGCACTCCTTTGTAAGGAAACTCGGGCCAGTATTGTTCTGTGTTTGCCTCGCTGCTTCTCTCAGGGTATAAGAACACACACACACACTTTCTTTCCTCAGGGCTCACTTGCAGCCTCTGGGCACAGCCCCAGCTCCTCAGAACTTCTGTCACTTGCAGAGTGGAGCTGCAGGCATAGCCCGGCTCCTGGCAGGGATGAAGTTCCCTGGCAGACACCGTGACCATCAGCACCACCAGCTCCCCACCTCAGCTTCTGAGCCCTTAGCCTTTCTCAAAGTGTATTTATTAAAGCAGTGGCAGGACAGCTGGAAGTGCTAGTATTGTACATTCTCAGGCTAATGCCTCCTGCTCCTCAGGAAGGGTGATTGCAGCCAGGCTGGACAGAGCCTCGTGCCGTGGGATGAGCCCAGGGGGCTGGAGAAGGGCCTGGGTCCCTGCCAGGGCTGTCCTGCTGCTTCAGGCAAAGTTAAATGGAGCTGCCTTGAAGCAAATTACTGCTGCATTCTCTTTGTTGGGGTGTCCCCAGATACTGAGTTGTTTTTATTTGTCTCCACACAGAAATACCTGTTTTGTCCCCAGAAGTGTGTCTCTCTACATCCACAAATCATATACAGAGAAACATATTGCATATATATTTACAGGATTACACTGTAAAGATTTCAATGATTTATTAAATATTTGGAATGCAAATATTTCATTACATTTTAATAATTAAGAAACACAAATTAGTTATTTTCTCTCCTTTGCCATTCATTAGAATGAACTGATTCTGTGCCATTTTTTAGTTTAGTGCAGTCTCTACTGTAAAAAAAATGTATTTTGAGACGTTTCCATTCTTTTGGATGCACAAGGAAAGACTAATCAGCTAATGTTAGAAGACTACCAACATTCAAATGCAACAACAGATGGCATTAGGAATATTGCTGGAATAGGGAGTTTGGGATGAGGCTCAGAACTCCCTGTGTGTTTCTACCCCTTGTGATGTACAGCTGCTTTTGTCTGCAGATCTCACTTATATACAGGCACTTGCAAAACTAAAAATGGTGAACTGAAAATCAAAATTAATATGGATTTAAATATCAAAACATGATTTTGCTTACCAGGGTATGAGATGTTTACACTGAACCCTCCTGTGTTGCTCTAAGAAATGGCAATGGCCAGTTCATTATTAATGTCAACCTACCTGTACCCTGACTTGATAAAATCCCAGCAATCTGGAATGCAATTGCCTGAACCAAGCATCAAGGTCAAGAAAATATTTCCTCTTTATTTTGTTTTCAGAAAGCATCTGAAATGCTCTGCACATGTACCAGAACAAGGGAAGGAAATAAAGTGTTCTTTGCTGTAGCTGAAACAGAAAGGACCCGCAGGGTTTCTTTCTTTGGGAAAACTTGGCACTGCTAATTTTTTGCAATTGGGAGTTGATATTTGGCAGAGACACTTATTTGTCTCCTTTTCTTGTTTCCTTAAATTCTTGACATTTTTAGACTTCTGAAAATGTTATTTATTAGATGTTCTGTGCAAACTTCACAGCACGTAGACGCTAAATTCTAAATTATGTGCTCCAGCCTCAACCTGCTTCAAAGCCTCAAAACACATTTGGATTTATGGATATTTACAGTATCTGGGCACGTTGTACCATTCTCAGAGATGGATCAATCAAGCTGCCCACACTCGAGAGCTGCCTGAGCTCTGCAGTGATTCATACCTCATTGCATGGGAATTAAAATGGATATACAGAAATATCTCAGCTTTAGACAGTGAGTGCTGTGTTTGACCAATGCAGCTTGCATGGAGATGAATTTTAAGGGAATAGAGATGTCTTACAGGGTTTGCCAGAGACTGGGATGAGTTATTAAAGTTTGCATACCTGATCAAAGGAACTGATTTTTCACTGCATTCTGAGTTTTTTCCTTACTCAGTGTCTTTGAAAGTTGAGCTGCTGATTTTTAAGACAGGCTTAGGTGCTGAAATTTCAGGCTCATCTATAAGGAAAAGTTGGTGTAAGGATATTTATATGAGGTTACAATTGGTACAAATACAACATGCAATCAAATTTAATAATACTGAAATAACTGTGATGTGCTTTGAGCATGAAACCCCTTATTACCATTTCATCAGTAATTAAGTTATGAACTTCTTTTCTCAAATATTAACTAAAATCAACTAATTTTAAAATGATTTTGATGCTGAAAACATCAATTTTCTTCTACAGTGGTGTCATTTATCTGATTCTGCTCTTATGTTGACATCATCACTCCAGTCCATGGAATTTTTCCAAGCATTTATTAAATATTCCTGCAAATCAGAAATTTTATGACAGCAGAATGGTAAGAAGCTGATATTTCAGACAGAATTTCAATTGGCTACACAGACACGTCCATTTTTTAATGAAGGAAAATTGTCAGAATTAGAAATGTTTAAAAAATATTTGAAGTTCAGGGAGAATTTTTGGGAGCAATATCTGGAACTTTTTAAATAGCTCCAAACTGCATTTTCTGAATGTCCATAATTTCCCTACTAGATATTTATGGGTTTGAGTATACTGATGTGCATATGATTTGAAAAAATATTTTAAAATTTTCTAAGCTATTTCATGAGTTCTTACGTGTGAGATTAAATGTAGGCAGAATACGCACAGTAATACAAATATTGTAGTATTTAATCTGTATAAACTTTAATCTTATAAGTCATTATGACAGTTAATCAGATTAATTTGGAATTGAATGTGGTCTGTTAATGCTGTTGTTTGGGTTTGGTTTGTCTCTGTCCAGTCACTCTGAACAGAGGAGAAAAACCAGCTTTATTTCAGGAAGAACCCCAACATTATTTTGATTTTTTATTCATATAACTCTATATTTATCCATGAGTGCCATCCTGCATTAACTGGGCTCTGTCACAAGGCCTACAGTAAGATTTCTGAGGAAATTAACTTTACAAATCACTCCATTAGTAGTCTTTTGTACATTATTCACTTTATATATTCATTTTCTAAGCATTTGCCTGTTAATTTACCACAAATATGCCTAATTCTACATGCATATATTGCATACACATAATTCAGATAGATCTAATTTAGGCTGGAATTAATATTGTATCAGTATTTATTTGTTATTTCCACTTGCATAACAGATGGCTTATTCACCAAAATTAAGTTTATCAGACAAATGCAAGGATGCAACAAATAACATCAGTCTGTCATTTTCCTCTAACCACCAAACAATCCAGCTCCAGCTTTTCTAAGCAATCATTTCTGCAGATCTACGTGCCAATAACAAAAATTTATGTCAAACCAACTCCAAAAATTTCCTGCTGCTTCTCTAAGCCCAGCAAAAGCCAAACAAGTTCAACAGAGGGCATTTGCAATACAGAGCACTTGAAAGACAGTTTGAAAGATGTTTGAGAGATATTCCCTTCTTGCTGCTCCGAAGGGGTGGCTCTAATGAAATACCTTGACCTTTAATTCACAGTGTTCCTACTTGTGCTGCTATGAAATTAACTGATACTTATGAAAAAAAAAATAAAATAAAATAAAAAAGAAGCTGAAATTAAGGCACAAAATTTAAAAATAAAACTTTTCTGCAGCTGTTTCATGTGACAGGTATAACTGAAAATATTAAATGTGTTTTTCCTCATATTCAAAGAAAATATAATTATGTCAATGTTTCCCCAAATCTTTAAATTCCTAATTTCATGGATCCAGAGATGGGTTTCAGTCTGGCATGTCAGTGTCTGATCAGTGCTTATTAAGCCTGTTGACTGACCTCCAAGTGTCACACTTGAACCTTGCTGCAATCATTTGAAAAATTATTTCTGAATTTGAAAAACTGGTGCTTGACCTCATTTCCCAAAGTTACAAATGAAGACATTCTGGAGGTGAATACTGAGTGCCTTTACCACTGGATCTTCACCCCGTTGTGAGGGGAGGGTGGGAGGCCAGGCCGTGAGAAGATTTGCAGCTGCATTTTTTTTGCCTACTTTTTTTCTTTTTTTTCAGTTTGTTACTGAATAATATAAAGTAGAAAAGATAGGAAGAAAAAAAAAAATGTAGAGTAAAGATCCAAGGAAAACCTGAAAAGAGCTGTGCAGGGTAAAGTCAAGAGCTTCTGTTTTACTCTTGATTAACATTTTTGATTCAGGTCCTACTGTCTCAGCAAGGAAGATCTTGGTATAATTTGTATATCCAGCTAGGAATGGTGTCATCATAGAATCCCACAAGGACCTGAGTTGGAAGGGACCTTAAAGCCCATCCAGTGCCACCCCTGTCATGGCAGGGACACCTTCCACTGTCCCAGGGTGTTCCAAGCCCTGTCCAGCCTGGCCTTGGGCACTGCCAGGGATCCAGGGGCAGCCACAGCTTCTCTGGGAATTCCATCCCAGGGCCTCCCCACCCTCACAGGAAGAATTCCTTCCTAATATCTGACCTAAGGCTCTGTTGGTTTGAAGCCATTCCCCCATCACGCCATCCTTTTTCCATTGTCTCTCTCCATCTTCCTTGCTGCCTTCCTTCAGTACTGGAAGCCATATCTAGGTCACCCCAAAGCTTCTCTTCTCCAGGTGAGCACCCCATCCTTCCCAGGCTGTTTCCATAGTAAAGAGCAGCTTGGTTCCTCCTCTGGACTCTCTCCAGCAGCTCCAGGTCCTTGCTGTGCTGGGTCCCAGGGCAGAATCCCCCCCCTTCCCTGCTGCTGTTGCCCAGGCTGGGGCTGCAGCCCAGGGCACAGGGCTGGGCCATGTCCAGCCTCTCACCCCCAAGTCCTTCTTGCCAGGGCTGCTCTCAGTCTGAACCAGCCCAATTTAAACCATTCTTTCCAGAGGAAGCATCATGAAATGCTTTCCCTGCTTTGTTCCTGTGCCACAGGAATTGTGCAGTGCTGTCGTGACTGGCTGTGGGATTATTTAGCTGACAGCAGCTCTGGCACCCACGGGCACAGCTGAACTGGTGTTTTTCAAAGGAGCTTACATCTTAGCTCAATTTTGCCATCTCATTCTCCCAGGCATATTATCTCTTAAAAGAGCCTAATACAGCTGCCCAAACAGAGGTACTTTACAAGAGCTCTATTCTAATTGTTGTCTCGTTCTCAGTTGGCCAAACACAATAAAATCCGTGCTGCACAAGTGCAGCTGTGCTGACCAGAGATGTCACTCTTGAAAGCGCTGCTCACTTCAGTGGGGAGCTCCTGCTCCAGAGCAAAAATCCTGGGGCAGCAAAAAAGACAAGAGGAAAAATCTTTACTTTTAATTACCTCCAAAACAGGCTCTCAAAGCCTCGGTTCTCCCAACAGTCTGCCCACGAAGCCGCTGACAAGTAGAGCACAGGCAAAAAAAAAAGGGTTCTGTGCCTGAAACAATTACCAGCCTGAGCAGAGCACAGGCCCAGTGCAAACACAGGTGCTGTGCTGCAGCACATTCCCTCAAACCCACACCAAAGCCACGCTCAGCTGCAACAATAATACAGAGATTTTTGACAAGGACGTGATTTTTGATGGAGGTGGCAGTATCATGTAGCTCTGCTGCTCTTTTATCAGCACAGCAATGGAGCTGTCTTCTGTCAGGAGACAAGGGAAAGATGCCAAGGGAAATAAAATCAACCAGGCAAACTTTTTACATTCGGACTGATGAGCTGTGCGCTCTTGTTTGGAAAATTTAAGGCAGTGTAAGCTCAAAAGCCTTTTTGCCAATATAGTTTTAAATGATAATGCAAAGGCTTTTGTGAGATTGATGCAATTTATTCTAATAAAACCAGTTCCACTGTGAGTTTAACAAGTGCCTGTGCTCTGTGTTACGAGGCAATACTGCAGAGACACCTTAGATTTTTGAAGTCAGGAATCTCACAGCTCTGGCTCTGTGGGTTTGCTTGGCTTTTGGAGGTTTTGAAGAGAGATCTGACAGGGGATGTGAGGGAAAGGATACTCAGGATGTTCATCTGGGGGAACCTCTGGTACCTTCTGGAAGGGAGGTTTGGGAAAGTTCAGATGTAGATTCATATCTAATCTTTCAGACTTTTCCATCTTGTTAACTGAATTTAAAATGTAATTAAATCTTAATGTCTGTGAATCAGATGCATTCCCTGGACATTTCAGAAGTATCTATAAATAAGAATTTTATGCAAACATTCTCTCCGTTCCCTGGTATGCTGGGGATGGAAAAATTTCAGTTGAAATAAACAGAACTAGGATGAACTTTCCCCATCCCTCTTCCCAGCCATCTGGATTAATTTCTCTCATCTGATAATGAGTCCCCATCATCATTTATTCCTCAGGCAGATTTTTGGACCTGTTCTCAACCCTGCAATCTCTAATATTGCCTGAAGAGTTTACAAAGATAGCCTGGAAGGTAGCTGCAAAGGCATTCTCATTACTTTAATGAGTTTCTGACCACTGGTCCAGGTTATCAGCCCCGTATTTAATTAAAGTTGCACAAGCTGTGTATCCACCAAATGTCCAGGCAAAGGTCAGCAATCCATTCCAGGCTTCAGCACTCTTGTAATTGTTGTAGGCCTGGAAGGAGGCTCTAAAACAAGACAGAAACCCAGCTCAGCTCAGAGATGCTGTGGTTCTGTTCCTTTTCCACTGCTGACCTTGAACTTGCACTGGCTCAGACAGGCAGCTGCCTCCTCTCCATCATTTTTGGGGAGTTACTCAGCTGTTTAGTTAGTGCCCCTTCAAATACATCTCTGGTGGCAGAGCTAGGACAGGCATGGGACTGTATGGATAAGGGTGAGGGGGAAAAAGATATTCCCATCTCAATCTTGGATTATTTCAAGCTTCTGTAGAGCAGCCCCTTTCCAGCCTCCACATGTTTATGTGCATGTGTAATTCTGAGCTTTTGAAAAACTTTGATGAGGATGCTTTGCTAAACTTTTCTCCACATTTTCCTCCTGTTAAGTTCTGAGGCAAATTCAGCAGAGGGGAAACAGATCCCACCCTCCTCTCCACCCAGTCTGTTCCCAAGTTAAAGACGTGTTTTTGATGCTAAAGTAGGGATTATTTTCAATACTCAGATTGTTTTCTTCTTCATCAACAAACAAGAACCACTTTGGCAGTAGGAAGATGGGCAAGCAGTGTTACCTAGGCCATAGAAGCTCTCTAGGGAGCTGAATTCCTTTTAAAACATTATTTCCCATATTTAAAATTAATTGGGTAGGTGTTGAATGATCAAGACCATTTTATAAAAGGCTCTAGTTCTGTTCTGATATCTGGTGCTGTAGAAAAGACATAATTAACATCTGCCAGCATAAAGGCAGGCATGGATTTCATTACAAGCATTACTTTCTGAGGACTTGAATGACTTTGACCTCGAAATGTTAATCTTGCTGAACTCCTGGGCAAATATCAAATGTCAGGAAATTCCAAATAGATGTGTGGACTTTGAGTACTTAGATTAGTCTGCCTTTAAACAGAGAGGGGTTTACAACTTATTAACAGAGCTGTCCCTCAATTCTGAAATGGACAGAAGGGTTCTGTGGTGGGCTGATAGAGAGGGAAGAGCAGAGAAGGGGAAAAACCTCCCAGATTGATGTGGGAGCTGCCCTCCAGCACCCAGAGCAGTCACCTTCCCTGGATTGATGCATCTTTCCAGAACACTCAGGCACCACTAACCCATGCCATTATTTATCCTTTCTCCTCTCATGAGAGATGCAGGGCTGCTTTTCCTGAGCTGTGTCCACAGCTGCCAACAGGTTTTACAGAGAAAACACTTGCAAAAACATTTAGTATTCAATAGGCCACAACCTGCTTTGTTTTGATTTTTTTTTCCTTTTTAAATCGAGGTTTTTGAAGTAAACACCAGTACAAATATCTTCTCTGGCATCTGGATTTCATGGGTTTTTCAGTGCACACAGTTCCAGTGCCTGGTGGGATTCACCTGGATACAAGCTTTGGGT
Organism: Eopsaltria australis; assembly: GCA_034509425.1. Classification (NCBI taxonomy): domain Eukaryota; kingdom Metazoa; phylum Chordata; class Aves; order Passeriformes; family Petroicidae; genus Eopsaltria; species Eopsaltria australis. The sequence goes on from JAVTVJ010000234.1 coordinate 34,507, forward strand.
TTTCTTAAAGGAAACATCTACGATTTGTAGTACTTAATTTAATATGCACACAACAAATATAAAATTGCTTATCAATAAAAGCACTCAGTTTTGAATTGCATTTTCAAAAAAGATGTGAATTTCCTTTTTTAAAAAAACAGCTTTTGGTGGGTGCAAGGAGACAACATCTTCCCTAAAGAGTGAAATCTGTGTTTCTGCACAAAGACAGAACTCAAATTTTACCTGCCAGAGGTAATTGATACCAACTGCTTAGGGATGCACCTTAAAAAGGCAACATAACCAGATATTTCCCTAATGCTGGAATACTATTACACAAATCTCTTTCTAATGTGTTTGGGATCTTTTTCATGCTCTTCACTCTAAAGCTCTTCCCATTTTGCTGCTGCTGCTTGCCCCCTGCTGTTTTTTGCTGTTGTTCTCTCCAAGGAAACTTTAACAACCACATCTCTTTGATTTTAGACGTATATAAATATATATGCACACATTGATGGAGATACCTGTGTGTCTGTGTATACATATATGAAATCAAAGTGTGCACATGAATAATTTCATGTATAAGCTTCTTTTCATTCAACAAAGAGTACTGTGAGAAATGAAAGCCAAATAATTGATGCTTGATTGGAAATTAAACAAGGTTTTCCTGTACTTAATAAAACAAGGAACCATAAACCATCTAGATTAGCCCACACACATTAGGAGAAATGCTAGGTGGAAATCTTTAGAAGGTTCACATTAAAAAAAGGGAAAGAAATATGTTGCAACAAAGCAGGAATGCTTTTCCCTATAGTATCATTTTTAAAGAGAATTGAAGACTTTACTGTGCTCAAAAAACCTGCATGGATCTCATTCTGTGAGCAGTGGCATTCCCACTAGGAAAGTTTGCTGTTGGTAAAAGAAAAGAAAAAGGTATTTTTGCTGTTGCTTTGTATTGATTTGCCAGCTAAGTAAACTCCTTTACTAAAGCTATTAGCAATGCCAGAGTGATCTTTTACTTTGGAGCACTTGCAGAAATTTGCAGTCGGTTTTGCAGTTCCAGTGGGTGACCCCAGCCTACAAATCTTTGTTGTGATGTGGGCTCTGCCCTTCTCAGGCCGTGAAAATAGCATAAGCAGGTTTGTCCATTGGCCATAAAAATGGAATAAGCAGGTTTGTGCATTGGCTGAGAGTCCCTAAATGTTTGAAATTTCAGAGGGAAAGAATCATTAGGGGAGGATTTCCTCAACCTTTTCCTTTCCATAAGGAGATTTTCTGCCCTGCTACGTGAGCATTGCCTCTTGAATAACCCTGATCAGCTCAGGGATAGCACATCAGGCATCTTTGTCCTGGAAAAAACAACACTGTGCCTGTTTCAAAAGCAGCTTTTGGAGATGGGTGCTTGGAAAGCAATCTGGCTGTGTTCAGTGCAGGATTCCCAGTGCTCCCTGTGCTGGCTCCTGAATTCCCACCTCATTTCCTGAGAGCAGTCCTGGCACTGACAGGAGGCCACTGCTGTTCTCCTGCACATACGTGGAAAAAAGGGCTGTGAAATCCTTTGCAAATATCCTCATAGTTCATGAAATTCTGTTGTTGTATACCTGGAACAGAAATTTATGAATAATTCTTTGTCAGATACAATTAATTCTGTGCTCCTGTGACCACAAGAGCTTTCTGCTGGTTCGCTCTTAGGTTTCTGTGTGATTGACATAAAGACCTTTCCTTTAAAAGCACATGTGCTGGGTGGCATGTTTTGTTCCTGGAGAAGTGGCCAAAGCACATAACCCTGTTTTGGGGTGATTTTTCATGTCAGTCTGTGGATAAGGAACTGGTGCCCTGAGGGAAGGGGATTCCCACCCATGCGGGGTGGAATGAGCAGGAAGGGAACCACGTACTCAGCTGTGTGAACTCTGACAGGTGTTTGCTAAGGGGTGCAGTGGGTCAATGGCAATTCCTGTTCCTTGTGTTTAAGGTTTCCATTCTGTTCTGTTCATGCAATGAGTGTGGAGTCAAGGCCTCTGTCCCTCTGGGGCAGGTCAGAGAGGGCTCCGGGCATGGGGGATTAGGGAATGACTCCCTGTGACATTAAGTCACCTCAGAGCTCACTGCTGCTCTGGTATCTCCATGGTGGCTCCACATCAAACTTGTATTTCTGCATGGTGGAAGGGGTCTATGCATAGAAATGGGTAATTCCATCTTCTTTTGGAATACTTAAAATGTGTTGGAAAACTTGGTACAGGTGTATTTTTAGTTGAATATTTGCTCTGGATGCTGAAGATAGATTTAAACTTAGGAATAGCAGACCTGTTCCCTTATAATTATTTTCCACTACCTAAAAAAAAGTCTGGTCAGGCACTATATTCTGGTTTTCAGATTTTTTATACTTTTATATTAACATTACATCGAGCCTGGGAGATGAGCATTCTAAGCAGAGTCTTTCCATCAAATCCCATGATAATTTCTATATTTTCACTCTTAGCGTGATTTTGTCTTTCACGGAAGATGAAATTCCTGTGAACAATCCCATGTGTTAAGGGAGTGAGAACTGGTCTGATACACAAAAAGTGCATTAAGGTTTGGACATAACCTGCAGGAAGGAGGTGACTCATCTTTAGTCACCTTGTTCTGAACTTATTCCAGGATTCAATATTGCAAAGTATTGCACACAAGCTCAGCTGATGTCTGGAGACATTCAGGGGGAGCAGCAACTCTGAATTCTGGATTTCCTGTGATTTCCTGTCACTGGAGGGTTTTAGCCCAACCACTTACATTGTTTTAATGGAGACATTTCTATCTAATGTCCTTTGTTTCTTTTCTAACCATTAAAAAAACAAACAGAAAGGGGGTCATATTAAAAATGCATTATGCCTGAGACTTCTTCAAACATGATCAATGTTAATGGGATCATTGAGACTCCTCTCTAGAGATCAGAATTACTCTTTAGAGCTGCTGCAGATCATGTTTTCCCTGAACACTAAATATGAAGCATAGTACACAATGCTTTGCTGGTGTTATCAGTGTCAATGGTGTTTTATCAGCCAGCTCATTGACATTAGAGACTGTCCAATGTCTCTAATCCAATGTAATTTTTTCCCTATTAATTGAAAAAACCTCCTTTTATTTATTTATTTATTTAATTTATTTTTTTACCAGACATCATCATATGCACCTGTGGAATATTTAACTGGCTTTCAAATGTAAAAAAAATAAAAGCTCCAAATCATTCTGGTTATAGATTTTACAATACTCCACATTGTTAATTAGCACAGCTTCATAAAATGTCAGAAAACATTATACAAGCCCACGGCAGCTAATTCTGGTGCAGTCACACTGTATCATGACTTTTACAAGACAGAGATTTGTCTCTGCTGAATGGCTGCAGTGTGATAAGATTTTGAGAATTCACGCTGGCAGTCAACATGGATGAGTAAAGATGTTTTGAGTGCTCAGTTTGAAACACAGAGCTCAGAACAGATGCCTTTTTCATGGTTCCAATGCAATACCTGTGTGTCTCTTCCTTGGCATTGTTAAAGAGCTTTTCAACCTCGTTACCTTCATTTTTCAAATTGGGAAGTATAACATGAGTAACTGCACGTGTAATAATCAGCTTTGAATTAAGAATGAAGTAGAAATACCATTTAATCATCCAAGGTGTCTTTCCCAGGAATAGCCATCAATTATCCTTACATGGTTCATATATCACTTGGCCAGTGAAACCTGCCCTGCTTTGTGCAGGATCATCTTTAAGTGTGGCTGAGCCTGCTCTGGGATTTCAGGGCATTTGTAATTGTGTCCAAATGTGTACGGAGTGTGAGAGGAATCAGGTGAGAGTGCCCCCACCACAGCAGCAAAGAGCTTGGGGATCCTCTTTGCCAGCCTGTGAAATAGCCCATTGTGTTGTGATTTGTTGGATTTTGAGGAGTCTTTCCTTGTGGTGACAGAAATGTGCCGGCAGCCTCCAGAAAGGCTCCCTGCAGGTGTGAGCAAGCCCCAGGGGTGAGCCTGGGGTGTGAGTGTGCAGAGCAGCCCTGTGAGGCACTCACACTTATCCCCCGCACCACTGCTACTCAAACAAACCCCGCACACCACTGCTCTCCCCCTGTTCACCATCTACAGGGCACATAAACTATTTTTATGGCCAAATGTCTTTATGATATAGAAAAGCCCCCAAAAGTTTATATTCATCTTTCAGTGTTGCAGTGGTTTAGAGGTTTTTGAAGCTGAGTCTTATTTCATGCCCATCTCTTTTAATGAGGGCAGTTTTTTTTCAGGGCAGGGCTGGTTTAGCAGCTGAGGCAGCACAGCTGAGCAGCACTGAGCAGTTTCCATTTGCAGTGAGGCTGTTGACAAAAGTTTCAGGGAATTGAAATGAAGTCTGAAATATCCTTCCTGCCTTCACCAGGATGTTTGGAAGCCCTAGGGTGCTCCAGACTGTGAAAGATTAGTAATTAAAGGCTCACCTTCTGTATACTAATGAAAGGCTCAGAAGTACAGCTTTTAACATTGAAGGGATTGCTACATCCTGCATTTTTCACTTTGAGGTTTTTAGAAGGACTGACTGTGTCAGAGGACATATCCAGCAAGCTGTGCCTAGGAGGTGACAGCATTGTTTGAACAATTAGTCAGGGTTTAAATGTGTGCTGGGCAAAGCTTTCCCACTGCACTTCCCAACTAGAACGTGGCAGTGCAGCTGTGTGGTGCTGGTACAGATGGGGGGTACTGGTGGTACTGGTACAGCTCTGGGGTACTGGTACTGATGCCTTTTTGGGGCTACCTAAAAACAAAGGCTAGACAAAATTAGGGGAATAAAAAGCAGTTCTATTTATGGAAGGGCCTTCAGGTGCATTTTGGGCAGATGAAGCCCCTCGGGGGCTGCACCCAAAAATGGACAGAGGGTCATAGGTTTTCACACTTTTATAAGTTTGGTCCATTTGCACATTGGGGGTTCATCTTCCAATTACAGCTTCAGGTAATTTACCCCAAGTAAGTCATTTACCCCAAGTTTGCTCCCCAAACTCACTTTAGTTTACATTTCTGGGGGCCTGAGACAGTCAGGTGTCCTTGGTTCCCAGAGAGGAATTGTTGTGTCTGACCAAAATGGGAAAGCAGCAGCTGACACTGGATATGGAGTTTAGAGTTCTACACTAAAGAACTGCAGGACTACAAATATGTGAAAAATATAAAAGCTAAAATCCTAAGATGTCAGTACAGATGGGTGGTCCTGGTGCTACTGGTCCAGTTCTGTGGTTCTGGGCAGCTTCTGCTCCTGCCAGACCTGCAGGGGTGATTCCTGAGCATGGCTACGCCTGTCTGTTCTGTCTATAAATGTCACGTCCCATCTCTTGTGAGAGGGAATTAGGAGAGGACTGAACAACATTTCTTTAAACATGAACTCACACGATTCCTCTGTGTTCCCATTTTTTTTTTGCTTTTTCTGCAGGATATGGTAATAGTGAAAGAAAGTATCATATAGAACCTCTCTGTCCTATATATCAATGTTTTCAATTTGATAAAAGCCCTCTGCAGTTTTGCTTTGGCTGCTTTAAAATAAAGAAAAAAGAGTTGAGTCAGGTAAAGAGAATTCAACCAGGTGTCAGTCAGCTTCATCTATTTATAATCTTTACAGATTTGTTATGGACTGTTTTGAAATTTCTAGCTTGATTTTATTTTGACTTACACCAAAATAGAGCACTTCACCACTAAAAAATAACTCTGGATACAGGCAATATCCAATCTAGCCCTAAATACCAGAACTGTTATCACTTGTCAGGCACAGATATTAACACATCAAAAAAGAAATAGATAACTCAGCACATTTTTCTAGATCCTACTCTTTAACTCTTGTAAAAGGACTGTTGTTTCAAGAGACACAGTTTCTGAAGAAAAGAACTAAAGAAAATCACAGGCTAAAAGAAAATGACCATGGAAGTGACTATTTTGATTGGAACATCCATATGTCACAATCTCAGGTGTTGTGGTGTCTTTTCTTTTTGAATTTCCCTCCAATGCACAATTTGAATTTGTTCTAAAGGCAATCAAACTGCTGCCCTGTAGAAAACCCTTTCTCATGGACAGCTGCACTCCAGTATTTTCCCGTGTGTCTCTGTGTGGGGATGGAATCCATCTAAATATGAGAAGAAAAGGGGTGGATGACATATTTTCCCTTAAGTGCCAGTAGGTGTTGTGAATTCACTCTCATTTTTTTTGCTGCCTGCAATAAATAGTTGGGCATGTGATGGGAAATAATTTATTCTAACTAAACAAATGGAGCGGGGTGCTTCTTCTTAACAATAAACAGCACTGGAAATCCTGTGTCTGTCTGTCCTGCTGCTGGCTGCAATGGACAGGAATGTCACCCCTGGCTCTGGAAAAATTACACAACTTTACTGCATCCCAGATTTAACAGCTCCTCGAAAGATACATCAAACAATTCACACTATGCATGGGAGGAACAGCAATTCATCTAAAGGTGGCAAATCTGAGACGTGACAGGTATTTAAAAGGAAAGGCAAAGTGCAGAGCCACATTTTTATTCTGCTGCCTTTCCACACAGGTCATGGGAGGCAGTCTGTTCATTCCCTCAGTACCCCACCAAGTTAAATATATTCACAACCACTTTCAAAGCCGCTCTTTTTCCCTTTTAATTTTATGTCAATCAGCCCTCTCTGAGATAGTCAAAATCCTCTCCAAACCAAGGGTTCATCTCAATTAAAATGCACTGTGTGTTGTCTGTGTGAGTGTCACACTCCTGGTGTGGACAGCACTGTAAATAGGTGTATTCTAGAGCAGGTGCCTTCCCCAGCTCCAATCTCTGCAGCACTGGCTCCACAAAACAGAATCCAAATCCTTTTTCATTTGTATTAATAAAAAAGAAAAAAAAAAAAAAGGGGAGGAGGGGAGAGAATATGACCGTGCAAGTTAATGGAGTTAATTACATTCATATCAGTGAGATGCAGAGGAATGAAAAGGACAATTTGTGTAAGCTGAGAATTAGCTCTGGTATTTTCCCAGTAACATCAGCAGTCTGAAGATAAAGGAGCACATAAATCCACACTACTGAGCTCTCCATTTTCAGGGAGAGCACACAGAATGGGGCAGGACAAAGATCCAGGGAAAGGACTCAAATGTGACCAAGATTTGGAGAATCTACCAGTGTCAAGGGAGGAAAGGTCTGTAGGGATCTAAATAATGTGATCATCTTAGTAGGAACTCCTAAAAACTTCCTTAAGGCTTTCTTAAGCATGAAACACCTTCTGGCACCTTTCAGTGTCTAAAGGGCCTACAAGAAACCTGGAAAGAGACTTTCTGCAAAGTCATGAAGTGAAAGGACAAGGGGCATTGCCTTTGAAGTGAAAGAAGTTAGATTTAGATTAGATATTACCAAAAACATTGTTCCCTGTGAGGGTGGGGAGGCCCTGGCACAGGGTGCCCAGAGAAGCTGTGGCTGCCCCTGGATCCCTGGCAGTGCCCAAGGCCAGGCTGGACAGGGCTTGGAGCAGCCTGGGACACTGGGAGGTGTCCCTGCCCATGGCAGGGGTGGAATGAGATGAGATTTAAGGTCCCTTCCCACCCAAAAATTATAGAAATTTATTATTTTTGTGCTCCCTTTCTCACAATCACAATCTAACTATTGGGTTTACCAATTCAGGGCTTGAGAGATTCAACCAATCGTGGAAAGCTTTTTCTCCTGAATCAAAGCCAGGAAATTCTAAGATCTAACTAAGAAAAAGCTTCTTCCCTGTGAGAGTCCAAGATTGTTTCAGTAGGGCTAAAGGAATATTTCCCTTGTGTCCAAGAGAGACAGAACCATCTCAGCCCTGGCTTCAACCTTTTGGCCTTCATTTGAAACAAGACCTGTAAATCAAAAATTTAGAAGGGAATAATTACTCTCACTGAAGGAAATCATATGAGACTTGTAAAAGAATTTTCCTAACACTATAAATTACATCAGATATTATTACCTCAGAACACAGTCTATGAAGAACTTTTCAGGAAGAATCAAAACTCATTTATAAAGTCTGTAATTAGAATTACAGTTGAGAATTAAATCAGTGCTTGAGGTCCTCTATGATTGCAATATCCTTCCCTTCTGTTTTTGCATAATATTAAAGTTAGTCTTTCCTTTCCTTAAGTCTGTCTGTCTAAAAGAAAGAAAGAAAGAATGCAATAGATTAATTTTTCTTTTTGTGTTCCCTGATGTTTTCCTCTTCATATTCCCTCAGAGGCTTCAAGGCCATAACTCAGTGCAGAGTCCCAGCCTGGTGCTCTGCTGTCCTTGCTGTCAGGTGATGCCTTGGTAGCTCCTTTACCAATTACAGGGAATCCAAACCCTCCTCACTCTTTCAGCCTGAGTTAAACCCATCTAAACTCGTTTTTAACAGAACAGCTTTCTGAATTGTCAGTTCCAAAATCATTAATCAGGACCTACAACACTGAGATCTTACGGTTAAGGAAAGTTATTAATTTCAGGGGTACCACTCCACGCTCCAACCTCCACTGCCTGATGCTCAGACACCAAAAGACACTCAAATTCTATTTTAACTGGGTGTTTAATACCTTCCAAGTACATCAGTGGCTTTGATTCCCAGGGCTGTGTGATCAGCACCTTTGAACAGTGCACAATGCCTTCTATTTCTGCTGTAAAAAGTGCTAGAATGGCAGCAAATTGCTCTGGCTGTTTTTGCATAGGGATCATTATTTCCTTGCTCGCCTTCCTTTCATTCCTCACGGCAGCCAAAGGGGATGAAACGAAGGGTGAGTGGCACCTTGTGGAGATCAGCTTTGCCACACAGCTCTGGGAGTGTCAGTGCCCAAACTGCTGGCAGCCTCCCCCCTCAGAGGCTGAACAATTCCATTGACTGGGATTCTGCCTGAGCTGGTAAATCTGGGACTTGCAGCTGGCACTGGGTGCTGCTGCTGCTGCTGCCCCTGGGCCAGCCATGGTTTGTGCAAACCAAGCTTTATAAATGGTTTGTGGTCCTGCAAGGCTGGAACGGATGAGGGCAGCTCTGTCTTGATGATGTTGGCCACTGTTTTTAAAATTATTCACTGTTCATGTGCAAGTGAAATAGGGCAGGAGGAATCATGCTAAATAAAATCACTTTGTGTTGGTGGTTCAATTTCCATTTTAATTCTATATAAAATAGAATGTGATAGAGTTGTCTTAAGGGACTTTACAAATGTGTTGTCAGCAGTAAATTTCCATAATTCAGCAAAACACAGACGGTTTCTGACAGTGCCATTTAGACAGAACTGTAGTGCTCTAATCTAAATCTTACAGATAATTTTAAACCTCATTGTGAGTTTTAATGGCTGGAGGCTTCTCAAAGGCAGAATGACCAGGCTGGGAAGAGGATCTCTGCAAATCAGCCCTGCCTCAGTCACCCACATACTCCAGTGTAGAGTCACTACCAAATCATTTAGAGGAAAGGAGAACACACCATGGGTTACATAAACATGTAATATAGGATTTAATACAGTCCTGGAATATTTCTAATATGTTCTGTTGGGGATTTTGACAACACTTTTGTGATAACAAGTTCATAAAGCTCAATTACTTACATGAGTCTTTACTCTTTTATTGCCTTTTACATGAGCATTATCTCTTCTCTGTTTTACAGTGGGGTTTAGCCTTTATTTGATAATGAGCAGAGCCATTTGCTTGTCCTTAAAAGAACACTTACATTCAGAACTAAAACTGGTCAAAAATGCTGCATTAGAAGTGCAAAGCTTTTTCTTCGTTTTTGTTATGTGAGGGGATTTTTGTTTGTGGTTTTTTGAGGTTGTTTGTTTTTTTTTTTTGTATGAAATGTTTTCCACAGCATTGTTTTTGTAAACCAACAGCAAATCCAACTGTTGTTTTTAAAACAACCGAGCCATCATGCAGCCTCCATGTACACTGTTAGGAGATGAATAGTCTTGAAAATGCTATATTCTCCATCCAGTGCATCTAAGGGAATACTTATATTTAAATTTTGTTTCATCCTCTTCGTATGAATTCATGTCATTACCAAATGGTAAACAAAAACAGATGTCAGGCTCACTTTAGAAAAAGTGGTGAGCTTGCAGTTAGATATTGAAGTAAACTACTTCTGAGAGCAGGAGTTTGATATACTTCTGTCCTTCCCTTACAAACAAATATTTTTATGTTGGAAATACCTTTAGTGGCCTTAACTCTTCATGGAAGGAGGTAGCCAAAGGGGAAAAAAAAAAAGTTGGAAATATCAAAGCCATTAGGATGAAGAACTTTGCGAATGTCTGGTTAGTTAAGGGTATTTGTTTATTAAGAAGTGAAGAGAAAAGAACATCTGGCCATTAAAATAAGATGAGCAGGCTATGGAATAAATTTATATAAATAAGCCTAGCTTAAAAGGCAGAACAGTTGTGTGCTTTGCTACTAAACAGATTTCGTGGCAGTACTGCAAACTTGCCAAGATATTAAGTAAATGAAAGCCAGCAATCAAGTCTTTAAGTACATACCTTAATGTCATAAGAGTATTATGGGCTTACAGAGGAGGAAAGCTTATAAAAGCACTGACCTTCATCTGTACTGTGAAAGACATTCAGGTGAGGGAAAATGAGGCTTTTTACAGTATCAAAAGACACCAGCTCAGAACAAAAGAATTGTGTGGATGTAAATATTGTGGCAAGAGATTATAATATAGGTTGTCACTATTCATGGAATTACAATAGATGGCATTTTGTTGTCTTCTGCCAGGAGGGATGAGGAGTTCTCAGGTACAAAAAATGCTCTGTAAGGGCACAGGCAGTGGAGCAGAGTTCATAATTGCTGTAGAAATAACTTTTCCCCCCTTTGACATCGGGGCAAAGTGTTTCCAAGTTTAATGGTATTTAACAAAAAAAAAAAAAAAGAATTTAAAAAGGCAAAAAAACTGAGCAAAACAAACATTTTCCTGCATAACTCTTAGGTGAAAACTAAGCAGAACTGTCAATATTTAGTTCATGTCTGTCTTAACTTCCTATCCTCTTCTGCTGGTTAACTCAACCTCCTGATTGTTGCTGCATGCTGAGCTCCCCTTGGAATCTGCTTCCCTCAGGTGCAAATCTCAGAGGGATTTTGGGGAGTATTTTATCTGAGCCCCATTTGGCTGTCTTTGTCCTGCAGGATCCTTCAAGTAGTGAGCAGTTTTAGTGACTGCAGCTCTCAGTGGCACTGCACTTTCTGCACATGTGCTTCTCCTTCTTGTCCAAAGAGATCATGGTCGGTGGAAACCAGCTCTATTTGAAACCAGCTCTGTTTAAAACCAGCTTTGTTTGAAACCAGCTCTATTTGAAACCAGCTAGATTTGAAACCAGCTAGATTTGAAACAATCACAACCTGAAATAAACAACTTGTTTTTTTTCATTATGGAAGTGTTTACCTTAAGACCACTGACTCAATGATAAAAACCTCAGACTTTGAATATTCCATACTTGCCACTCAAAAATCACTGCTGGCTTTGTGGTTTGGTAACTGATCAAAATCAAAGAGAAAAATCTGGAATAACCTAGAGGTAGCAAATGTAAAATTAATATCTGTTGGATGCTCTGGTAGAGGACACACAGAAGTGTGTATTGCCATTTTCTTATTAATTGAGAGAAATGAAGGATGCTTTCCAGTATGTCAGACTATTTAAATAGTAAAATTAAAAATCCATGTGTTTTAATATAAGGTGGGAATCCTGTTCATCTCCCCTCACTGGGTTTCCTCTCTGTGTAGGGTGAGTCAGCAGCAATGACTGTGATTTTGGAGGAAATGAGCAGTTGAGTGGAACTAGAAATAAAGTATATTAATTCATAACAACTAATAACATTCAGCTTTCTTGTTCGACTGTATGCCATAATGCAAATTTATCTATCAAAGAGAAGAATGCAGCGCAATTAAAAAGTGATTAAGAAAGCAAACAAAAACTTGTATTATCAAATTACATCATCATCCCACCAAACATTTAAATTACTCTTTGAAGTCTCCTCTCAGCTGAAGCCATTCTCAAATTCAAAGTATTTGTGCTAAGAATATAGAACTGAAAATCAATGGGTTCTTTCAAACCATCAGGCCTTGCTGTAACATGTAATTCAGTCTTCCTGAATTAAATGTACCTCCTATGGAATTTGGTAGCAGGATTTTCTATAGGATGTTGTTTCTTGAGAAATTGTAACTTAGCAGATGATCATTAAAAGGACAGATATTCTGGTGGTTCTTCACATCATCTGTGAGCTAAAAATACTTCAGGCCAGCTTTCAAGGAATCAGCTTCAGAGCCAGAGTCTGAGAGCCAGGAATATTTATATGTATATAAACATATTATAGAGCACAATTCAAAATTTATGGAATATCAGAATATATGGCAAAAGGCAGCACTAAATATTGTTGTTTCATTGTCTCAGCTATTGCAGCCACACAGAATCATTGATTCCCTCATCCTGGACAGCTGCTTCAGTCGTTAATTCTCTTCCATCATATGTGAGTGCCATTTTTATGTTTAAATTTGATTTTCAAACAGCTCAGGTAGTCAGGAATAAAGGTTTAAATAACAATAGACTGGAGAACAACCAAGTTACTCTAAAAATCGGTCCATAGTTGCAACCGAATTATTTCCCAGGCTGGATTTGGAGCAGGTCAGGTGTCAGGGTTGGAAGCCTTATCCAAAGGTCACCGAAATCAAGGATAATTTTTGCTTGTGAGTACAGGGTAGTTTTGATCAAGTCCTGTGGATTTATAATCCTCCAATCACAAATACTCTAGAAATTTTTTATTCAGATTATTTAGAGACAATTCTTTAGAATAACTGTGCCCAAAGAGATGAACAAACGGAAGGCAGAGGCTGCAAGTCTCTCTTTGGCAGCAGGGTGGGAGTAACCCTGAAGTGGAATTGCCAGGCTGTGATAGCACCATATCACCAGGCTTCATCTGAGTTTCGATCATGATTCATCTCATGCCCTTTTGTTCTTTGCTGATATCTCTGTGAAGGAGAGCTGAAGGATTCACCTGCACTTTGGGGGGAAAATTTCACAATAACATTGTGGACCAGAGTATTATCCGACAGTAGGAAAGAACAAAATAACGTCTTTTTGGGACGAAGTGAGAAAGACCAGCTCCTGGAGATGGTCAGTCTTTGTAAATCAGAACTGCCTGAAAAAAGACTCACTGTTGCTCACAGCCATATTTTGCCATTAACTGCATTACAGAATCTCTAGGCAAGTGTGCCATGGTTTATCTGAGGTCCCACGGGGTGTGATCTTTGTGATCCTTTTACCTTCTGTTTTTCTACTCTTCTTGTTCCCTTCTTGCTGCTTTGTTAAAACCCCACCCTGGCTGATGCTGACTGAGCATTTGCAGATCTACTCAGAGTGAATGAGGTGGATTGGTCCATCTGAAAATCAGGCTCTGGTTCCCTCTCAAACATTACTGTAAAATTTAAGTTTACTTGTAAAACTTTGAAAAAGCCAGTTAATTAATTCAATTAAGAAATCAAATTACAAGGAGTTAGGAACTTGTTTCATTAATCTGGGGCTGCTTTATCTAAAAGCCCTATGACAAATCACAACGAACCATTTTTTTCCCCCAGCATATTTAACTTTAAAATTCATTTTCTTAGGAGAGAAATTCTGAAGATTACTGTTTCCAACAAAAGAACTTGTTTATGGTATAACAATAATGATGACTCTCAAAGGTACATTAATTTTTTAAGCATAGATGTTGAAAAATATGCTGTACATGAGGTAAATTAGTAGAGAATCATGAGCTTGACTTGCTAGTTTTATCTTCTGCTAGAGATAGCCAAATGTCAGGAGTTGCATGTTCAGGGAATTTATTCATCTTCCTAAATGAGTTTTCAACCAAATAAGAACAAAAGCATTTTCACCTAAATTTCTATGAAATGGCAATTTGCAGAAAATGATAGTTTAGAAAACACCAGCATATGGTGCTTTGAAATGGTTTCCACATTTAGTGAGAGCATTGGAGGCAGGAGAGAATTCAGAGAAAGAAACAGAGCTTAAGAAGTGAGCTGCATTTAATCAACCAGGTGCTGCTGTGCTTCCTGAAGCTGGTCTTACTTAAACACGAGAAAAAATTGTCCTGTGGATGTGATCTGACACCAGAATAAGTTTCCCAAGGAGTCTGCAGAGTCTCCATCCTTTGGATGAGCTCCAGAGGTGCCCTGGGCAATCTGCTCTGCCTGGCCCTGCTGGGAATGCAGAGCACACTTTCCTCCAGAGCAGTCCAGGTGCATGTTCTGCTTTTCACTTGCTTTTTGTCTTCTGAACATGGAGATTTGACCATGAAAAGTTTTCTCCTACCCTGGTGAAAATGTCCCACAGGTGCCCAGGAACAGGCAAATGCAGATCCATGCACTGTATATATTCTATAGCACAAATCCCTGTATAATCAAAGCAGTTTTATTGGGCTAGGTAGGAGACTTAGGAAACTTCCCTTTATCAAGCTGTGTTTTAGATTATCTGCATTCCAGTATTTGTGGAACTCGAGGAATGTACAATTGTTGCTGTTGGTCTGTGCTCTTTTCATCCTCCTTTACATTATCTCTTTTCCTATTTTACATTGTTACATTTCTTCTCTGTTGCCAGGTTGAGGTACTTTAGTCTTTCATTCATGCCTCTTATACTGCACATGCTATTTGCTCTGATTTTACCCTGATTTTTAATTTCATTTGTTCTGACATTGTTCTTATGCAGCTCAAACTGTGTGATTCTGTGCAGGTACTCTGAATTTACACTGCCATGCAGCAGAGCAGGTTGATCTCTGGTTGCTGTGGGCCTTCTGTTAGTGACACTTCTGCTATTCAGTCTACAGCTTCTTTTTAAAAATCCTCTTTTTGGCCTCTGTGTAGTGACTGTTTTCTGTGCTGTGTGGAACAAATCCTCATTTGTTTTTATTTTCTTTTTTTTTTTTCCTTACATTTTCATTAAGTATCTTATCAAGATATCACTCTATTATCCTAAATTAAATTAAGTATATAACATTGAATGTTAATTGTTTATTCTTCAAGCTGTGCTTGTTCTTTGAAATCCAAGATGATGAGGATCAGAGCTATCCTGGATGTATCCCCAGCAATTTTCACATCAGTGATTAAGGAATTAGCTGGGAACCACAAGCCTCAAGCCAAAACAGAGCAGGGTGGATTCTGTCATCCCACAAGTAACACTGGGCCATTCCTGTGTTTATATAAGACATGATTATGGAGCAGCCAGTAAGAAATGAGCCTTTTGCTGGTTTTTTGGTTTTTGGTTTTTTTTTTTTCCCAGATTCACAAGCACCTTTCCAAACTACTGCAAATTCTTTCCCAGTGCACTGCGCTTTTTAGGGTTCAAAGCACCTGGCATTAGATGATTCCGAATTTATACACCTCTCTTAGTATTCAGTGATACCTGCACATCTCTTCAGTGTGCAACAGTGGTTATTTATTTACCCTTCCTGTTCTTCTTTTGCTACTGACTGAGCTGGGGTGTGCTGTTCGGTGCAGTGGCTGTGGCATGTGCCACGTCCCCTTCCCATGTGGAAGGCAGCTCCCAAAATCTGGAGACATCTGTGGGTGAGAAAAGTGGCAAAAAACCAGAAGGGTTAAAAAAAAAATTAAAAAGGTTTTATTGCCAAGTGACACACGTGGCATGGAAATTTGTGCGTTTTGTCCCTGTTTTCTACTTGTATGAGAAATGGAAGAATAATCCAAAAAAGGGGAGGAGAGTGTGAAAGGGAGATTGGAGAGGGGATGAGAGGAGATCTCCAGTCCCGGGGCAGCACTGGTCCAGCTGCCAGGACATACAGGGCCCTGGGCACCACTCAGGTTTTGTGGGGATATCTTCTCATAGATGTTTTCCCCACCCTGGGATGAGGTTTCTCACCCTCATGTCTGTTGGGTTCCACTGTGTGTGTTACAGAAAAGCAGCCTGGAAGGCCCAGAGTGAGCCTCTTCCCTGGGCCCAGAGGTGCCCAGGAAGCACATCCAGGTCACCACGGATGGGCATGGGAAAGAGGATCATGGCTTTGTGGCCTTCTGCACCCATTGTGTGAGAGGATTGTAAGGTGTGACCTTCTAGGGGATAGTTTATCTTTTCTGTTTATATGATGGCACATCCTGTGTGTGGGATGAAATAAAGGCAATTTTCACTGTGTAGCAGAGGGCAGTGGCCATTAGCAGTAGCCATAAGGGAGTGGCCATTAGTCAGTGGCCATAGAGTGTCTCCCTGGTTTTTACAGTGTTCTGTGTTTTATTTCAGTAGTAGAATTTCCCATGCATTTTCTGTAAACCTAGTCCATGTTTTCCTAACCGGCATAGGTTGTTTTTGAACTTCTAGATTGTTTTCATTTCTTTCTCCTAAGGTGGAGAAATATGATAGACTGTGTCATTATCCTGTGGAATTGTAGAGGTGGTAACCTCATTGACCAATCCACAATTGTCTTGAAAAAAATATAAAAATGACTAAATAAAGAAAGGCAGGCCCTCTTTTGTAGTCCTGCCTAAATAGTCCTAACTTGCTGCTAAATCTGCGTGTTTCTTTCGTGTCTGAGCAGTGGCCATAGGGCAGTGGCCATGGGGCAGTGGCCATGGCAGTAGCCACAGCAGCAGCCATAGGAGCAGTTTTAGCAAGCAGTCCCAGAGTGATCTTTAGCAGTCTCAGTCTCTGTCTGTGTAATAAAGAGCTCTGCAACATCACAGTCTCCTCAGAGAAGTCCTTGCCCCTGTGTTGAACACTGCACATGTCAATGAGTTCGTGTCTGCACTTGGCTCTGGATCTTTCTGGGAATGGGCTGAGGGGATTGAGGGTGTTTTTGGTGGTCTCCATTCCTCTCTATTTGTCTTGCTCACTTCTTGACATCACTTCTGCTCTTGTACTGTCCTGAAGAGGAAAATTGGCTCCAGAAAGGTTCTTCCCTACCTTTGTACTGCCTCATCTTTCCAGGCACACCCAGGTCTAATTTTGATATTAACCCCTCACTGCCCAGGCTTCCACCGGCGTGCTTGAAACAGCTGGATTAAACTGTTTATTCAAACCAAGAGAGCAATGAAATAAAAGCCAGAGCTATTAAAAGGGAAGGAAAACCCATTCAGGTTCAATTCATGCCTTCTAACAGAGTGGGGTAAATAGGTTACAGGCTCTTGCATCCACATGGCAGCAGGGAGGGCATGGCTGTGAATGGATTCTGAAGTTTCAGGTCTCCAGGTGTGCTGCAATGCACAGGTAATTACAATTATAACACTTTGATCAAAAAAAAAAGAGTGTTTTTAGAGTCCTGATCTAAGAATGATTTCATCTGTTTATACTTAACATTAAGTTCAGATGGTTACATTTCCATGAGGGAATTCTGACCTGGAAAAGAGCTCTCAGCAGAGTCTTTTATCACTCCCAGCAGAGCCTTTTGAGTCTGCAGAGGCAAGGAATGGCAGCTCCTCACTGTTGCCATATGGTTTCTTTTGAACCTCAGCTGGTCAGAATCAAAAATGGACAAGTTTTCAGTTCCTTGACATCTCAAGTACCACTGAAAATCCCCAGGCCACAAAGAGGGAGAAGAATGGAATTTAGGCACATAGAGGGAGAAGAATGGAGTGTAAGTTTAGATCAAAATACCATAGTGAAGACAAGGAATGACAATTACAATCTGTGAGGATTGCCTGGTGGGAGGAATTTGGGTAATTGTTACAAAACTGAACAAACAATTGTCTCTCTGTTGCATTTTCAGACTTTTTTCTTTTTCAATCCACACTGCTCCTTTGTAATTTCCCAACCTTTTACTTGGAAACAGTGACAGGACCTGTTCAGTGGCAGAGATAAATAGCAGAGATGCCTGTAATTTTCAATTACATCTGAACACAACTGATCCTGCTGGAGACAAGCCCTAACCCATTGGACAGCAGAGATTAGCATAGTCAATGTGAAAAATGGGAGTCTTTGAACACGGGAGTGTTGGGGGATTTCTGGGAAGCATCTGTGTTTGTCTGCTTGCACTAAGCACTCCCTGGTGAGGAGGGGATTTTCTGAACCTTAATATGCAGAGGATTGATGAAGCCCTGCCTGAGCAGTGGCTGCAAAACAAACCCTTCACAGTGATGAGCAATCACCTCTGCTTTGCACCTCACAGCAGCCCTGCAGCTCCTCAGCAAAAGATGCAGCTTTTCCCTGCCTGGTCTTTGAGTGTTCCAGCTATTAGAGGTGATAATGTTCCCTGGAAATGATGATGAGAATGTTCCCAGATGGCAACTGGAAAGGAATACAGGCAAGGAATCCACTCATGAGGATCCACTCAAACCCTGCAGGCTTCACCTGAGCCCCCCTCACTCATTTCCAGATGGAGGTGGCTCCAAAGGAGCAGTTTGGATGATGCTCCTTGGGAAAAATTCCCTGTCCTGCTATTTACTGCATTTTTCTGCCCTGGAACTGATTGCAGGGGGTTGGGGCTGAAAGATCAACTGGAATTACAGTGCAATATATAATGGAATCCTAACTTTATAAATTGTAACTTTTCAGACTGTCAGCTTTAGTCAGTAATGTCGCTGTTTATGGAAAATTGACAAAAGGCCCTGATATTTATACAGTATCACAGGATTTGCAATAAGCACATTTAATCTAAAACATGGTTTTTCAATAGAAGTAGGAAAAAAAGAATCCTCCTGGATATAATCTTCAAACAAATATGTAAAGTCTGCCCAACTGCTGAGATTTTTATTATTTTTCTTTTAAATTACTACCATACACTGTGTGGAAACAATCCTTTCTGCTCCCTGCTTGAGACTTATTCTCAATTACTGTCTTGTGTGCTTGAGACAAAGATACAGGGTAAAATGTGCTAATCTAGAATGTGCTCCTAATCCCTCTCTGCCCTGCTGAACCCCCAGAGAAGGTCAGAGAGGCCTCCAGGTGTGTGAATTGAATTCAGTTTTCTTCAACCTCTCATCAACTACTCTGGTTAGAATTTTCTCATCTGATCCTGAAGACAGGATATCCAAATATCTGATGCCAAACTATATTCTATTTGTGTGTTGATAACTGTTGAATTGCAATCCCTATTCCTTCTCTCAATTCCTTCTCTCATAAGAGCATAAATAAGGATCCTGCATTGCTATTTTTGCAAATTTTAGGCTTTTTCTGGGGAAATCAAAATGATGATATATTCCCTAATGCAGTTGGTGGAAATTTAGCTAATGATTATAGTGCCTATGAGTTTTCTCTGAGGGAAATCTAAATCTCTCTCTCTCTGAGTGTCTCTTCCATGCAATATTAAGTACTGGTAAAATGTTTAATGTATCTGGTAGAAATTGTCCCTTGCCCTCGTGCCTGGAACATGTCCAAACTTTGTTGTTAAGATTGCTGCTGCTGGACTAAATTATGAAATTTTATAACAATAAGAGAACAGTGATGCCAAAAAGTCTGTGTAAGATTGATTAGGTTATAATTACCCAAAAATTGAATTAGTAAAGAATGCTTTTTCTCTTGTTTTGAAGGATGCTCTGTTTTCCAGAAGCAACCACTTGTAGCTCCTAGAATCACTTTATTTAATTGCTCAGTGGTCAGACAGGCAGGCCCACAGCACAGCAGCTCCACTAATTAATTATTTGTATAGCAATAGACCTCGGAGACAAAAGGCTCTGTATTTTCTCTTACTTATTTCTTCTGTACATTAAGATAATTTCAGAAACTTATTGGAAATATTCCAGGTTTGCACCGGGAAGAGATGTGAATTGTCCCTATGGATTTATTTCTAGAGATACATTCTTGGGATGCATTCCCATAATTCAAAAAAATCCATTCTCACCATAAAATGGGCTTGAATAAAAATATGAGGGAAAAGCCTCAGATGCATTTAGGAGAAGCATTTTAGGAAGAGTTTTAGTGGAATGACCACGTTCAGGAAACAGTTTTACTGATTCATTTTAATAAACAATTTCATAAAGAGAAAGAACCTTTACCGGCCGAAAGTAAAACCCTGTGAACAAATTAACAAGAGATCAGTTTCACTTTTGACTATTTCTGGGCATTGTAGAAAACAATCCAAAGGTGTTACAAGAATTGATTTGTTTGTGTAGAGCACTTCATGCCTTGAAAAGGCAATGCCCAGGTTCTGGCACAGGTCAGGGTGACTTTTTCCACGCTCACATGGGTAGGGTACCACACAAGGAACTGGTTTAATTCCCTCTCCTTTCATTTTAAGAAAACAAAACAGGGAAGTCTTAAAACAAAATTTAAAAGCCATTATTATAAATTGTAACACTCACGCTGCAATATGTCAATAGGTAAAGGATTTTATTACCTGTTATTCTTCCACCCAGACCTTTAACAACCTCTGCATCTGTTCTCCAGCCTGGCTCATTATGACTGGCTTTCTATCATGTCATTGCAAGTACAAATTATGGCAAATCTTTATCACTTGCATTTATAAAGGCAGATTGGAATTTGTCTCTACATTCCCTAGATTATCCAGCTTTTTAATGAAATTGAATAATCACGGGGGGTTAAGGAAAACAAGGGTATATGCGTGTGTGGGAATTCAGTGTTAGAACTGAAGAGCTGGATTTGGAGAGGAAAAAAGGTCCCTCATACCTGCATCTATTTTTGGCTAGAAAAACCCCTTTGCTGTTGATAAATGAGAGTAGAGCCAGGCCCTATCCCTGCAGTGCTGGAGGAGTTTCCCAGGTGATGGAACTCAGAAGGAATTTGTCAGGGCTTCCACTGAGGCTGAGGTTTTCCCTTTCTGAAGAGCACTAAATGAAGATATCAGGTAAAATACAGAAGGGCACACACCAGGTTAACTTGCAGGATATTGTGTACCCCAGGATAGCAATTTCAGCTGTCTCCAGAGAACTTTTTTCTTAGTTTTATGATTTAGTTGAATACCATACCCTGGACTTCTTCTTCTGGACAAGCATCAATCCTGTGGGGCCTATTCCAGAGTTTCAG
The DNA here is from genome assembly GCA_034509425.1 of Eopsaltria australis. NCBI lineage: Eukaryota > Metazoa > Chordata > Aves > Passeriformes > Petroicidae > Eopsaltria > Eopsaltria australis. The sequence goes on from JAVTVJ010000234.1 coordinate 55,389, forward strand.
GAGGGAGCCCATCCTTCAAACACCCTGTTTAGCTCAGCATTTCACTGGTACCTGCATCTCTGCCCTGTGAGTTCTGGGGTGGAATGGCCTTGCAGAGTGACTGCAGTTTATCTGCACAGGGCCAGGAAAAGGCTCACACACAGCCTGGGATCTGCCTCGAGCCGTGGGCTTGGGAGGTGAACAGGCACCACTGGGACAGGGATCTGCTGCCATGAAAAACACAGTGCCAGAGTAATGTCATTCCTCTAAGTGTTGAACTGTGATTTTGCTCATTGTTCTGATTTTTTGGGGTTTTTTTGGTGATGAATAACCATACTAAAGGTGTGATTTTCCCTTGAAAGGAAGACTGAAATGGGGAGCAAAAAGAAGACAGTGAAGTGAGAGGCAAGGAGGTGAGGGAGATAATGTGGAGAGGGAAATACAGGAGGTGGATGTAATAAAATAGCAAAAGACCAGAAGAAAAAGGAAGGCAAAGAACGTGCCCATCCTTTTTTCCCCTCTCTTTTTTTCCTACTGTGTTTTTTCTCTTAAACTGTTCCTGTCTGGTGAGGAGGGCAGAATAGTAAAATACAGATAATGTTTTCAAAAGTGGGCTATTCCAGGGTTTCTTCCTCAAGGGGACACACTCATGAGGAATACTTTTCTTTTTAGTTGGAATCCAGTTACCTGATCTGTCTGTTGTTGCTTGGGGTTCCTTTGGTTCAGTTTGGGGATTTTATTCCTGTTTGAAGGAAGATCCTTAGTGGGTTTTTTTTGTTCTATGTGCCATGTATAATGCAATAGCCACAGCAGTGCTTTGGAAACCTAAATTCATTGCTCATTTATGATGATCTTCCGTTAATATGGGACGTGGGATTATTTACATAAGGAATAAAAAAGGGTTTTTGTAAAACAATCTCTGGACAAAGGCACGGTGTGTTCTGCATGCACAGGATCCCATCAAGGCATGACTGTACATTCCATATGAACAGGACCTTTCAGGCTATGAAGATTTTCTGCTTGCCTGGCAAAGCTCAGAGCAAAGCTGAAATCAAAGCAGCCTTACTCAGTGAAGCAATTTCATTTTACCTGAAACACTGAGGCTTAAATTATAAGCTTCAGGATGACTCAGTAGAAATAATGCATGCATATAAACTACATCATTTTCCTGGAGTATTTTCACAATCAATATAACTGTGTGTTTAAAGTAGGGACCCGAGGTCAATCTTCTAAGCAGTGAATGAATAACATATTTTTTATCAGAGAAAAGCTGCTCTATGCAAATAATATCTGACATGAATATTTAATAGATTGTACAGTAGGCAGTAATTGCCAACTATTGGGGCATGCTAAAACGAGAAAGAGAAATAGTGAAATAACAAATCCAATCAGATTTCACTTACAGCATTTCCTTAACAACAGGTGGTCTGACAGGTCCTGATGGAATATCTGAAATACCTGGGCTAGCCTGTGCCCAGGTTCAGGATAACTGAACAGGGGATTAGCTGATTAGTATATGTTGATCTATCATAAATGTAATGTTTACTGAGCATAATGTGATTTGTTCTTTATCTCGAGGTGTTCTCCATAGTGCCATCACTATTTACTGTGGTAACTGACTCCAGACAGCTTGGGGTGTATTTGTTAGAGCAGATCACACATCCAGGAATGGTGTTATTTCTTTTTTTAGAATGTCTCACAGCTGAAGAGGAACAATGATCCTTCTCTGTTCTCCCCACCTTTAGTACTCTTTCCATTCTCTCATTATTTTTTTTGTCTTGGGAGCCCGAGGGTGAGAGGGGGCCCACAAAGCAAGCAAAGGAAGGTTTCACAATGTTTCCTAACGGCAAAAGATCACCTGATGATTTTGGGTCTTCCAGTTGCCTGTGAAGGTCTCCTATAAAGTTTCCTGAGGGGGTGGTGTCCAGGAGCTGTTCTGTAGTGACGAAGTTGGATGGCTTGATGTGAGAATGTTCTTTAATGTGGCCATAAACCTTCCTGGGCTTTTCAGCAATTTGGCCATGAAAGAGGCACATAAAACAGCCCTGGACATCTGCAGTGCCAGAGAAACAGGAATGCAGATGCCAGAGTGTCACACAACAAACCACAAAATTTCATTTGTGAAGAGAGTGGGAAGGAAAGAATTTATTTTACTTTGTAGCCTCTCCTGGTGAAAGAAGCTTGCACTAATTTAGAGGTCAGTGGATGTAAAATGCCATCCTCGTTACACCCTTGGTGCCCATGGGAGCCCCGAGTTATGTGTGCTATAATGAAGATAATTAGAATAAGCTCCATTTTAGCCGAAGGCAAAAGGCCTTAAATCAAAAGGAGTTTGTTCCAGTAACCTTGAAATTGGGGTGAGGATTACAGGCTGCCTACCGCAGTAACAAATATCTAAACTCATTGTTTGAAAATGTAAAAGCAGGAGATCCCCATGGAGTGGGCATCCTATCAAGCCTAGGCTTGGTTTAGGTGGGGAAGATGGGAATTCCTCAAATCCTGGGTTTGCAAGCAGCATTCCTGATGATTGCAGAGGGGTTTATACTTCTGCCTGATCCTTCAAATCCTCAAAATCCTAGCCCAGCTTCTTTCTTGGGGTATAGAGGAGGAACTGATGTGACAGTGACTTTATACACTTGAGCAAGTTTCCACTGTAGATTTTCCTTGCCAAGCCACTGAATTCCAAAGGCTGTTGTTATGCAGAGCCCTCTCTGAATGCCTTTTTCTGTTCCAAGAGTTTCAAAACCAAAACCAGAGCACTGAGCAGTGAGCACACCTGGCTGTGCATTCAGGAGTGTTTCTTGTTTGAGTCCTGAAGAACAGAAGTGTTTGTTTGTGCATTTCTGCCTCAGCTTTTTGCCTCGAGAAGAAGTTTCTGTTCTGTGAGAAGTCAGGGATTTACTGCCCATTCTTCCCTCTTAAGGTGATATTTTTTGTAGTCGTGCCTAAAGTTATGCCTTAAGTTTTTCGTAAAATCTCCATTTCTGCCCTGTGAGGTGAGGCCCTGGTGTTGCCTGGGTTTTTCTCACGTGCTGTGCCACGGCCTCACCAGGATGGAACCTTCAGGCACAGCTGCTCTCCCTGCTCTGCCCAAAACCATTGTGGCAGTGGCTTCTGATTATTCCCGGGCTGAGCTGGATGCTGATGGGTGAAATAATTTGTGGCACGTTATCAACCACTTCAGTTCGCTGCTGCTAAGTAATGAAATCCAGTAATAAATTGGACAGACAAGCAAAATCTCTTAAACAGGCTCTGGGGGGCTCTACCTATTTTCTTTCTCTTCTCCTGGTATTTCTTTTCTGCCTGTGTGAGCTGCTGTCCATGCCAGCATTCAAAATCAACCGACCAGAGAAACTCAAAAATACTGCAGTGTTTGATAAAGCAAATGTGTGTGGCTGATCAAAGTGTTCTTGATTTCATTTTTTCCTGAATTGGGACTGAAACTCCCATGGGGTTGATGCACAGGGAATTCAGGGTGCAAAATAAAAGCAATTTCCAAAACCTGAGAAATTGTTGGGCTTCTTCTACTTCTTTCTTTTTTTTTTTTTTTCTTCTTAAGCAGAATTTTCACCTCCAGCTTGTTGGAGGTACAGTTTTTATTTTGGCTACTTTAAAATCTGAATGGAGGCAAGGTTTATCCCTCACAGATGAAGGAGAAAATTGGCATCACATGGGAGAGCATAATCTGTAATGCACCCTGTCACGGCGTGAGCTCTTTGGCACAACATATGGCAACAGAATTACCTTTGTACTACCCAACTGTGGGATATAATTTATCCAGTCCAAGGGACTCCAGTGACAGGCAATAGATTTGAGAGTGCACATGTTCAGCATGCTGAAATGCAAGGCTGTCCCTTCCCTCTGAATTCAGAGCTCCCTGGCACTGCAGAGAAATTCTGATTATTCCTGGCAAATCCTTGTTCTCCCCTTGTGATGTCACTGATGTAGTGACACCCTGCGATGGTAATAAAAAAGAGTGTGGTAATGTAACTGCTGGGGGAGAATGAAAGGAAAGTGATAAACTGCAACTTTTACAATGTGCACTGTCAGCTAAAGAATGGAACAATTTGAGGCTTGAACATTAAGGACAGGGAAAGTGCTGGGAGATTTATGCTGCAACAATACTCCAGATCATTTCATGGTATCATCTTTTCAAATACCTGAAATTAAAACTGTGTGATACAGTGTTACTTCAATCATTCTGTTCATCGGTGAGCTGGGATTTTTATTTGGGTGGTAAAATACCATCACTGCAAAAAATAAACAATAGATTTTTATGGTTAGGCTGGAGTATTTTAAATAAGATTTACTTGCCTTTTCTCTTTTTGCCTTCTCTAGAGGTCTAAGTATGCAGACCATATTGACCCTTAATGTGTCTACTGAAACTAAACAAAGAGTCAAAACATTATTTCTTGTCATAGAAATGCAATTCTGAGGTGCAATTTCTTTGAGAGTCATACACTATCCATAAATGTGTCTCAGGAACATTGGGAACAATGTTTGGAATTTCTCAGAGGAGAGGTTTGATGTTGTAGATCTCGTAGAAAATGTCTAATGACCATCAGTCATTTGTCTGTTTTTTGCTGTGGCAGTAGCCTTGGATATGAGCTTGAGAGGTTTAATTTTAGAGAACTCCACTGATGTTCTCAGTGCATAGAATAGTGCAGTGCCATAATTACCACAGCTGACTGTTGATATATGGGGACTTGATAGGTTTTCTGACATTGGTGAGATGGATATTAGTAAATTTTACTGACATTGGGGCTGTGTTTGGTGTCCTATTGGTGATCACTTGAGTCCCCCTCTGCTGGGTAACGATTTTGGTGTTAATATGACCCATAATAACAGTTTAATTGATAATGGGAACAGCACGTTGTGTATTGGGATGGGGGGGAAGGGTGATGACAGACAAACTGATAAAGGGTTTGAAAAACCTCTGTGTAAGCTGGAGGTCTTGGCTTGCTGCAGGAAAATGTGTCCTGGCCTGGAGAAGGGAACAGGAGAGGGAACAGGAGAAGGAGCAGGGCAGGGAACAGGGCAGGGAACAGGAGAGGGAACAGGGCAGGGAACAGGAGAGGGAACAGGAGAGGGAACAGGAGAGGGAACAGGAGAGGGAACAGGAGAAGGAGCAGGGCAGGGAACAGGGCAGGGAACAGGAGAGGGGAAACAGGAGAGGGAACAGGAACAGGAGAGGGAACAGGAGAGGGAACAGGGCAGGGAACAGGAGAGGGAACAGGAGAGGGAACAGGGCAGGGAACAGGAGAGGGAACAGGAGAGGGAACAGGGCAGGGAACAGGGCAGGGAACAGGGCAGGGAACAGGAGAGGGAACAGGAGAGGGAACAGGGCAGGGAACAGGAGAGGGAACAGGGCAGGGAACAGGGCAGGGAACAGGAGAGGGAACAGGGCAGGGAACAGGAGAGGGAACAGGGCAGGGAACAGGAGAGGGAACAGGAGAGGGAACAGGGCAGGGAACAGGGCAGGGAACAGGGCAGGGAACTTGCAATATGCACTACAGAGATACCTGAAAAACCAGCATGATACAACAAACAAGAGAAAGCATAAGAATTGAAAGTGTTTGGTATATTGGGAAACCAGGCCACTCTTGTTTCATTTTTTTGTCTGCAGATTGAGTTTAGATATTCATATATGAAAATTGGGAAGCGTTTTTATCTTCTGAGGCTGCACTGTGAGATGAAAGGTTCTTCTTTAAAGGCCTATTTTCACCTGTCCTGCTGCTTTTTAAATAAAAGCAACTCTTTTCAATTTATTTATTTATTTATTTCCCCCTTTGGTCCCCCCTCACAGAAGCTGCCTCTTTCCCTACCTGTATGATACCTGGTTGTGGTGAAGGATATCTGCCAGCAGAGGTGGGACCCTGTCCTGCCACACAGCTGTCAGGACATCCAGGACATCCACATGGAAATGAATCCAGCTGCAAAAGGCTGTTTGTAGATCCATTAGCCCAGAATTAATGCTGGTACCATCAATATCTAATTACTCTGCCCCTCCCACATCACTGCATGTCATTGCTCTGTGCTGAGGTCTCCGTCTTGTGTTGTTAAATCAAACTAAAACAACAAATAAGCTTCAAAATTGATCATTGCTGCTCTGGAAACAGTTGTTTAACTCCTTCAAAGTCTGTTTACGTCTGACATTTCTTGAGCAGAGTCCTTTAGAGATAGATATCTTTTTGTAGATCTTCAAACTGAAACTCAAGGCAAATTCAAAAGACTGCAGCTCTTATCAGGGAACTTTGAAAAGTGGATTACTGCTTTGGTCTGAAGTTACAGTCCTGAATTTTTCGAATACTTCAGGGTGACTCTATGGTTTCACATCAAGGAGAGCTCTGTGGCTGAGCCTGTGCATGCTTGCTTTAAATTGTGAAGACTTAAATCTATTGCTTCTTATTGCACTGAACCACAGAGAGGGCATTGAAATCCATCAGTGCTTTCATAGTCTCAGAATTCTGAAGCTATAGATGTTCCCAGATTGTGCTGTCTGCAGTTAACAACTGAATTTGGAAGGGATGTGGTAATGAATTTATTCTGGAGCTGTGCTCTGTGGCGGAACCTGGAAGGCACTTCACTAGGTTTGTCCAGTTTTAATTTGGGCACCCTGGAATTCAGCCCCCTCTTCTTGTGGCACTAAAATGGAAAATGGGCTTTTATTCTGTTATTGCTCCATTTGTAACTCCTGCTGCTTGATTTTCCAATAAGGAAGTTAGAGAAAATGCTAAGCAAATACAGATTTAATGGGATTTTCAAGAGCCCTATAAAGAACACATTCTTTTACTAATTACCAACTTTTCAGGTGCATCTCAGTCACAAATAACTTTGGAACTACAGTAAAGCTCCTTGTTTGTCTTTTATTCTGCTACTAACAACAGAATTACTGCTCACTTCCTCGGGCTGTGCCTTCCACAGGGATGGCACCGGTCCAGCCCCATCCATTCACTGGGAATGTTGTTCCTGTAATTGGCTCTGGGTCACTGGGAACTCCTTCTCTTGGATCAAACTGAGATCCCTTTGCTCTGGAAAACTCTCTGGCTGCAGTGCAGGAGCTCTGTGTGGGCATCAAGGCACAGACTGTGGGGAAATGGGCTCTGGAGCAGAACTGCCACTGCTCATTCCCTGCAGAACCAACATTCCCCACCCTAAAAATGATTCTGAAATGTTATCGATTGTCTATTCAAAGTATGCAAACAGATATGAGCAAATGTCAGTGAAAAGTAAAGATATTTTCAAAGTGAGGGTAATAAGAACAGATATAAGCAACATAAATCACTGTTGTTATCATGGATTTACATTGGTACCTCTGCTATTGGGATTTTTCACTTAACACTGAACAGTTCCTATCAGTTCAATGAGTTTATTGATTTACACCTCTGGAGCAGTCAGACCATGACTTTCAATTACAGTGTTCTCAATACTGGGAATATTTGCTTGTTTTAATAAGGACAGGAGTGTGAGGAAAGCAATGTTTCCAAAACATACTTTCAATTTTGTTGAGCCCAAGAAGACAAACACCCCTCAGGGATATTGTCCCTTAACAGGGTCCTGTATATTCCAGCTTTTCACCTTCTTTGGGTTCATAATACTTTAGAGTTTCAGAACACAGAAACCCCTTTTTAAATTGAAAATATAGGTGGGTAAATTCACTATGAAACTGTGACTTTGGGGGGTTATGTTGGGCAAAATACAGCTTATAATATTTTTTTATCCAAGCGTTCAGAAACCTGATATATGTCAGTGTTTGATACTTCAGAGACAGAGAGGGAAAGAGGATATCTGATGAAAAAAAAAGGAATCACAAATAAGGTACTCAGTAAATGTTAATTAGAGCAAAAATATTAATTAAGTGTTAAGACAGCATAGTGTAAATTGGAATCTTTTACATATATCTGTGTAGGGAATTTTGTGCATTGAACATTTTTCTAATAATCAAAATCTCAATAGATTTTTTTGGCGTTTATTAGAACTTGCAATCCGTGGTGGCCAAGTGTCTGGCATAGCTTGATTTTAATGGAATGAGGTCTGGAGTGAAATTAGTTGTATTTTCTCTTCCATAAAGGATTATACTAGAAACATTCTTTTTAGTATTTTTCCAAATTGTTGTAAAAAGGAAATAATAAAAAAATCATTACTTTTAAGCACAAGAAAATGAATATTTTGCCTACAGCAAGAATCATGAAGGTGCTTGTTAAATTATTTTCAACATCTACAGACAATCAATCCAACCCAACATCCAGCCAATGTTCCATCTGGTCATATATTAAAGAAAGAAACACTCTGAAAATGTAGAATAGACTGTTCAACATCTTCATGAAAACATAGGGAAACCCCACCTCTGAAACAGCTTTTGAAACTCCTTAGGGGAAAAGTTCCTAAATCCTTGTGTGTTTTCAGCAGGTGTGCTGGTATAGTTTGTGCCAGCCCTACTCATCCCTTGAAGCTTTGCATATTTAAATACATCTTACATTTCACACAAACAAAAACACTAAAATTATATTTTTCACTACCTGCTGAGAAGAAATCTGCTCGGAGTGCACCTTACACCGAGTTATCCCCAAAGCCAAGGCAATCTCTATTTAGAGTTTGACTTCAAATTCAAAATGCTCTGTTGGAAGGGAAATGCATTGTGATTTGGGTGAGGGAAATAGAAATACATCGTGGTTTGGGTGAGGACAAGCAGAGAGAAGAGAGCAGCTGGAGCATCCCTGGAAAGCAGAGTCGTGGTTTGCCCTGGTTTCCCTTCCCGAGGGCTGGGCTGGGCTGGGCTGTGTCTGCAGGCAGGGAACGATGTCCCTTTGTGGGCAGCAAAAACTCGTCTCTGTTGCTGCTCTTCCCTCCCGTTTGTGCCCAGCTGTTCCTCACAGCTGTGCACGCTGCAAGGCCTGCCACAGCCTTTGGAACACCTTCCCTGGGCTTGAAAGGCAGCTTTGACAGCCTGCCTTGCCCCAGGGAGAAAGGCTGCTCAATTCATTTGTGCTTTTGATTGTGGTGGAAGGGGCTGCTGGAGTTTAAAGCTGTTGAACTGCTGAGCACCGACACAGTGAAAGCTCTCCTTGAATCTCCTGAGCACGCTCACCTGTGCCCCTAGAGCTGCCCGGGAGGGAGGGCAGGGAGCCAGGCTGCCTCTCCTTGTGATGATTCCTTGGGAAAAAAGGCACTGGGAGGAGAGGAGCACGGAGGGTCAGCAGGAAGGGAGGTGTTTTCCCTGCTGGAGGGGCAGGTTCTGCTATTGAAGCACTTTCCTCCTTCCTCTGCACCAGGTGAACCCAGGGGCATCGCCCGGGATGCCGAGGCAGCAGAGAGGCTTTGAACAGAAGAGGGAATGTTCTGTCTGAGAAGGTTTCTAACAGCTTTTCAGTCATTATCAATTCTCTTAAACCCTCCCAGCCTGCATTTTGGTCATTACTAGTTCTTCTCTTCTTTCCCCTTTTTTGTTCTTCTTTCCAAAATCTTGCTGCTTTCACCTGCCCAGGACAAGAGGTCGGATTTTCAGCTGAGCTGTTGTGTTCTGGATTTTCATGGTATAAAACTGCCTTCCAAAAATTGACATCAAACTGCAGGCCTGTCTGTCCCCCCTAAAAAATGCATCTGCTGGACTATCTGTCGAGTCCTTTCTACAGGATTTTCTCCTGTAGAAAATCATTATTTCTTCAAGTGACATTGAGGGAATGTTGGTTTTGACAGAGCCAAATACGCTGCCCTGCCTCATTGTTAAAAAGCACCTTGAGAAAAGAAATTGATCAAGGGGAAAGAGAAAATGCTTTAAAAAATGTCTTTTTTATGTCTCCTGTAAGCCTGCCTTCATCTTCCCTTCCTCTGTGCACTAGATTTTGCTCATTTTAGGATGGCACTGGACCTTCCCTTCAAAATCGGCCTAAAAACCACTGTTCTTGGAAATGATAAATTCATCTCTTTTGTCTGGAGTGAAGATTGGAAAATTGTAATGCACAATATCTGCTCTAAACCATTAATTCACAAGAAATAAACAGCGAGTAACCCTATGAGATTGAGAGATTATTATCAGGCTGGAAACCTTCCAAGATAACTGAGGCTCATTTGGGGAGGAAAAGTAGTCAGAAGAACTTTGAGAATGTGCATTCCAGCTGCTGCCTCACCTCTGCTCTTGGAGATACTTGGAAATGCATTCTGCTTCATAGATAAAATGATAAAATTGATTAGTGCAGACTTTGCCACTAAGGCTGGGGAAGAGATCATTCAAAAACTACAGGATTTTCCATGGGTTGGTTGGGTAATGGGAAAAATGTGGAAAAATGTTGCAATAATTACAAGTGATGGTACTTGGCATGAATGGGGAGCCTTATTTAAGAAAGATGTATGGGTAGGAATCAGTTCTTAGCTGCTGTTATATCTGGGAAGTAGCAAAATCATCTCTGGGCTGGCTCTTTATAATCCCATTTTTCCCCTGGCTCACACAAAGTACAGGAGAATGCACAGGGAATATCCCCTTTTTGTCCCTGAGTTTGGACAGGGAGAAATATTCCTGAGAATCCCAAGCGGGTCTGAAAAAGCAAATTGCTGAATCTGAGGCTTTTCTTGACAATGTGACCCAGTTGTTTGAGGTGTTTCTGCCATGATGTCTAATAAAGTTTGAGGCTATTTGCATAGGTAAACAACTAATTGTTTTGTTTTGTTTTGTTTTTCTACTTTCTGGCAAGTTATACAAAAATCTTGAATCCTCTACCAAACCAATTTTACTTTTAAAATATTTTCATTATTAGGTTTTTTAAAAAAATGAAATAGGACATGAGAAGATGAATTGGGAAAATGACTGTAAAAAATATATGATTTGAAATATTAAAATGAATTTTTTTGTCATTTTTGTAGAAAAAACCATTTTGTTAGCATTCCAGTGTGTACACTTTAAAAATCGGGGGTGGACTTGTAAAAGCTTTTGGACTCACTCCATGGACACCCTCTCAAAACAAACTTAACTCCTTCTTTGGGGGGTTATGGTGAGGAAGGTTTATCTCTAATTAAGATTGAGTAGCACAAAACACACAAAACCCAACTGAAGTGAAATTTTAGGGTATGAACAGATCTTACAACTGATCAGGTGGATTATAGTCCACTGTTGGTTTTTCCCCTCTGAGGAATTCCTTGCTGGAAGTGGCAAAGTGGAGGATATTGGATTAAAATAAATTGTATGAAAATGAACCTTGCTCTGTTGTGACTGAGGTGGTGCCGAGTTCAACCAGGCTTCACTTTGTGGTCGAGTGAAGGATTGTGGTTGTGGTTTGGTCCTTAAATTAGCCTTTATTTGGTCTTCTGTAGATTATTTCTGTCATGAGGCCAAAATAATGATAATGTTGGTAATTTTAGAAAAAAAAAATAATATAAATGGGAATAAAAGTAGGAATATCCATCCTGTCCTACAGAACTGATAATCACCCATCTGTAACCACATTCAGCCCTGAGGGGTCTCATTTGCAGGCAGTAAATCCAATCCTGCTGCAGCCAATGTATTTTAGATGTTTTTCTAAAAGGAATTTGGTTTCCTCCAACTTTCCCAAACATGTTACATTCTCTCAGCATCATCTTTTCTGTACTTTTTAGGGAGCAGCTGTGTTGGGTTTGATTCACTGCAGTGCAGCTTTAGCTTTTACAGTGGTGAAATTCAGCAGAGCTGGGTGAAATTCGAGTGCAGTGGAACAAATACTGCAGTAAAATGCTTTGGTATGCTGATCAAAACTGATATGAGTCAGAGAAGCACAAGGATTTTGGAGAATAATTATAAATATTACAAAGAAGAAGCCTTGGATGCAGAGGTTTCTCAGTGAACTTCAATCCTAACCTCGTTCTTACTTTTGACATGTTTCATCTTTTTTGCTCAGCCTACTGCATCTGAATAATGAAATAGTGACTCTGACACTGAAGCACTGATTTACTCTTCTCAATATTTCACACGTTTTCCTCAATTTTGCATCTGTTTTCTTGCTGGCAGCAACCTCTTCCATCAAAACTGTCAGTGTTTTTTTTTCAGAGCCACGAGTTTAAGGAAAAAATAGGAGGAAAAAAACACCTCTGAAGTGAATTTCTTTACTTCAGAAGCACTTCATATGGTAGTTTTCTCTCAAGAAGATATATAGGGGAGATAGTTGAAAAAGAAAAATGGCAATTTAGGAGATCACTGGGTATTGCCAGTGGCTGCCTGCTCTCAGGAGGTGTCAGAGCTGCTGGGAAGGGACCATTAAGCTGTTTGTGTTCCAGAAGTGGGGAAGGGCTGGGGTTGAAAAGGGGGCTCAGGTAAATTCCGCTCCTAAGCTGCATCTGTCAGAGGCTGATGCAGAGAGAACAGGGACTGAGTGCTCTAAAGGATGTGCTGGTTTTTCTCTGGGATAAAATAATTAATTCTCTGTGCTCTGCTAAAAGGTTCATGTTACTGTGATTACTGTAAATCACATTTTCTGAGGAGGGGGTTCCAAACACAGAACCTGATCCTGATTGACCCAAACCAGCAAAATTCCTGAGCTATGCAAAACCTCTTTTTTCTTTCCTTAAATCTGTGCAACCTTTGAAAGATTCCCTTCACCTGTGAGAGGATGCCAGATGGAAATAAGAAACAGGAAGGGCATTTGGTAAAGTCATCACATCGATGAAAATCAGAGAGAATTTATGAAATATATATAATTTGAATTTTATAACCTATAAATCCTTAATGATAATATTGTTCTATGCTTCTCAATTTAATAATCCACTATAAATTTCACAGTTCATTACAATAGAAACTAATTATTCTCTTCCCACATTTGTCTTCAAGTGGAAGATGTGGGGAAATGAAAGCAGGCAGATATTTTAGTGGCATAAATTCAGAATATTAAAGGTTTAACACAAATTTTCATGGCATTGCAGTACACTTCAGTGGGTGCTATTTCAATTTCAGGATGTTTCTTGCTGTTTCTAAGTTATAAAAAGTTAAGTTAAAAGCAGGAAATAAGGCTTCAAAAGCAATTTCCAAATATCTCCATTCAGGAAGTAATAATAGTAATAATTTTCTTGCTTGCTGACTAATGATAGTGAATGGAAATACTACAAAATTCTTTGGGAAGAGAGAAAAAGGGAGATTAGAGCTGATGAGAAGAACTGAAACTATAAATCCATTTCTCCAAGGAGCCAGGTCCATAAATTGGAATGTCAGGCAGATATTAGGGAGCTGAATAAAATAAATATTAATTTGCAAAGTGTATCACAAAGTTTTGACTTGTGATGAGACATCAGATCTTCAGTCCCGTGGTATTTTCGGGTCAGGGATGATGGCAGCTGTTGTAACCAAAACTGACGGCGTAAATTGCCTGGAAATGTCACTGTGGTGTCCAGCATGAAATAACAGGAGGGGTGAGTGGCATTTTTTGGAATGTCCTTTTTCATTAGGAGGTAGAAATTTGCTGTTGCTGAGGCTGGTGCTAATCATGCTGTTTGTTAGCCATCATCTCAAATATTCACAATTCACACATTCTTAAATATGCATTGGTGTGAAGATGTAATATTTCCTGGTCCTGTATTCTCAGGTTGTGCTTGTTTAATTTTCAACTTGCAGCTTAGAGTTGGAAATTTGGTTTTTTATGACCTCTGAGATTCTAAATTAATCATTTTCTCGGGGTAAGACTGATTGCCAAGTACACCTTGAATGTATATTAATAAATTTGATATAAATTCCTTTCTACTTCCATAATCAAGAAACAAATTTCCTCTACCATGGTAAGCACGATTTTGATGATCACCTAGAAATAACATCCTTCCTAAAGAACCTAGAGATAATTGGGGATAAAACCATAATTTTCCAAAGGTGATATTATAAGTGATAAATTATTGTTGAGATCCACAATCTAAAAGAAGAGAGAACTCCTATAAAAAGGAGTTTACAAAACAGTATTGAAACCTAAGGTGTAAAAGAGTTATTTTGAATTGTGTGCACATCAAATCAAGTTTCAAGATGCAGAAAATGGAGAAGAATAAAGCAGGCTGAAGACCAAGAGGATTCCTATTTTCCAGTCATTATTCTTCAGAGAATAGCACTAAGTTTTTTGGAATTAAAAAGAAAAGTATTCTTAATTCTTCCCGCTGTAAATTCACTCAGCTGTTTCAGGATGGAATCAGATGTGTGATCAGAAATCTCATTTGGTGCTTCTGTACATGGAGCACATCCACACACTGCTCTTCTCTGTTTAATTTCTTCCTGGGATGGCCAGGAGTGATCAGATAAGGGCAGTTATAATTTCATGTCCAGAGCCATCATTTAGGGACCACCTGGAATTTCTCATAATAAACTACAATAATTTAAATCTGAACGTTATTATTCTGTATCACTTCAGTGTCACAGCTAAGAATCTGCAAATTCAGAGTTCAAAATGGATCTGTTAAACTTTCAAGAAATTAAATCTTTTGGACTGTTTAGACATTATCAACTTTATTGCCAGCAAATTTGTTCCCCTTGGTAATTTAAATATTCATAAAATTAACATTAATGACTCTATACCCAGTGAATTTCTATTACTGTTTAGATCCATTACATTTTCTCTAACATATTCAGCTGCTTAGTCATTTTCCCAATCTCATTGATATGGTGTAACATTTTTCCAGTAAATTGAATAGCTACCTAATCCCTCTTTGATCATTTTATAGTAAACTGTGAAGTTTATTTCCAGAAAGCAGATTGTTAACTGTGAAAATCTGTAAATTATTTATCTCCTAGAAACTATTTTAATGCTGATTTAGTTGTCAAGTATATTTTTATATAACAGTTTTAATTAAGGTTTTCAAAAGGCTTCCAAGCATATGTCTCTACCTCACATACATTTTGAAATATGATGTTGGTTTGTTTTCTGATTATTTTTTTTTCCAGGCCTTTAAGAGACTATATACATCTATAGAAATAATGCTATTTACTCACTTCTAAATTCATTTGTTGTTGTGAGGGCTTCTTCCTCACCTAATTATGTCTGACCCTGGCAAACAATGGTGAAGGTGGAAAGAAAAAGCAACGTAAGCCAACAAGTAGCCAGCAGTTCTTTGTGTGTGTGCAGGGCTGGGGGGAGATGAGTGTGCTGCAGTGAAAGGTTGATTAAAAGCATATTCTGCAGAATGTTAAAGTCAGGTTCTCTTTGTTGGGAGACTTCTTGGCTCAGCAAGAGTGAGCTTTGTGTTCTGAAAAGTTAGGAAATGAATGCTTTTTATTGGAAAGAGTCCAGAGGAGGGTCACACATTGAGGAGAGGGATGGAGCACCTGTCCTGTGAGGAAATGCTGGGAGAACTGGGATTGTTCAGTCTGGAGAAGAGAAGCTTTGTGGAGATCCAATCGTGGCCTTCCAGGACCTGGAGGGAGCCTGCAAGAAAGATGGGGCACAGCTGTTTGCAAGGGTCTGGAGGGACAGGACACAGGGAATGGCTTCAGACTGACAGAGAGCAGGGATGGATGGGATATGGGGAAAAAATCCTTCCCTGTGAGGGTGGGGAGGCCCTGGCACAGGGTGCCCAGAAGCTGCCTCTGGATCCCTGGCAGTGCCCAAGGCCAGGCTGGACAGGGTTTGGAGCAGCCTGGGACAGTGGAAGGTGTCCCTGCCCTTGACACAGGGTGGGACTGGGTGTTCTCTTAGGTCCCTTCTAACCCAGGCCATTCTGTGATGATTCCAGATCCCCTTAAAAGGCAGAGGGTCGTGCAGGATGGCAAATGACCCCACTTTATCACTGATAGTTTGCTTTAACCAGACCCATCCATGCTGACCATGCCAATGCATGCCAGGCTGGGGGCAGCTTTTCCAGCTCTCTTGCTGTTGGAAAATCCTGTTCCTCTGGGATAGCCTGACATTTCCTTGCTGCATTAAATGGACTTTGCTGCTTGTTTCTGTAGCTGTGCTGGGACAGCAGTGGGGACCTGCTGCCTCTGAACGTGCCGTGTCCCATTCAGGTCTGTGCCTTCTAAAATGAAATGTATGCACACACCTATAGCATTCTGAGTGTTCATTTACTGGGACTGATTACCCCACCCCTGCTGCCCTCATTTATGGACTGAGGCTGTAGCTGTACTAATAAATCTGAGGCATGGAGCAGACTTTGTTCATAGTATCAAGTTCACTGAGCTTCCAGAACAGATTGAAAAAAATCAGAGTATCTACAGGGAATAGTCCGTGGGCTGAGTTAAATTCTGATATAGGATTTATTTATAATTCTACCAGAACTACTTTAGCAATTTCATAGTATAGACAATTGAATTTTGGTCCCAGTAATTGTTTATTCCTTTGTGCTGTTGAATTTAATCCTATATGTGTATCCTTTGGGTCTGTGTGTGTGGAACCTTTCCTGCAACAGCCATTCCCAGGAGTGCAGTGTTTGCTGTACTTGTGTCCAAGAGCACAGTGGTTGCATGGATAAAATGGGATAAAAATGACTGAAAGGCTACAGAAACTTAAATGACTTTCACAAGTCCTGAGAATGTTGCTGTTGGTGGTGATGGTTTTGTGACTCTAAAAAAGTTTCAAATACTTCGGTGAATCCTACAATTTTAAATAAATGGAATTACAGATACATTTAAAGAATTATTGAGGAACTCATTCATGTTCAGTTACTGCAGTTTGTTTGCCAGGGCAGGAATCTCAGCTTTACAAATGGGATAATCTTGTTCTTCCCTCAGAAAATCATGTCCTTTGTCTTACCTGACATGCCTTTGCCTCAGAATCTTCAGTCCTCATGGTAAAATGCATTGGGTAAGATTGTATGTCGCAAAAATAATTTTAAAAAATGCTAAATGACTGGAATATTTTTATTTCTTTATTTGTATAGTTAAAAAAATCTGAACAGAAAAATATATGATCAGATGAAAATGGGATCCCAGTATTTCCACTGAAAACCACACAGCAAATATTCAGCACCACTTCTGCCAGCAGTGGAGATGTTCCCATCCTTTGTTATGATATATCAGAGCATCTTTTAAGCAACTTTCTGAGGTGATCTGGGAAACTTCAGACATTGCTGACATTTTCTTTGTTAAAGTGATATACTGCAACAATTGCCTTTGGGTGTTTAGAGCAATATATTTCTTGCAGTGCTTTTCTGATTTCATCTTCTAATATGCCTGGAACAGAGAGTACTTTTCTTTTTTCCACTGATGAGTGTGCTCTGCATGTTGGATTTGTGTGTATTCACTGAGCAGTGTGGATGGAGGTGTCTTGGTTATTTATAACTAAAAGCAATTATTTTTACTCTGAATTAGTAACAGCTCCAGCTGTGGTTGTTTAGATAATATGTAATGTTTATTCTTCTCTTGTACCACCCTGTCCATAAAAAAACTTCATGCTTTCAGAGGGAGGAGAATCTTCATTAATATTTGGTACAGCAAGCTGGTAAATGCAAGCTAAGCCCCAAACACTTTGGGCATGAAGCCTTTCCTGAGTAGGAATAAGTCTGAAATGTATTCTGCTGCAAGGAGATTAATTCTCCTGCCTCAGTCCCATCTACTGATCTGCACTTTTAATGCTGTTAGTTTGGTTGGCCGAATTCTTTCTTCCTACATCTCTTGTGGCACTTCTTGGTGTTATTTTGCCCTTCTCCCATTCATGAGTATGGTCAGGTAGTAACTCCAGATGCTCTTGCAGCATGCTCTGTGACACACTACAAATTTTCTATCCTTTTAAATGAAGAGAGAATTATGAAATGCATTTTCAAATATTAAATTGGCTGCTGTTCATGGGATGAATTAAATGACCAAATTTCCTCGCAGCTGTGGAGGGGTTTTGGTGTGTTCTGCCCTAAGCTTGGCTTTGGCATTTAGTTCTCTGTTGAATTCTTTCAGAGGCCATCTAAACTTTTATTGGTGTCATAACAAACCCTGAAGAGAGGGAAAGCTTCTATGCTATAAACAGTGGAATCAGTAAGATCCCTGTTCTAAGGGCAGGAGAAGTTTCTGATTTTGCTGCTGCTCCAGGATGCTGAATAGTCAAGAAAAGGGAGGAATATTGTGGGGCAGTAATCTGCATTAATTAGTCTGGAGGATGTATCCCAGTAATAGCTGTATCAGTATCACTAAGTCTGGATCAAGCAATTCAAAGACTGGGCTTGTGTTGTGAGAGCAGGGAGGGATCTGTGCAGGCCTAGTTTGTAATACCTTGGCATTAAGTTTTTAGCTTGTTATTTGTGGCTATGCTGAGAAGATGATTAATTGTGAGATTAAAAATAACTTTTTGATCTGGAAATATCTAATGGCTGCTGTCCACTGAGACTGGCATTAGGACAAGTAACTCCTGTGAAAGTTCATGAAACACCAGCCTTGTCTTATCTTTACACAGGCCCTTCCATCAGCTGGGACAGAGAGAAATGGTATTGCTTTAATTCTGAGCCCAAAGAACCCACAGAGGTCATGGCATGGAGCAAAGCAGTTTTATGCTACAGAAGGGCTTCAGTTTTCTGCTCCCCTCACTTAAACCCCAGCACAAACCCACCTAAACATTGCGTTGAAACAGATTAACTCAGCAGCAAATGTTGTCTCTGCACACCTAAAGCAGGCCCAGTTAAGTACAGCCAGAAAGGCTGGGATTTTCAGAGACATCTCCCCAAATTCCACTTGTGAGCCCTGGCTTTGGCACAGTTCCCTCTCGTGCAGGTGGGATTCTCTGCTCAGTTCCCTGTGCGTGGCTGAGCTCACAGCAGTCTCCCCCTGTGGATGCAGCTGGATCAGGGATCTTCCCCTGCAGCTCCAGCCAGCCCAGGTCCGATGCTGTGAACTAACCCAGGGATGCCTCAAGATTTTAGCTTTTACATTTTTCACATATTTGTAATCCTGCAGTTCTTTAGTGCATAACTCTAAATGCCATACACAGTGTGAGGTGCTGCTCTCCCATTTGGGTCAGACACAACAATTCTGCTCTCCAGGCCTGGCAATCAAGGACACTTGACTGCCTCAGGCCCTGAGAGATGGAAACAAAAGTGAGTTGGGGGGAGCAAACTTGGGGTAAATGACTTCATTACCTGAGGCTGTAATTGGAAGATTAACCCCTAATGTGCAAATGGACCAAACCTATAAAAGTGTGAAAACCCATGACCCATTATCCATTTTGGGTGTAGCCTCTAGGGGGCTTTTCTGCCCTAAATGTGCCTGAAGGCCCTTCAATAAATATACCCACTTTTTATACTTTTAATTTTGTCTAGCTTGTGTTTTTAGGTAGCCCCAAAGGAGCATCACCAGGACGTGGGGGCTGTGTCACCTCTCCCCTTGTACCAGGTGACAGCAGTGACTCTGTGCTGAAGCACCAGCAGTGCTGAGAGAGAGAAGGTGCTGTCCCAGGTCCCATGTGCTGTCACAGGTTCCATGAGCTGCTGCAGGGATGGGAACATCTGGCAGGAGATGATGAACAGCTGGAGAAGCACAGCTTTGCACTGCACAGATGTTTGTTCAATGAGCAGGAGTCAGGGATATCAGTCCCCACCACGCTGGAACCTCAGCACTGCACTGCAAACACTCTTGAGGTCTCTATTTGACTTTTCCCTGTCACCAAAGAAACTTCATTTAATTTTCTCTCAGAAAAGTGCTATCAGAATAAGGAATCTGCTAAATTCCTGAGTCAATATGTTGAATTATAATGGATTGGGGTAGGCACGTGTGTCTGTCTGTTTAAACATGATTGTGCTTTTTAAACAACTTCCATAGCTCTGTGTGTAAATCTTTGCATTTGGAATGGTTCTGAACACGCACAAAAATCAAATAAAGACAGGTAAGGCCAGTGAAGCATTTTTCCAGATTAACAGCAAATTGAAACTGTAGTCCCTTCCTGGATTGACAAGGCATGTTTGGCATTTGGGAGTTCATCTGCAGGCACATCTCTGGATCAGGCTCATTCCACAGTAGCTCCTGGTGTATCTGCAGCTCAGGCTGTGACATTTCTGTGAGAGCTGAAATGCTGCCCCTTAGAGCTCCTCACAGGCAGATCTGCCTGAGAGCTGGGAGCTGATGCCTGTGATAGGCAGGGAGCTCCATCAGATGAGATAATAGTCTTTTCTCATCTTAAAATCCTACAATAAAAATAATAACAGGAAGGCAAAATACCTCAAAGTTTCAAGCCTGACTATTACAAAAGACTAAAATTTACTTTACCTGCCACTTGCTACGCTGCTGTGAAGTTTAAAAAATTTACTTTGATAATTCATAGTTGTACACAAAGGAGTTCAGTACAGACTTGGATGTTATGAAGACAACATTTCTGAATTCTAGACTTTAACTGCATGCCTTATACCACAGTTTTGAAGTTCTGACTTTTACTTTGGTCACCTTTTTATATAAAGTTTGTAAATCGACACTTGTAAATAACTTTTGCTTAGAATACAAAATTTACTCCTGTGGCTGATTCTTTACGTACTCTGATGTTATTTCTTCATCATGGAAGTAAACATTGAGGTAACCACAATCAGGACATTACTTTGTTATCCTTTTAAATCAGGTAAGAATTATTAAATGCATTTTCAAAAATAAAAATTGATTTGTGAACACTGGTCTTAATGGAAGGACAATTTCTTTCTGGCAGAAACAAAAGCTCCTGTTTGTATAGAATCATCCTTACCTACATGAACCCAAGGATCTATTTTGATTTTTAATGGGATTTCCTGGGCAGATACGGTCAGTGTCCACAGATTAAAACTGGAAACAGGACTTGGAAGAAGGCAAGGTAGAAAGGTGTATAAATAATCTGAGCACAGCCATGCAGGAACAGCATTCTGGAAAATGCAGAAGCAGCACCTCCTCCATCCACGGGCAGCATTGGAAGGATTATTTCAGTAATAGACAACATAATGCTAATAACAAAGTATAGTGCAGGAAAATCTCTTAAATTGGTTTTCATTTGATTCCAAAGCATGTATACCTTGGAATACCTGAAGAGTGGGGTTTTTAGGACTCGTATTTCACACCTTCACCCTTGTGCCAAGGAAGCTCTGCAAACAGGCTCTAAAATCCTCACTGGTGTGGGATTATTGCACCTGTACAGAGAAAAGCCTCAGAGCAGCGTGCAGCAGTGTACTCTGGGACCTGGGCTTCCCCTGGCTGGCTTTACCAGAATCCCTGTCAAATATTACATTTTATGCTGCTGCTCACTGATATGTGAGATTGTTACCTGGGTGAGCTCAGCACACTGAAGGGTTAAGGACAGGGCAGGTGTCTCACCTTAAAAGAGATGCAATCTCAGTGCAAGCATGGAAAGCAAAGCCAGTTGTTGCACAGTTCAGAACTCAGTGCCTGAGAACAAGAATGGAAAATTATTTATTAAAACATTAGAAATATAGATTAATGCTCTCTGTCACCTTGGTTCAAAATCTAATGAATGTATGCCAAGATGAAGTGGCAGTTCTCCAGAAACCCATCCTGTGGTGTCTTCACCCTCAAGTCTTTCACACTCATTATCTCCAAGGTCCAGACTGGGCTCTGTGTCAGGCAGAGCCAAGCAAAAGCTACAGAAACTCCCTCTGTTGTGTGCTGGGAATCTCTGTGGCCTCTCGAATGTGTTGTTTGCTCTTTCCCTTCCTCTCACCCTCTCAGCACTCTGGAGCCCTGTCCCATCCTCAGTAAGGGGAAAACATGAAAATGAGGAGACAGATGGGATCTGCTTCATGAACTCTGATCTCTTCCATTGCTGACAGGTGCTGGAATGAATCCTGTGCTAATGGGAACTCCTGAACTACTGGGGTAAAAATTAAATGCCTGGCACAGGGAAATTATCATGTGGTTAAAGTGCCAGACTTTGGTTCAGGAGCTCTTCTGAAGACTTTTGTTTGATTTGTGGCACGACACTTTATCTTCTGCACTTCACCCACAAAGTGTGGATAATATTGCCTTCTTTTCTTAGTCCAAAAGAGGGTGATGATTCACACAAGCTAGGAAGGAAAAGACATACAAAATTACTGCTTGAATTTTAAAAGGCTCATATTAATGCACCATGCAGAGGATCTGGAGCACATATTAAATGAATTATTACTGTTTTCACTTCCTGTGAGCCCTTGTTTCTTCTCAGCCCTTGAACATTCCAAGTTTCTGATACAAGGTTTACTCTGAGCAAACACTTTCTCTCAGAGCTGCTTTTATTTTAGATTGAATGAGAGAAAGGGGAATAAATGAATAAAGAACTAACACAAGATCAACATGAGAGAGAAGGCAGGAACCATTCTCTTTATCTCAGCCATTTTGAGTAGATTTTTAGCCCTGTGTTGAAGCAGAGAGCATGGGATGGCATTATTTAAAGGGTTGCTAATGGAACTGAGATTCAGTAGCTCATTTCTTAGCAAAAATAGTTTGTTTCCACCAGTTTCCCCAGACATTTCTTAAAATATCTTCATCCATTTCATCCAAATATTTTTTGTCCAATTTCCTTGATCTCTTACGTCTCCATGTTTTAGGATGTTTGGACTGAATTGTTTTGTGTACCCTTGGATATTGAAAGCACTTTTCTTTCTCTTTTGATAACCTTCCACGATTTGCAACCATTCTCTTGAAAAAATTTCCACTCTGATGCCGAGATGGCTTCCTAAATGTCACCAAATTACTTGTGAATTTCTGGTGAATATTATTGAGGATAAAAGAGTGGTAAGGGTCAGGGGAATGCTGATAATACACGGCTCAGCTACGTAAGGCTCATGTAACGGAAAACTCGGAATCCAGTCAAAACCAGATTGAAGATAATACTCTTATTACATGAAGTACAAAGTTTAAAAAGGGGTTACTGCTCTTGTAATCCAGCTTACTTGTGAAATTTAGCAATATTCTAAACCCTGAGCAGTTTTTGACATTTAGGTGGCCTTGGTACACTCAGAATAAACTTTTCTGAAAACCATGAAGGATTTTTTTATTTTGTGTCCTTTCCTTTCTGATCGTGGACAGAAATATACAGATACTTCTTCTCTTTTAAAGTTTTGACTCTGGCATCATTCAAGGACTTTAGCAGCATTATATGGAACAGAGAGACTGGACTTAGCAAGAATGTAATCAGGAAAATTAAATGTGCCTAATTATGAAAGTAAATTGTTTATTTTGGTTCTGTGACTTATTCTCTGAGCATATACTTTGAAATTGTTATACTTTTTCAAATGTGGGACCAGGGGAGGTCACCACAAGGCACACAAAGAGCAATCAGTGTTTTCTCTGTTACATCCTTCCTGCCTGTGAATTAAGAGTGAAATGGATTTTGATATACTGATGAAAGGAGGTGATCTTCTACTGCTGCATCACAGCAGGGTATTACTGCCTCAGTTGTGTCTCCCTTCTCTTCATTTTCATTTGGTATTGTAATGTTCTGATCCCCTGTGCCAGCTGTGTCATCCATCAGAGGTGGCAGTGCAGACTGTGTCCCTGGGAAGGACTCTGTCCGTGGTGGGATTCCACTAAAAATGAGAGAAAATATTACAAAATATGGTGTTTTCCATGCAAGGAAGAAACCCTCTATTTAGCAAAATTCTGTTATGCTGAAAGAACTTATTTCTGTCAAAAAAGTGAGTGAAATCATTTTCCATGGAAGGATTTACCTTCGCCGCGTTCTACTGATAAAGAATGATGTAGGATTTGAAAAACAAAGAGCTCAGTTTAATCTACACAGCGTCTCAAGGTTTCTGTGTATCAATTCTGTGGTTCACTGGTGGTTTCTTTAGGGCAGAGCTGGATCCTAAAGAAAAGGATCATGTTGGACAGGCTGAGTTTGTCATTCAAGAAGCATAAACTTTGTCCCCTGTGCAATTAGGGAACAAGCTCACAGTGACCCACTAACCCTGCCAGTTCTGTTTCGCTGAGGAATAACTTGTCAAATGTCACTTTCTAGCCTGGAAACCAGAACTCCTGCAAGCTCTTTAAGATGAGTAGTTGCAGCAAGGAGATTTGTTCCTCTCAATGAGAAAACCTGCTGAAAGTCACAAGTTACTGGGTCCTGCAAGGCCCTTGGGGCTCAAACCAGTCTCAGACAGGGATATTCCTGTCTGTTCGTGTAAGCTGCTGGTTGTTGGGCTGAGGAATAGTGACAGCAAGCTGGGGGATTTTCTTACTGAAAATAATTTCTTTCTAAAGGAATGGAATGTGTTCTCTTTCCTTGAAGAGTGTCAGGAGCAAAATAAGCAACAGCATTCCTCCTTCAATTTTCTGAGATGCTTCTGTCTCTACCTGCACCTCTGGAATTGTATAGGAATTACACCTGTTAGCTCCAGGATTCTCCCTGGTTTTGCCTCAGGATCTAGAACCAGACACCCTCTTCTGTGATTTATACAAAGGAATTTCACCTGAGTGCTTGGTACTAATTGATTTAAATTAGATCAGTTCACATATTTGCTTGCAACTCCCATTGAGGAGGACCATTAACATCTCATTTCTGACAATAAATCTACAAAAGTCTGGGAATATCAAATAGTACTTGGGAAATGCCACTGGTAGCTGCTGCTAAATTCCAGGAGCCTAAAGAAGAATGTGCTCTTTCAGAGAATCTTGCTGCAACCATTAGAAAAGGATTTTGTAAAATATTTATGTATCAAATCAGTGTCGCTGCCTGGAACAGCATCTTTTGTTTCTTAAAGCATGGGCCACCCTGAAATCCTGCCTGAAATAGGTGCTGGTTCTGGGGTTTGCACTGAGGGGAAAACTCTCAGCAGAAGATTTGAGAGGGGGTTTGACAGAAGCCTGGTAAGGGTTGAGCTTGATGTTCAAGGAAACAACAAACACAAGCAGCACCATTTTTAAGCAATTTTCCACCACAGACTGTGGAATAAAAGAAAACTGAAAGTATTTCACTAACCCAGAGACTGCTGATAAACTTTTAAGGCCACAAGTTTGTAGAACACATTCCTGAAATAGTGGTGTCTATTGCATTTGCTGGTAAACTTGGAAGATTTCTTAATAGGATGGTCAGGAATCAGCCAGACAGAGAAACCATAGCCTGGGAAAAAAAAAGACCCCTTTGTTCTCTATTATTGGTTTGAATTTTCTCCAAGTGAGCAAGTCAAGCAGAACAGGAAGCCTTGAAAGCATTTGTTCTGTGGTTCATCTGAACTTGGCTGCTCTGCAGTGCTGAAATCCCAAATCAGCAGCTGAAGAGGTGAGTTTTGAACACTGTGGATACAGCTGGAATTAAATCAGCATTTCAAAAACTGAATTTCAGTGTTGCTGTGTTAGAAATAAGAGGAGCTGCTTGTACCTAGGTTAAAATTGATAGCATCATCTTGATGATGTTTCCTTGCTCCTAAGCTTTGGGTTTATATTGTATTTTCCCTTCTTCAAGGATGTGGTGCTTTTCAGTTCCCCAGTGTTCTCTAGTACATTTAGAGTTTTAGAAAGCTCTTGGTTTAGTTCTAACACTCCTCAGCTGCCTGGAACAAAAAGAAATTGTTTAGATATTTTTAAAGAGAGAGGGAGAGGGAAGTGTTTGTTCCTTTGTGCTGCTGGATGCATAGCATGTGCAGGCCCCCAGGTGTGTTGCTGCGTTGTTTCTCTGGCTTTCCTGGGGCAGCAGAGAAGGACTGGAGCAGTTTTTCCTCTCCTGGAGTCCAGTTCAGCTCTCTCATGATGTGCCCCAGCGCAGACTGGTGCTCTACTTCTACCCTCTCCAGTTTGGGGTGAGGGAGAGCTCCCTCCTGGAACAGGCAGCTCAAAGGGAGCCTTCCTCCAGTGCTTGGTGTGACTTGGTTTTACAGAAAAAATCCTAAACTTTGGAGTTATTCTCATCAAAATTTCGCGGGTTAACTCAATTTCTGTTGGAAAACAGAGCAAGACCAATAGTTTGTTTGTTCATCATGCAATAGAATATTGATTTAAAAAATGTAGAGTGGGTTGTCTTTGATTAGCTGGCTCAAATATATGGAGAACCTTTAGTGCAATGATCAGTCATTTTGTGCTTTATTGAGTCGTGCTGGAAGTGAAATAAAACTGGTTTCTATGAGGAGCAGGCCTACAGGAGATCGTTCAATAAGTGTGTTTTAATTGTCGCTGCTGTTCTCTCTTTTTATGAGGTTTCAGAACATTTTGTGTTTTTTCCAACAATTCACTGGTGTGCTGGGGACCAAAGCTTTATGCACAAAGAAGAGTAACTGGATAAGAGCCAGAAAGAAAAACAAGTGCACGTTGTTAAATTCATAGCCCACATGAAATGAATAATGCTTTATTCTGCTGATTAACCTCTTCTGCAATCTAGTTTGCATTCAGGAAATGAATTCCCTGACTAGTGAGAGGGCACTGTGCTGTGCAGTCTAATAATATTAAAATACAAGATGTGTATCTTGGTGGCAGGGAAAAAAAAATATCCCTCAAACCCAAAGGAACAACTGACCTGTCATAATAAACACAGCAAGTGCATGGCTTCGTTTAAAGTTCTTTTCTGGCAAGTGACAGGTCATTTACTCCTGTCATCACTTACAGTTGCATCCTCACTAGGAAAAGTTATGCCCAGATATCTGAAAATAGATTTAGTATTCTCTCTGTGAGTGTTTCAATTTCCAAGGGCCTGTGGTAGGAATGTAATATCAATACAGGATGTTTTGCAAAACTAAGTAAGGAAAATGCGACACACACTTCATAAACATTGATAGCAAAATGTAACTTGTGTTGGGTGGAAAAATGTCCCTTATATAATTGATGGAAAGAGAAAAATAAAGAATTCTAATCTGCCTCTAGCATTATACAACTCGAGTGTAATTCATAATTAAGGCTCTGCATATTCCTTTTATGCCCACTATGTGACTTCTACTTGTACTGCAATATTTTCATATGAACTGCATTCATTTTTCTCTTTTAACTGCTATTTGTCTTCTAAATATTTTGCATTTACAGGGAAATGCCAGTTTGGGGTCCTCTGTAGTCTCTGTCTTTTCCTGTTAAAGATAAAATAAGAATTGAGGGTAACAGAAATGGAACCAGTTAATTAAAATTGTTACCTACAGTGTTACTCCATGGCAAAGGAAGACTTAAGCTGGATCATCTTCTCTCCCTCTCATCTTCAGACGTTTTGGATTTGAAATAATTTCATCTTTCTCTAGAGGTGAGTGAAGCCATTGGAGGAAAAAAGGGAATTGCAGTCCCTGCAGCTCCAATCCAGCTGTTCAGCATCTCCCACTGGAACTTTTCCATTCAGTGTCCATTGGTGGCTAAACAATATTGGATAAAATTTTTGTAAATTTATACTCATATGAATTGAGAATCCTGTCTTTGAATGGATCTCTTCTTCCATAGTCTTCTTTAGGAAACCACATTATTTTCAGTTTCTCTTTTCTGCTGGATCAGTTGGGAGCACAAGACAAAATTCATTTTCATTTCTATGGTAGGACACACGCCACAAAATCCCCATGGAAGAGTTTATTTCAGGAATATTCTAGTAACATAGCAGGAATAAACCTCTTTTATCTATAGACATATTTAGTTGGACCATCCTGTAGGAGACATTCAGGTCCAGAAAAAGAGGTTTTTTGGGAAACAGACTGTAAAGGTTTGGTGACTTCTCAGTTTTTTAATTAGTTGTGGTTTCTTTCTTTCACAGATGCTTAGGAAAAGTTAGGAACTGACTGTATCCTCATGTTCTAGGAAAACACAGGGATCAAGACCCTGTAATGAGCAATTATTGCAGGCCAGCAGCACTTTTAATCAATTCTGCCACCAAATAATGTGGAATAAAAGAAAACTGAAAGTATTTATTTCGTGCTTCCAGCTTCTCTTTTTGGAGCTGTGGCAGGAATGGCCACATGGAGACATCCTCTGGTTCCTCCTTGTCCCTCTCCTGAGAATTGATGTCTGGGAAGGGTAAGAGCAGCCTGAAACAAAACCTCATCATTCAGAAAGAGCTGTCTGAAGGAGTTTTGTTTACTTTCTCTTCTGTTGTGGCGCATAAATGGGAAGGGGTTGGCAGCACTTATCACAGCAGAAAGAGCAACACTGGAAAAATTACAAGAAGACTTGACAAACATGCAAAGTGGTTTTTAATTTCAGACACCCTGGAGCATAATGCATTTGAAAATTTTTAATTGGGAGCTTGAAGTTTGATAGATTTAATTGCAAAAGATAGTTGAAGTCCTGAGCCCAAGCAGCACAAACAAGGAGATTTATAAATATAGAGTTTTGAAGCTTTCTTTTAATGTTAGAGAGCCACCATGTGCATAATATGTGCCTTGTTTGTACCAGTCATGCCATGACCTCTCCTTCCACGATTAGAGTTAATCTCTAATTATCCAAGATTACATTTTTATGTCTTTGAAGCTGTAAAATGCAGTGGGGGAATTTTGAGTCTCAGGCCAGCCATGTACATTTTTGGGGATTTTTTAACATTTTTTTCCAATTTTTTTTGGTGTTATTTTAGGGATTTTTAGAGACTTTTTTGGATGATTTATTGGGATTTTTTAGGGAATTTTTTGAGGGGCTTTTGGGGATTTTTAGGGGGGAATTTTTAGGACTGCAGGAGCCACACAAGGCTTTTTGCCAGGCTGAGAGCAGGCCAGGTAAGTCCCATGCACTGTCAGCTGCCAGGCCAAAATCACTCTGCTATGCCCTGAACAGGGTAGAGCACATTTCTTCAGAGAAAAAATGATTGCGTTTATATCATCTCTTAAGTGCTTTTTGGTGGGGGTGCTGGTAGTTGTTTTTGTTTTTTTTTTTCCTTTGTAAGGTTTGCTTTATAAATACACTTATTTCAGCATTCTTTTCAAATTTACTCAAGATTTCCAGCAGATAAATTGGACATATGTATCATCATCTCACTTAAATGCAGGGTTTGGGTTTCCTTCATCTTCCTGGTTTTATCCCCCTGTCACAGGATGCTCAAACACCATTCAGCTACACCCCTCTCTTAGGTCTACAGAATTCATCAGGTCCATGTGCAGGCCACCAAACTCATGTATTCCCCTGGTAAATGGTGTATATTTTATTAGAAGAGGGTTTTAAATTATTATTTTATTATTTTTTATTATTATAGTTTTTATTATTACTGTTAGACATTGTCAGTGCCTGGTGATAACTCTGCCTGTGAGCACATCACACAGCAAAGCTTCTCCCTCATCCTGCTCCCTGAAGGGATCCCTGTTTGGGAGAACATCTTTAATTACTCTTTATAATGTTGCAAAACTTCCTCTGGGCTTTGTAGAGACAGCTCCAGATGGATGAGGAATAATATGTGAAAGGCAGGAAAAGTGATCAGCTTGGGAGCTGGGCTGAGGGAAATCCTGGTGATGTGGATCAGGGTTAGGGAGTGCTGGACCAAGCACTGCTTGTGTTGGAGCTTCCAGATGTCTCCAGGGGTTGATCCAAGTTAAGAGCTGCTCAAATAGAGCTGCTGGAATTGTTTGTTTGTCTGTTTGCTCTGCTGGCCCCTCAGCTTTCTGTTTTGCATGCTGATTTGGTTTGGAACTTCGATTTTGTTTGTGTTTCTCGAAGTTTTATTGCCAAATGGCTGTTGCAGATGCAGTCAGGGAGGTACTTGGGAAGATAATTTCACTTCTATAACAAGGAGAGAGCGATGCATCGGACTGAGCACAAATCTTCCTCCCATTTGCCCAAGTAAAAGCAGCTCTTACAGCAAAATTTAAAAGTACTACTTAGTTTTACTTCAGAGGAAGCCAGGAGTGAATCAGAGGGATTCATACTCCATCATCTCCTCAATGGGATGCTGAACTCTGTAATTACATCATTCTCTAATGTCTCTGCACTTGGGTGGGCGGAAGTTTTCTCAAATGGTTTGGAAATAACAATCCCACAATATTAGCATCTTATTTGCCTATCGGTTGTGCTTTCCAGAAGATCAAAGCTTTATAATTTGTTGGAAATATCTAAAAATTACGCAAATAACTTAATGAAGGGATTTTGCTCCTGCATTGAGCACTAACATGGTTGGTATTGAAAGATTATCATGAAATACAGGATTCCCTGGGTAACAAGACTCAGTACAGCTATTTTGTGTAATATTCCTTTCAAATTGCAATTAGTGAAAGTACTTTTCTAACAAATAGCTTCCACAGGGATGGTCCAAATTATTATTTATTTTATTTTAAGAAAAGAAATTGTTTTAGTCTACACGTTCATCAACTTATGGGGAGTGGAGTGTAGGCTTTGTGGTTTTATATTTCTGGTTAAAATTCAAGACATTGATGTGAGAATACATTAAAAAAAGTAGAAAGGGGGGAAACGAAAATAATTAAATAATTGCTTTATCTTCATGTGTTTTGCTGTAAAAGTACTAAAAATGTTCACTGTGGCATTATATTGTCTTTCTTCCATGACTTGGCAGTTTTGATTGAAATGAGAGCTTTGAATTTTTTCACGGATTAGTTCGTTATTTCTTGTTTCCATACTGTACTTCTTAGTCTGCAAGTTAATTTTCTCTTAGTTGAATAGTCCCTAAATACAAAGAATCTATGAAAAATAATAGGGTAGCTCATCATGGAAGGAAGGGGAATTTGTCCTTCAGTCAACCGAATACTGAAAAATGCAGCAGAATTCTCTAAAATTTTACTTTAATTGTTGTCTAAGGTTACAATGGTATGTATTCTATCAGCATCTTCGTGAGATGCTGGGGGCCGGGCGTGGCAGTGTTCCTGATGGCCGCAGAATGGTTTGCTAATGGGCCAGTCCTTGGGGCCGGATGAGCACTTTACTCACCCCAAACATTGCAGATAGCGGCTCATCATCCCATTGTGAGATGCCCCGCCCAGGGGCATGTATCCCGATCTGCATATAAACTGAGATTTGAAGCACTATAGGCAGCTTTTTCCACGGGATTCCCAGAGGAAGACCAGACTCTTCTACACCACCACTGGACCTTCAGAGGAGAACTACACCTTTCTCAAGATCATTGCTTCAACAGAACCCCATCTATCACTCCCAGAGGACTGCAACCACCTCCTAAGTGTACTGCTACCAACACCCTGACCGACAGGGTGTCAGGTTGTATTCTGACTCTGTCAGTGGTTTCTGTTTTTTTTTTTTTTTTTTTTTTTTTTTTTTTTTTTTTTTTTTTTTTTATTACTACATTTTTCCTATTAAATTGTAGTTCTGACTTTGAGCCTCTCACTGATTTGCTTTCAAACTACCACAATTGTTAAAACCATTGTTCCATTCTTTTTCCTTTAATTCTGATATTCCGTTTAATTTTCTATAGTTTCAGTAGAAGCAATCAACGTCATGCATTGAAGCTGTTAAAAACAAATAGGTTGAGGATTTAGGTTAGATTATATATATACACTCCAAAATTTATTTTATATTATTTTATTTTATTTTATTTTATTTTATATTTTAGATACTTTATGCCCCTGAGGAACTGAGAGTTTAGGTTTCAGCAGTGCTGTCCCAAGACAAAAGGGCTTTGAAAGCCACCACTTTGTGGGCCAGGCATCTTCTGGAGCTCTGGGTTCTTGCACTGAGGAATTGAGGTCTCAAGATACAATAAATGTGTTCTCTTGTAGACTTTTCTTGGGGTTTTTTGCATTTTGCCTTTTAAAATTTCCTTTTTGAATTGTAGCAGCTGCTCCTGTCATCTCACTTTATTGCCCTCTCACACAGATGCAGAAAATTTCATCATCTTAGTGACAATTCAGGACCACTTTTTGAAGCTGGCTGGATAAAAATTCCTCTAATAAGAGTTCCACATTCCCACCTCACCAACACCCATCAAACCCTGGCCATTGGGCACTTGCTATCTCCTGGTGACCTTTCCTTTTATCAGTGGGTATTTTCAATTTCATACCTGGCCATCCCATATTATTTGGGTATTTTGGCAGTGATGTGAAGCAGGAAGGACATTTTCTTTTTCCTCTAGTCCTTCTCAAAGGAAAGTGGCAAACAAAAAGCTGATTTTTCTGATTTTCTACTTTCTTACCTTTGATAAACTGGCACTGGTGGTATTTGGGGCCCTGAACATGGTGAGTTCCTGCCCTTTCCCATAGATCATTCCTGTAGGACTGGCACAAGCTTAAGACTGAATTCCTGAGGTATATTTGAAAATTTCAGGAAAGCTTATCTTGGATTTTTGTTCTGTTTGTCATTACTGGGACTAATCGTATCCACTCACACTATTTATAACTTCATGTTCCTTCAAGTAGTCAAGATCAAAGCCATTTCTAATCATTAAAAAGTCAACATACGTGTGTCTCCCAAGCATGCAGGAAGGCATGCAAATTTGGAAGAAAACAAATCCTAAAAGACCAGTTCTGCAAAACTCTGCTTCCCTCATATTCTACTATGATTGATTGCCACTTAATATTTTATTAAGTAGCAAAGTCTAATCCCCCTTGTGAGACCTCTTAGTCCCCTGTCCCCCTGCTCCTCCTTCAGAATATATAACATTTAAATCCATCTCTCTCTGGTGTAGGAATCTATTTTTAACCCATTTTCAGTACTAATCTCACCTAACCTGGTTTTAGCATGCAGTGGGTAGGAACAATGCAGTTTAAGAATTATGAGTTTTCTGCAGCCAGAATGGGAAGGCAGAAATTGATTCCTATACCTCAATAAACTCTGATTGGGGAAAATATGCATAACATGAAAATAATGGTGCAGTGTTTGAAATGCAGAGCTCACTTTTCTTGCCAAAATTGGTACAAAACTCCAAGTGCAAGACTCAAAGCAGCTCACCTGGGTTTATGTTAACTGCCTCCTTCACCTTTGGGCAAAGGGTATTATTAGGGTATTATTCTTATTATTCCCATGGTCATTGTGAATATTCTAAAAATGGCTTTTTCCATCCTGTTGGCTGAATGGCAGGAGGGGAGTGAATATCTGGGCAGTTTGGGCTGTGAGTCTATAATCAATTTGCCATTTGCAGAATTTGCTGCATGGAATTTAAATTCCTGATGACTGGCTACACTACAAAAAGATTTAAAAATTAATATAGCTTTAAGGTAAATGTATCAAATGATTCTTCATTTTGAGAGTGAATCAAATGGTTTATAACTGAACAGGTGTGTTCAGTGTGAGAGAATCAACCATTTTCTTTGAAGACTAAAACTAAAATGAGAGTTACGACGTGAAAGGCCTGTGCTGACACATTTGTTTTTCTTGACCCAACAATTAATTCTTTCTGAATGTTGTCCCTTTTGGTGCCAACAGGACCAAATAGAAAAGCCAAAAGTCACCAAAAGCTTAAATTTAGTAATTTGAGGAGAATGCTGTAGCTGGTGGAGGCTTTCAGATAACCACTCATTTGCATCCCAGGAAGGTGCCAGTGGTGTGCAATTTCTGGCATTACTCGAGCAGAACAAAGGAAGCTGCAAAGTGGCAGTGTGGCTAGCTGTTCTTTGAAGTGGTTAATGTTTTTTAATTAAAAATACCATGAAGGTAGCTGTCAAGTTGTGAAGTATCTATACAAAAGCACTGAAATGCACACAGCAAAGCAAAAAAAAAGAAAAAAAAAAATTAAAAAAAAAGAAAAGATGTTATTTCAGAGCTCCAGATTTGATCAGTACATTTCCCTTTAAAAAATATGCATTGGAACACAAAAGAAAATGTTGATCTGGCTCTTATGATTCTGCATATACTGAATTTCATTACTTTATCCTGGGTTCTGCTTTACTAAGAGGAATTCTGTAACGTGAATATTGAATCTCAAATCAGGATGAAGTTGGCTGAGACACTTGGCCTGGATGGGGCAGTTTTCAGAGGTTTCCACCCAAAAACCCCAATCAGTGGCATGTGCTGCTCAGCAGGAGCTCACAGGGGTTTGCTTGACCCCTGCCAGCAGCCAAGGATGGCACAGCCACTCTCACCCCCTTTTCCCAGGATGGTGGGGAGAATACAGGAGAAACAGCAAGAAAACTCACGTGACAAGGCAAAGTTTAATAAGGAAAGAGGAATTAAAAACCAAAATGAAAACACAGGTGGCTGCCACTCCCCCCAAGGTAACCAATGCCCAGTAAGAGTGACTTTGGAATGGCCCTCGGCCACCCCTGGTGACTGCTGGGCATGGAATGCCATGGCAGGGACTGTCCCTCTGGCCTGCCTGGCCACCTCCTGCCTCTTGTCCATCTGTCCGAAAAACACACAGATCATGGACAGAATTATGCAAACAGCACGTGAAAGAAAAAGGGACCTTCAGGTAGATTTATTCTGCAAGTTCCAGGAAGTATTCTGGTTTTTTATGCTCACTTTTATTTTTAATTTTTATATTATTTTTAACCATTTTGGTGAAAAAAATGTTTCTTCCTCTGAGAAGTAACAGGTCAATGTTTTGGATTTTTTGCAATCAGTATTGGCCTAAATAAGGAATCTACATTAAAGCTAAAGATCCCATTGAAATCAAGGCAATGTGTGAAATAAGTTATTTAAGGAAATGTTCTCCCAGTCCTGCCTGGTTCCTTGTCTCTCTCTGAGAATCCAAGACTGGAGAAGAACTGCATTTGGAATTCCATTATTTTATATCCATACCAGTTACAGATGCTGTTGTTCACTCAGCCTGTGGACACTGTGGAATGTCAGTAAACAGGATTTGTTCTCATTTTAAAACTCGCCAGCAAATGTCACGCAAAGAACTGCAGTCAACTGCATCTGATTCCAAGTAATTGGAGTTCACTGCATAAAAGAATTGGGTGGTTTGGATTGCACCAGCCTGAACACTGCACTGGAGACAAACCCTGAGCTTTTGATATTGTTTGCTACGTTTTCAAAGGCACGTTTTCCATCAGACAACAAACATTCCTTGTGATGTCGGCCCTATTTTCACTCGCTGCAATATTTGCACTCTCTGATATTTTCTCTCCTTCAAAGAAAGTCAACTCTATCAAAATCTGAGTCCTCTCTTCAGTTCCTGTTTCCATTTGCTCTTAACAAATGAACAATGAATCTGAAGATTTCTTTTCTTCTCAATCTTTGAACTCTGAGGTAATTGAATTTGCCATGGTAGGAGCAGGTAGCAGATTATGTGAATAATGTTCTGTTTCCTCAAGAGTTGGTTGAAATGGGCACCTTGGACATGGTGAGAAATGAGAATTTAAGAAGAAACCACTACAGCAAGAAGTACATTAATTTAGCTTTAATAATGCTCACATTTGGTGGAATTAAGAGAAAATAAAATAACTGGGAATATCATAATTAAAAGAGGAAAATGTATTTATTGACTGAGTAGCAGAAAAATTACACACAGATCCTTCCCACTTAAGGTTGGTTTCTCAGCCTCTAAAGTTGTTGTAAAGCTTTAGATTTTTAATAGATTTTTTCTTTTAGTTCTGCAAAGAGATGCAGTTTTTAAACCAATGTGTGTGGATGCTTCACGTCTGTTAATGCAAAATAATTAAGTGAAATGAGATGCCACAGGTATTTCACATACATACAAATTAGGCAAGCTTCTCACTTGCCATGTTTTTAAATAAAGTTTGTAGCGATTTCTAGTTGCTACTCCGAGCTAAAAATTTTGCATACTGTAGTGAGAGATCATTGGTGTAATCAAGAATAATTTTCCCTAACTTGACTGGAAAACCTATTTATTTCCACACTGCTATTTATTTTTTTTCCCTGTAACCTGTCTGGGAATATAAAAGTTTCTGTGCTTTCTTTGGGGGATTTTTTCAGCTGAGATTCTTTTGGCTTCTGTTTTGCCTGAAAAAATTGCCTCAGAACTGCCTTTGCTAATTCAAAATGCTGTTTTCTCCATTCCACTATTACTCTATGCAGTGGTACTTCATTATTTGGCTACGCTTTTAAGTTCTAGATGTGAAAATTTTCACACCACACGGTGAATTCCAAGTATTGACCTCAGCCTAATAAATGTCCCTCTGTATTTCAGAGGTGAGGATTTGCTTTCCAAACATGTTTGACTTCCCCAAGTGCGGAAGCTCCAGGAAGCACGGAGCTTTCTTTGGTCTCTCCCATTTTTCATTCCCAACCGCAATCTTAGTTTGTTTAATTTGACAAGTTCTGATGACCCAAACGCGCCGCTGAAAGGCTGAATGATGATTTTTTGCCCTTTTGGAAGAGAAATGTGCCAGAGACAAGCTGTCCTCCATGGCAATCTTATTAGGGAGATTGAGGAATGAATGGAGCCATTAGAAAACGCGGTTAGAATGGAGATGTGAGGAATTATGGCTCTGCCCACGGGGGCGAAAAGCAATGACTCCATTTAGATTTGTAGAATTATGGTTGCCAGGAGTGAAGGAGTTTCCATCTCCATCGTTCATCCCATAATTGGCTGAGCCTCTGTCAAAGCTCACAGGGCTCCTGGTGTTGTCGTCATTAGTCCCGAACTTCCCAGACAAAGATAAGATTTCTGCTGTGACATGTAATCAAAAAGATATTACTTTTTAAAGATAAATAGTTCATTCTATTCTCTGATCTGGATCTAATAAACTCAGATCAGAAGAAAGGCAGTTTTTGCTGTGTTATGAAATGCTGCTTTTGGAACAGAAGTCAAAGCTCATTCCGTTTCTCCAGTTCTGCAATTCTGCAAAGTGGACCTCAGCAAAGACTACCAGCTGTTCTTATGTCATTATTATGGTTTAGAAATGTTGATTTCTGATAAAGGAACTATTCAGTCGCTGTCCGAAAATTCAGCACAGCTTCTTTTTACAGTGCTGTGACTTCCTGACAAAGTCCTTATGCATTTTTATATATCAATAATATTCATGAATTGTAAATATTCATTATAAATGAATAAAATAGACAAATAAATAGATAAAAAGGCTTGAATAGGCATTAAATACCTGTATCTTTTTGATTTTTTTACAGCCTGATAGGATTGCAGAGTGGGAGATTTTTTTTCTCTTAGCTGTACCCACACCTACATTTGCAAGCAAATTCCACCTTTCTGATTTTTCTCATGCATCTGCTGCATTTTCAGTGTAAAACACTCATGGAGGTGCAGTTAACAAATTCATACTTTGCCAGAAGTTTTGGCTGGGGCCGAATCATTTGTGCTCTTCAGTTTTATGCTTTGGTTTCACTTCCACTATTGCACTGAAATAGTTTTCTGGGACTTCTGCTGGTGCTATAAATGAAAGTGAGGTCGTGCACCTGATGTTTTTAGTGTTGCTCTGGGCTGCTGCTGCATTATTTGCAAGTTTCTGGACTCTAAAAGAGATGTAGGGCACGAGGCAGGAAACAGGGATTGCAAAAGTCCATGAGTTTAAGTACAATTTGAACCTTCATTGTTTTTGTTCAGAAAGAATCAATTATCTCAGCTAATACTGCATCACTTGTTTATCTTTCCTACCTTATGTAAAAAATCTCTTTTAACTTCTGTTTAACCATGGCTTATTTGATGCTGATTCCATGTTTTCCTTCTGCTCTGATTGTCTGTTCCTGTTGTCACTTACAAGCTCTATTAATATCATCATAATTAATGGGTAAATGATAAGGCTTAATCTTATTCTGAACCCACAGGGCCTGAGTTACAGAATATTTGAAGAATGGTAACAAATTTCCCATTTTTCAAATATGGTTTTGTTGATTACTGAAAGAAAACATTAGTGAGGCCAGAAATAGAAATTTTCATAGTTCATCATAAAGTTTAAAATATTCTTGGAAGTTATTCTCCCTGCAACA
Source organism: Eopsaltria australis (assembly GCA_034509425.1). Taxonomy (NCBI): domain Eukaryota; kingdom Metazoa; phylum Chordata; class Aves; order Passeriformes; family Petroicidae; genus Eopsaltria; species Eopsaltria australis. The sequence continues at coordinate 92,839 of JAVTVJ010000234.1, forward strand.
CTGGATTTTGAAGTTCATTGTGTGCTCCATCCTCTCTTCCCATTACTTTATTTTTTATGTCTAACTTTACTCTTGTTGTAACCTAATTAGAATTTCTTCTGTACAAAGTAGGGATGATTATACTCTCAGAAAAGATATTTCAATATTTAATATATTTGAAATTTTGATTTGCTATTTTAATTTACTTTTTTTTCAAACATTGAGTTTCAATTCTGTTTCATATTTAGCTTTGGATTCAATCAGAGGGTCCCAAGATTTTTCTCATGGACAAAATAAAACACTGCCACAATAAGGAAGGGAAGGACAACTTGAGGCTAACTCTGATGAGTGAGAATGTTCCAGCTTGTTTTGAGATGTTGGATAGATTTTAGTAGCAAAATGTATGGAATTCATACAACTGCTGTTAAACATGTTGGTTTAGAAGGGCAGGATGGCAATTAAAGTTAGATGATTGCTGATTATAATAGAGAGTTAAGTTGTTATAGCAACTGGAGCTCTCATCTTACCACTGTGCACAGAAAAGCACATACTAAAGAAAATAAAGGGGAGAAAAGACTGATCTTTTCCTTTCTCCCAATAGTCTGCAATCATAATTAACATAATTGATATTCTGGATTTTTCCTTTTGCAGTTTCTAGTACTTAAACATTATTATGCAAATACAATTAATTCTGCAATCAACAGACTTAAATTACTGATAATTTCTGTATTTTTTTTAGTTAATATTGGATTTCAGTTCTTGATAATTTTAACCATTTAAGTGAACAAATATGTAATTCAGTCCATTTACAATTTATTAAATTTTCTGATTTTCATTCCAAGAGTTAAGGAGGTGAAATGCTGTAGTCTATCATACTGCTGTTAAAACTACATTCTGCTGATTATAACTCATAACAGTGCAATTAATCAACAGCAGTTAATTGAAAAATTGAGGCAGTAATATTTTCTGTTTGCTCAATATACTGGATTAAATGAAAAGGTATTAGGAATGGAAGTCCAAGAATTCTGTATCAGTTTATGCCAGCTGATTCTTTAGACTGCTGTGCTGATGTTTTTCATCAATTTATGGTTGTTTAGGGAGGAGTTTCAGAGAAATCTCAATCAGCTGGCAACACTTTGAATGTTCTGTGTGTGTGACACAACTGACAGTGAGGAAATCTTGGATTTCTTTCCTGTTCTGCCCCTGGCCTGAGAGAGCAAGTTAAAGATGAGGGAAAGCCAAGATTTGTTATCCATGGAAATCTTGCATCCTGCAACATGTGTGTCCTGGCTGGGTTTTCTTGACTTTTTGTGCCGGCAGAAGGCAGAACTTTGCTCCTGGGTCTTCTCTGATTTATTGCCAATTCCTTTGACCTGTCCAGGATTAAAAGAATTTTTAATAACATTTTCATAGTGATGTTTCTGGATGCCTCCTTTCCTTCAGTGAGTGACACTGTGAAATAGCAGCATTTTTCTTCTAAGTTGATCACCAGAAATGTGGATACTGGATTCTGTTAGGCCCAGGAAATTATCTTTGGAAAAAAAGGAAAAAAGGAAAAAAGAAGAAAAGGAAAAAAAGTGTTGTTTTTAAACTGAGGGGTCAAGAGAAGTTAGCTTTATGTGAAAGAAATGAAGAGCACTCAGTTTCGATTTTCGCAGTAACTCGCAATTATTTGTTTTGAATATCTTCACCATTTCCAAAGAGAACAATTTTAGGCTAGATAGAGCTGTTGAGAACTGGAATGTCAACTAATAGTTTTAATTTCTTGTTCGTGATCCTTTCAAAGGTAGTTTGAAAGAAAATGAACACATGCTCTCCATTAAAAGAGATGAGATTTAAATGCCTCCAAATAATGCCTAATTTCAAGTTGCAGAAATTGAGAGTTTATGTGAAGAAGGTGAATGGTCTTTTTCATGGAATCAGCTCTGGAAAAGGTAGCCTGGGATATTTAGAATACCTGGCAGCAGAAAAGTAGTTAAGTCTGACCATTAGAAACTCTTATCATTAGAGTTTGATATTTAGCTATAAAAATTTGCTCCAGGCTCAAAATTAGACTCAGCAATTCCCAACATACGAGGCTCTAAATTACTTTTAAGATGTACACAAAAGGCAAGTTTGCTTACACATCCATTACATCTACATCAATAGTTCTCTTTTAGCTCAATATTTTATATGCTACAAACTAAGTGCTCTGAAAGTAGATAGAGAATGTTTCTGGTCACTAGGTCAGAGCTTATTTTTCTATCTGCTCCGTATTTGTTTCAGGTCTTCTGTGGAGTCTTTAAATTATATTCATGCAAAGTTAAAGTGTTTTATTTCCTCAGATTTAACTCTATGGTTTTCATTTTTAATAACTTTTCATTTTCTTGAAGTATGATATCCTCATTCAGGGCCATCTGCTTCTTTTCCTGCTCTTTTAAAGAGAACTTCTCTGCTTTTTGAGCAGCCTGCCTTCAGCTGACCAGAGGGGGAAATAACAGAACTGTCCAGGACTGAGTGGATCCCCAGCCAAATCCCCCTGCGGTGCAGGTGTGTCTCTGCAGCAGGTGCAGCTTTGTTCAGCTCCATGGACATCATCTGTTTGCAGCCAGAACAGAATTTTGGAAAGATTCTCTCCCAAACACAATATTGTTTGATCTCAGAGGTGGGAACGGGGTGTAATGCATGGAAAAATTTAGAGCTGTACAAGGCTGCAGAAAAACAATTTCTGCGTTTCAGAGGATTTTGGTGTTTCACAGTACAAGTGATTTGATGGAAGGCAAATTGTAGAAATTCCCTGGGCAGGAAGGTTCCACCCTGGCTGCTGGAGGAATGCAGAGCTGGGAAATGCAGGATCTTGTCAGGCTGCCAGCTTGGCTGTTCATGAGCCAGGACTGGAGCCTTGTAGGGAGCCACTGAGGTCTCCTTGGCTTCTGAGCCAGCCCAGCCCCACAGTCCATGAGCAGAGATCCCTCTGGCACTCACTGCTACCTCATTCCTGCTTTTTCTCAGAGTTCTATGTATTATTTAAATTTAGCACAGTGAGAGGTAGAGGCTCAAATTAAACAAAACCCACTTTGTCTTTGAAGTGCATCTTTGCCAGGACACATTGTGCTGGCCATCACTTGTGATCTCTGAAAATAACACAAAGTCTGAACTAATTCTTGAACAGGCACATTTATGGCACCTTTTTTTCCTTGGCACCAATAATTTTGAAAATTATTTTAAAGGTATTTGTCATATTAAGATCCTGATTCTGCAGAGGATTAAGTGCATAAATAGTTCATATAATTAGTTCTCAAATCAGATGCTTGGAACTCTTGTAAAGCTCACCATGACTTCTTTACCAGGCTGAGAGCTCTACTCTCTCTCAACCTACTTGCAACAGGCTATAGCTTCTCTGTCTTGGAGTCTTTCAGAAAAATTTGTAATTGAAATCGTGAATACTTTGCTTTCATTCTGATAAAATAACCTGCAAAAGTCAGTCTATGGATGTGCACCATTGGCAAGACATCCATGAAGGAGTTAGTTGGGTTCCAAAGTGCAAATCAAAGAAATTAGGATAATTAAAACAGCGTCTCTTAAAGACTTTATTCTGGTATTTATTATCTCATCTATTGTATGTTAAAGATCCCTCTTTGTGATGTCAGACATGAACTTCCCATTAACCACAATTAGTCTAACAGCCCACTATACCTGTAATGATTTATTCACAGGTAATGAAATTGTCACTGGCAGAGTCCAGCACAGAGGCTGCAGAACCTGAGTTCATAATTGCATCTTCACTGCTTAATTGTTCACCCCTCAGTAGGCCAGGAATCATTCAAGCATCTGGTTAGGAAGTTCTTTCCTTTAAAAAGTGCTTAAGCACGTGTGTAACTGCTCACTGAGTGGGGAAGTAAATGGTCTCTTGTACCTGGCTCTCTCTGACCTCGGGATTCTGTCACAGAAACATAATTTAAAAATCCTGCAGTGAGAGTGAAATGGTTCAGGTGATACCAAAGAGGAATCTAAAGCCTCATCTTCCTGCATTGGTCCTGCTCTGCAATCTCACTGCATTGTGCATGAGCAACATTCTCATTCCATAGACTACCAAAGTTACCAGTTCAAAGTGGTATTTCTAATAAGGGTTTAGGAATAAAACAGAACATTAAAATTTAAAAATCCAGTATTAGAGTGCCGCAGTTTTATTCACTCATGCTTGGCTTATTTTACACACCAAGAAAATGATTGCAAGTGAGATATCAGGACAGTTTTCTTTATCCCATTTAATTATTGCTTGATTAATATTTGATGCAGGGTTTGCAGAAAGATTTTTTTTTCTTAAGGCACTAAAAACTAATTTGGGGTAATATAGGAGTTTTATCTCTTATCAATCAATAAAATATAATCCTCCTAGTTAGAGGGTTATTCTGCCCTCTATTGTACCAGCAACTGTCTTTATATCTAATATCTACATTGACCAGAGCAGAAATGACTGCCTGCACCCTGCAATTTATAATCCACTCTGCCCAACTCCTCATCAATTATTTTTGCTGCAGACTGTAGTGCCAGTGATAGGTATTTTATCTTGGTGCTGCATTCCCACTGCCTGCGGACTGGTGCTTTGAAGAGCCTTAAAAGAGTCTCTATTTAACAGCACTGCCCCGTGCATCTGCTCTAGAATTTGTTCCAAGTTGCTCACATTCTGTTTTTGACAATGCACTTTCATACACAGAGAGTAAACACATTTTGTTTAGTAGCAATTTATTTTGAACGGAGCTGTTCTTAAGTTCTTGGTGAGGCTGTGTCAAAATATGGGCTTCAGGAGAAAAAAAACTTGTGCACGATGTGAAAAATATTTTTTCTTTAAATTACTGTGGTAGAATTTTCTGTAATTAAAATGTAAACTAAATGCCATGTGCTTTAAAGAGGACACTGTGGCTGTTTTTCATATAGTGTCTTTGTCACAGGATGGTTTCTTTTTGAAATCCTTACTTGGTGAGAGTTTCCCACCAAGGAAATGAAAGTACACCAGTGGATGATCACAACCCATATTATAAACATTTGATCACCTCATTTTCACACAAAAAGCTTCCCTAACAGGTTGCAATAAATTATGGCTATGTAGGGACCTATAAATATGTTAAAGCCAATGTAAAAATATTTTTCAGGGGAAAGAAAATCTATTTGAGAATAATCCTATTACACATGATTGTGAGGCATTGCTTGAGTCTCTGAGATTTCTTCATAAAGTGTTTTTGAGGGACTTGTCTGTATTTTTCTCTTTAGAAGTGATCAATTATCTGTATCTCTCTAGAGTCATGAATCTTTTGGATGTTTCTGAATGGGAAGTAGAATTTTCACTCTCAGATTTGTTGAGGTTAATCCAGAATTCTCTTTCCAGTCCTGGATCTCCATCCACTGGGCTGGAGAAGGGAAGTGGAGCAGGCTTTGGCTGCTTCCTTATGTTTCTTGTTTTTCAGAGGACTAGGAAATCATGGAGCATTACAATCTCTCTCTTGCCACCAATATATTGTGCTTGGCCACAACCACTTTAACATCTAATTTAATGCAGTGTAGAAAGAGGGCAAACAAACCTGTTTTACATTAAAGCCTTTGTGCCTCTCCTTGGGTTTTTTGGTGGAAACCACAAATTCTGAGGTTTGGTTTTTTTTGGTTTATTGTTTGTTTGTTTTGTTTTTTTTTTTTTTGGCAAGCCTAATTCCTTTAATTCAGGACAAAGTTCTTTGTGTTTTTCATATCTGTGTCCATGCGATTCTGAGTGTGGGTATCTTAACACCTGTACACCTTAGAAGTTTCCTTAAAAATGAATGTTGACCAGGGTGAGTTTATGACCCTTGGAGGTTTGTGTCTCTTCTGGAAGGTTCAGTATTTGGCTGTTAAGTGTTGGGGAGAGTGCAGTGGCCGTGTGATGCCTGGGGGTCTGTGTCCCTCCCACAATGGGTGATTATGGACTGCGAGGGTGTGCAGAGTCAGGTGCTGCTGCAGAAAACCTTGTCCCAGAAATTGTTTTCTGGGAAGTGAAACCTTTAGCAGCCTGTGCATCTAAAGACCTTGTTAGCTTTTTTCCCCTTTCTTTGCCATGTGCTGTTTGTATTCTGGCATCTGTCCTGTGATCATACCTCGTTGGTGTTTCAGACGCAGAGCCGACTTTAGTCCAGGTTGCAGAATAAATCTGGCATTGGCAGTAACCTCAAGCTTTGTTCCACACCGAGCCCTGCTGAAGCCTCTGAAATCCTGTGGGTGCTGACTAGTGCAGCTGCAGTGGTGTCAGGACAGTCATTTTCCATCCAGGGACATGTTACAATCCCCTGACCACTCCGTTTTCTGATTTATGTGAGTTTGGTAATGGCATAAACTGGAAGGGAAGAGCTCTTTAGGAGAGATGAGCCATTCTCTTGGTTATGTAGGTCAGTTCTTTTGTAGATGCAGTGTGAGCTGTAGCTTCAGTATCAGATGGAGCTTCTTTTATCCCCAAACAGCACATGAGAAAACCGTGCCATCCCACCTTTTTTCTTTTTATGGCACTGAGAACATTTGCAGGGCTGCAAAACTGCGTTGGGGCCATTTCATCTGTTTTCTCTTTTAGATGTCATTATCTCATCAGATCTGTTGTAATGCTGGCTTTGACTCGGTTTTCTTGAAGTTGTTGGGGTTTTTTTTGGCTAAGTTTTCTTGATTGGGACTAAATCTGGGACCAGCACAAAGTTGGATGGATTTTAAACATGAATATCATTAGAAATTGAGTCAGGAAAATGTGGATGAGGGGTAAGGACAGGAACTGTAAGATAAAGGATGGAAAGATGGAAAAGACTGCTCAAACAAAGTGGAGTTTGGAAGGCAGAACATGGACCTAATGTGCGAAGGAGAAATGTTACGTATTTATTTATTATAATGAGAAAGTAAAAATGTGGTGGTGTTATAGCAAAGAAATAATCTTTATACAGAAATCTTGATTTGAAAATGTGCTGAAATAAGCCACTTGTACATAACTACAGATTTTTGTTGGCTTAAACATCCCAGAGGCTGTACCACTTCCAGCAAACTGTCAGCTCTTGTGGCTTTGCTAATTACCAGCCAAAGAGGTGCAGGGAGGGCCTGAGTGAACACACAACAAATATCAATTTGTACTGAGTATCGAGTTCTCCTTCGGTTGATACCATGTTTGTTTTTGTCTGGAGATGTCTGTGCAAGCCTCTCTCCACTTTCCTGGTGAGTACAGCAGAACTGAGACACGAAAATGCCAGCTCTGGATTTGGTTATTTATTTTTAATGCCAATTTATCAGCGCTGCATCACTTTCTATGAATCAAACGAGTGAGTTTCACGTGTGCTCATTTTTTGGGAGGGCAAATCTCGAGTTACAGGAGCGTGCAAGTAATTTCAAGCACCTTGAAATTTTCACCATGGAAAAATTAAAGCATAGTAGTGATTATTAGGGACTACAAACCCATCAATTAATTCTATATCAATACCCCAACATAATTACTTTGTCCTGGTCCTTTCTTTGCTAGCCATTGGTAGGAGTTAAGTAATCTCTTTTTAAGCTATTTTCCCCTCAATATGTCAGAGGAATTATTCGAAATAATTATGAAAGAGACATAGAATATAAATGTCAGAATAGATGTAGATGGGAAAATATTACTACAGAGGGGTTTTGTAATATGTTGGAAATGTCATTTATGGTTCTGTTTTAATGAATGGGTAATTAGTTAGCTGAACATCAGCTCACTGCTTAATGGAATCTTAGTGGATTAACTACAGGCCTCATTCATAATATCCTACAGAATTTTTCTGCCTTTTTATAATGAATATTCTTTTTGCAGGGTGCCAATATGAAAAAGGAGGGACTCTTCTGGTGTAGAGAATTTGGGCTTTTGTCCTCTGTTTAATGAATGAGAGGTCTTCTTAAAAAATGCTTGAAATTCATGTGGTGGTGCTGTTCCTGTTCTTCCAACCCATGTTGGTTTGCGTACCAGTTCTTACACCTGCATTCATGGTTTTGGTTTTGTCCGATTACATTTTTACCTTTATTTTTATTTTACTGGCTTTTATTTTCCCTTTGTTTTCAGGCCTTTATTAATCTAAATGTTGATTTAGAAGCCCCTGTATTTTAATTCCTAAAAAGCTTTAAAAATCTCAAATGCAGATGTTGAATGTTCAGTCTCCTAAAAGTGACAAAGAAAAAACAGCTCAGTCATTCCTTCTCCTTATATATGAACATGTTCCTGTAGAATATTTATTTCCATGAAAGCTATTACATGTAAAATCTCCTTTTTGTCTTTCTTACTGTGCATCACATCTTTATTCTATGTACATAATTTATACTTATTGCTATGTGTTTTATAAAACTTTTTTTTAGTTGGGCAGAAGTTTGCTGAGACATTTCAAAAAAATAAATAGATATAAAACCTATTTAACATTCAGCTCTGCTGTTTGCCCTAAAGGCATAATTTTCATATCATCTGCTTGTGAAAAACCCCCTTGTTTGAGGTGCTGCATTTCTTGGTTGTTCTACTTTGATGCCTCTGTGTTGCTGGGGTATCCTGGCATGTTCCTAAAACACAGGTAAGGGGAATTTTTGATGTACAGCAGTGAATAAAGACAACCTACCCTGGTTCTGAAGCAGGAGTTAACCAGCTCCTGAAATTCATCTTGACAGAGCAGAATCTGTGTGTTCAGAGAGAGGGAAGAACAAATACCTCCATTTTTCTCAGTTGATGATAATTTTCCCCATCACAATTTCAGGGAATCCAGGAAAAAAGACTGTCAATATTATGAGATCTGTGTTAATGTGAATAAACATATGTCTGTTATTTTTACTGAAAAAATTCTAATTTTTTGGATTAGATAATCCCATCAGTTACATTTTACTTTCCGGTAGCTTTATGTGTTTAGAAACAAATGTCAAGGTTTCAGCTAAAATAACTTGGAATAATAATTTGTTTTCATTTTCTTTTATTTACTGTCTAGCAAAGTGTTATTTGCAGTGAAATTTGGCATCTCAGCTGAACCATTATATTCAGCTGTAATTAGAATAAACTGTCGGCATGAATTACTGTACTTTGGGTTTAGAGATTTGTTTGGAGACAGCCATTTCTTACCAAAGCACAGACAGCAATTTGCTGTCTAACTTTGTACATTTGCAAAACACACTTAGTGTAAAATTAATTAGGTCATTAGAAACCTATTATCTTGTCTCAAAGGAGCTGATTTTAAAAGTAAGCATGTTTTCTGTAGAAGGTGACATCTTTACATCCAAACCCAGTTGTGATTCATTCTTCACGTTTTCTTGCTTTTCTTCATCAAAACAGAGAGACATAAAAGCAGGCTGGAAGTAATTCAGTATTGTGGTAATACTGAAAAAAGTAATCCTTTAAAGGCCAGATTTATTGTTTGAAAGCATTAGTGTCCAATCCTGGAAAAACAGGGGTGTTCCTTCGTTTTAAGAGCTGTTCACAAACTTGGAATTTAAGTGAATTCTCTGTGTTCAGAGCAAGTTTAGAAATCAGGCTAATAAGGAGCTATGTCTGTGCAATACACAAGGAAGGGTTCTGAGTCTTCTTCAAACTAAACTGAACACTCCTGGTTACACCTGAATTGCAGATCCAACCTAAAGCTTTGGTTGTCTCCACAGCCGTGTCTCCATTCTGAAAGAGCCACCCTTGGTGAGTGTCATACATTAAATTAATGGATGATTTCCAGCATGTTTGAGCATTATCCTTAGTACATGATCTGTAAGGGAAGAAGAAAAGGCAAATCTGATGAGTTCAGTGGTCTGTTCTTAACTATTCTGTCTCGTGTGCTCTGTCCCAGGCATTTGTTCTGCCCTTTCTGTGCACTTGAATTGCCTGGAGACAAATTGGTCAGTTTATGCCTTATACTGAGACTGACATTTTTATTGCTCAGAAGACAGAGTTTTAAAAATTCTACTGTTTGAAAAATTGTCCTGATATCTGGGGGGAACAATCTCTGGTTCTGTGACAAAGGAAGGCCGTGGTGTGCTCTGAGGAAGGAACTGATCACCTGGACAAAAGGAGTTAGGCTGAGCTCCTCAGCTGCTGAAGAGATTTGGGTTCCTTGGTTCCATCTATTCTGATAGAAACAAATGCTCTCGGATGGGGATGTGCATTAAAGCCTGGACCAGCAATTTGGGATGAATCTCTGGGTGAATGCTGAGTTCAATTCACAGACAAGCAGAAGCTTCAGAATGCAGCCCCTGTTTTTCTTTCTGAGTAATTGCAAAGGGCTGCTGCTCATTTTCCTTCTACAGCTGCTTTTGAGCTCTGCTTTCTCCTCCCATCTCCCCATCATGAGCTGACTTTTAAAAATTCATAATTAATCCAGTCTTGAATATTTTCAAGCTCCTGCTGGCTAGTAATGATGAAGCAGAAGTTGCTCCTGTCTTTTGGGTAAACTGATGGAAGAATCTTCCAGCTCTGCCATTCCCAATCCTTGTTTTCAGGCCCAGACAAGGGTGTCTCTTCTGCTTCCATGAGCTTGTTCTTGTGTTCACAGCTTTTGGTGAATCTTCTGCTGACTGATTCCTCCAAAGACATCCCTTCATTGTCTCAGTGGTTTCTTTGATTCGTCCCTCATTCTGTCTCATCCCAAAACAGATTATCTGTGAAGAAATTGTCCACAATGAACAAGTTTTCCGTATAGGCTTTTGCTTTTCATGCTCTTCAAAGCTTGTCTCTCCACCCCTCAAAGCAGGGAAATAAATCAGTGTAGACCCTTCTTCTGCACAGACTTGCTGTAGGCAATTTAACCAATTTCACTTCTCAACCAGAATTTTCCTTCAGTACATTTCTCTGTGCTTTCTTTAAAGCCTCCTGCCTGGGTTTGCCTCTCTTTTGGAGACTTCCCTGCTGGGAGTCTGAATGCTGCTGATCATGCAGGCAGGATTCAATTCAGGAAAACACAGCAAGCATAATTTATCCTTCAGCTCCCAGCCCCTGTGTTGTGGCAGGGTTTTGCTTCTGCTTTCAGTAAATGCACAATCTTGCTACACAGATTGTTTGGGCTGTCTTGAAATTGTGGGAAATTCTCTTTTCACCTTTTATATTCTAAACCTTTAGCACAGAACCCTAATAGACAAACCCAGTAATACTGGGTGAAGAATTGTTTTACAAGCAGACTACAATATGTTAAGAGACTGTATCAGATAAAGGAGGAAAATATCCATACCTCATGTACTGACCTCTGTTCTGAGCCAATAAAATAGAAGAAGAAGCAAAAACCATTAGATTTTAGTGAGAACTGTCCTGAAGGGCCTGCTTCAAGCACTGCTCCAATGAACATTATTTTTCTCATTGTGAATTACATGGAATTGCAAGCACAAGGCATCTTCCTTTTTAAATTAGGAGATTAGAAGTTTTTCTAGAGCAACCTGGAGAAAGTTGGATTCAATACATCTTAGTCCTGAGATATTAATTACATTGATCTCATTAGACACCTCTATTTTACTATTCATGGTTTGAGACTACATTGTGTGTTCAAATACTGAAATGCCAAACTCTGGTACATGTCCAAATGCCTCTTATTGAGAAGGTGAATAACATTGATATAATCAACATTTGGGCTCCTTCTGAGCTTTCTCAGGGTAAGATGCAGCAGACTGACAGTGACTTCCCCATTCTGCAGTGTAAGTTTGTTTGACCATTTGATACGGTACAAGCTGAAATATCATTTCTGCAGAATAGTCAGAATAGAGTTAATTAGCAAAGCGCTGACCAGGCACAAACCCAGATCTCTCTCAAATTTGGGGCTGACAGAAGGCTGATCCTGCAAGTTTGCTGTGTTTTTAATTGTTTGCTTGTGGCATGCTGGCCCAGTAGATGCAGGTGCAGGTTATCAGAAGGAATTCTAAATATCTCCTTAAAAAATCTGGGCTAAACTTGACTTCAGTTGCACAGATGACTTCTGTGCATCCAGTATGAGCTGATCTTGTTGGGTTTTTGGTTGTTTTGTTCATTTTTTCTTAAGGTAACCTTGGTAAAAGGCCTTAAAAAGCTGAACTGATTCAGCTGATCTCAGGAAGGCAGAAGACCATTGTAATTTTCCTTTGTCCTTTCAAAAACCCCACAGATTTTGCTGACAGACTTCTGCTCCCAGCTTGCAGTAATTGGTGGCAAACACAAAGCTAATTCCTTATTACACACTATTTTCAGGGGGTTAATGGACAAGCTGTTGAATACAAAACAGTGGCCAATAAGGTGGCTCTTAGGAGGATAAAGATCTGTACTTCACATTTTACAGTGCTGCTTTTTAGGTTTATTTCTCTTATCTCTGTTCTCCTTTTTGTAGATTCTCTTTATGTGAAGTGAGACACAGCCAAGGGATGCCAGGAGTAGGTTGACAGAACACAGTGAACATTTGGTCAGTGATATCCAAGTTTTTGTGTCCATTTATATCTGGAGCTGTAGGAGCTTACAGGGCAGAAGAATTTGTGGCAGGGGGAGAGCTGAGAAACCTGAGTTATTTACAACAGTGGAATGGACATTTTCCTTTTAAATGAAGAAGGAGAGAAAACAAAAACACTTTTAGCAAAGTGTTCCAGCTGCAATAAAAGAAATTCTCACCCTTTTTACCATGGAGTAGAGCACATGAAAATAAAAATGCAGAGTTCATTTGTTGTTTCTTGCTCTGATTTCATCCCAATTGGTTTTTCTTGTTTATTGACAGCTTCATTTTCAAATTAGGATAATAGCATCATATTCTTTCTTGAATTGTGTATATTTAATTCTATTTGTCTTGGGGGCTTTGTGTTAGCATAAAGAATTCCAGCTGAAATGGAATTCTCTCTAACACCATCAAGGACAAGCTTTGAAATCTGAAACTCATGTTCTCTGATGATTCCTCTCACCCCTACTTACAACCCCTACTTTCACAAAACAGCACTAAAAATAAGAACAAAAAAGCTCAGCACAGCAAGGCTCTGAAGAGTTTGGATCTTGAGTGGATCTTGAGTTTTATGTCTGCAGACACAATATTTCTAAATTAGAATTAACCCCTTTTAACTCTATGGGATATCTGAAGCCAGATCTGTAGAATGGAGAGAGCTACGTGTACAAGAGCTGGACCAAACCCTTCAGACTGTGCTCTGCCATCTGTTTATTGTTTTATTTCTGGTGCTTGATGCAGCTGTGTGAAAGAAATTGGCTTATTTTTGAATAGCAGTGCTAACAAATTAAAAACATAACAAACATTCTGCAAGGGCACTGACCTTTCCAAAGGAAGAGCTGGAGCACAACAAAGATTGACTTTATTACAGTTTATTCCTTGTTTTCACAGCCAGTCCCAAGGGTGGAATTTCAGATTTCAGAGCCGCAGAGCACCTGACAAGGCATTAGGAAAATAAACCCCATTCCATCAGAAAAAAATAAATATCTTGTAGCAAGGTCATGTGCATGAACTGCTGCCTCACTGTTCTTAATGGTTTATGTTGATTTAAGTAAAATTTTGTTTATTTCTTATTGTGTGATAAATATTTCCAACTACTGGCTGGAAGGCTGAAGTTGGGGTGAATTGCCATTTTAAAGGGAGTGCTCTGTGCCAGAATCATTCTGGAGAGCTTCCCAGCTGACTTCCCTGCAGGTTACTGTTGTCAGCTGCCAGACCTCGGGCTACTTTTGACACTTTTATCCTCATGACTTTTTTTTTTTATTTTTTTTTACCAATATAATGTGCAGATTTAAGCCTTTTTTCTTTCTTTTTATTTTAATTTTATTTTTTCATGAGCATTTCCCCTTAGTGTATTTGCTAAGTGGAAAAGAGATGAAGGTGTTTAGAAGCTCTCTTGAGGCTATTTAATATAACCCTTAAATACTTATTTGAAGTTTGTGATGATTTGGATTTAGATCTGTCAACTTGACTTAAAATTCCTGCTGATACTGTTTTCTGCTGGAAAATACAGAATTCTAGGTCAATAGGAAGTTAACTGTGATGTCCTTTCTCCTGACATCCTGCTGAATCCTTTGTCACGTGTCCTGCCATGGATGTGTGATTAGGACTTCTAAAAACAGTTCTGTGTCTCACATTTCAATAGACCTTCTTTTTCTGAATCTATTTCTAATGAAGTCTGGGAGAAATTACTGAGTAGCTGAGGAACACATGGATTTTCAGCTTCATATGTGTTTTCATATGGAAATTGCTTTCCAGAACTCCAGCTGTGCCATCAGGATGCCCCTTCTAAATCTGTGTGCGTTTTTATGTGAGGTAAAAGCCTGATTTTTGTTTTAACAATTTATTTTGGGTAGCTGGGATGGAGAAGAGATGATGCAGATACAAAATGCTTGACGACACTTGGTAATGAAGGAACTGGGAGAATATTCTTGGTGGTTCATTGCTGATGCTCTTGGCTTTGTGAGTTTGTGGGACAGAGCCCTCTGGGAAGTTTGGGATCTTGCTTGGATCCACCTCCAAAAAGACGAGGGCACCCTGAAAAGTGTCATGCTTATTGAACAAATTAATATCTGGAGTTTTTCCTGCTAAATCACTTCATACAAATCATCAGGATGTCTATTTTGTGTGATCAAAAAAAGTCTGAATTTTGTTTACCTTCCCAAAATGATCAGATTGCAAGGCTCACTTTCAATGCTCTTATGAATATTATTGCACTTGAAATGTCTTAAAAATATTTAAGGCAAGAAAAATTCCACAAGGATCAGTTTATTTGTTATTTCCTGACTCCTTGGTATAATTATGTTGACGGACTCTTTATTAAACAAAAGTCAGTGTGCTTAAATTCTATCAAATTAAGTTTGTTCAAAAGTTTATCTGCTTATACGTGTAATTACTGTATTCAAGTTCAAGACAATTTCAGAGGGATGGTTTGTGAAGCCATGGTAGGAAACTGTTCATGGACAATGTATTTTTTTGCCATTCATTTAATTTTTTGAAATATCAAAAATACTTTTCCTTAAAATCTGACACATCTAAAGCATTGTTTGCTAAATGTTTTGCAGTCTGTGTAAGGAATCTTTACAGGAGGGTACACAAATCCACCAACAATACAACCAGAAAGATACATTTAAAAAAAATCATGAGAGAACCTTGACCTTTGATTTCATGAGGAAAGAATCTCTCAAACCCCCCTGAGCCACGTGGGGGTAAATGAGGCAGAGCTACTTCACTTTTTGGTTTGTATTGCAGAGAAGAAGCTTGTAGTCAAAGACTACTTGTAGTCAGGTTTTGTGAAGTCATTTGAGGATAAAAAGTGAAAATTGTGTATCAAAGTTTCCTGGTGGAATGTGAGAAAAGGTGAAGTCTGACAGAAAATACGAGGATAAACCTCTGAAAGGTGAAAGACTGAAATGAGCCCAGAATAGCATTTTTCTTTATTCAACCTGGTGTTCTCCACCAAAAAATGAAAAGATTGACTCTGAAGTCACGGAAAATGTGACTGATCTGATCTTGTATCATCTGCTCAATGATAGACAGTCCAGAGACTGGAGGGTCCAGGGAAACCAAACAAAACTCACATTACCTGGCACAGGAGGGCTCTGGGCTTTTGAGTCAATGGTAAATATTGTTTCATGTGAAAGCTCAGGCAAAGATGAGGGTTATAAAGTTCCAGTTTGAGGAACATTGCTGTTATTGTGGATTATTGTCAAGAAAAGCATGACTTGAACAGAAACAAGACAGCTTGATTTAACTCCATATAAACTTCTCAGTGTATTGCATTCGTTAGTCTTGGATGTTATCTCTAAATATAGCACTTGAAAGTGCCTATCAATTAGATTTTATGACATGAAAATGTCATTTCTGAAAGAGTCAGATATTGTACGAGATATGACAGTGCCCAGAGACCAAATTGGGAGCAAAAATATTTCTGTCTTTCCCTGAGGCGTCGGTTGAACTCTAACTTTGGATATAGGTTATGGAGACTTAATAGCTGGTTGATTTTGTTTGGGTTGGGTTTGCTTTGCTTTTTTGATTGATTCCAAGGTCCTTAAAACACCATTCAAAAGCTGTCTCCAATTTCAGCTGCCTGGTTTTGTACAACAGGTTAAATTCAGAATTGGCAGAGATAAATCCAGCAGGATTAGAGAGGATGATGCCTTTTTCTTGTTCACGCTATAATTTTTACCATACTGAGTCTATCTCAGCTGTTCTCAACTTTGCCTTAACCTGAGGGTTGGTTTTGTGTTTTTTTTTTAATTCTTTTCTTAAAGATAGCTAAGTAAAACTAGAAATCTGTTCCCTGAAGTTTTGGAATCCAGCACTTTTCATCCTCTATTCTCTGCTTACACATATGCCAGAGGAGGAGGATTCTTTTGGCAAGTGAAGGAAAAAAGAACAGGATTTGCAGGAGATTCTCTCTTTGCAAAGTCTCGTTGTTGAGAGTGAACCTGAAGGTTCATCTCCACACTCAGAGCCTAATTTTGTGATTTTTCAGGAGTCCAGCAATGGGAAAATGCCACTGAGGTACAATAATGTAACATGCTGCTCAACGCAGGGTTTGGGGCTGCTTTTTGTGTGATCAGGTGAAAGCTGCAGAAGCTCCAGGAAAAGCTCTCTGGCCAACATTTGCTCACAGAGGGTTTTGGGTTCAAAGCTTTTGTATCTATAGGGAGTTCTGTGGGGGTCAGTGGAGAATTTGAAGTTGAGAATTAATTAGGGGAGGTGAAATAGAAAAGCATTTGGTGGAAGAAATCATTGAGGACATTGGCGAAGGGCAGAGAAGTCAAATCTGAAAAGGAAGGAATCTATTGTAGGAAATATAATAAGAAGGCACTGTGAGAGTCCCACCTGCTCATTCTTAGCCATAAAATAATGTGCTGTAATTATGTGTATCAAGTACATGCGATTATAGTCACTTACTGATTGAAAATGCTGGCAGAAATATCTGTGCAGTGTGATCTGATAATACACACTTCATCAGAACTGAATTGGAGAGAAATTATTTTGCTAATTAGTCAGAGTGTTCTATAGAAATCAATAGGAAAGAGAAACTCTTCAACTTGCCACGGGGTAACACAGCTAATAATGTGCCCTGCTAATAATTAAAAACCCAAAATCTGGATATCAGGTGGAGTCTTGGCACCACTGAGACCGATGGGAAAAATACTGTTGTAATGTGGGGAAAATAACTTTTTACTGGGAGAATGATTTTATCCTTTTAATCCATTTTTACCAGGTACATGTTGCCTTTACCACTGCCTTTGCATAGTCCTTTTTTTAATTTTATTTTGAATTAATATATCACACCAGAACATGTTGTGAATGTCAGAGGATGCTGCATATCAGTGATACAAAAGGAATTAGCATATTCTCATGAAAGATAATAATGTTCTGCTGGGGTATCAGTCCTAGACATGTCAGTGCTGAGTGACAGGAGCTCACATTGCCCTGGATAGGCAGATGTTGTGAATAATGGTTTGCTTAGTGAGTGTCGACATTTCTGTGTCTCCACTGGGCCTGCAGGTTTCAGCAGCAGGTCTCAAATGCTTGTTTTTCTTTCTATTGCATCTTGATTAGTTTGATGGAAGCTGAAGATGTGAGGGAGATGATATGGACTGAACTAAAGAAACTGGAGATAATCAGTAAATGTAGTCTTTCATCAGTTCCTCTCCCGAGTCGTATTTTAAGCTATGAAACCAATATAGCTGTGGCTGGATTTGTGAAATGGATTAAAATCCATCTGCACTCACACCTGAGCCCAAGCTGCATGTACTTACTTAACCTCGTGTAGACTTGGTAATAAATTGATTTATATGGTGGTAGGTGACGAAAGAGTGAACTGGGAAAGTATTTAACTCTGGTTCCTGGCATGCTGCCACTAGGAAAAAAAAAAAGAATTTCAAACGTGGTGCACATATGAGAGTTTATTTCCCTTCACTCTAGAACAGCTTCATGGATTTCTCTCTCTTCCTTCTTGTGAAATGAAATAAACCATCACAAGAGGCTCTTTAATGAAGTCTCTGCTGGATCTTGCCATCAAAAGAACAGTGATTTCTGACTTCTTCCAAGATTCCCACTTGGACAGTTTTTGCCTTGGTAGGAAAGGGTTTAAATAATATTTTGAGGAAAAGAAGTTTTTGAATGTCACGTTGCTTGTTAGTGATTGATAGGTGCCCATGTGTTAAGAGACACATGGACTTAAAAAACCCAGGATATTTCTGCAGCAAAATTTTCCTGTTTGCAGGAATTCTGGGTGCAGTACTGAGGATCAGAGGAGCCCAGGTGTGGCAGAGAAATGTCACTTTCAGTAAGGAATACTGATGGGAGAAAAAGTGAGAACAGGAATAGAGTCTGTGAGAAAATAGAGCAAGAAAAGAGATTTTAGCAGAGCCAGGATCACAGGGTGGAGGAGGTGGAAAGGAAAACCCCAGAACTGGTGAGAGCAAGACTTCCAGTTCTTTCAAGTGAAGTGTAAGAATATATATTTCAACCAGAAAGCCATTGAAAATCCATCTAATCCCAAAAGAGGAGACCCATCTTGAAAAGTTATTAAGCAGTTAACCCATCTTATTTTTGGATTTTGTCTGCCATGCTTTAATTGACCAGGGTCACTGTTCTCACACCCGTTCTGGTGTGACAATTACACGTACAATAAACCTTTGCTAGGGAAGTTTATAAACCGCTTTCTGTGGCCTTGTCTTCATGTTGTTGACAAAAGGTGAAAGGTTTTCCATTTCCAAGTACCACCATTTCTGTATTGCTTCACATCAGCAAAAAATTAATTAATATTTTGAATATAACAAACAACGCTCTCTTTTCTTTCTTCCACCCTCAAAATTAAACATTCATTGCATCAGTGATAATCTCGAGGAAAAAAATAGCCTTTTTTTTTTCATGAAACCCTTTTTGCTGTTTAAACAGAGGAGCAGATTTAGCAGCGAATAAAAGCTTTAAATCTGTTTTAAATGTTTTTGCTGTTTTACGACCCAGCATTACAAAGCCAGTAGACACAGTAATAAACGCTGTATGTTCCAAGCATTCTGCAATCTCTTCTGATTATCCAAGTGTGGCTTTATTTTCCTATTCACTTGTTGTCAAGGAATTCATAGCTGTTAACAACGGATGTCTGAGGGTGCCATCAGCCCCGTGACTTGATGGTGCCAATAAAATTTGTACAATCCATGAGCTCAAATCTCAGAATGTATTGTAGAGCCTCAGTCTAAATAATATGATATTACCTGAGACAGTAAAACAAGAACATTTAGGGAATCTTGTTAAAGAATAAGTAAAATGCTGAAGAAAATTTTGTTTTCTAGGAGTTAAAAGGCTGGAGATAAGCAGAGATTGTGTCTTAGTTCTGGGAGTTCATGGCTCAGGATTTTTATTGACTGGTTGTTATTAACTGTGGTGGAAGAACTGTTGGGAATGGTGTTTGTCAAGGCCTTGCCAGCTCATGCTGTGCTGTGTTTCTTTGCCTACAGCTGTTTATTGCTCAGTCAAAGCATGAAATATGTAATAAAATAGAGTGAAGGTACTCGTAGAATTGAAAAATAAAAGAATAATTGGAATATGCAATGTATTAAGGTTTCTGGATGACAGTGACCAAATTGCCACCTCTTTTACGTGAGAAAAGTAGAAATTCTGGTTTCACTAAGGGAAAAAGTACATTATCTGTAGGACTAAGCAGGCTGTGCCCAATGCTTTGCATAATCACAGCAGCTGGTCTGAATTTTGTTCTGTTTGTATTTCCTTAACACTTTCACTGATTCCCCTGATGTCAATACACTTAATGAGTTGTAAATCAGTGCCAAATTTAGCTTCTACCTGCAGCACTAAACCAACAAAAGCAAAGCAATTCTGAATTCACTAAATCTTAATGTTGTTTTAAAATAGTTTTTAATGGGGTTAATTTCTTTAGGTTTTTCTTTCTCTCAGGGTACTATAACTTGATTAATATAGTTTCCTTTCATTTTGACATTGTAACACGGTCTCATTAGGCCTGCAATGAAATTGAATTGCCATCATAATATCACATCATAAAGGCATATTAACAAAATCTCTACAGACTTCTGGAGGAATCATTTTTCCATCATAACCTTAATGTCATTGAAGGAGGCTCTTCCTGAGTGTGGGAAGAAAGCAGAGGAAGAAACAAACTGGTTGTTGGACTCATTTATAAGACCTAGATTTGTCTTGTGTTTCTTCCCAGGCATGGCAAACTAACTCATTTAAATGTTACAAATAAATACTGTGTAGTGTCAGTTCTAAATCCAATCAATTCCATTGCTTATTGTTTGGGGAATTTGTTTCCAGCCCTTAAAAGCCTGATAAGCCAGTTATGCTTTGTTGTGCTGCAGAATCAGAACTCCCACTCTTCTCAGGCAAGCAAAATCAGGGTTATCCATTTATAAAACGCCAAGATATCACTGACATCTTTTGGTGGCACTCAGGAGTTGACAAACTTCTATTTTTGATCATTCCTTTTCTTATCCATAAGAGGGATTTTAATCTCCTTCTCTAATTTACTGGGTTTAGGTCTGATTGGTTGGATGCATTCTCTAAAGCTGAACTAAAACTGGGTTTGCCAATCAATTACAGGACAGAATTTAAAATTCAGGGAATATTTTCTGAAGGCTTTTTGAGACTATTGAAAAAGTTTATTTTCTGCACTGAGTTACTGTGCTTTCATTACCCTTAATTGTTTTAGCAGTGTCTGGGTGGGTTAATCAAGGAATAAACCCAGCTAGTAGGTGGTACATAAAGTTAGACGTATATATTAAATCTTATTAATAGGAGTAACATATTTTAATGCAAATGAAAATATCTGCTTCTCTAGTGAACAGATAAATGATAAAAAAATCTAATTGGTTAATTAATTCTATGAAACCATGGTGTTTCTTTGACCATATTCTGTCTTTTTCCAACTGCTCTATTAAATGAGAGGTTTAAAGAAGGTCAGCTGGAATATCAAAATGTGGGATCTAGATGCAATCTTTTTCAATCATCCCAGAGATAGAAAAGAAGGCAGGAAAGGTTCAGATTCTGGTCAAAGTAAAATAGGGTTTTCACTGAATGATGGAATCCATGACTCTCCTCACTCAATCTAAAATTTTCCTTCACACAGAAAGGAAGGTAGAAAAAAATTTATTACTATGAGTAGAAAATGAGTCTCACCATTAGTGGAAGAGCAGTCTCCAAACCAGAGTGAGTGAGCAAGGATCATTTATGAACTCCTCATGTGCAGGGGGAACAAAAAAAAGAACAATTCCACAAAGTACGTGTGATAAAGCTGAAGGCTTGCAGGAGCAGTGATGCTGAAGTGTTGGAACCATTCCGTGTTCCTCACTCCCTCCTACCTGGAGCCAGTGCTTTCCTCCCACTGTGCTGCATTTATATTCCCCTTATAAAAACTTTTTAATTGTGCTCCTTGATTAGCCTTGCTGTTTTGCTATTAGGCTATGAGGTTTTTTCATGGCTCGGACATGGAACATTTACAGTTCTTACCACAGAATGCAGATGCTTCGGAGCAGTGCGGGCTCCAAAACACAGCTTTGCAAAGTGAAACATCTAAAGACATTTGCATGATTAACTCCCTGACTACCCTGGGATGATTAGATCTGCCAAAGTCACATGTTTAAAGCATTCAGCCAATTTAATCAGACTGAAAAGGCTTCATTTATTTCCCAGTGTTTAGTGTGATTATTGGCTTAAATCATAAACAACAGTTAACAACAACAACAAAAAAAAGAGATGTGGGTGGTGCATCACTCATTGCTTTATGTAACGAGTCTTGGTAATATTTCATGGCATATTCTGATGCAGAATGAGAAGCATAGGAAGATTTTTTTTTCATATTGGCAACTGTGTATTATGTTAAAATAAAATATGTAGCAAAAGCAACACCTCCCTCCTTAAATCAGCCCTCACTCCCCTTCCAGCCTGGATGATCACAGCCTGGATTTTCACAGCTCCTGAATCATTGAAGTGCATTTTCAGCATGGAGCTGCTGGGGAATGATGTGACAAGCAATTCTCTTTCTCTCTTGATTATTCTTCCCAGTTCTTTTACATGAGAAAAAAAATTAGGTGATACTCAGTACTATTTATAAAAAACATTGAAAACCAGGAAAATTTCTAATTATAAAGACTTTTGTGCCACTGTGACTGTGCTACTCTTGTTTCTAAGCGTGGAAACATCCATGGTGAGACAAACCAAGTGGGAAAAAAACCTTCAACAATGACTCACTTAAAATATTTCAGAAAATCACTTAACTTACAGAAAACTTTCAGTATCCATAAGATTCCTACCTACATGTACAGCACTTCTGTATGTGCAAGTACATGCAGTATTTTGGACACCATAAAGTACCAGTGTAAATTTAGAAGGTTCTCCCTTTTGCTCTTGTTTTCCACTGCAGTTGTTTCTTTCAACTCATTAGGAAAATGAACAGACCATTTAGGGGTTTGTTCCCAAGCCTAGAATTGTGCTCTTAGGCCCCTGATAGGATAAAAGTGCAAAATGAGCTTCAGAATTTGCAGAAGTCGTTTGGAAGAGAACAAGATACAGCTCAGAGGGGAGAGTTAAAAGGATTTTGTGGGGCCAGTTCCATGGGTAAAACAGCCTCTGACCTGGGGAAATTTAGTGAATTTATTGGCAGTTAATGCCAGCTTTAGGGCAGTAATCTGGATATTGGGGGGGGGGGGGGGGAAGGGATGGTAATATTTAAATATTTAAACAAACAACTTACAGGTATTACAACCTCTAATCCTAAATTCCACCAATGCCAGTTGTGCTGCACACCTTACCCTGCCTGGCAGGGCTTTAAATGCTCAGTCTAAATGAGGAGGAGGGAAGTGTGATGGAGCTCCAAGTGTTTCCAAATTGCTCCAAAGAGAAAGAGAATGATTTGTTTCCCACTGCTCCTGGGGATGTGATAAAGAATAATGGAATTAAAACGGCAGCAAGGCAGATTTAGACCAGACACCAGGAAAAAATTCCAGCTGTAAAAACTCCTGCACCACAGAATATATTGCTGGGGGAAATGGTGGAGTCTCTGTCACTGCACTACTTAGGAGCAGACTAAAAAAGTGTCTTTTCAGGGATAATTTAAGGAGTAAGTCCTCTTAAGCATTGGCTTCTGAAGATAAATTAATTCAGTTCTCCAGCTCCACCTTTCTGTTGTGAGATGGAAGCTGATTCCAGTCATGGAAATCGATGTGATTTTGCTTTTGAATCAGTTGCTTTAGGACAACAGTCAAGTGATATCTGTCCTGTCCACTACAAGGATGCAGACAGAAGAGAGACAGGTTAATCTTGTTTTATTCCCAGCAGTTGTTCTCAGTCGTAGAAACACTTTTCCTTCCAGAAAGAGATTTTTCTTTTGTTACCTCGTTGCTGGCTGGGGCTACAAATTACAGCACTTTATTTGGATGCTTTTCACTTTGTTTTAAGTAAAATATATTTGGTGAAGGTGTTGAACTCCAACTAAACGTCCTGTTAAACTCAGAAGAGCAACCTCTCACACTTAATGTGTTGAGTTCACCAGAATAAATGGGTGGGTAACTCATTAAAAAAGAAACTGTATGATCACTACAGGAGTCATTTAATTTATAATGGATAATGGCATGAGGTGGATGATTGTTTTGTAATTCTGGTGCCAGCTCAAGGCAGCAGTTGTGGATTCTTTAATACCCCTTTAAAAAGAGCAGCTCATACTGAGCCTCCAAATTGTCACTACTTCTTTTCACTCTTACAGTAATCTTTTGACAATTTTTTAGAACAGATACTTCATTCTGACAATATTTTAAGATAGAAGTTGTGTGTAGTTCTTTTAATTTAGGATGAATTACTCTTAAGGAGAAATCATGGCAGATTGAGTAATTTTTAGTTTAGAACATGGTTTTTCCATTTGTGTTCTGGGGTGATGCACTGGGTCTTTCACACAGTTCTTGGTGTCTTTCACTCCTGTGACACTGTCACTGTCTCAGAGGTGTTGCTGTCTGGATCAATTTGTCTGAACTCAACTTGATTTTAACTCTGATTACTCAGTCACCACATAAGTGGTATTTCAACACAGAAAGCACTTGGGGCTGAAAGTAAAATGTTTTCAGGCAGGAGAGTTAATAGAACTGAGGGTATTTTTTGAGGACAGAACCCTAAACTCACCCCTTCAAAATGTCCACTGTCAATAGTGTTTGGGCTTACCTAGGATTTCTGTGTTTTACTGATGACATAAATAGATACAATTATTTGACATAATGCTCTCTACTATTTTTGGGTTTTTTTTTGTGGACATTTGGGCATTTTCACAAGAAAAGCTCTCTCCTTAATATTTATCTGAACTGAGCTCTATGCCATGCCAGGGATATCAGTTGTCTGGGCTTGCTGTTTAGAAATTTGCATCACTCATTAAGATTTGTACTGGACTTTGTGTTTGGGTGTAATAAATTGGGATGAAACAGGAAAGGGTATGAACAAGTCCACTAGGAAAGAGTTGGGAAGCATCACAAATGACAGGTTGTTCTATATAAATTTTCTAAAAATTATTTCTAGAATGTTGTTACTAAACTACTCACCTTACCAACAAATGTTTTCCTTTAAGGACACCTGATGATTAAAAAGATGACAAAGTTTATTTTCAGTACTGTGCACAAAAACATTTTTCGTCCACTGTGGATTTCTATTACTGCATCTATAAGCAAATAAACAAAACGACCACATTTTTTTAGCTGCACAAGCCTGCCAGTTTCAAACAAGAAAATCCTCATCTCCAATTCAACATGATTATATTAAGTACAGGATTATGTATATAATGCATGCACAAAATTGTTCTCGTTTTACTTTCATGCTCTCTGTGCCAAATTCAATTTGTATTTATTAACTCCAGTCTGATTTGATAGTGGTCTATGGACCAGGAGAATATTTTTGGTGGAATTTTGACAGTCACATCACATTATGTAACAAATGTCTTGTGTCATGTACTGTTATTTCAATTTCAGGATGTTTGACATGATGTAATATGATCTGAGGTGCAGCAAGTGATGCAGAATAATGCTGCACACAGTGTGCCAGAAACCTGGGTTGTGTTCCTGAATGTTCTGCAGCTTTGGGTCCACATTCCTGATCTGGAGGGGTGAGGAATCTGTGAGTAGAAGGGCAGGTATGGCAAACGTAGCAAAAATATCAGGGGGGAAGTGCTGTGCAGGAATCAGTGCAGTGAGGGCTTCATTCAGATCAGAGTTGTCACCTTTATATTTGTATTACTGCTTTCCAGGTGAGGGGAATGTGTTTTTTTTACAAGGATAACACCAAACTCTAGAGTTCTGCTGTCTCCCACAGATAGCTCAGCCTTTTCCTGAGGCTCAGAACAAGCTCTGTCACACTTCACATTTATATGTAAATGTTTCTTGCTCGGTGAAAACAGGAATTTCACATCCCGAGCTCTGGCTGCCAGGGAATATCAGGTCAGGGCCCATCAGCAGATGTCTTACACTGTGCTTGGCTCTGCCAGGATCTTGGAAACAGTCGAGGCCTGAGTTTAACATCTCAGTCTGCTGTGTTGCACTCATTTCTCAAAGTGTACTTAAGCAAATGATTTTACAAAGTTATCTCTCCCCAGTTGCTTTTGTCAGCCATGTAACATCCCAGATTCTTAATGTCTCTTCCAGAGACTCTAATTCTTTCAGACTGCCTGTTTACTGACAGCTGTTCTCTTCTTACCTACTTGTTTTCAAAGGAAAAATTAAGATGTTAAGCAATATCTATTTGCAAAATCTTTGCTTAATAGCTGGGTTCACTGGTGACAGCCAGGAAGTTGTCATTTTTTTCTTCTTATGTTATAATGCAGATCTAGTGAGTAACCAGGGGAACAAGGAATTTTCTGTACTTGTAGCTACACAAATGCATGCTGGAGGCATTGCAGGCTCCCTGGTATATGTGTATCACTGGAGCTCTGTGCAAACAGAATATAAAAATAAAAGCATGTAAAAAAGGAAAAGGAAGGCAGGGTGCACATTATGTAAATTGGCTAAAAAAGCCCTCAAAATGTTTTGCATGAACTAATGTGGAAATTGAGAGTATAACAGGCATGGAGACCTCTTTGTGGGCTTTTGGTGATTGGCTCCGCTTTGCACTGTACATATCAAATTGATGTGAAAATGCTTGCAGGGGCCAGAAATTTCCTGCTGTGTGCAAGGTGCAGCTCACAGGGGTGTGGGGCAGACATGAAGTTGGTGTTGAAAACTGGAGAAAACTTGAGATTTATGTAAGATGCTCTGAAAATAGGCAAGGTCATGCTGAACAGTGCTGGGCTTAATGAAGAAATTCTGGTTGAATGCATGGGAAAAGATAATGAGGTCAGTGCTTTGTGGTTCTCATTTGTCAATCCATACTTAGTCCAATGGAGTAGGAGGATTTTCCTATTGTATTAAATATTATAAACCATTAGGCAGTGATTGGTCTGTAGGGGAGTTTCCATACCCCTATTTCAGTGCCAAGGTAGACAAAGGCCAAAAACCCTGCAGAAGGTTTGGGCAGGGTTCTCTGGGGTTTTTATACTGTTTCTCTTTTTTTTCCCTTCAAGTAAACCTGACACAGATTACTTTCTGGAATTCACTAGAACTGATGTTTTCTATTCTCCTTTTGAACTCTGTTAGCATTTTACCAAACTCATCCTGACAGTTTACCAGATCTCTCTGGGTTCACTGAAATCAACACGACACTCAGTCACTCGACAGGGATTGGTTTCATTTGCAACTGTAAAATGGTTGTTGCCAGATATAAGTACATAATCTATCCAGGAAAACAAGTTTTATTTTCAGGCCAATGACAAAGATACTTTGCAGTACACACGGCACATACTTAGCAAGTTGGAAATAAAACAGAAGGCTATCAATCTCCAGGCTTGGCTAAGTGCTTTAAGGATCACTCTCTTCGGGGTACTAACTCATTGATTAAGCACACAGACCATTTACCAATTACCCTTGACAGTTAATCAATAATTCTTTGCTCTATTCACCAGCATTATCGATATTTAACATTCCAAATAAAACGTGTCTAATTTTGTCTTTGCTATATTACTTCCATAATTAAAAAAGAATTAGCAATCTGTCCAAAATTACTTTATAGGCTGGGATGTTCAAGCAGCTCAAGCTGTGGACGTTAAGACTCAGCATTCAAAGAGCTTGGAAGTAGCAATAACATCTCAATATCACAGCCAGTTTGGAGGTGAATGTGAGGAGGGAATTCATTGCTCTGCTCCATAGTTTGTGCAAAGACCCCTGTGAGGAGCTGGTGAGACACAGCTCACTGTGATGGGTGTGCAGGTGATGGAATGCTCGTGCAGGTTTGGAGGAGTTTGGTGTCATCTCTGGTGCCTACAAAAAAATTTGCACTTTTCATCTTAAGCGAGCTATTGAAATTCTCCAGAAGAAATTCCTTTATCATAGGAAAATCATTGTTAAAGTTTACTACCACTTGACAAACATCAGATGTCATTTAGTACGAACAAGACCACAGCAAACTTCTCCCTACATCCTTCTCCCGGTTTCTAAGGTTATGAACTGTTTCCATCTGGGTTGGTGTGGTTGTTTTTTTTTCAACAGCATCAGGTTTTGAAACAAGTGACTTTTAAAATTCTGAAGTGTGTATTCTCTTCAGGAGATTATTAGTGTGTCATCACATCAGGGCCAGAGTTTGTGATGATGTCTAGAACTTGTCATCAGTTGCTTCTCATTTCTGAGAAATCCTTTCCAACATCTATCCAAAGCATGAACTGTGAAGTCTAAATGAGAGCACACAATTCCTAAACCTCCATTCATCCATCCATTAGCAGTGTATGCAATATTCCAAACACAATTTAACAGCGTCTGTCAGGTGGACTGATATATGCCTGACAAAATATCAAAATTAATACACTGGGGTCAGCTATTGTTTGACAGATGTTCAGTATATTTCCATTTGTCTAAAATATAATCATTGGTTAGTCTGATATTCTAATAATTCTTGTACTAATCTTCACTTGTTCTCATAGTAATTTCGCATTCTAAAATTTGAAAGTGCTTTGTGATGCTTTATAAACAAGAATTTGGATGCAAAGAAATAATGAAGATTGTTGTGAAATTTGTCATTGTTCTGTATCCATGCAAGTCAGACTCAGAATCACAGAATATTCTGGGTTGGAAGGGACCCACCAGGATCATCAGCATCCAACTCCCAGCTCAAGATACATCTTCCAGCCTTGGGCTCTTTGCAAATCCAGGAAGTGAGTGGACTTGTTGCATTAATTGATCTTGTCCTCTGAAAGATCAGAAGCTGATTGGTTTTCAGCTTCACTAGAAATGACCCCTGACAGATTTCTCATTGCATTGACAGACTGCCAACAGAAGAGGGTTTTCTTCTTATCCAGGTCAATCCATTCCACTCAATAATGGAATAATGCTGTGTTTTACAACAGAGTAATGTCACAGAGGGAGCACTCTGTTGAGAGCTCAGGATTGAGCCCTGACAGGCAAATAGACACAAAAATATGATTTGTCCCACATTGTGTTCTGTGTAGTGGTGTCATAACTACCAGGACTGGCAGCACTGATTGTGTGAGGACAGAGATCTCAGTGTGGTGTCAGCTCTGCTGGGCTGGATTTCACCAAATCACAGAAATCACAGAATGGTTGAGGTTGGAAGGGACCCTAAAGCCCATCCAGTGCCACCCCTGCCATGGACAGGGACACCTTCCACTGGCCCAGGCTGCTCCAAGCCCCACTGTCCAGCCTGGCCTTGGACACTGCCAGGGATCCAGAGGCAGCCACAGCTTCTCTGGGCATCCTCAGCACTTTTCATTCTACAAAATGATGGCTGAAAAAAATTGATCTCTCTAGTCTGCATTAAAATCAGCTCAGATCTGCCCACCATTGCTATGATCTACCTTGTCTTGGCTGAGGAAGGGCACAAACACTCTCAGCTGAGGAACAGTCCAGAGGTTACAGGAGAATTTTTACTAAAAAGGTACAAAATGGCTGCACAGAACTTGAGCAATGAGTAGATGATTATATATTATTATTATTATCACATTAGTATTATATTTTTATATAATATGCAAGTATGTTTCATGTAAATGTCATGAAATTCCATTTTATTTAATTGGTTACTCTAAGAGTGCTGTCACAGAGAATCTCAGGTAAGAAGGGTTATGGTATCATGAGCTTTAATTATAAACCTTAATTGTGATCCTTCTGGGTCAGTTTCTGACACTTTTGTAAATGCTTCCTTTTTCTGCATAAAACAAAAGTTTTCATAATGTCTTTCTCTTTTTCTAACACTGTTTTAATTAAAAGTTCAAGTGGAACTGAACTAGTAGCTAGCCAGAGTAGGAACTCAACCTGAGCATGGTCTGATTTTTTTTCTCAATCAGTTTTATCCTAATATCAGAGCTGGCAACATTCTCTAAATCTTTATCATCTTTTCACTTCAATGGAAAAATCAAAGCCACTGTCAAAATACACATAAAGTCATTCTGAAGAATGAATTATTAATAAAAACAGTGGTAAAGCTTGGTCCTGCTACCAGCAGTGACAGGAATTCTGTTGACTTCCGTGGGGTCAGGGTTTGCCTCTCATGACTCCAGACAATGCAGAGAGAAAAGGCAGCTGAGAGCTATTTTTGCATTTCACAGTCCTTGGGATGCTTTATATCCCTTTTTTACACTGAGTTGCTTGAAAGGGGATCATGTTCAATGCCAAGAACTGCCCCAGTGTCTGCTTGGAAACAATTTCTGATCTCCGAATAAATGATTAGTTGCAAATAGTGCACTGATATCTGCAGTCTTTATCACCCCTTGTTTCCATCATGTGCATGATTTTCTGTTCCTTTTCTGTAGAGAAGGAGCTAAACTGAAAGCTTTATATATGATTTGTGCCAGATAAAAATTTATTAGAATCCGCAAGATGGTGATTATCATTTGGGATATTACGTGCCTGCAGAAGTCATTGTGTAAAGGATTAAAAGCCTAAAAAATGTTAATAATAAAGCCCCCAGATCTAATAACTTTAGAGATTAGAATTAATTGAATTAGTCTTTGATCTTGGATGTTAAGTTTTAAGAGAAAAGTTCAGCAGGCATTTGTGATTTTCTTTTCAAAGAACCAGCCATTGCTAAGTGTGGGATTGGAGTGCATCTGTACTCTCATCTGTGTGGCAAAAAATGGACATCCAAAGCAAGGCTGAAGAGAATCTTTCCATCCAGCTCAAGGCAATCAGAACTGATTTCTTAATATTTGTAGATATTTCAGCTTTTAATTTTAATTTGAGGAATATCTGCTGAGAGATCTTTACTTACTGATGAGGTGTTATTAGTTAAAAATGTTGAAGCCTTTGTGTTTGGGTGTCTGAATATCACTGTTGTGAGGATTAAAATAGCACCTAAATTATTCAATATCCATTATTATTATGTATATTATCATGTTGTATTATTATATTATTATATTAGCTGATTCCCACTCACTCAAACTGCTCTGTTGCATGAGCTCCAGGCAGGTAGAGAGCTCAGAACTGTTTATTTCAGATTATTATTTTTCTGTCACATCTGCAAAGCTGTTTTCTTTCACATTGTTCCATCATCTCATTTGTGCCTAATGCAAACGCCCTCAATGTTCTTTTTCAATTACACAGCTGCAGAACTGAGGGGTTCTGCTGCTATAAAAACCCAGGTATGAGAGGCACAGAAGGCTCCATCTCCTGGTATTTTCCCTACTGTATAGGAAGTGTAACCATATATCATCTCAGCTGCCTGCTTTGCTACAAGTCATGTTCTTGCAGATAATTTCGTCTTTATATTTGTGTTGCTTTTTATTAGTCAGAAAAGCTGTAAAACCTCATTCATTGCCAAGTGAACGTGGTGAATCCCAAACATAAATATTTCTTCCTGTCAGATGGTGATGTTTTATCTGAAGAGGTTTGCAATTACCAGGGAAGTTAAAAAAAGAGAAAGGGAAGGAAAGGCAAAAGAAAGGGAAGGCAAAATGAAAGCAAAGCTACAGGAAATGAATATTTAGAACACAGTCTTGGATATTGTGGCTGTCCAGGATGTGCTACACTACCTGACAGTATCTTAGCAACTTTGAAAAGCTATTAAAGCATCTTTAATTATCTCTCTTACCATTCACTTTGGCCTGCAGAGCGTCTCTAAGCACGTCCTCACATCTCTGTGTGACACTGAAATGTACAAAATTCCTGCATGATGTTTGCTGTCATAATTAGTAAAGCACAGTGAATAGTTCAGAATGAATAATTGATCCCATTAATTTACTCTCTTAACTAATATACAAACAAGGCTCAATGTTTTTTCTTCCCCATTTTAAATTATGGATCATTTGCCAACATCTCTGGGAAATGTGGATTCCTCAGTCTTTTGAGTTGTGATGGTTATTTCCATTTCTTCAGATGAATTCTGTGATAACACTGTTTACCTCATTGCCTTTAATGCCTACCCATTTATGAGTTAAACATTTTGCTAAACACAGGCAGGTTTGGCATTTGCCTCAGTTGAAGCTTTCCAGTAACTAAGAGCGATGTCCTTGCATTAAGAAAGAATTTAATATTTGCTATATTTGAAACCATAAGGGTCTGATTCCCGCTCTCTCCTTTTATTTCCCAGTTTTCTCTTCTCTCTCTAAATGGAGAAATACCATCTTCACACAACTCTATTTCTCTGAAACAAAGTTAGGTACCCTCATACATGCACTTAATTAGCAATCTTAGTAAAGCCTGGCTAAGGAAAAGACATCAAGGACCTGATTTACCCTGACATTAATGGGTAACATTCTCTGGCTTCAGGGAGATTTGCCTCTGCCTGCTGACTTGGAACTCGGGCTCCATGACTCATTGTGCCATTAGACAATGATGATGTGGGAAATTAGGAAAAGGTACAAACACTCAGGAAACTTCTTTATCTTTTATGCTGAGTGGATATCCCAGAAGTGGCTCTTGCTGCTGCTCTCTCTGCCTCTTTGCACTGAGATATTCCTTTGGGTTGCACACCAGAGTAGGAATTTATCCCGTGACTATCAGTCACTAAAATGTGGTCTTTTGATATCTTCCTGGGAGAGGAAGAAATAAAAAAAAAAAACCTCTAAAATTAGAGGACCTGACCCCCTTTGATCACAGCTGATCGAGGTAAAGTGCTTGGGTCTGACAGAAGTGCTTTAACTGATTGGCAAATATAATAGGAGTGCAGTTAGTAGAATAGTCTGCCAAAATTGAGGTCAAACAGTGATGTTATCCCTTCAAAATCTAACAGGAAAACATATATTTTTGCCCTGAAGGAAAAATGTGGTTACTGTCAATCTAATCTATGTTAAAATTGTCTAAGAACTGAAAAAAATGGTGCACTAATGAAACTGTTCAGTGTGGCTGGTGAAACTTTACATTCAGGAACACGACAGCCTCCAAAAATAAAAATCTTAATGCTTGTGCAGCTCCTTTACATTTTAGTCATTCAAGAAAAAGAAACTCTTTTTGCAGTGGGGAAAATGTCTATGGATTTTAATGTCTTCATTCAAAAAATGTTATTGTATATAGAACTCTGTATAAGATCATAGATACATATGACTGTGTGGTAACAAAAGCAAGCAGACAACAGGCACATTTTGTGTCTTGGAGCACATTAAACAATAAAAAGTCTACATGAAAACAGTTAATGTAAAATTAAATGTGTATACTAGTGAGACAGGAGGGCCTGTCACTTAAGTGAGCTAAAACCCCTCAGGCTGGGAGGCAGCTCACCAGAAGCAGAGAATCTCAATTTTCCACATGACAGGCTACCATCTCATTTATAATGATATTTTAATCATAAGACATCCTTTCTTTAAAAAGGAAAAAGAAAAAAAAAATCCAAGTTCCAATGAACAAGACTTATAGGGAACAATTCTGTCATTCCTCCCTTCAGCTGACAGATACTGCTGTTGGATTGCAAAGTTTCATTGAAGAGAAAGTTTCATGATAAATGTTTGCAGTGTGAACAAGTGAATGGGAGTGAGCTGTGATTATCCCTCAGCTCATTACAGTCACCCTGCATTGCTGCCATCCCATTTCTGAAACCTGTTTGAACTGGGTTCAATCATTCCTTTTTGATCTGGGAGGCAATGTCAACCCAGAGCCTTGAAAAGACCCTACTGAAATAAGCTGCATAAAGTTTTATTAACTTCAGGATGAGAAAATATAATTGGAAAATAAGGCAGCACCAGTGATATTCCATGTCAAGCTTATTATTTGAAGTGGGGTTTGAGTCAGATTGCTGTAAACACCTTCTTCTCAAAGTTGGGGTCAAAACCATCCATTGTACAAGAGGATGAGAAAACAAGAAGTTATGTTGGGGGGTTTAGATAACTTAAATATTTTAATTAGCTGTAATGAAGTATGTGGTGCAGAAATCCTGAAAAATAACATTTTAATAAGGAAAATGAGTTGTGGGTTATTGATACAGTGAGTGAATCAAAGCCAAGAGCTTGGCTGAGAGATGTGGATGTTTTTTAAACCCTCATCCCAAAGCTTTTTTAAAAGCTTTTTTAAAAATCATAAAACATGTTTATGATTACCATGGAAGTGACTCAACTAATTATAGGGATGTGCTTTAGCATCACTAGAGCTCACCACATGAGCCTTTAAAAACTTCCCATGTGCTTGAAAGTTCAACCTGCAGTCCCTTTACTGCTTTGGGTAAATTATTTGAAATTAGTATTTCTATAATGCTTCTATTAAAAAAATCCCAGTATCTGATCACCCTCTTAGCTTTGCTCATGGCACTCATTTTACGCACATGCATTGTGTTATCAAACCGAAATATTTTATTTTGACGCTGAAATCCTGAGTGCTTTTTTAGCAGAGTGGTGTCAAGGTTTCTGAAGGGTTTTGGGGGGCCCTGAGTGAAGTTTGCAGCATAACTTACAAGTAAAAAAAAAAAAAAATCACCTTTTTCTCACCATTTATCTTGTTTCAAAATGGCTGTTACAGGAGAGGCATGAGTGAATAGATCAAAACTGATTTTATTTAATACTTTCAATTTGGTGTGCTTGATCAAATAAGCCACACAGCATTGTATCTATCCACGGATGGATGAGTGTGGGCAGAGCTGAAAAATTGTTGTACATGGAAACAGAGTGGTTTTTTAACACACAAATCATTCATACAATTGCATGACCACTCATGGTAAAAACAAACTTTAGAGGGTAAATCAATTGCTTGTAGAAAAGCTCATTATGATTCTTCAATAGCCTACGTAATTTTTTTCATTTTGTTTCAAGTTGACCCCTCATCCCTTTGGGGGTTTCATGAACAAGCAGGCTTGTTGAAATTAAGGCAAATATTGTTGTCCTGAATGTAAAGTTTTTCTTACAGAGCCCTCAGTTAGAGAGCCCAAAGCCCATTTAAAAATTTCCTCCTATTTTTTACTGCAGCTGAAACACTTTGGGAGGCTTTGTCCACTGTAAGTTGTAACCCAAGGGCTGGCTCTGCTCATTTGACCATTAACTGTGAGGTGTAATTGAGATTTTTCTGGTGTTATTAAAACTTGAGGCTGTTTCAACACTGGCAAGGCTGGAGGAACATGAATGTGGTGCTCTCTTTCCTCTTTCTCCCATCTTTGATAAGTAACAGCAGGTATTGACCCCAGATAACAGGAAAAAAGTTAAAGTGCACCAACACCTCCACTCTGTGAGAGGCAGAGGGACCAATAATCCTTGTGCATTTTTCTTTCACATCTAATTGTATCTAAATATTTAGATATCCAAGTTAAAAAAAAAGTCAATATGGTTTGCTTTGTACAAGACTGGACTAATAACAATGTCAGAATAAACTGATTTAAATGGTTTGAAAAGTAAGTAATATCCAAATCAGACTAGTAGTCATTTTGTCTTAAATGGGTTATCTCTTCAAAGACCATCATCTAGTAAGTAGGTTAATTTTTTGTTTTTAACATTTTTGCCCTTTATTCAGCCCTTTTCTCAGCAGATTGACTGAGTTTAGAAAATTCTAATTTCTCAGTTTCTATAACAATTGTTATAAAATTGTTTTATAGCAAAAAAAAAAAAAAAATCTGATATTTCATGTTTAATTTCACATCTTTTTTCCCTGGGATTTGAAATATTTTTAAAACTAAAATCTTAGGGAAATATGTTTTCCTTAAGCATTGACAAAGAATTCCCTGAGAGGATAGTATAAAAAATGATGATATTATAGAAAATTTGTTCAGATTAACTGCATTTGCAAAAGTGATTTTTCATCCTAAAAGTCTGCAAAAAAAATTCCAAATTCTGTTTATCTTCGGTAAAATAAAATTTGAAAGTCTTTCCATTAAAATGAATTAGAAAATGATACTTTGTCTTCCTAGAGCTGGCCTTGGGGTGTTTTCAAGATTTTAAATTAAGTTCTAAATATAACTGAATTCTGTAACTTTTAATCAATGTCAGCTTAATACCTCCTCATAGAGTTTTGCTAAAAAAGCCAAAATGTCTTATATAAAAAAAAAAGCACATTGTGTTATGCAGGCATGGACACAACAGCACTCTGTGAAAGCTGGGGTGGTTCTGTCTGATTTTTAGGTTTTTTTCTCTTTAGTAGGTGAGGAAATGTAGCCATAGAAAACTTAATAGGTTTGTCTGTTGTCAGAAAGGGCTTAAGGGAAAATCAGGGGTAGGAGCTGGAAGAGAGATTGTTTTATCCCTCTGAGAGGGCTGTCTCTGCACTAATTATAGGATGCTAACTAATTTTATCTGCACATGGTGACCTTACTGACTCCTCTCTGGATGCCACAAACAATTTCTGAAGCTCTGATAACAATGTAAATATGAAAATAATGTTATGCACATGCTTCTTTGTGTTTGCATGGTGCTCTTCATCCAGAGTTTGGAATGTCCTGGAGAACATTTAGGAACCTGCCCAGCATATCTGGGATTTTTAAACCTTCCAAAGCTGAATAAAATACAATTTAAATCCGCATCTTAGGAGCTCAGATCTGACCAGGAACGGGTGAGGAGCAGGTTCCAGTGGCTTTGCTGACAGCCGTGGCATTTTGGGTTCAGCCTCCTGCCCTGCAAGGATGCAGCCTGAGGAAGGGATGCTTGACCCAGGTTCATTGTGCTGCAGCACGCAGGTGAGTGTGATTAACTCCTGAGGAGCTGCTCCAGGAGGTGTCAGGCACTAGTGGCACTGCCATGCCCTGGTGTGACCCTCTCTCCTTTGGTGGAGGAGCCTTGAGCTC
The DNA here is from genome assembly GCA_034509425.1 of Eopsaltria australis. NCBI lineage: Eukaryota > Metazoa > Chordata > Aves > Passeriformes > Petroicidae > Eopsaltria > Eopsaltria australis. The sequence goes on from JAVTVJ010000234.1 coordinate 128,952, forward strand.
TCATTTCTGCCCCTCAGGGCAGCCCCTGGAGGCTGAGCCTCTGCTTGGAGCCCTGCTGGCTAAATCAGAGTTTAGTGGGCTGAGCCCAAGGGCAGCCCCTTTGCTGTGTCCAAGGGCAGGAGCTGTTAAAGAGGCACAAAAGGTACATCCACATCCACGCCTGGGTTCATCCTGGCTTTCCCTCACCCTGCCCTGTTGCTGTGACTTTCTGAGTGACTCTTGGACTGTGAACAGTCCTGGCCACTGTCCCTGGTCCTGATCCTGACCTGTGCTTGCAGCTCTGCATCCTTGCTACGGTAAAATCACCCCTTATTGCTGCCCCAGGCTCAGCTCCTCTCCTGGAGCTGCTGCTCCTCACTGCCCCTCACATTAGGGGATGGATCTGATCTTCATTTCTGGTCTTTGGTTGTGCAGACAGGGCAGCAGGCAGCTGGAGGGGAGTTTGAGGGGCTCAGGCTCCATGTCTGTGTCCTGCTCCTCATTGTGACACAGCTCTGCAATAGCACCACAGAGCAAATCCTCTGCTCTACAGCTCTGTAAGAGAACCATCAAAATAAACACAATGGAAATAAATATTGCAGCATTAAAACGTTGACACTTTTTCAAAGGAGCTAGAAACAAAATTTCCGTGGAAGTAGATGTGGAAGATCCATGTGGAAGCTGTATTTTTTATTTTCTTGCAAAAAAATCTTTTAAAAATATAGAAATGCAAGAGAACCTGAATTATCTATTTGCATTTGAAAATCTCTGAAATTTATAATACATTAGTACCTACACCCAGTATGAAAATTATGCCTAAAACTGATTTTTAGCTGACTGACTTGTTCAAGGTCACATACTAATTGCTGGCAGAGCTAAATAAAGGATCTAGGAGTATCTGCTCTCACCAATACATCATCCCCATTACTGGTTGTTTTTTTCTTACTGACTGGCTCATGGCTCTGGAGCACCGTGTCTAGCTCACTGACTTATTGCTTTTAGGTTTGCAGAAATTCATAAACATTGAAGGCTTCAACAAATAACTACCAATCTGGAGAAATGGATGGCAAAGTATCCTTAACCTGCCCTTTCTTTATATAAAGTCTCAGATTTATTGCCAGTTTTATGATGATCTTGGCCAAACTTGTTTTTTTTAATAGATCTATGGCCTCCTGATAGATTCTGAGATGGTGGGAGTTGCTAAACAATGCTTCCTGTGCAGAACATTTTGGTTTGGTTTGGTTTTGTTAATATGACTAATTACCTGTGATTTATTGGCATACTTGACAAAAACTATATTTAGCTGTTTCTTTACAGGTAATACACCATGTGGAATGTGAAATTGTGGTTGCTCTGACTTGGACATGATTACTAAAAATCTGCTGGTGTCAGTGACTTTTTTCATACCTTTTTTGTAGCTCTTTGAATGAACTGCAGTGAAAATCTCTCTAATATTATGTGAATATGAGGGTAATAATATTTTTGTAATGTTTGTCTGCTAATAGAAATTAAGTTGTATTTTCTATAGCTGATCTTAATCTAAAATATAATGACTCAAATTACTTGTGATCCTAATACAGTTAGGCAGTCAAAACTCCTGGGAATGAGCAGAGCTTTGAGACAGACTTGATGCAGATTATTTCTATGCTAATGTCTCTGTTAAATGAGAAGCAGCACCTATGGAAACAAGGAACAGTTCAGAGGCAATGAAGGGAAAGAAGATTGTCTTCTTTATGCTTCCTTCCCTGTGTTTCTAGTTACAAAATCCATTTCCAGTAGAAATTCTGATTTACATGCGAGTGTTTATAGAAACTAGCAACTAAATTACACTGCATTAACGCTGTTCACTTCCAGATTTTCTGTGTCACAGCTTTGCCTCTTTGTACAGTTTTTTCCTGTTGAATTCCTCAGTCTGGAGTGCTCTTCTCTAGCTCAACTTTGAGATACTCAGCTAAGAAAGTGAAGAGACAATTCCCCCTAAAATGGGAGAGATCAATGAAAACTGTAGATTATACAGAGAAGGGAAAAACTCTACCTTTCTCCTGAAAATATCCTTTATGAGCTGAAAATGAGCTTTCCTACTGGCGATCCAGCCATTAGCAGAATTGAAAGGGAATGTTGTTCCTTTCACTGCTTGGAAATTCCGGCAGAGCAGAATAACAAAAGGAGATTTGCTTCTCTTCCTGTCTGCTGGGTCTGTCACAGGGTGATTATCTCGTGTTTCCTTGTGGCTGCGAGTAAGACAAAGTGACTTCCCAGCTGTTAACAGGAGACTGACACTGAAGCAGATCTTTTACACTCAATCAGTTCCCGGCAAAAGCAAAGAGAATGAAAATAAGAAATGGCTACAAAATTAGGAGGAAACCTTGCAATTTCTGTCCATCACCAGAGGCACCTTGACTGCATGTTCACAAGCCCTGGAAAGCTTTAGGAGATTGATTTTGCACAGCATTAATAGGATTAGGTGCACTCTGTCTTTGTTCTGACGTGTTTCTGCTTTGGACCTTTGTAATGGGGAGGAAGTTTCTCAGGCTTTGGGCTCAGTGATTTAGAGAGAGGCACAGAAAGCCCCTCAGGAACTCAGAAAAGCTCATGTTTTTGCTGTGAAAACACTAAATTCGTGTGCAGGTTTATTTTGGATCTAAATAAGGTGTGTAGGCAAGGGCTTTACACTCAGATAAAGCTATCAATTATCTGATGCCCTGCATCAAACCAGATGGGCCTGAGAATTATTCCCAACTGGGCAAAGTGTTGCTGGTGATATCTGCAATATTACATTTGAGTTTGGGACCCTGAGATCATGAAGGGCACTGAAAAGTGGAGAAGTCTTAAATATGAAGCCCAGAGCATGGGGAAGGCTGGGGGCATGGGGCTTGTGGGCTCTGGCAAGGACGAGACTCAGAGGGAATCAGGCTGCTCAAAATTGTGTCAGAAAAGTTGCAAGAAGTCAGTGGGGCCAACTTTTTTTTTACATAGAAGAGGGTAAAACAAAGACCAGGAGCTACAAGATTCACTGGAGAGATTCACAGTGCACTTGGAGACAAATTCCTCAGGAGGTGAGGAGGGGAGCATTGCAACTTGTATTGGTAAAATATTAAAAGGAGAGGAAGAAGAAGAAACTAGAAGACATCATTAATATTCATTGCAACATCTTGATTGCTTTATTTTTACATAAGAGAATTTGAAGTTCTGTATCTTGAACTGGAGAAAACCCCATCACTCTGGTTTTGACTCTTATGTACTGAAAATATTTTAAGTCCTGCAGCTGAGACATTTGCAAGGCATTGTCAATGGAAATTAATTTTTGCCCACATCAGAGACCTACCTTTGGCAAATGAGATGGGCAGTGTTTTTTAAACATCTTATTGTCTTTTAAATCACATTCCAGTTACTGGCTTACCCACTGTGCAGCTTAGATGCTCCTGGTTAAACAAGAATAAAAGGACCCTGGTATTTTTGACAGTTTCTGTATTCACCAGTTTAGGCTTCTCCCAAACCAATCTGCACATTCATCCAAAGAGAATCCTTTCTAACACAACTTCTACAGGGAAGGAATTTTTAATCACTAGACTATAATTCAATAAATAAAATGAATTGGCTCTATTTTTGTGATATCATTTACTGCATTTGAATTAATTTCTTCATTCTCTCTTGCCAGTGAAACAGAATTAGGACAGGATAGAAATCCTTTTGTCGGGACAAATCCAAAGTCAAAGTCCCTCCTTAATCCCAGCGCTCACCTCTGCTGTCTGTGCAGGTGACAGGCTCAGAGCTCATGTCTGAACCACAGAGCCATTGGTTCAATGATCCCACGAGCTGGAAATCCACTCCCTGCCATGTGTGACAAGGAAATGGGATCATGGCAGCTGTGGCACACTCACTATAAATTTGGGGTTTCATAGATTTGACAGACAGCCTTGGTTTCTCATTTATTTAAAGAGTCTCATTGCAGCTAAACATTTTGAGTGTACATCTGTGATTTTTAGAGGAATTCTCTCAGTTTGATGTCCTTCAGATATGCCTTTAGCAGCACTTAGCAGTGTAAAAAATTAATATATTATTATAGGAATTATGTGAGCTGTGGGTTGGAAGAAGTCATAGCTCTAACTGGAACATTATTTACCGGGTCACAGGCGTAAAAATTAATGTAGCAGAGCTTCTCTCTATCCTTTCTCTGGACGGATTGCAGCAGTAATGAACCTTAACTGATTTCTGTTCATCTGGCTTTTAACTGCTGAGATTTGCAAAGAGAATTAAAAATAAGACCCTTTATGTTGTCATTTTTTCTCCTTTCATTTTAGTTAATAATTGGAATCACACATTTTCTGTTTAACCAGATATTCAGGGCATGAACAATAATTTCAATAACCTCCAGAGTGGCATTACGTTGGAGTGCAATTCAAAGAAAGGAAAAGAAAAATGAACTTCCACTTCTCATGGTGTGTTAAGAAAAGCAGGACTCTGAACTTTTAGGAGTCCAGTGCATATGAGTTTAGAAGTTCAGTATGGCAACCTGAATAAGAAAAAATAAATAGCAAATAGTAATACTTAGGTGGAGAAAGAAAATAAGAGAGGCTGAGACATTCCAATTTTGTTTTGAACAGTCAGCCTTCTTATTTTTAAGCCAGTTTCTGTCCACAAATATCTTTATGTGCACTGCATACAATAATTTAGTGCCAGATTTGGTTTTTGATTGGTGTTCTTGTGACTGACTTTTCTTGCTATAATTATTTTCAGATCTCTTACTTGAGTAGTTTTTCCACTTCTTTGTGTTCCCTACTTGTTCTCCTTTATCTTAGCATGATATTTACCTTTCAAGAATTCTTCTCCAGTATACTGAAATTCACCTTCTTCTATGGACAGTAGTGGAGTCAAATGAGCAGTATTTAATCTGGAATTAATTAAATGATTAATGCCTGAGAGTGCTAAATAATTGAGAGATTCATGTGCTAGAACTGCTTTTTTTCATCATTTCCTGGTGCATTTAGACTTTCTCCAAGCACTTCAGTCTATCATTCTGAAGATCCACATAATGTGAATTATCTGGAATAACAGAAGTAAATTCAATGCTGTCCTCTGTTTATATTTCCTTCTCCAAGTCTTCTGTTGATAATATACCTGGGTTTCTTCTGATATTTTTTCCTAGATAGTCTGCATTATTTATCTCACTTTCAACTAGTTCTGTTGCAGAAACGCTGTAGCCTTGAACTTGAAGCAGTGTTACAATACTGCCTTTTGTATTTGAAGAAAGGAGAGCTGATGGGCAATACCGAGTCCAATTCCCAGCCAAATGTAACATCCACAATCCCTTCTCCTGCTCTCTTCTCCAACAAAGATACAGCTTTTAAGGAATATTTACAGGAGACAAATGTTAGAACAAAGCACAGATGTTAATAGCTAATTACCAATTGGCATGTTTAACTATCCTGAGAAAAGGTATTATCATGGGCATTCCAGCGATTTGCAAAATTGTATCACAATGACAAAAATAAAGTGAGGCAGAGGCTGATGAATTTGTCTCATCAAATATGACAAGCAGGATGCAATATTATTTAGTGCTTTGATGTCACTCACCAATTACAGCAACTTGCTGGAGATTTTGAGGAGAGGTTTGGTCTGCACATCGAGGAAATAAACACAGATTTTGAGAAGGATAAATGGGGATGGGTCAGTCAGCATCAGTGGATTCACTCAGTCTGTGGATCATTATCTGTACAAACAACTCATCCCTCTAAAGTAACTTCAGTCTGTGCTTAAAACCTCAGCAGATGTCAGTGCTTGTTATTAGAATGTTAAGTCTGGTCTCACCAGAGCTGCAGATTTTGAACTGCTAGGAGGCAAAATCACTCACAGATGTGAGCATCCCTGCCAATAGGAAATAATTTTTTTCCCATATAAGCACCATGTTGTGTTTCAAAGAAATATGGATTTTATACTCTCCCTGTGGCAGGAGGGGTGGAAAAATAGACAACACTGGAACAAGTTCTGGAGGCAAAGCGCCCCATGTGATAGCACAGATTTCCCCCTGTGATCAAACACTGCTGAGGGAACAAGGAATTAGGAAAGGTGGCTTTCATTCGAGTTCCCACATCACAGATTTGGCCTGTAAAACATTCCTGTCCTTCACCCTCTCTTTGGTCGCTGTTGAACAGTGTTCATGGCTGAGCAGAAGTGCTGAATATGTATTTATTTGCAGTGCACTTGCAGCATGCTTGGAGCAGGGCTTTGTCACAGGGATGTTTGGTCTGTCAGTGAAAGAGCATTCAGTGATGTTAACCCTGAGTGCCTGGGAGCAGCTGCCTCAGGGAGAGCTCCTACAAGTGTCTGGAAATGCTGCTGCCTGAGTGGCATCCAGAACCATGGCCCTCTATTAGGGGAAAATATCATTCATTCACACTCTCAGAAACACCAGAAATATGCCCTAATTGTGTGAATGGACAGCAAAAAGACTATACAATTATCAGGATAATCCTAACAGCATATTTTTAAAAGAAATATATCTCAACATTCATTTTGTGTTTGATCTCCTTATATTTACTATACTTATTATCTGTGTAACTTTACACACTGCCATATTATTTTCTGTTGTACAGGGAGTGCATAGTAAATATCAAATTGGCACTGCAAGTGATGCCTCTTTAGTCCATCTTGTTCCTTTCTTACTCAGTATTGTCTGCAGGGTTTAAAAGCCTGGAAAATTTTAATTTGCTATTTTTGCCATTGGATCTTGATTTGTGGTTGGAGTTAAGCACTGCAAATATGGGGGAGATAGGGGCCCTGCAATTAGCAGTTTTCCTCAGCAACAATGGCAGCATTCCTGCTAAATGATTTGTTATGTTTTTAATTACTGGATGATATCTGAAATCAAGTATTCAACTTTGCATATTTCCAATTTGTTCGAATTATAGTCACATCATTATGTTCGAATCAGAGCACCCAAAATGCAGTTTTGCTCCAGGATAATTAACCAATGACTTTGAAATATGCAAGCAGGGAGTCTCATTTAGGTAGACAGCACAAGAAGCAAGGGGAGCCACTGATGCATTCCATTGCATTCTTATCTTCTGAAAACAAAGCTTCAATGTGCTTTGTTCTTCATTGCATTATTCCATGACAGATTTTGTGATCTATAGTTATCTTACATTGCTGCAACATTGAAACCCTTCACCCTTTAACATGTGCTCCTGAACTAATTGCTTTGAAGTTCCCCATAGAATTACTCCAGTGAGAAATAAATAGAGCTAGCAAGGCAAGTTCAGTGATACGAATAGTGAGAATAATGAGCTGTGTGTACCACGATTCTTGCAGCATTCCAGCCAAATTATTACATATTGGAGTATTTCCCTACAGAAGAGGCCATGCTGTATCTTTATTTTTCCTTATCAATTGAATTTGTGCACAAAGACAGGGTAGAATTTGGTTTTCAATTAATTACCAAGTGATATCACAGCAACCAAGTAGCAGTTGTGGTAAAAGTGCTGGAGTTAAAATAGTGCTTTTCCACTTTCATTTTCTTGTCCATCCATCTTTTCTGTTTCTGTGAGTGCCCATGTCTTTATTTCAACCTAGGACATCTGGCTGCACCACACCACAGCATGTTAGCAAATGTAAAAATTAAAATAATAGGAACAGAGATGTAATAAAACTACATGGCACCCTCAGCTGCTGTCTTAATCACTCATCCTTCCAAATATCTACTCAAGTCAATAAAACCAAAATAATTTTTCTGTGCATTCAGAGATAAATGGCACCTGGCCTAGCCTTCAGCTGCCATGTATGCTGGCCACTACGGATATTAATTACCCTAATGATGGAATGAAATTTGTGAAAATAAAGAATGACCAGACAGCTACATAACTTGGAAATTACTGCATCATTTTCTCTCTTCTCTGACAATGTGGAGATTTATGGATCAGATTCAAATGTGTTCTCATAATGCTTCTGAGAGAGAAAAAAACCACCACAAAATGCAAGTTAGGAAATGATCAGGTTCCATCCACAACTCTCATGGTGTTTCTTTAGCCTGATGGTCCACTCACTTTTTGGGTTGTTTTCCTTTCCTCTCCACTCCCTGGGTTACTTTTCCTGCATCCCTGCTCCTGTGTGACTTCACAACAGTATTCCCAAAGCTGAGCTCTGGAGGCTGACTCTGCTCCCCAGAAACAGCCACAGCCCAAGGGGGAGTTTAAACCCTCAAGTGAACCTCAGCTTTTCCTGATTCGGGAAAACCAGTTTGCAGTTTACCTTGGAAGATATTTGAACTGTTTTACATGTGGATGAATTTTAGGGAATTTTGAATGTAAGACTGTGTGTATCAATACTTTATAAATTAATGAGCTCACTGTGATAATACTGGATCGTACAAAAGTGCAATTTATCGGAATTTTTGATTTTGATTACTGAATTTGTACCGGAAATTTCCCCTGTTCTACTCCCTATTTTTCTCTTTAATCCTCACTCAGGCTGGAATGGCCATTTTCCCATTGGAATTCTTTTTATAAAACTGCTTTTCTTTCTGATCACCTTCTCCTACATAAATGTGAGGATGCAAAATAGAATCACGATCCTCACTGAAAACATTTGAACAAATTTTCCCATTCCTAATATGAGCTCTGATTTGGAGAGTGCTCACATAAATCTCTAAAGGAAAGGTTATAATTTAATAAATGTATTCTAAATCATTGATAGATTAATTTAGAAACAGGAGCTGGCAAGGGAATGTTAAAAACCTATAAATGTCTACCTGCTCTTTAGACTTAATATCTGTGCAGAGTTTTACAAGGTGATATTGCAGGCATGACACAAGTATTAAACCAGTTTATGGTGTGGGAATGGGTGCAGGTGATAGTTCTGAGTGTGCTCTGACCTTCTATCCGAATTTTGCCATGCAGAATATACTCTTTGCACATCAGGCTGTGCTTGAACACGTTTGAAGGGTGCAGAGAATGTATTGCCTTTCTAATCCAGAAATCATCGTGTTTTATTTCGGTGTAAACGCGGTTGCACAAACGACGAGGAAAGCGTTCTGCTAAAGCCAGCAGAGAGCTCAGGCTCAGTCTTCATTAAAGAGGTACAAAGACCACACCATCTGCTCACACGAGTCCCAGCCCTCCCTGGGTTTGTTTGCTCAGTAGTTCCTGCTGGCTGGAGCCACCTGTTCACTTAATTACAAACACGGCCTTAAAGCACTGCCTGCTACAAGCTCTGTGCCTCTCCAGAGGTGAGCTGCTCAGGCAGAGAACCAGCAGGCAAGGCAGGCAAAACTTTCTTTGTATCTTCTTTTGGAAAGTGACAAAATGAAAGGAGGGAATAAGGTGTAACATTCAGAAAATACAGTATTTTTTTGCTGTAGAAGATGGGTTTACGTCTTCCTCTTTTTCAGCAGTATTAGTTTGACTCAGTTAGGGAGCTTTTGCCTTTCACAAGCATAAAGAAGAGAAAGCAAAAATATTTGACCTTGCAAAAGTATTAAAGGTAAAATGACAGAAAGCACTGCTCTTATTTTTTTTACTGTCTTCATAAATCAAGACATAAAATGAGAGCGAAAGTTGCGTTTGAAACCTGAATGTAACAAAATGGAAGTGAAAGTTCTCAGATCTGATCTAAGGAATTCATTCTTGCCAATTAAAAAATGAGAAGTGTTCAGGCAGAAAATAGCATGGCTCGTTAGAATAATCAGTTTGGTACTGTGCAAAAAAAAAAAAGTCACCATGAGCTCTGAACTTCACACACATTTCAGTCTTCCCAGAAAAGATAACATTCCACTTGGTTTTATTTTCCACTGGCCAACTGCCTGAATGCAACTAATATCAATAATATATCCAGCTGTTTTACTGGGTAAAGATGACCCATCTGGATCCTTTTCAAAATGAAAGTGAATTTAATAACACAAAACAGAATATTGACATGAAATGTCAGGCATTGGAGCCTGTTTCAGTTGCAGTTGGGACATGGGGACTCGGTGCTGTTGCTTTGGTGACTTTCCTTGTTGCTCGTGACCCCTTAGGCTGTGATTGCTCTGGTTTTATATCTGTGTAATTGCAGGATTTGCTCTGCTGGATCCAGAAAATGGATTGGGATGACTGGGGCTGTGCATAACAGATAGAACTGTGTCCATCTCTGCTTTGTCTCACAAAATTTGTGAGTTAACCCTTGAGGATTTGCAGTGTAGACTTTTATTTCAAGAAAGCACAAACTAATTCCTGTGCAGACTTTCCCAGCTGAGATTGTACAACCCAACAGAAAGTTCTGAAAAGACAAGAACTCCAAAAATAAGTGTTCTCAGCTGTGTTTTGCGCAACTGTAGGACTAGATCATTACCATATTAAGAAATAAATGTTAATTTTTGGGTACTGTTAAAATAGATTATTAAATGTTGGACCTGCAGGGTGTGTCTCTATGTAACTTGCTTGCTTTTGCACAAGCACTCTTAATGAATTCATTAATTACTTAATGGAACTTGAAGATAATAAACCTTCATTAAGAGTTTAATATTAATTATTCCTATTATCATTATTATTACTAATTTACTGCAGGAGGAACTAGAGTATGGCTGCTGGTACAGAATATATTGAAGAATTCACAGAATCTCTTAATTTTGTCCTCTGTTTAACTCAGGGCGGTTTCTGGCTGTGATGAGGGAGAAAGAGTTGAATCACAGAAGTGAATTATTCCCTGTTGAAAACCCAGCAGTGTGTACAATACTTCATGACCAGGCTATTTCTTGCTGCCTCTAATCTCTCCTGGTACTGTACTCTCATGATGTTGGAATTATTTCTTGCTTTCTTTAATTACAGCTCCTGTTATATCCAGTTTCCTTTCCCCTCGTGCTGTAGTTATTATTCTCTTTAACCCTGTAAACTCCCTTTGGGCTCTGCCTTCATTTTGGCACTTCCAGGGCTGTATATTCTGATTTCACTGGTAAATCAGTGACATTCAGTGAAACAGGTCAAGCAGGAGGAGGTCGCCAATTACCCTTTGAGTTTCTGAGCAGGGTGTTTATATTTCTGTGAGCTACATGGGTGCAGTTGTGCTTTTTGCTTTGCCCATGATCCATATATGCAAACACAGCATGGCAATTAGCAATTCTGGCCATTTCTTGGATGCAAATGAGGAAGGAATGGCTCCTGTCTCTTCAGTAACCAAGGACACAGCCCAGCATTTCCATTCTCCAGATGTACAATGGTTTATCCCATCAGTTGGGTCCCTCTTTCCTTCCTGACATCAGATCCGAGTGCAGAGATCAGGAAAGGGGTTTTGAGCACCCAGCTCTGGGGCCAGGTTGTGCTCAGATATGGGGTAGGTTCTTCCAGAGGGACAATTTCTGAGGGAGGTTAGAGTTTAGAATTGTGGATAGAATATAGAATCACAGAATCACAGGATGGTTTGGGTTGGAAGGGATCTCAAAGTCCATCTTGCTCCAACCCCCTGTAATGGGGTGCCACCTTTCATGATCCCAGGCTGATCCAAGCCCTGTCCATCCTGGCCTTGTATTTTTTTATTTTTGCAGGGATATCTATGTTTTCCTTATTTCCATTTCTTTTTTAGAAACTACATCAGGGTATAAATTCAAAAAATAAAATAAATAATTGTTAATAGAACCCCACGGGCCAAGTAATACTCAGAGGTTTCCATGATTTTCCCCCCAGCTGATTTAATTGGCTGCTTGACCACTTTTGTGGCTGGCAGACACCTTTAGTCACATTCATTATGCAAGAAAACAGCCAAGTACCTCTTGCACATAAGTTGAAACATATATTGAGAATTTGTTGTTATTTCTCTTTAAGTACCATAAAATATGGATGAATTCTAACAAAGAGGTAAATGTATCTGAATAAAATTACTCCTGTGTATGTCAGGTTGATATAGCAGTTGCCATGGTAAACAAACATTGAACATAAATACTTAAATAAAGAGTTGTATATTTAGAAGGGTAGCAAGCTGTTAACCAAGATTTAGACACTGATAAACAAACCCTATAGAGAATCCTGGTGCTTTCAACTGTCTATATATCTATTCAATTAGTGAACTTACAATTCAATAAATTGTTCCAGCCTTTAATTGAAGGTTGGAGAAGCAGGAAAAGGAGCAAAAATAACAATAAGCATCATAGACAGTTTTAAGAGAATAAAAACCTATTCTGAATCCATACAGCTTGTCCTTGCAATGTTAGTCTGCTGCTGAGACTATGGGCAATAAAATGGAATATAAAATTTAGGTTGAATTGTAAATCCAAACGTTTTGATGATGAGTTTAATCAACTATTTCAACACAAATCGTTTCAGTGTTTTTGAGAAACCCAGGCCCCAAATGTTTCTGGTAGTCCCAAAAGAAGATTAAGTGCATCTCTATTTAGATTGTGGGGGAGGGCAGCATTCCAGCTACAGACAGAAGGGGAGGTCAGAGTGACTGAAAGGATTTGGGGCTAAAAATAAGCAAACAAAATGAATTATTTGATGTTATATCACAACATTCTAAAATAGTAGTTTTTGAAGTCATTCATAAGCATCAGTGTTTTAATTCATCATTTCCTTCCAAGGCCAGTCTAGGCTTGTAGCATTTTATGTGCACCTTTTGTTTTTAACTATGTTTAGCTCTCAAAGATTCCCTCCTCCCTTTAAGTCCCATCTCTCCAGGCTCATCCTGAGGCATTTAAGGTTTGTACCTCATTGCCTCTCTCATTTAACTGAGGTACAACAAGGAATGATTGCCATTAACAGCTCGTTAGAAGAACTTCCCAATGCCCTTCCAGCAGCCCTGCTGTGGGACCAGCAGCCCCACACTCCTTCCTGGTTTTGTGCAGGTGAGAATATGACCTGCATGTCTTCATGCTCACTTTTGGGATTCAAATGAACAGCAGGACTGTATCCCATGTGCTCTAATGAATTAATTTCATAATTAATGATCTTCCATGCCGTATCACCACCATCAGGGCAGTTGTATTTTTTCCTGTGTGGTTCTGTGTGGTCACTCACAGGATCCGTCATTGAACCTTGTACTTTCTATAAAAGAAAGGTTTCTGTAGCAGAAGGAATAATTGTTAATCAGGTGACCTGTTGAGGATTAATGTCTCTCTGATGATCTCTCCTGCCTCACCCACGCTCTGCTGAATCACTGTCCTTACAGCCCAAAGAATCTGAAAAAGTTAAATGATTCCTCACTTTCTGTCATTGTATAGATCACAACTCAGTTTCATCTGCCTGTTTTCTTTTTGTTTGGTTTTGTTTCTAACACAGAATAGATAACCACTAACTTGAACCAGTTTGTTTTACTTGCTCCATCTCCTTTTGTTGCTCTTTTTAATTGTTCTCAATTCAAGACAAAATTAGATATCTCTTCTCAAACACAATTGAGGTCCTCTAGAAGAGTTCAGAAGGAATTTTGCCAGAAACTTGATAACCATAAATGCCACAAAAAGCTGCCTTCCATTCCGCATTTGATGCATCTGATGAATGGCTCAGGGAAATAAATAAATAAATCACTGCTAAATAACAATAAACTAATTAATTGCTGCTTGTGTTTTCTTTCCAGGACATAAGAAACTCATTTAGAGCTGCCATTAACTGTTGGGTAAATACATTCTGAGAATAATAAATGTGTAAGATTATTCAGTGTTCAGAGTAAATACACGATTAGTAGTTGTCAAAATGCACATTCTCCACAACAATAGGGCCCAACAGCTGCTTTGCTGCTCTGTGCCAAGGCTTGCTCAGGAACTCCTCGGTTCATGGCCACTGGAGCAGGAGACAATCTCAATTCCCTGGCTGCCACAAAATTGTGCAGAGGCTCAGAGGATGCCAGGTGTGGCTGACATGGGGAGCACTCACAGTCCTCTGGCAGCCTTTGGAAAAGTCACTGCAAATCCAACAAATGCAGCGATTGCTGCAATGTGGAAACTGGGTTATTAATGGGAGAACTGTGAGGACAATGGAGCATTTTTATAAGGCTTTTTCATATGTAGTCCAGAGCTCTGAGATATCTTTGTTGTTCTGCAGACTTTGTGTAGCCCAGTTGTATGAACTGACCCAAAATTTTAATATTTGATGGAAGTAATTCCATCAAAAGAAACCTACACAGGTGTGACATGGAGGACAGGTGAAGAGGCTGAACTGCCCTGTTCAGTTCTAGGAACAGCAACAGTTCCAATGGAAGCTTTTGAAATATTCCCCCAGCTTTAATTTCTCTAAGGGATTTCTCATCAGCATTAAGGTTTTGTACTAAACAAAATACATCCTTTTCAGGAAAACTACATTGGAGAAACTGGAATCATTAATTACAATTTTCTTTATTGGGAGAAATGAATTTATTGAGGGAAATGATTTATTGGACATACAAAGATTAATCTATCTTTTCGTGGCGTTTAATTTTGTCCACAAAAATCATAGGAAGGAGTGAAAACAGCTGGAAATGCTTCAAAGGTCTTAAAGTTCTGCCAAATTATTTGGTGTTTCCTTTGCTAAAGGAGGTAAATTGGAAAGAAAGAGAAAGAGTTGAATTTTCCACAGATCAGAGGATACCCTGACACCCGATCTTTGGTCTTCTTAGGACAAATGTTGTGTCATGGGAACATCCTCAAGTTTATGGAGAACAAATAAACCCTGCTGCACCCAGGGTAAAGACATTGCTGAAAACCTCAGCACTTCCCCAAGAAGAAGAAAAAAATTCTTATTCTGTGTGTGATGCTGTTTTTCCAGTACCTCGGATTGGGAAGGTATTCAAAAATTAGAATTTTTTTTTTTTTTTTGCAAAGTAATCTTGCAAATAGCAGGAGAGAAAAATATTATAGTCTCTGAAAATTTTGTTTACTGTAGCGATCTGGGACAAATAGTGTTTGCATATTGCATTACCATCTAAGAGTAATGGCATATTTACTACACTGATACTAAAAGCAAACACTTTAATATTTGTAGTTACGGTTTCCATTTTTGCCTTTCTCTTTCCCGAGGCACCGGCGAGAAAAGAGATGAGAATTAGAAAAAGTATTGCTTTATGAAAAATTGCAAGGGTTGTAAATTACAAGTGTTGCTGGAGTTCACTTGAATTATTCAGTGTTTTTTAAGGTTTTATGCTCTGTGTACAACAGTGTCTATGTTTATTTGATCTATTATTTTTATATAGTTGTCTGACACTTCTTTATGAAAAAGAATAAAAGATGTGAAGCTTATCCACAATGTCAAATTTTTATCGTGTCCAAACATTTTATGGTTCTGCATGTTTCAGATCAAGGAATTCTAGGTTATCTTTTCGCTTGTTTGATTTAATCTTACCAGCAATAACAGCATTTTAGAGCACATTTTGCAAATACATTTGGAAAATGAATTGAGAAGTTTAATTGTTACTTTTTAGCACAATATTTGTTCTCTAAAAATATTTTGAGCTGGATAGCTTTGTTTCAGGGTCTGATTTTCTGTTGAATGCAGAATTAGTAATAAAACATTGGTAGGAAATGTGATTTGCTAATGCATTTACAAGGAAACTTGGAGCTAATTCCGGGGAGGAGCAGTAGTGAGGAATACCAGCTCGATTTTTTAACAGTATGGATTGATGACTTATATGTTTTTAGCCTGCTTGCAGTAGTTATAACAGTTTCAATACTACTTTTGACTCTGGGGATGTCTTTATTCTGTTTGCTGACTGTATTTTACCCTGTTATGACTCTGCAGTTTTAGTGCTTCATTTATCCCAGCTCAGCCTTTGGTGCTGTAATTCTGTCTCTACACTCAAAAAGCTCAGGATGCACCTGAATAGATTTTCCTGTGTCAAATTTTACCCAGTTTTTGAAATATATCTTTATTTGCAGAAAATTTGCATTATCCTAAGATTTAGAATCAGTGTCTGCTGTATTCACTATATTCCAGAAACCAGATTCAGGGACTACAGTATCTGTTGCATTAAATTGTATAAAATTAGATCAGCTAAGGAATTGGTTTGAAAATCAATGTTTTTAACAGTGGGCAGGAAGGAATTTTTGTTTTCTTTGGTGTTCACTCTTTTGGATTATTTCTGGGGATGTCCCACCTTTGCTGTAACTTTTATAAACCTTCATGCATCTTGGTCCTGCTTGTACCAACACACACAGAGCTTCTCACTCGGTAGGAAAATATGCAGGTCCCAAATGCTCCCTCAAGGAAAACTCCTGGAGTCTGGAGTTCCTGCCTTTTCCAGTTTCTCACATAGAGAAGCATTCCCAGAATAACTTATTTATAAAGAAAGAGCCTGAGACTGTTCAGTTAGGGGGAAATCTGTCACTTGCTTTTAGAGCCAATAAAGGTGCATTCTTTGGGGAGAGCAATAGAGGAAATGGAAGTAGATTGACTATATGCACCTGCAAGAAAAACTGTCAGGAATGAAAGTGCTACACAGTGCTCTGCTATCCCTTGTGAGAGACAAAGGGCTGTGCTGGAGGAATATTGAATCAACATTGTTCCCAGCAAACCTGAAATGTGACAGTTTCCCAGCTTCTCTTCTGGCCCTGAAAAATATTTTGTTGGCTTAATGGTGATGCAGGAATCGAGTTTAATGTCACCCACACATTGTTCAGGAAGGAAATCTCTATATTTCATATTTCCAGTGACCATCTACAAAATTTTTTTAGTGATTTAAGCTTTGCAGAGAGTTTATGTACATGGAATATATAGAATTTATGTACCTGTATATGGAATTTCCTCAGTGATCCCCTTTTGTACAGAAAATTAGTGCTGCACTTGTATCTCTTGTGTTTCCTCTTTTCCTCAAGTGAACTGAATTGTCTCATGGAAGCAGAGATTTCTTTCTCCCTTCTGTCCGCAGGATTTTTTTAGATCTCTCTGTCCTAAATTGCACTTAATCTGGATTTTTAGAAAGTCATAGATGTTTGACCCAAATCTGCTTATTTGATAAAAACAAAGATCATGTGACTTGTCTCTCTTGCTTATTTGGGGTTAGAAAATCCTTGCTAATTAACATCCTGATGTGTGTTGGAATATATGAAATGCATAAAATTCTGATCAATCAAGAGAATGCTCATCTTATAACATCTTATAACCTTTCTATGTGAATGCCAATTCAATGATTCTTAAAAATAAAGTACTTTTTTTTTTTAATTAAAGATGTGACTTTGGCACCATTTGTGTAAATCTTCCTTTATTGACTCCCTTCCCTCAAAATGTTATAATGGAAAACTTGGAGAGATTTAAATGAATACTGGTTCATAGACTCAGTTTCTTTAGGCAGTACATGAGATACACATTAATTTAAACAACATTTTTATTTAATATTTCCAGTTGATAGATGGGCAGTATTTGTGTAATTTACTTTCCTGTCTCTGTAGAAACACTATTTGGAAGGATGTCATATTATGCAGAAATGTAATTCAAGTACTTAAATAAAAATAAAAGCTCACCAAATTGACACTGATAATTGATCAATTAGAAGAAAAGTATATAGGAAAATAAAATCATCATTTCAAAATCAGTGACAGTGAAAGTCTTCATCTGCTTTTATGGACTTGTTCTGAAAATGAGTTTTATTTTCATGAGGCACATGCTGTAGATGAGTGTGGGGAATGTGTCTTACTGCATGTAATGGTCCAATGGCTGGACTGTCCACATTCAGCACCTCAGAGATTTCCAAATCTTACAGGATTGATAAAACTATTACCCAAATCAAGAATTAATGCTCACTGAGGAATATCTTCAAAGAGAATGTCTATTATCATTCTTTTCTGAAAAGTTAGGGGCTGGATTTCCCTCAGTTGAACTGCAGGGGAGCAGAGATATTCCACATTTACATCCTGAATTCCCAGTGACTCCTACCAAAAGGGGAAATACATCCAGTTATTTCTGGCTGTCATCACACCAGGACAGTGTGGGATCCCTCAGACAAAGCAGAAATGAGCCAGAGCTCATCTCTCACTGTTTCATGTGTTGGATAATTGCAGAAAAGCTCTAACTTGTAAAACCTGCAGCTGCCATTCTGAACTCATATTCCTGTGGAAATTTCCTTTTGTCTGGGCTAAAGTTTGTGGGGAGCTCTCCTTGAAGTGTGAGCTGTCAGAGTTTCTGCCTTGTCTTTTCTCTCTGCTGGAGCTTTGTTGAGAGATGCAGCTGTCACCTCTGGGAGCTGGTCCAGCCTGACTGAGTGAGGCACATCAAATCCATCAGCCATTCTCTGCTCTGCCTTTGCCCATTTGCAGGGAAAGAGTGCAGAGAAATTTTTCTATCTCGCACACAAAAGGGTAAAGTACTGCCTGCCTGATACAATCCAGCTCAGTGTATGGCCTTTCTGAATGCTGCAGGAAAGAAAAATAGAAGAGGCTTTGCTGTGCATTTATTTTTGAAAGGGGCTTACCCTCTGTCTTACTCTGCAAATAGAACTGAACATCCTTTTTTCAGTTTTACTACAACACTGATTCTGGACTGCAACCATCCTAAACTGAAATGTGTTATTTAATAAAAATTAAGGGCAATCACAAGTAAAGTCAGTTCTCCAGCCAGTGAAGACCAATTGATTCAGATTGGTGTTTAGGGCAGTGCCTGGCTTTGTGTGTTTTCCTTGCCTGTTGTGAAATTATTGGGACTCACACATGAATCTTAAAAATTGTTATTGAAAATTTCAATCCCAGTTTTCTTTCTGCACATTCCATTTCTTCTTCTGGGTTATATCATCAAGTTCCTGCGATAATTTGCTCTGAATTCAAATTCATGCTTACATCTCTCTGTTTCCTTGGACAGCAGAGCAGGTGTGGGGAAGGAGATCCCTGCCAGGTAATGCAGGAAAATTTCATGTGGCAGTAAATGAAATCTGTAACCACTGCACAGAGATGCAAGGAGGGATTATTGCTTGTGCTACCCCCTTTTTTCCTGACACATCCTCTGGAGCTGCTGGCAATGACAAGAGGCTCAGTGTAGAGTGGACATCTCTGGCAGTGGTAAAGCAGCAATTTTAGATTTGCTGGGAAATGAGTTTTGTGAGGAATATTTGGGAACAGCTCTTGCTATAAGAGTGGAAGGAACAATAAATATGCCAATAAAGGCCACGGGACAAGAATCCACTTCAGGGAGAACTTGGAAAGTTTTGTCAGAGTTTCTGTATCAACTTTGGGTGAGGTGGTGAAAGGGACAGTGCAAGTCAAATAATCCCATTCTCAGCAGAGGGGAAAACAGAATCCAGCAGATTGGTAGTTCTGGTTGTGGTGAAAAAATTCACAGATTGGCAAAAATTTTTGCCTTCTGACACATCCTGTGATTTTGCCATTTATAGCAAGTTGTAAAACCTGAGTGATATATCTAAAAAAAATAAAATAGTAATTTATTTTTGCACAGAACAGCAAAACAATTCTTTTTAAACTCCAGCACCAAGTAATAAATAGATTAAGGATACAATGAATCTATTTATTTTTGTTATTCTGACAAAATAAATAACATTTAATACTGGCAGCATGCGGGCTGAACATTAAGTGCTGCACACAGTACAAAATTCATTACAGAATCACTCAGCATCTTTATATATCTAAATAAATATCCATCCTGAACCTCCTGTTGCTGATCTCTCTGTGTCCCTGCTGCATATTTTGCACATAACATCAGGGGTACGGATAATATCCTTAAAAAAACACTAAATCTTTGTGAATAAGCTCCAAAATAGAGCTCCCACTGCTCCATACATCTTCACCCCCTCTGAATGCTGAACTTATTATTAGCCCACATCAATATTGGGCCACAGTACTTGCACTTAGTCACTATTTAATAAATTGAGGCACATTCCTGATCTCCAAAGTGTCATGCCTGTAATTTATCTAACGAGGCACACGTTCATAATCCATCAAGATTTGATGGCAGCTTTTAAAATTAGAACCATTAGAATACCTTAGAAGTTTCCCTTCATGCACACCTTTTCCTGTTGCCCCGTTCATTCATTTTTATGTCTTGGAAAATAAATGTTCAATGGATTTGTCTTAGTCTTATCATTCCATTAAAAAATGGGGCTTATGAAAAAATGATGGGCAAAGATTTTTTGCCAAGGCCTGTGGTGACAGTACAAGGAGCAACAGTTTTAAAGTGAAAGGAGGTAAATTTTGGTTGGAGATAGGGAAGAAATTCTTCTCTGTGAAGGTGGTGAGGCCCTGGCACAGGTTGTCCATAAATATAACCCACAGTTTTTTTGTACTCAGGTGACTTAGATGATTCTCTTCATTTCTTAGCACAATTCCAGGTGGAATTTCAATATTTGAACAGGTCTGAAACTCAGAATTACCTGATAGTAATTACTGCTTTTGATCATAGCACAGGGAGGCATCACTTTGGCATTTTTCTAAGAAGCCAAATTCTTCTTCAACATGTGAAAATAATTGCTCTAATTAGTGTCACTGTGAAAATAAGTTCTGATTAATTTCCCTGTGAAAATAAAGGGAAGCTCATGATTTTGATAATTCTAGGATTCTTCTGATCCTGAATTTAATTTAGGGCAATGTAATTTCACCCAGAGAAGGAATGAAGAATGTTTTCTCTCAAGTGTTGTTGAGTGAAAATGCTTTTATCCTGTGACCTCTTTCACAGAACCTTTACTTTAGACAAACATAACTATTAGCTGTTATTTTGTTCCTTCAAGACAGATATCTGGAAGCCATTAAAACATATATTTTCTTAGGAAACTCACATCTGAGCAGGTATTTCTTAGTTGCTTGTGTTCAAGTAAGGAATAGAAACCTAATTTTTAACCTATTGCAAAGCAGTGTTTTTTCTAGCACTGCTTTGTGTGCTAATATGTAAGAAAGGAGAAAACAGGAAAAAAAATATGTTTCACAAAGAAAGTCTATAATCAGATATCTGAAGATGGAATTAAAAATAATTAAGTAGGTTACTTTAGTAATAGTTTACTCATGCTGTCAGTATCTGTTATTTACTCCTAATTTGTAGTTACAATATGTAATATCTACAATTTCTGTCATTTCTCATTATTATGAGGACAGAAATTAAACCATATTTTATAGAACTGCGCTGATGTGATCAGAGAACCACCCAACATCCTTCACTTACATTCCTCAGCTGGGAAGCTCCTTTCCTGAGCAGAAAATGAAAACTCTTCCAAATAGTTTCAGAGGAGGAATTAACAATGCAGCCATATGTATGTAAATTTTATGCATTTAGAACAATCTCATGAAGTAAAACAAATGTGTCTGATAAGAAAACTCGACTAGAAAAGATTGGTGTATCTCTTGTCTCTTGTTGATTGCTAATGGAGCACTTTCATGTTCTGAATTCACATCACCCAGCCATTATTTTGACAGGTCCTAGATGAAATACACTCCTGATATTTTTTTTCCTTTAAGAAAGTAACTTACAAGAAACAGATTTATTCTCTGCCTTGCTCATAAGTTTCAGGCCCATCAAAAATCCCCTTTTATCTGCCTTCAGATTGTGCTGGTTGTCAGTCTCTTTACAGTGGCTTAGAAGGCATTCAGGCTTGTCAACTTATTGAGAGTAATCTGAAGGAGCATAAAGGAATTTCAAACATTTCAAGGACTGTACAATGCTGAGGTACATCTGCTAGGAAACCTGAGATAAATTCTGGTATGCAGAATAAGGTTGTTCAATAACCTGGATCTCTGTAACCATTTCAAGGTGTCTCACAAAGACTCTGAATGCAAGAGTCTTTCAAGTACAACCATTTGCCAGGATTTGGCCTACTTGAAACCCATTCCCCATTCTCACAAGTAGGCCAGATCCTCTCAAATGGTTGTACTTGATTTTAAAGACCAGATATCTCTATGGTCTACTTAAAGAAAACATTTTATTAGACTGGAGAAAATAGATGAAACGTGTCTGTTTATTGAAAACAGTTATCGGAACTACTGAAAATCGTCACTTTGCATACTGATAACTCTAAGGTAATATAATAACATTTGAAAATAAAAGCTTTCAGCTACAAAGCACATTTTTAGGTGTATTGCTTATTTGATAGCTGTGAGAGAATGCAGGCTGTAATTTTTAGGACGCTGCCTTCAGTCCTGTTCCACTAGTGGAAGGAAAGGAAGAAATAGCAGAGAAATCCCTGAACACTTTCCCCCTTCTGCATCTCCTGTGAGTTGTAAGAGTAATGTGGAATATATCGGTGTTTCATTTCTGTCCAACTCCCCTGTACATCACGTGCAGAGGGGTCTTCCAGGTGCTCCCAAACAGAAGCACTTCGGCCTTCTGGAGCTTTCTTCTCTACCCTGCCATCGTGTGTGGTGGATCTCCAAGCTTTTCCTTACTTTTATTCTCTTCCCTTGCCCAAGAACAGACATAATGCAGGAGGATGGCTTTTTGTTTCAGTTGCAAATCCAGGTTTGCCTGAATTTACTCTCTGAATGAGGTTGTTTTTGTGTTCTTCACTGGCAAAGATCCTCAAAGAGAGCAATGGGCTGCATTTAAGCTCTAAGGTGACAGGGTGGAGATGATTTCATAAAAGAATCTAATGCACAGTCGTTAATATTGCAGGGGAATATTAATTTCTGCAACAACATCAGTGGAATTTGTGCTCCCAAGTCCTAGGCATGAACTTATCCAGTGGTGGGAATTGCTTTAGTGTACAGATCTCAAAAATACACTGTTTTTTCCTGCCTCTTGCAAAAATGTGGCATCGTGGAGGAGTTGTTTCTCTCTGTTGGTGATTATCCAGTGTGTGTTTATTGGGTAATCGGCCCTGTTCTGTCAGGCTCTGCTAAAAAAGATAATTTTTAGGTGGTATAAAATAGCCAGGAATGTGATTTAACACAAAGATACGGGGCAGAAAAAAAGGTAATTTTGCCATCGTTGCCTCTGGAGGTTGATTATCTCCGAGAACACAGTTTAATGACTGTGGAATAGTTTTCTCCTTGGAGCCTTTTCAAAACAGCAACTCATTCCTCTTTATCAGACTCCAGAAGAAAGAGGTAGCTTGACATTATTGCTGTTAGAGAGATGTAGGCAAATGGGTTAAGGAACTTCTCCAGCAAGGCTGGTGTAAAACCTGACACAAAAATCCATAAATAAAGCAGTTGATCTACTGGAGGCAACAGCTTTAAAGCACATGTTCAGGCAGCTGGGCCATTCTGCCTTCATATGCAGGGATATTGCTTTATCTGGCTGGTATTTAATGAACACAGAGATAAGTACAAATATCCAGACAACTAAAGTTGAACAAACATATAGTTGGGGATTTTTTTGTCCTCATATTCCGAAGAAACAGTTAAATATATGAATTTTCTGAGGAGTAAGCCTTTAAAGGGATATTTAATTTCCTTCCTAATGTGTTTATATAAGGGTTATTCATTCAGATCCCTGTGCTTTCAGATGCACAGATAGGTCTCAGCTATTGGTGGTGTTTCCATAGGAGTCTGAGGACTCTGAACATTCTGCTTTTGGAGAGTTTAACTGTAACTTTTGGACTGGCTTATGGATATTTATAAATTCATATAAATCAACTTTTTCTGCTCACCTAATGGCAGATTCGTTGGTTCTGAGTCTGAGAAGAATTTTGATGGAGTGCCCAAGGACTAGAGGTGTGACCCTGTGGATATTTATGGAAGTTTATCACCCCTGTGGAGTTTGTTTCTGCTCTTGCCCTATTTAATGCCAGAGTGTTGGATTATGATCCTCAGCAGCCCTATGGGTTCAGAATTCATCCTGAAGATGTCACAAAAATAGGACTTCACTCCCTGTCTATCAGCTCTGTCAAGAGCAATAATGTTTCCATCATTTCTTTGGGATGAAAGACTTATTAAAGTGTCCATCAACATAGCCAGGTTTTATAGTGCCATTACAGACATTCCAAAATTATGTGAGTAGAGGTAGTGGGAGAGGGAATCTGTAGCAACTGTAGTAGCACAAGATAGTACTACAGAGCTTATTTTAATTTCTAAAAAAGTTACTCAATAAAGAATTTTAAGAGCTTCTCTTATTTTTTAATTTCAATAGAAAAGCTAAAGTCAAAGTCAATGCATAAAAGCCACTTTTCCCACAGAGTTAATCTCATCACTTTGTAAGTAGTGCTTATTTTTTAATTGGGGCAAATATCATTTTACTACAGCGAGTTTCTTGATCGGAATTTGCGGAAATTTCCATTTTGAGCTGTGGAATGCACAAGCAGAGATTTAACAAAAGAGGAATTGATATTTTTGTGAAATAGGGAGAGTTCACTGCATGAGGGAGTGAGATGAGCTTCCTGACATTTAAGGGAGCTGGGAAGACTTTGGGATTAACATCTTCCAAAGAGTTTGATTGTTCAAAAAAACTCTGGGGACTAGAACTCTGGGGAATGTAATTTCCTGCTGGATGCTGCTTTGAAGATACCACAGCCTTTCTAAAGCAGAAGGTGAATGTGTTGTTGCTAGTTTGCACTATTGTTATTTCCATGTTTACTTTTATACCTGAAATTCCAAGGAAAAGAAGCGACCTCTTTTAGGCATTTGAAAATATTATTAAAAACAGTAAGTTCTAACTATAAACAAGTAAATCTAATTTGTTTGTTTAAAGAACAGCTCAGGTGGAGTGGACAAACTGATTGATTGGAATTTGCAGTAGAACAATGGAAACAAACCCACAGGATTAAATGGTCTGAATTAATGAAATTATTCTGCTTTGGGGTAAAGCCTATTCAAAGTGAAGATAAAAATGTATCAATATTATCTTCAAATGCATTTGAAAATTTTGGTGCGACTTTTCCTTTAGGCAAAGAACAGTGGACAGATAGAACTGATTGTATTTTAAATATTATACAACTGATTAAATTTTAATTATTTATATGTATGTGTTGTTCCTGTTTGGTTGACACCATTGGAATTATTCTTGATTTACACTGGGATAAGACTGAACTAAACTCATATTTTGAAATAAGCAAATAAACTTATTTTTAAATTCTAAGAAAATGTAAATAAAAAGATGGACAGATTAAAAAAATGGAACTTCCATAAGTAGGGGAAAAAAATTTAGAGCATTTAGTAATTTCTCTTGAACACAGCTGTAAAAATCACTTCATCATTGCATCTGCAATAATTAGTTTAAATTTCCAAGAATACTGTTCCCTTGGGTTTGTCAGTTGGAAATTTCATTGCATTTAGAAAGCACAACTGGCTCTGCTGCCTTTGGGTGCTGCAGTTCCCTCCCATGGGCTGTCAGCACCTGTGCTCAGGTGTGTGGAGAAGAGCTCAGTTCCAACACAGTTCCTTGTGTTGTGTTCAGAAATGGAGACGTGGAGGAAAGCTTCAGCTTAGAAGCTGAAAACCAGCTGCAAATAAATCAGAACTGTTCTGGAATCTTCCTTTCCATGCTCTGTTCTCAATTAGTGTCTTTCTTGCAAAAAATAAATGATCACTGTGAGAAATATCCCTCAAAAAGTGGTCAGGATCCTCAACTCTTGCTTTGTATCACAGGCGCTCAGTGAAGTACAGAACATTTATGGTTCCATCTGGAAAGAATCTGCAGTAATGAACTCGTGTTGTTGTTTTGCCAATTTAACACTCCATGAAATACTGAAGTGCCTCTTGCATGTTCAGAAAGGGTTTCTGTTAGTGATTTTGTGAGAAGCAATTCAAACTGAATACAGTAATTTTGAACTGTTTGCTTAATAATATGAAGAGCAATAATAACAATCATAAAACCATCTGCACTTCTATATTAACATGCAGAGAATCAGGATTGATGCAAGAATCACTCAGTGCCTGCAGCCCTTGGTGTGTGACCACTAGTTCCATCAGAACCACCCTGATTTACACCCCTGAATATTGGACTCTTTAGATCTTCACAGATTCAGGCAATTCATATCAGCTGTCCATTCTGTGTTTACTGTTTTCCAGAGCTGAATAAATAACAACAACAAAATATTCTGTTGAATTCTAAATTGAATTCACATGAGCCAGGCTAGTGGCTTTTCAGTTGACTTCAGATTTGCTCTGGAAGTTAAGTTTTACCTGCATGAATGCAGATAGAAAGTGAAAACTTAAATGCTATGAGTTCTTGCCAGCAGTCGACTCATCTTCACTTAAAGTGGAGCTGATATAGGTCAGGGTAGCAGCTCATGAATCAATGTGAGAAGAGAATCAAACCAAATGGATTTATCATATCACAAAGACATAGCAAATTTTAGGAGATTATGTGCTTGCTGGCACTCCTGGAAGGGTTTCCCAAACTGAAAAGGTGATCTTCACTGTGTGTGCAGGATCTGAGCACATCCATGCAGTGTGACCATGCAAATGCAGGAGATCCTTCATTACTATCCACCAGTATTCTCTTAAATAATGGAAAAATAAGTTTAGAACCAACATCTTTTTTTGGAAAGACAAACATTGCTTGGCAATTCCCATATCTATTTGCCTTGAAACAAAGGGAAAATCATAATTTTTGTTTGTTTGGTTGGTTGGTTGGGGTTTTTTTTTTTGGTGTTTTTGGTGTGTAGGTGTGTTTTAGCTCATTAGTTATTTAGCTGGTCAGGAGATATAGGAAAAATCCACATGCTGTGTGGATGGTTAGCTTGCACATCCTATTTGGACTTTAAGGACACAGCAGATGTTCTTTCAGATATTAATTGTCTTTTTGTAGCTGAGATTTCAGGTTCCACGGCAAGCAGGTTATTGCTAATCACAGCAATTCTGAAGGCTTGCTTAATTAATTATAAATAGTGATGGTGTTAGTGATGTTAGTAGTAAGGATAGAACCATTTAAAGGAAAATCTAAAGCTTTGAAGTTATTGGTGTGTTTTCAAAGTCTCTGGGGACATCTTTTGGACAATGTTCTCCACTGGGACTTTGTGGCTTTACTGTGCTGCCCAAGCAGCAGAGCAGGAAATGCCCATGACAAAGGAGGAATGGAGATGTAAATGCAGCAGGGAAGCCTGGCTTGCATTTGACAGCACTGGAACTGCATTTGCAATCCCAGATTGGCACCATCTGGATTGCACCATTCGTAATGGGATCATATGTGTACATGCAATTAGTTTATGTCAGGAGCTGTGGGGATTAGATGAAATTATGGAGCAGCAAACACTGCCTTGGAACCAGCCTGGTTTTGTAAACTCCACTTGAAAGCCACTGTAATTCTGGCAACTGCCCCAGGACTGCTGGGCCTGGAGGAGAAAGTGGCACTTTTACACTCATAGCACATCATCCCTTCTGCTGGAACTGAACAGCTTCTTGAATAAAAGGTAATTTGAGGAGGTGATTTTGTTTAAAACTGGAGGAAGATGGGGTGGAAAATCAGAAGCTGAAGACAGACTGATACAAAGGAGTAGTGAGAATGATGATCAGTAAACCTAAAGGAGTCACAAGAGAAGAGGCAAAGGTTGGAGAGATGGGAGAATAAAAAAATCTTTAGAACTGATTTCTTTATTAGTGAGAGAATTCCTGGCAGAGATGTGTAGCCAGAGGAATTTTTAGCTAATGTCTGCTTTCTTCTCTTCAGTGAATTAACCTGGAATCCACCGTGTGGATTAACGTGGGGGGGATTTTTCTAATTATATTGACAATTATTCAATGACTGTTTTAATGTGATAAAAATCAGTCTGGAGTAAACTTAGAGGCTGAGTTGCTCTTCCCAAGGGAGAACAGGTGAAATTCTGAGATGATGTCAGTACTGAATCAACTGATGTTGACATTAAATCTCTCTCGGTGTTGAAATGACTCACAGTGCACATCCAAATTGAAATCTCCTCTGAAATTGTTCTGCTTACCTCTGGGGCTCACAGGGCTGCTCCCTGTGTTCTCTCCAATCTGTCAGCATCTCGACATCTTTATTATGCATGTTGGGCTTTGTTTAAAATGGAAAATAGAAGGGAAAAAATGATGCTCTTTCATGCAGGTAAGATTCCCTCAGTGGATAAACCCCCAGTCATTTTGCTCCTGGTCTCTCAGAGAAACACTGTGTCTGTATGGAAAAATAATCTGAAAATATTTAATTTGGGGGTCTAGGAAATGAACACACAGAGGTGCACACAAACACATAAAGACAGAGTCGTTTTCAAAAAATTATTGGCAACAAATATAAGCAAATCTTTGGACATCAAATAGTGTACATACTGATTTTTTCAGGAGGCTGAGGGCTTAAGTGAGTCTTTGGTTTTCTGTGTTACAGTGGCTCTGATACTTAGAGAAGTATGAGTATATAAGGAAATATTAAGGGAGTAATTCTGGGTAACAGTTCTAGTTTTTCTGCACTAGATTTTTGAAAAAAAAGCTGTAACTCTGCTTAAGAATTAAATGCTTTTGTTTGTAAAGTGTACCTTATGAAGCTTTTAAAATTATTTTCTTTAATTTCTTCACAGATAGTGAACTAAAGAGGTAAAAATAAGCTCAAATTAAAAAAAAAAAAAAAAAGAGCTTTCAGCTTCAAAACAACGATAAAGAGAATTACCACAGTTTATTACAAATAGTATAAACTCCCCAGCTTAGAAGCCATGTTGCTAAAAGGTTCCACATCACAAATATATGGAACACTATAAAGAACTCTTTCCTAAATTGTAGTGATCAACCTATATCAGTTGATATCCAACTGTATCAAAAAGTGGGTGATAAAAGTAAAAAAAAAGCCTCACTAAAATCCTGTTATTTCCATAATTATTTTGCTATGATTTTGCTGTAATGATCTCATTCATTTTCTTAAGGTATGCAGAGCTCTGAGTACATCTACACCACTCTATATTTTTACTGCTGTCATAATGAAAAATTGTATTTACTGGGAGAAGTGACATTTTTTTGCCTTTTGACAAATTCATGGAAATCTCTTTTTTTACTTGCAAATATTTGCAAAGTAAGAATTGATACCTTTGCACAGATCTGCCTCGTGAGGTGCTATGACACTTTGAAGTTCTTTGATCATTTTGCATAGTTTGTCACACTCCAGGCTGTTTGAATATACTTGGGCATGTTGATAGACTTATAAAACTGGCTAGGAGGGCTGCCTGGGGAGCAGAATTCATTATTCTGGGATGGGATGTAAGAGTTAGAACAAAAGATTGGAAGTTAATAACAAGTATTTGCAAGTTTTACAAGGAAATTTAAACCTGGGTGACACTGCAGTCAAACCTGAGCTCAGCTGTCTTTAATGCCATTAAACAAATCGAGATGTAAATTAAGTGTGTAACCCAAAGTGAGGTGGAGTTTGCTGCTGTCAGTGCTTGCATAATGCACAGCCAGGTCTGGGTGCTGATGGAAACATTTCTGCAGTGATTTCTGTGGAGTTTTCCACAAAAATCCACAAGGTCAGGGCAGAATGAAGAGGGCTGGTGAGAGTGAATCCATCACCATCACCACTGCTAGGGTACGGCCAGGGCTTTTTGGAACATTTCTGTGAGCTGGGGGAGGCTTGAAGACAGACAGCCCCTGGCAAAAGGGACCTGCTGGGATTCACTCTGGAACAGGAGCACAGCTCTCTGCACTGCTGACAGGTGTGACTTCTTTGTGCTGCAGAACATATGAGAGGAACATCTGTGCCTTGACCTTCACAAATACAAAGTCTCCAGATGTGGGAATGTGGAATTTTTAAGCATTTTCAGACTATAGGAACTTTCCGCATAGAAAATATAGTGCTATACATAGTATGGTGTTCTGTAGTAATTTGTAGTTTCTGTCAGATCGGGTATATAAATACATAAATATGGAAAGTATTTGCTTAAAAAGATGCCTGTGGTGCTTTCTCAAACTTGTATTTATCAGTGTTTGGGAGAGGAATGATTAACCAGACAGATTACTTAGCTGTAGTTACATCCTTCAGTGAAGAGCTCCACGTCTTCAGCTCCAAACTGTAAAATTAACTACCAGGCAGTTAAAAATATGTACCTAGCACAGTATTTCACATTTAATGGAAATTCATCAGAAATCCATCAGTCAAAACAGACGTGCAGAAGGAGAAATATTATTCTGTTACTTTCTAGTTCTTAGGCTCTGCAGCACCAGCTGCATCTCTGAAAGAGCTGCCTGGCTCTGGCATTTGGTGTAACTAAGCTGGTTTGTGCCCTCTGAGAATCTGGACCACGCTCATTAGTGGAATTTGTTTTGCTTTGTTTTACCTCTGGTTATACTCTGATATATAGAACTTGAACAATTAGCCCAGGAGAAGTGTCAGGCGATGTGAAACATCTCCTCACTTGAAGAAAATGGGTTTTTGTTGCCACCATAAATTTAGTTCACATTTCATTTTCCTTTTGGCATGTTCAAAAGGCACCTTTCTCTTTTCCAGAGCAGAGATTGTTTTCCATTGTGGTGAATGCCTGACTTTGAGTGCGCCCTGCAAAGCTGAAGGATTCCTTCTGCAGGGAAAATGTCTCATCTGAAAATGATCGCTTGGTCTAATTTATAAAAATGTGTCAACATGACTAATTGTCAGATGAGTGGTGAAGCTTATTATGTGCAGCACAGTGCTGAATGTCTGCACTGAATACAGCAACATATTTCAGCTGTGGCAGTAACATCTCAAACCCTTTCTCACAGCAGGTCAGGGAAATAAATGTGATGCTGCCTCAGAATAAATGGCGCAAATGGCTCTAAAACACATGACAACTGGCAAATTGATGTTTATTCTGTTTAAGGACTGAGTCATATTTTAAATATGTATTTCACAGTGGTCGTTTTTGATAGAAATCTTTTCCATTTCCATGCCATTTTGCTGGAACCTTTCTGTAACACTTTTCTCACTTGTTTTTCTCTGTGTTTTCTTAGCCTCCTAGGACAAAAGACAACACAATTCTTGAGGGAGAGCTGAAATGCAGCTGTTTCTACTGTGCTAGCACTGCAGTTAAGCTGCTAATGAATACGAATTCCCCAAGAGATGTAGATCCCAGAGCCGCTTTCCTAGTTCAGTATGTGTTAAGAAGAAAGGGAAAATTAGAAAAGAAAAATTCACCCTGCCACAAAAACAGAAAAAAAAAGTTCAGCTCCCTGTTGCTTTAGAAATAAATCTAAGCAAAAATAATGGTGTCTCAGTGGAAAGGCTGTCACCAGGGATCAAAGAGCTGATGGAGTGGACTCCAGTCTTCCCCCACCTTGCCTTTAACCCTCTCAGTTTTAGAAAGTGTCGCTTGGTACCTTCAGCATTCATTGACCTCAGTAGAATTTTTAGTTTTCACAAAATATCCAAATATTTGTGTTCTTGTGGTTTTTTGTGTGGTTTTTCCATAGGTGGAAAGTTAAGAAACTGATCATAAAAATACAAGTCATTTCTCCAAATCTTCTTTTTTATTTCCTGGATAATCCTTTTTTTTTTTTCCTTTTAATCACATCTAAACTATTTTCATTCCCATTAACATTCCAAAGGTTTCTCCTCAGCATTCCCATCTCTTTAGAGGCTTCCAAATGAGGGCTGTCACTCATGTCTCCCCTGTTGCTGTGCAGGTAAGATCATCCTGCATGCAGAGATTGATGCTCTCTGCATAGTCAATTTTATGACACACTTAGGGCTCTCTAAACTTGTGTGACCTTACCAGGAGCTGTGAGGAGAAAAGTTTAAAAAAGTCCGAACCACTCTTCCTGTGGTCTGTATGGGAGGCAGGTCACAGTCTGGCACTTAGAAAGGTGTGGAAGGGAAAAAGGAGATGAGGGAAGTTGGGAGAGGTCATGGAAAATGGTTGAGCACTGACAGCTCTCGTATGTGGGAGTTCAGAGACTTTTGAGACAGCACCGTTACAATAAAAGCTTGTTTTCTCTAAAGATGACAGTCCTTGGAATCCAAAGTATTTCACACCCAATGCCTTTTCTTTCTAGGTGAAAAGGTCCTCAAGATCTTTGTTTCTCTGTATCATCTAGGACTGCCTAGGAGCTTTATCAAAACTTTAGTCTTATAAATTACGTTCACTTCTGGGAGGAGATATTATGATATTTACACATCAGGGCTATTAAAATATAACTGAGATTAACTCTCTGAAGTGTCAAATCCAATCCTCGCTCCCATGGAGTTTTCAAACCAATGCACTCTAAAGAAATCCTGCTTCTCCAAAAGTTCTGCTATGAGATTTCTCTTAGCAAGCTATTGTCAAAAAGCAGTGTACAAACGAATTGCCTGCTGTAATATTTCATCTGCAGGGACTGTGAGGGAGCTCAGTCTCAAGAATTCCTCAGTATCTTGCTGAATTAAGCCCACTTTGCTTTGCCACCTGCATGCCTTGATAAGTCCCAGGTTGCCATTTCCTTGCCTCATCAGCTTCCCATCTGCTTCTTCCTCTCATCTGAAAACCATCTCTTCGTTCCATACCTAGCTTTTCTCCTTGTGCTAGTGGTTGCTTTTTGGTTTAACCTTTTAAATTCTATTTTAATTCAACTATGTAAACAAACTATTTGGCTAAAAGGACAAAAAAAATGAATCCTTTGTTTGTTTGTATGTTTGTTTTTTTGCGACAGAGCACAGCATGATCCATTCAGTAATTCCTGCCAGACAAAGTAATTTATTACAGATTAGAATTATTGCCTAAAACTCAAAACTTTTGCTATGGATGAACTTTCAAAACTGCACAGCTGAACTTATTGACCTCATCTCATGAGGCTGGAAATCAATCTGTTAATCTTGAAACACCGGGGTTTCTCCTTAATTTTTAAATATTTAGGGGCTGATTTGGGGCAAATTAAGATACCAGAAAACCAAAATGTGTGTTGAAATCCAGATTATAAAGGATGAGATGTGACAACAAATCCTGGGATACCTTTATGTGCACAGAAAAATCATTGATACCATAAAGGGAAACAGGAATCTCAGCTGTGTCCCTGCCTGCATGAATTATTTCCTTTTTCTAAACCCCCACACTTTTAACAATGAACTCTGTTCGTTAGAAATACGTGACTCTGAGAAGAAAATATCCCTTTATGTCACTTTCTGAGGAATAATAGATATATTCGTGCTGGACATCATCTTATAATCACAGCAAGACTAAAAGGTCTAAATTGGCCCTGTCATGCCTGGTCCTTCAGGACCCAAGTACCGTGGTGTAATATTGAAAGAAAGATGTTCTTTAGCAGGTGCATGATTTTCCTTAGTCACTGGACCATTGACTTTCTCTCCATAAGTTCAATTTTTCTTCAGAGGTCTCCAAAGCCCCGAACACATTAAAGGTCTCAGTAGAGAACACCCCAATGTCTATTAAATTTAACAATAACAAGTCCCCAGATGAAAGCAATTAAGCTGCGAGGATTTGCAGACAGTTCCTGTGGATGCCTTTTCCTCGTTTCAGAGAGAAAGCACTTGGGCAGCAAAGCGAAAATGAAAGGAAAATAAAAAGCACAAGGTTTGTTCTGAACATCCCACATCCTGCAAAGCCTGGATCAGCAGAAACATCATAAATCTGTGAGGGGCACTCCAGAGCTCCTCACTCTCACCTGACAGCAGAGGTACTGCCAAGAATGTGCTGTCAGGCTGAGATGTTTTCAAAACCTCTACATTTTTCAAAGTTATTTTGGTGAGACAACTGGCTCACTGTGCAGAGTGTTTTCCAAAGTTTAGTTCATCTTGCTTCTTTTTCATGGTTCTTTTAAAAATAAAAACCCACTTCATGAAAAAATGATTTTCATAATTATTATTTTAGATGAGCTAACATGGTTTTATGGTTATGCATATGTAATGGAAAGTGGTTATTCTTGACTCTTGTTAGAGAGCTAGAATTAATTTCCCCACTCTCACAGTTTCTATAGTAACTTCAGGGGAAATTGCTTATTTGGATATTTTTATTCTTAAATAACTAGAATTTCCAACTTCAGTTGCTTCAAGAGTGATGCATGTTAGAAGAAGGAATACACATCAGAGAGCAACATTTTACCTGAGTTATTTCTTGATATCCAACAGCATTTTCCACTTGTGTCCTGTCTCTGGATATTTTACTGAGGTGAAGTTCCACAGGTACAGCAAAGGTGTGGCAGGAGAGAGGACACTTGGACCTCTCCTTCACTTTGAAAAAACCCTCTCAGAATTGTATCAGAATGAACCAGCTGGATTCAGGTGGCTTGAGGTGACACTCTTGGAAAGATAACAGTGTCCAGGACCTTTGTCCTTCTGTCATCTTCCTGGTTTATGTGAAAATCACACACGTTACACAATATTTAGAGCTTTAACTCAAGGTAGATGAAGTGAAAACAAATACACATTTCTGACCCACTCCCTTTTTTCTCAGAGCAAATAGGATATATTGGACTTTTAAAATTATTATTTATTTTTATATCTCATCATGCATGTGTAGGGCACATCTCAGCAGATCTGCTCAAGACTCATCAAGCCTTCCTTTGAAAGAGAGGAGAGAGAACTGGAGCTCCAGCTTTCATATGGAGGAAGATGTTTGTGAGTCTCTGAACTCTGGAAATTTTGGACACCAGCATAGCTTAAATGGCTCCTTTGCAAAAGTTAAATCTGAGGTGAAAAGTGGATGTTCCAGTGTTATCCACATAATTCAGTTTTCTGGGAAGAGTCTCAGTGTTAGGGAGGTTGGTTCTGTCTATTAATTCATTGAAGTCATCAACTCTTTCTTGGAGTGTGGGAAATAATTGTGCTTTCCAGTTTATTTTAAAGCCTTTTTCTAGTTAGGTGAAATTTTTATCAACAATTCAACTCATTTATCAGTGTAATTACACACTCTGGCTCCACGTTAAGAGATAGGCACTTTTCCCTAAAATAATCTGAAGCAACTTCCTGATGTCATGTTTTGTTAAGTCAGTGTTTGGAAATCTGGATTGTATTTTCCTCAGATGTCAGCAAATGAATCTTTTCTGGCTGAGTTCATTAGATGGTATAGTTGAAATGCTATTTAAGCACCAAATCCCAGAGATAAAATGATGATGTTTTTGGTAATAAGGAGGATGGAAAGGAATTCAAAAAGGCAGCTGTTCTCATACATTACAAAGAATCAATATTTAAATCAAAGCAGATGATCTGAGTTCATTCAACTCAGAACCACATGTTAGCAGGAGTTATTTTGAGGATCAATGCTGTAAAGTAAAAATGGTGCTTGAAACCAAAAAAAGGAAACGAATCCACAGGTGCTCTTTATGATTTTAATCTTATTCAGGATTTCTGGTTGCCTTGTTCTAGAAGTTTAAATTATTGTTAAAGATTCATTTCCTTTAAAACTTCTGTCTTTATTGCTATTTTGAAAGGAAGTTTAATTCTGTCCCTTCAGAGTGCTGAGTGCTTCAGTCACTGCAGAGTAAGAAGAAGAAAAGGGCCTTTGGGAGAAAAATTATGTCTACTGAAATTACATTTTCAGTTTGCTTTTGATTCTTAAGTTTTCTTTTAATTTTTTTTTTTTAATTAACAAATTGTTTCATTAGCCATGTAGTGGATTGTTTTACTTCTGAGAATTTGTAAGAAAAAGGAGATAAAAGGGGCAGAAAGTGATATTCTTCTCATCAGTTCATATTTAGGGTACTCAGTCAGCAAACAAGAGAATTTAGTTTGATACCTCAAATATAATAAAATCAGCCACTCGGGTTCCCTCTTTACAGAGAGATTTTTTAATCAGTAAGATTTATTCTGAAAGAGGCATCTGGTGTTCTGCTTTGTGTAAAATGAGGCAGGGAGGATCATGGGGGGTTGAGATTCTGTGGAAAGGTTCTGTAACTCAGTTTCTGTAAGAATCTCTTGGGTTGTAGAACCTGGAACCTGGGATGTGAGAAGGGTGTTGGGCTGAGCTCCCTCTGCCCACCCAGCAGAACTCAGTGTTTGTTAAATTTTGTAAATATTCACTCAGCTGTTTGGAACTTCCTAAATCATGACAAATTCTGACAAACAAGACATGCCTGGAAAAACTACAGCAAAGCAAATCAAGGTTCTGCATTAATTACTTCTGGATGTACTCTTGAAACCTCATTTTCTTGAAACTTCATTTTCATCAAGCATTTCATTTGGAAGAGGTAAGTAGAGTAGACCTGATTAACAGTAGTGACCAAAATACCTTTTAACCAAAACCTAAACCTTCATAGAAAGAACAATTTCTGTATGAAAGGACCAAATACTGGTTTCAGGTTTTAAATAGGTGATATCAGGGTAATGGAAAAGACACCATTAAGTTTCCATTCCCAGATGCTGGGGCTGATTGTCACAGATCAACCCTGTGCACAGGTTGGACTTGCTGATCACAGAGACATTTTCCAGCCTCATTTATTCTGTGATTCTGTGGCCAAGTCCCTGCCTGCCCAAACAGGGTGGCTGCACCTGAATGGTTTTTGGGGAGTCATCCCTGGAAAACTTCTGCTCCTGGGCTTGAGAATTATTTGGAGCACTGCAAACAATCCAGAAACATTCCCAGGATTATTTTAACAATATCCAGGACCATATTTTATCACTTAGTGTCATTAAATGGGATGAATGTAGCCACAAGGACTGTGTGGAAAAATTTCCACTGCCAAGGCATGGAATAAATGTAACAGCCACTACTAATGAACAATTAGGGTTGTGTTTTTGATGGCTGATGACAGTAGACATTGTAAAGTGCTTTGAAATCTAATGATAATAAGCTTTGCAGAGCTGTGTGATGTTAATTGAGGAAGTAAAAATATATTAGAGATCGGCATTGCTGTGCCTTCGTGGCAAACGACCCAAGTTCTTCTGTAGATGGGTTCTTTGTTAACTGCCTTGCTCAGATCCCTCAGGATACTTTATCATTCAGCTTTACAAACATTGTTCCAAATGTTCTCTTTTTCTAATGAATGGAATAGCTCGGAAATGAAAGCTTTGAACTGACAGTTGAGTCTTCACTTCACTGAGAACCTCATTATTAGTTTGCAGTAGCTTGTGTGAAATTGCATCTTGATTGCACGAGTCACAAAAGCACATTTCAAACCCTGTAAATATGGAGCTAATTCTAAATACTGACCTTGGATTTTAGAAGAACCTCGGGACCAATAAGGGTTCAGAAGAAAGTTTTTTCAGCTACTGAGACTTCACATGTGGTGATGCTAAAATTAAAATGGAAATAATTC
Source organism: Eopsaltria australis (assembly GCA_034509425.1). Classification (NCBI taxonomy): domain Eukaryota; kingdom Metazoa; phylum Chordata; class Aves; order Passeriformes; family Petroicidae; genus Eopsaltria; species Eopsaltria australis. The sequence goes on from JAVTVJ010000234.1 coordinate 165,805, forward strand.
AGCTGGAATAAACGGAAGGATTTATCAATGCTCGATGAGCTATTCTTGCCCAGCATCTGTATAATTATAGAATGTGTATATAAAGAAAAGGGGGAAAAGGCAGTGACTCCATACTGCTGCTACCTCTGGAGCCCTAATGAGAACAGGTTTGTTCTTCCATCAGAGCTGTGTCTGTCCACCAAAGCCGTTGACGTGGGAATCACAGGGAAAGATCTCTGAACAACACAGATGAAGGAAAGTTGTTCCTGTGAGCAAACACGGAGCATTTCTGACTCAGACTTGAGCATTAACATATAATTAACTGATAATTATGCATAAACCCCGACCACTCAGATCCCAACGCCTTTGATGGACCACAGATAGCTCGGTTGATGGCTCAGTATGCAAATGGTCATTGTCCTTGGAGCTGCTGATGTAACAGTTCCTTTTTGGAGCCAGGGCATGCTTTGATGTGTGTTTTGCCAGTTGAAGCCCTGTGTCATACTTTGTTCTGGATCCCTTTCCCTTCGGAGCCAGCTCTGAATATCAAGGAGCCAGCTGCTCATCCCTGCTTGTTCTCCTCAGCCATTGTCACTTATGAAAATCCACAGATTTCTAAAGAGAGCGACTGTTGAGAAATTAAAAACACAGGAATGTTGGTTTTGTAGCATCTCCAGAGGATTGTTCCAGCTATTCAGGGCACTCGGGTTGGAAATAATGTTTGATAAAGGGGAGCAAACACAGCTCAGCACCTCCTGTTCTCATTCATCCCCATCAGTTCTGCGAGGTCTGCACACAGAATTCCACATGAATAAGAGACAGGATTGATTTGTCCCAGAAAAATTAACCGGTACAAATGCACACTAACTAAAAAGTTAATTTGCTTTAAAAGATAAACTGAGCGACTTCCAAATCCTTTTGGTTTTTCATGCTAAATGAGCCAGGTATTGCAGTTCACATAAAAAGGGTCTTTGGGTTTTAATCTTGCGTTGAGGGAAAGGCTGAGATCAAATAAAAGGCTCTCTTGGGCAAAAGAGAGCAGCAGAAAAGAAACTTGACAAGACTTGTACATATATAAGACCCTGCTCTTTTTGAAATCTCTCATAGAGGTTGTAGCCCATAATATTCATCTTGTGGCCATTTAAAGAGACTCCATTTGAGTGATAAGGGGCTTTCTGATGATCCTTTGGAAAATTAAAAATAACAGATCCAATATATAAAATTTTATTAGTACTTTTCAATTACCTTTCAGTTTCCTTTCATTAATCATGCATCTCCATGAACGAGATGATAAATTATAAGTGAAAACTCAAATATCATAATTTTAAAAGTGATTTTTAATAAGAACTCGTGGCTGACGTGAAATACCCTGCAGGAAAATATAAAGAGCAGTTTTGATAATTCCTCAGGTTTGTTTTCTCTAAAGTCTCATTGCTTTGCATCAATGACACAGGAACTTGACTTTTATGTCTGATTATGTTCTTGCCTTTTTGCAAGGGAATATTTACTGCATTTTCTGGAAGAATTACTGTTGATGTATAGATAATGCTTATAGTTTCTGCATAACTATTTCCTTATAGATAGGCTCCGTGAGTGGATCAATATTTGAAATAAGAGATACCAGCTCCATATGTTCCCCTCCTACTCAAAGCATTCAGCAGGGAATTAATTACTCCTGCTAATTGCTGGGTGTGGTAGATAATGAGTGATTTTGCCAATAGACTTTCCCTACCAATTCTGGACTTTTGGCAATAGCAGGAGTTAAAGTAATAGAAAGGAAAATATAAATTAATAATGTAATATAAATTGTTATAACAAAGACTTCATGGCACAAATCACAGAAAATTTTTCTGATCCACCCTGATCTTTGTTTCTGACTCATCTATCCTCTGACACACATTTGCACACATTCAGACGGTTTTAATGCCTGAAAATCTTTGAGAATTAACTAATTCTGGTACTATGGCATGAGAGACAAAGCTTGAGTGGAAAAATTAAAAATAAGAAGTTCAAACTGGAAGGGACAAAGTGCAGCTTGAGAGATCTGTGAAGAAAGGAATCTCCTCCCCTCCATCTTTTGGGTTTTTCAACCATTGATTAAAATGCAATTTCTTTCCTAAAACCTAAAAAACGTTTTATGAATTACTAAGATGTTAATATATCACTGAGGGATTTTTAAAAGTGATTAAGCACCTCAAATTTGATCACATTTATTAGTTTTCAAAATGCCATTTTACATTTAAAAAATAAACTGAACCAAAACACAGCTTAGACAAATCAGTGAAATACATCATGCATATCTAATGTAAGTATCACACACATTTTTTCATCTACATTAAAAATCAAAAATATCAGATTCTAGAAAGTAACATTGGAATTAGTAAATAAACCAAAAATTAACCAGATGATATACAGGTAAATTTAATTCTAAATTTCAGAGAAGAAATAAGAAATTCTTTCTGCTTGATATCATACTCAAAATATATCAGTCTTTATTCTTTTCAGAATTTCTATATGCTTTAATAAAAATGTTCCTGATATTTGAAAGTAGTATTTTCATTAAAGACAGAGGAATTGACAGGTTAAAGGTAAATAGGATTCCATGTCAATTATAAAAAAAAATATTAAAAATCTGGTGAAACTCTTTTTCAGATAGGATACACTTCACACAATTCTATCATTTTCATAACAGTAAATAAAATATACTTTTTTTAGGCAAGCTTAATATAGTTTAATTAGAACATTAATTTTTATTCTTCTTTTTGGAAAGGACCATAAATCCCTTAAAGCACAAAAGCAACAGGAAAGGCTTTGAGATGATTCCAGGCTGGAGAGGACACAATTTGCTGTTGTCTGCAAGGGCAGTGTTTTTTTCCAAGTGCTTTGAAACATATTCATTATGTGCTCATCACTTGGAAAAGAAGAGGAAAACCAGCCTGGAAGTTTTATTGTGGTCAGAAAAGATAGAGGGTTCAAATCCTAAACCCCTGATAAAATGTTCTTCATCTCACCCAGGTACAACAAAAGCTTTTGTGGAGCTGCTCTGTGTTTGGTTGATTGAATTCGCTTCTGTTTTTCTGTTAGAATTGACACTGCCCCTTGTTTATCATCTCTTTACATTTCCTAAGAGATTTGTCCTTTGCAAATTCTTACTTACCAGCTAAAAAATATCCAAGTTCAGCACTCAAGGATAATCGGGAAGGGAGAAAGGATAAAAGAATCAATTGGAAGTTGATCTGATGCCTCAGTTTTCAAAATACAATCACTTGGTGATGGGCACTTAAAGGGTTTGGAATGGGGATGGTAAAATTGCCACATTACATACTCAAAAGGAGCTTTCAACCCCAAATCTTCCTAGATATGGGTGTTTTAGCTGGAAAATGATATATGAAAAATAAACTTACCTGGGTAACACACCACTGGAATTCCAATAATGGTGGATGTGCAGTTATGAAAGAAACATGCAGTGGCACAAACCAGACCTGATTAGAAAAAATATTAGATGGAATCAGTTTCTTTGGTTTTGCCAAAGTCACACTTTGATGAAATGTTGAACAAAGGCATTTTGAGTGGTGAAAGGAAATCTGTATTTAGAGGGAAGAATGGGTGTATTGGGAACAACTGGGGAACCACAATGGGTTTTTTAAAAAATATGATTTAATGAATGAAAACGGCTTGAATAATGCAAATTTAAGTTAAATTGCCTAGACCTGTGTTCAACATCCCTTCATAAATCAACATTTTTAAAGCCCAGGTCACATAGGGAGAACCTAAATGTAAACCTCTGGACAGTAATGCTTGGCCTCTTTATTTCTTATTCTCAGAAAAAATGAGAGAAATCAAGGATATTGTAGGACACAAATAGTGTTCATAAAGCATTCTGAGAACTTGTATCAGTAGAAGTTAAAGAATAGCAAAGTATTATTATTTTATTTAATTTTTAGTGTACAGAGTTGATTCTTGCTGTACTTTTCCGAAGTTTCTATATAAAGACACCGCCTTCCACAGCTGCAATAGGGACATCAGTGGATTAACACATTTCTCTGTTGATTTTTCAGGGGTTTTAAAAAAGATTTTATTTCTTATTTCTATGTAACACTGCAATTTCAGGCATGTGCCTGAAATTGCAGTGAACCTGAAGCAATGGCTTGCAATGGTCCTTTTCCCATTTGATGGCAATTTTGTCACACATTTATCAAGGGACATTAATGAGCAGTGTTTTATTATTTAGCATTTGGAGATCTTGAGGCTTTCTTAGGCAGAGCACATCTCACACAGAGACTCTTTATACCTTTATCTTTCCCACGTATGCTGAACTCCAGGTACAAACTATTCCACGGCTTTTGGACTCCATGGAATACCCAGGCACTTTCCAGAGGGAATCCAGGAATGCACTGTTATTTCAGGCTGTTTGATGGGACATCTCAACTCGTCAGAACTCTGTGTGATGACACCAAAAGCTGCAGGGAAATGATCAGCTTTGAGGTTATAGAGTTCTCTGCCAAATATCTCCCAGTTGAAAATGGGAAAATGGGGTCTTGCTGAACTTAATCAGTGAGGGTTTTTACAATATTCCTTAAAGACAATATTGAGGGAATCAGAAACAACACCATGGCTGCCTGTGCTTAGCATGCAGCTGTCAGCAGTCATGGGAAATAAATATTTGGATTGGGCAAAAAGGCATGCGGCTCATTTTTAATTTTTTAAATATTTATTTTCTGGAAGATGTATCAGTTTCAAATAATTGTCAGACTGTACTTGTTGGGAAAGCAGAGAGAGAAGCAGGGGAAGCAGTGTCCAGGAGCATTTAAAGCCAGTGCATAACTTCATTAAGCACACTTCATAAATCTCAGCTGCCAGGCACCACAATGCCCGGTGAGGGCTGAATTAATCCCTGTGACAGTGAACACAGTGCCCTCAGCAGGAATCCAAATCCACCTGCATTTCTCCTGCTTGACTTTTGGGTAGAGCTGTGCAAAGGTCCAGGGCTCTGTCTGGGGAAGGACTGAGTTACCAGCACCTGTCTTCGTGCCAGGTAGGACAAACTCACTCATTCCAATATTCCCTGACTGAAAGCCTGGAGTTTCAGGTGAGTCAGCGAAAATCTTTGATTAAAAGGTGGCAGCAGGAATAATTTAGATAACGCTCTTATCTTCTCTTTGATTGTACTCTATAATCTAATAAATTCAACTAAAACAAGATTATAATAAAATAAAGTAGGACTTTTTCCTTCCACAACAGTCAAAGGAGTTTCTTGACCTTTTCTAGCACCGGTAATTTTCCCTTTAGTTTATCCCTTAACTGATATTGATAACCACATCATTCAATGCTTCAACCTCAGCAGTTATTAAGTGCTGCTAGAAAAGTGATTTCAATGAAGAATTTCCCACTTTGTCAAGACCAGAAGGTTCAGAATTACTGTAATTTTTGGCTTTTTTAAAGGGAAATGGGAATCCCCAAAATAATCCTTATTGGACAGTAAGAATTACAGCTGACTTTCCTCCCTAAACAAGACCTCTTTTTGCTTTTTACCGCATTAATTTTACTCTGGGTACTTGGGCACTCAGTGAATAAATGGCAGCCTGATGCCACTTGTTTCTTCATTAAAATAATATAAAGCAACACATTAAGTCATTATGAGACAAATTCAATTACACTCTCCCCTCTACTCACCTTTTGCTTGGTGTCAAAAATCCATAATTTCTTTTCAGGGGCTGGCCAATTTTGTACAAGTCTGAGAACAGGTCAAGCAATGTATGAATTTTGATGTATGTAATGAGTTAAAATTAATGATTGGTGAAGTTTTTAAAATACACCTAAGCGTGGAGAGCTCAGAAAGAATCGTTGTATAACTTAGTGCTTTTATAATAATATTTTAAGAGGGAAAAAAGTAAAAAAACATTGCTCTGAACAGCTTTTATACCTGTCTGAGGGAAAAAGGACTTTAAAAAAGGCGCATGGCTGAACATTCCCTGTGCTGATATGAAAAAGGTTTATACCAACTACTCAGTGTCTTTATTGAGTCATTTTGAGCAGTTAGCAAAGATAAAAGTAGTGACAAGAAGTATTTTAATTACTCTCTAAGAAGCCTTATAAAATAAAGCTTGCAACTGCTCTTGAGCCAAAGAGGAAGCCCTTTAATATAAAGTGCACACAGCAGTATGAAGCCCTATTTTTTACACTTGAGTTGTGCCATTCATTTCCATAAAAGGCTAAACAAATGAAATTAAAAACCTTGCAGCAGTTTAAGTAAAGAGGCATTCTCCTTGGCTTCAGTTTGATTCAGTTTTCTGCTGAGGAGAGATGTCCTTTCCTTGAGATAAGATCCACAGTGGTGATGCAGAATGTGAAATTCTGAAGGTCAGCTTTGAATCGCACAAACTTCAGCTTAAAAAAGGCAGCCCCAGCTCCACCACACTGATTAGCATTAATTCTGATTTTTAAAATGCATGAATCCCAAGCGTTAGAAGCAGGAGATCAAACAGGGAATGCTTTTGTTTTCCATGACTGTATCCTTCAATTTTTATGGTGTCTGGACCAATAGGTCACTGCTTGGAGCCAGGGATGAGAGGGAAGCAGGAAGTGTCACCTCATGGAGTGTTTGCTGGATTCTCCCATTCTATTTTTGTTCCACCTCATGGTCTGTTGTTCTTGTCTCAAAATGTGTGTGTATGCATTTATAGGGTTGTACATTTATGTGGGTTCCCATAGATATAGTTTTATATATATATATATATATGTAATATTTAGAGGGCATTGCAGTGCATTGTGCTTTAGCCAGTGGGTGGGAATTTTCTGCCTGTTTTTTCTTTCCTTGGAATATTCCTGGCCTCGTTGTGTTCTTACTGTGTAGCAGGGGGCAAAATGCTGTCATGAGGGAATGTGCTTTTTTTTTTTGTATGTTTACAGTTTTTATTACAAATCACTCCACATGAAAGCGTTTAACTCATGCAAGAGTTGCACTGTAAAGTTAGGCTTAGAAAACAGGAATTCTGTCTGGATCCAGATTGATGGCTTGTTTGAGGAGCAGAAGGATGGTAGGTGCTATGTTGACTCTGATTCAGATCCTCAGAAAGACCCTGGACTGTGGCCAGAGCTGAACTGTGAACCGTGGAAGCATTTCCACAAATATTTAGGAACTGCCATTTCTGCTTTATGTCCCTTAGATATTCCATATCTCTACTTCCTCAGAATCCTCCAGCATTCAATGCAGGACCTTAATTCTGAATTTCTACACAAATTAGCCCTTTGAAATGTCTTTGGGGGGTGCAATGAGGTTTCCCCATAAAATACAAATTTCAGTTTTCTTCCTTCCTGTAATTGTCTGTGACTCCTGCTATGAGCCTCTTTGGAAACACACTAAGGGTTGCTGGATCTTGTTTTACATTAGCTCCTGTCTGGGGATAATTGAGTTCTAAAGAATGAAGGAGTTATAAACTGGATATAATAAAGTGGTCAGGAGTTGGAAAAGTCTGATTGTGACAAGCTGGGCATATCTGAATACACACATACACAGAGTGTCTGCTCATATGTGTGTCATCTATATATAATCTATATTTCTATGTATACACACACAGAGTAGTCCAAGATACACAGAAATTATCAGCAATGAGAAATCCTGTATTTTTCCCTGGTAGTTTGGTGCTTTACAGACAGATGTTCTCCACTGAGTTAAGCACATGGGGCTGTCAAGAGATTCTTTCTGATACCAACATTGGCCATGTCTTGCTCAGATTCACCAGCAAGACACTGGGCTGGCTGTGGTGCCTCTCATGGTGTGAAAGATAAATAGAACCGACTGCTCCCTCCATATGCTGGGGATTTGACTTCAAGAAATCCCTCAAGTACAAACAGAATTTCTGTAGGACAGAGGAGCAGCGTAAATCCGGAAGAGTGCATTTATAAAATAGAATACCCTGTCCCCTGGAATATTTCCTGTGAATAAATGACTTATTTTTGCAGACAGGTGTTCAGGTTCCTTTTGCCAGAGCCTGAAAGCAGATGTGAGTTGTGTGACCTCTGGCTGAAATTGATTCATTAATATCTTTATCTGCTCATATCCAGGTTTATCTGGGACTGGGAGGGATGTAGGAGGGAGGCAGAAGAGTCCATGGTTCCATCAGATTCTTGCCTTTGTCACTGGAAGGAGATTTAATTCTGTTTAATAACTGGCAAGTCCAGATGTATCAGAAAAGAGTTTCTTAAAACCTATGTTCTTTTTTATTACTTGTACACAATTGATCTACTTCTCATAGTATTTTCTGTCCCATAATATTTTGTATATTACTGATATTGCATAAAATACAGCATATTTGACTGCCCAGATGCTGCAGGAGAACTGGAGTTTACTAAGAACTATAAAAGTGAGACAAGAAAAAAAATTATATTGATATTTTAATGTGCAATTTAATTGCAATGAATCATTCACTAAATCAAAGAATGGTAAGTGGATTATGTCTTCAAAAGTTCACTTTTGAATGAAAATGCTCCTTGAATAGGAAAATGATAAAGTTCAAGCATAAAAATACCTTTGTCATCAGCAAACTCCATCTGGAATGTGCACCAGCAAAGGGAATTTGAAACCCTCTGGTTCCAGTCTGTGAATGTGCTACTTTGTTTGATTAGTGATTCAAAAGCAATGCTGTAGAGTATCAGGGAAATATTTGTTTATTTTTAAAATAAAGTTGTTTTCTTTTTTTCTAAACAAACTTCTTAATCTGTCATGGTGATTTCTCTTCTATGGACTTACTCAGTTATTTTTTATTATAATGTAGCTTTGGAAATGTTTGTTTCAGCTGTAGAACTGAAATATTTTGCCTCAGACATTCTCACCAACTTTCATAAATGTAAATTTTCGTCTCTGATCTTTCAGTGTGTGAAATAAAGCAAATGCTTTTCCTCGCCTTTATTCTTTTTATTTTCTTCTAAAGGGAAGGGATCATAGATTATTAATGAAGGTAAAGAGAAACAGACCCTTTAAACCTTTGTTTCCTATTTGATCTTCTAACATATATCACAACACACTTCAATCACCTGCTGATTGTAATTCTTCTGCAAGTTCCAGTGTAACCCAAAAATCAATATTAACAGATGTTGTTTGCTTAAGTCTGAAAATGTTCCAGAAAAATGCTCTTCAAATGCATCCCATCTATGGTTTCATAAAGTTTCAGATTCTCACAATCAATATCAGCAGATGTTCACTACTTTTATTTTATTTTTTCCCAAGGCATTGCAGAAATGCTTCTTCCAGCATCATTTGGGAGGAAAATCGAAAGCACGGGGTCTATGACAGCTTTCAGTGCTGCCAAAGATCAGCTCCTGGAGAAGCAGGGTTCTGCTCACCTATTGCCATTAGAGACCAATAATTAAACAGGAAAACCTGGTTTTAATTGGCACACAATGAATGATCCATCCATAATTTGTTGTCCAAACTTTTTAAATTCTATATTAAGGCTGGATTAGCATTTCTTTATCTATACAGAGTATTAATGCAGAAAGGAAATCTTGCAGAGATAGAGAAGAAATTTCTTTCTGTGGGTTTTGGACGTTGTGTGGGTTCGAGTTTGTTTTACTGCATGGAATCTTTAATTCTGTCTGTCCTTTCACTGAATATGGGGAAAGCTCCCCATCCATACAAGCAAACCCTCCTACCCTGTGCCATCAGAATTGTCTGCCATGCCTGTAAAATAAATGAATTTGGAACCTTCAATACTTTCATGAAGTTTTGCAGGTTCATCTGTGACCAAGCACAGGAATTTTCATTATATCCTTACTCAAATATTAAAATAAGTAATTTTTTAAACACTGAAATATGTGAAAGCAAATGGTTTTACAAGGCATCACCATTGAGCAGCCAGTCCATATTAAACATTTAGGAAACAAGAAATGTTCTCTATTTATTATTAAAATAGGTGTCAGCACACAGAACTTTGAGCAGACTCCAGCCATGGATGGGGATGATGCTCTCCTGTTTCCAGCCAGGACCTAAATCTGATGTTCAATGGTTTCAGCTGAGGGCTGAGAGCAGTGCCTGTGATTAAAGCAGAGAGGGTGGGAGGTTTTTGAGAAGAGCATTTAAAGTACAAACCTTGCTGTTAAACAGCGGGAACACCAGGATTAGCTGTGCATATGGAGAACCTGAGAGCTGGCTTTTATTTTTCTAAGTTCTGAAAATAGAAAAATATTGAGATTCTGCAACAGAAATTGATAAATTGTCCAGAAATTCGAGCCCTTATTGCAGTTCTCACTGTCACCTCTGCCATCTCTCTCTGCTTTTCAACCACTCTTACATTTTGCTGGTTCACTCCTAGGATAAATAGGTATAATTCCCACTGCCAGCTGCCAGGGACTACTGGATTTGCCAATAAATGGGTGGCAGGAATAGCTGAATGCAGAGTTCTCTGAATTGAGAAGGGAAAGTTTAAAATTAGCAGATATGATGAATGCTAACATCTCATAAGTAATTTCTCTCCAGATTCATCAAGGACACAGCTGCTGGAGTGTGTGACATGAGAGAGAAAGTCAAGGAATGTTTACTTGGTAGAATGAAATATGGCAGGAATTTACAGATTACATTAACTGAAATAATGTTGCATGAATACTTCTTTGTAAGGATTGGGAAATAATCAGGAAGAAATGGAATAAATATTTCACAGATATACTCTCCCTGTGACAAATAGTGAAAAGATGATTTTCTTTAAAACTCTGTTGAAAAGAAGAGGAAAAGTTTTATTTAAGGCCAGCTTTGTTTAGAGAATCGATATATTAGGACTTTAAATCCAAATAAGTTATAATTCATCAAAAGCAAATTTATTCTTTACAAATATTTCTATATATATTTTTTTCAATTTTCACAATCAGCTGGATTAATCAGATAGGAGTGAAGATAGAAAAACTCATATCTGTGACACTTCAGATTTTCCTGCAAAATATTAAAACTAACTGTCATATTTTTAATTTCACAGATTTTTAAATAGTTTCTTTTAGACTAAAAAGTTATGGGGGGAGGGAGATATTTTATAATGACAAATCTCTCTTTATTTTAAAGAAAGGGTAAATTTTAGAGGACAAAGAAGAAATGCTGTGAGGCTTTTAAATATAAAATAATTATAGAACCTCTCAAATCCATGGGCATCTGCCTGGGTGTGTTAATGGCAACACTTATTCTGCCTTGGGAGAATCCATCTAGGCATGGAAGAGAGGTCAGGAGGAGTTTTGTGACTGACAGGCTTGGTCTCCACTCAGTGGTGAGCCACAAAGTCACAGATTTTATTGAAGAGAAGAATTTTCCTTTCAGTGTGGATCTGACAATATATTGCATTAATTAACGTTAAAACTATGAGCAATTCTAGGATCTCACTAAGGAGTTTACCCTTGAAATGGAAGAAGCTGAAAGATTATGTTTAGGATTAAACAGTCAGAAGTGGGCTGTGGAAAAACATGATGAGTTCTTGGATGAAATAATTTGTTCTAGAACTTCATTAGTGTAGAAACAAAGTAGCCAAAGGTAATTTTGGAATTGAGGGCTGTGCTGACTTTAGAACTTGCATAATTTGAATTCTCTACTATGTCCATTTTCTCTTGATTGGCATTTGGCAGATTATGACTATTTTCAGTAGTGGACATTTTAATGGTGTTGTAGTAGGAAGACCTGGGGAATTCTTGATAGGAAGGGGTTAATCCTGAGAACAGGAGGGGGAAGTTTTGTAGGCTCTGAAATTCCAGAGGTCCAGCAAATAAATGGTGCAGCCTTACAGTACCCCCAGGAGCAGGGTCCTGCATTGTGAGGGAGGATTAGCCTGTCGAGATGGGCCGAGTTGAAGAGTTGAAGAATTAAAAAAAAAAAATTGGAGAATTTTGGAAGTGAAAAAAAGTAGATTTCTAAACAGCAGCAGAGAAAAATGAAATTAATAAAAAGTCTAAGGAATTCAGGCTGCTGCTTATTCTTCAATTAACTATATGACGTATTAGAGAAAAGGGTAGATCTTTGAAAAGTTATTAAATGAGTATAAATAAGCTGCAATCTCAGTTTCTTTTCATGTGGTTGCTGCTGAATATCTCAAATCACAGGCCAGCTGCTAGGCAAAATAAGGAGTCTTTTTATCAAAGACCTTTTCCAATAGGCAAATGATAGAAAACTATTGATCTGTAATGTTTTATTGCTTTTCCAGATACTAATTTAAAACCTTGAAACTCTTCTTCATGAACATTTAGTGTTTTATTTGATTTATTTAGGCAGAAAAGTTGTGTTTATTCAAATCGTGCCCTTAGAAAGGGGAAATAAAAGTTCAAAGCAGCTTTGTGAAATCAGCAGCTACTCTGTGTGCTGCTCTTTTTTTGCTTTTTTAGAGGAGAATTCTTGATCTTCTATATACAGAAAAGACTTTTCAGTTACCCTGTCAGAATTCAGTGTTCTTTTGCTGTCTTTTCCCCCCAGGACATCGTTCCTGCTCGAGGTTTGTACATATGTTCAGATGGGGGGATATTTTCAGCATGATGCCACAGCTGTGTTGCTCACAGTTGCTCTGAACCACAGTTTGCTGAAGTTGTCAGCTTCAAATCATTCATTTCAACTCTCTATTCATCTCTGCCACAGGTCTCAAAATAAGCTCTATAGAGATTTTTAAATTTTTTTGGCTAATAGGAACGATAAAAATATGCACACGGTGGAGAGTGACCACGTATTTTAAGTGTGATTCATTCCAGACTCTTGTCCAAAAAGACTTCTCTCTTGAACCAGCAGCTCCTTTCCTCTCAGCTGCTGCAGCTGAAACTGTGGAGGGGGGACTTAAATTCAAGGCAAGCTTCTTATTTAGCATTTCTGCCTTGCCAAATGCATCAGAGACAGGAAATCACTCCGCTTGCCAAAATTTATCATACTGTGTCTCCAAAAGTGAAAACAGGTTTTTCATACAGCAAAGCAAATGCTGTGTTTTGCCACAGATAATATTTTGAAAGTTGGTACAAGGTATCTTTGTAGCACAGATATATTTTCTTTTCCAAACTGATTGCAGACTTCAAAGTGCCGAGCTTTTTGAGATCCTCTTAAAACTAATTAATCAACTTTGCAAACTGCGTGTCTTCCTTTCAAGTAGAATCAACAATCCCTACACCTTGGGGAATAATTTTCTTGTTTTCCTAGCATTTTCCAAATCTAATTATTGTACCTCTAAATAGGAGGTTTGTTATTACACAATGTGATTAATTAGATAAGATTATTTCTTTATCAGGTGAGAAATCACCACAGGATTGGTGATAAGCTTATGAAATCAACAAAGACTGTATAAGGCAAAATGCAATTACTTCTCAATTAAAAATCCATTTGACATATTTGAGAGATTAATAAACAAATTGGATTTGTTTCTAACAAAAATGATCGTATTTTTTAAAAAAGATGAATCGTATTTGATACACCTCATCTGAATCTAAAGCATAAACCAAAAGGATAAACTTAGTCAGCTAGAGGTAGCAGAGACTTAATTTTTCCAACATGATCTGTAAAAGGGCTGAATTTTCAGTCAATATGTCACCTGGATGCTGCTACATTCATTAATTTGCCACTAAATCACATTTAAACTCTTTGTTTGATGTAGGGTATTGCATTCTTCCGCCTGGAATCTCAAAAAAACGCCTGAAATGCAAATAGTCTTTGCTGCTGTCTCTATTTCTGGGCTATCTGTATGGATGGTTGGAGGTCTGTGTGGTAAAAGACAGGATATTCAGCTTAAAAAGGCAAGCATGAAAGTGTTATCCAGTAAACGGTGTATTCATTCTGGAAATTAGGAATTTCTCAGCAATGCCCAGTGTTGAGCAGCTGACAGCTTGAACATTGGATCTCTTAAAAAATATCCAGAGACAGATTTGATCTCAGCATTAGGATAAACAGGAATGCCAAAAATCCTCTCAGCTCCCTCTAACATCCTCCTCCTTCCACCCAGAGTTCCTACACTGGGATTTCCAGGGATTCTGTGCACTCCCAAATTCCACTGACTTCTCTCATGCTCTTGTGACACTAAAATATAGAAGCAGGGCCAGGTTGGGCCTGTTTTCACTTGCAGAATTGAACAATGCATTTGATCTGTCATTTAATACTCAAGGGACTCCTAAACTAAATTGATATTTGCCCATGTTGCAAACAGCTGCAGGAAACAAACACCTTGCTGTAGAACTTAAATCTGAACATATTTCCATCACAGTTCAGCAGAGTTTAAGCTGTCTTGCTCACACTCTATGGCCTTTCCAGGGCCAGTTTATTCTTACAGCAAGGTGAATTCCTGGACTTGTGAAGAGGGCTCTGGTGAACGTTCTGATCTGGCCAAAACAGAACGTGTTTTGCTCAGGAAACTCATTCTGATTTCAGTCTTATTAACACAAGTTCCAGGGAGCGAGGGCAGCGTCTGAAACCATCGGCTTCCCAATCAAAGGAGAACTTTCCTGGTATTCAGACATTGTCTAGAGAGCCATATGGAAGCTTGCCTGGCAATCCTCCAGTTATCAGGCATCTGATCCGTCACTTTCCGCGGCTCCTTTTGAAAGCCGTGCGTTAAAGGCCCGCTGATTTTCCTTTTCAATCCTCCGAGATCAAGTAGGCTTTAAAACAAGAAAAGACATGATTTCATTATTTTGGATTCATAAATCAGAGAATAGCTTCTCCCAGGCTTCAGCTTTAAAGGATGGCAGAAGGACTTTAATCATCGTGTAGAAATCATAGTGTGCGGGGAGAAAAAAATTAGCTGTTCGCGTTTCATCCTGAATTTTAATCTTAATTGATCTTACAAATACTGTACAACAGAAATGCAGTGATATTTGTTTCCAGTGATTTCTCCAGGGTGAGTGCTATGTGGAATTATTGAATTTCTTTGGTTAAATATTTTATTAGAGTAAAAATGAAGATATGAGCAGACAAAAACTATTAAGAAGTTTCTGTCAGCTTTTTGAAACTATTCTAGATGAGGAGATTTTTAGTGTTGCTAGAATCCAAATAGCCTGATGCTTTTAAGCAAATAGAATTCTAATAGGGTTGAAAACCAAAATAAAGAAAATCTTTGTTTTAAGGCAGGTATTTACCATTCTATAATATACTTCCCCATAATATTAAGTACAAGTTCAATGATTTGAATCATTACAACAATAATACAGACTGGCTGATGTGGGTATGTGAATAACTTTTTCTGTGCCAGTTAGATGAAATATCAATAATCTTTCATTTTCTGTCTTTGGGCAGTGTTCAATATTTTATCTAATGAGTTTCAAACACAGGTGAGCAATGAAATCATCCCTAATTAAAAGTTGAAACAGGCCTCTTTTCAAAGTTTTAACTGCTAATGCAAGTTTAGGAATCCTGACTGAGTAGCATCTGGTCTTCCTTCCTAAATCCTAAATTCGTCTTCAAATGGAGAAAATTTACATGTCTCTGCATATTTCTTTCTTCAAGTGTTCAGGCTTTCCCACAGGGACCTGCTTGTGGTTTGCATCTGTTCTTAAATTCTTACATTACTTCCCCCTCTTCCATCTAAGGTGGGTGACAAGAATCCTACAGGAGTGAAGTGGAAATGATCTGTGCAGCAGCGTGGCAGGAGAACATCTTCAATAAGTAGAACAAGGAGATTTAACTTTCTTGGCAAAAGGGAATTTTATCTAAATTTTAAAACATATCGGCTGACCTTGAGATTAAAAAAACTCTTACTTCAGTCATACAGCTGCCAGCATCTGACATCAGAAAGTATTTTGGTTCATTTGAGGGTTTTATATAGGATGAGAGCTGCATATTTCCCCTGTCTGCCCACAGTTAATATTCCTATTGCTCGTAGCATGCCCCGTGCTATGTCATATTTCTTCCCTCTATTGTACAATGAGTGTTTGAATTCCATCCTGCATTCCACTTGGAACTTATTGCTCTGGAAATGACAGAGAGCCTGGGACTCTGATTGCTGCCGCAGCTTTTGTTGGCTGTTTGATAAATGGCAACGTGTGCGAGTGTTCTGGGATTTGGTTTCATTTCAGTTTACTAAAGGCCTAATACAAAACCTGTGGAGGCAACAGAAAAGCTTTTGTCTTTGGATTGGGCCCTAAAGAATTGCCAATATCTGTTGAGAAACCGTGTTGTACTTTACAAATGAAAAGATCAGTCACGATTTCTAACGGAGTGCGGCAACACCTCGATTAAAATAAGATAACTTGGCATTTTCTATTATTAAAACTGAGATTTCTCCTTTTGAAAATTCATAAGGAAATGCAGACTAAAAATTTTCTTCATATGAGCTAATCACTTTTATTTTTTTTGGGTAGTCTTAATGGGCTGAAGCTCTGGATCTTTGCTCCTCCAGCCTCAGCAAATGAATACCTCGAGGGATAGAAATTTCATATACTTCTTTTCCCCCAAGGTTATCCATTCTGCTGACTGCATGGCTGTCTCTCTAAACCATCCTATCAATTGCTCAAGTGTGAATGCTTTGTAATATGTTTTATATCTGGAAAGTTGAAGTTTTCTTCTCCTACTGGGAGTTTCATCTTTTGATTAGACAGTTTGAGTTTCTTTTTTTTTTTTTTCCCTCCTAGGAATTCCTAAAAAATTATCTTGTACAAATAGTTTGGCAACTGAAACTTTGTAGTTATTTGTGTAGATTTACTTTCCTTGGTAAAACAGCAGAACTACCCTTCAGTTTGAATTCCAGTAATGACAGGCTACAAGTTCTTTGCTGTTGTAGTATATATCTTCCTCAAATATGTATTTTAAACTATTATCTCCTCTAAAGGCTTTGGTCTTCTAAATATGTTAACTTATTTATATTACACGTGCACTATTATGCTGTTTAAACCTCTTGGGCAGCAGCAATCTAACACTGGAGAAAATTGTCTGTAATTTAAAGGTCCTGCGTTGTAATTGCTCAAAAGCAGAGCTGGGAAACCTGGTTTATTCTGATTTATACACACCAGAATGAGGGCTCCTGGTCTGCCTGAGGACACAGTTCTTCAGGTGTCATGCAAAGAGCAATGAGAACATGAATAAATGAAACACCAGACAGACTTATCCAGCCAGCAGGACCTACTTTATTCACTCTTAGGTAGGGGCCAGTTTGGCAAGGATTTAGTCACACTCAAATACTTTATAGCCCTGTAATCTCAGAAGCTGCAAAAGCTCTCATTTCTGGTTTCTGGCTACATTTGTGGTGCCTCAGAAGAGCCCAGGCAAGCTCATGGCCAGGAAGTCCTGGGAGAGTTATCAGGGATGATGTGGAGCTGAGGTTTTCCAGCTGGAAATGGTTGGAGGCTGAGAGTGCCTGAAAGGGAAGGGCTGTGAGTGCCCAGCCTGGCCTCCCTCCCCTCACAGGACATCCCTCTGTGCTGCTTGTGCAGAAAGGAGAACGAGCTCAGGGAACTCAGAGTTTTTTACTTTTGTTTATCTATGGGATAATGGGAAGAAGAAGGGAGCTAGGAATGGGTGTCATGTTTAATTCATTTTTTGGGGCTCATTTGCCTCTTGGATTTGAGGAACCTCAGGGGCTGATCTGTGGCATTAATTATGGAAGAGCTCTCCTGTTTGCCCAGAGTGCTCAGTGCCTGCTCAGAGTGATGAGCAGAGGAGCAAGGAGGGGCCAGTCCCTGGAGCCTTGCCCAGGGTGCTCTGTGGTGGCAGGGACAGGGGAGAAGCTGTGTCACAGCACTGGGGATGTTTCTCCTGCCCCAGCAATGACCCAGATGCTCATTGCAAAGGTAAAGGTTTGTGTGTGGAATGCTGGCTTTGCAGTAAATCTGCTCTGATGAAGGGTTCATTAATGGAACTGGGCAAACCCTCCTCTTAAACTCCCTCTTCTGGTATTGCCAAATATAGATCAGACTGAAATGGTTTTTTTTAAAGACTGAAAAGACAGTGCTTCACTTATTGACCAAAGGAAAATTATTTGTGACTTTGTGTAGAGGCTGAAAAAAAAGGGTGTTGTGACTTTCACTGACTCTTCTTCTCCTTATCACCCCCAAAATCAGTTTAAATTAATATTATCATCCACTAGCAGTGCCTCTCTTTCAGTGCTTTGTCTGACAGTGGCCAGTTCTTTGTATTTCAGAATAAATATACTCTAGCACAAAAAATAACTCTTATGGGAATCTCTCGTAGCCAGTGACTGATGGTTTCCATCTTTTGGCAGGGGTTTATATCAATTCACACATTTGCAATTCATTCCATTATAATGTTTTCTACCCTGTTTGAATGCACGTGTACTTCTATTTCTAGCTGGTCTTACACAGGCTCATATGGCAATTAGTTCCACAGGAAAACTGATATAAATGGAATGAAAAAAAACCAAAAAACATTTGTTTTATATTTAAATCAGTCTTATTTAATGTCTTCTTAGCCTTGCAATCAGAAAGAAAGAAACAGCAATACCTGAGTTGCCTTTTTAGTATTTTTCTTTATTTCCATGACACTGTGATCTGTTCCACACCATAGGTGTTATGGAGAGCATCCTCTCTGCTTTTCATGTGTTTGTTGTTTTGGTTTTTCTTTTGGTCTTCCTTGTGCTTTTCAAATGCTGTGTAATTTAGAATTAGATGTGAAACATAAGAAAGTTGCTTTCCATGAAGCAACAGCCAAATGTCTCCTTTCACTGGTGTGATTGAGAGCAGAAAGACACAATTCCTGAAACACAAATAAGCTTTTTAGTTTGCTTTCATGAAGAAAACAGATGTTAATTTTAGCAAAGGGGACTATTAGTTTCATATTTAGTGCTGGAGAAAATATTGTGGTTTTTAAGGACAGTTCCATTTGTAAAGAATGAAAATGTGCACTCTGGAGAGATTAAATCCAGTCATTTATAACTTCTGCCACATTAAAGGAGCTGAATATAAATGGATTGGATTAAGCAAATATAATGTTACATTCTTTTCAAATACGTTATGTATATGTAATTAAAAACAGATTTTATACATTTACAGTGTTTGCAAAATATAGATTTGATTTAAATATTTTTGCATTTGGAATAGTGCACATGCTGTAAAGAATATCTTGAGGGGAAAAAAATCTGAGTGCTGAGACTGAGTATATATTTTAATATCAAGTGAGACATACATTGGGTCTGCAGTGAGATCTGTGCTTGCAGATGAGGAGAGCCATTCATCCCAGAAATATTAATCCCCAACACACCTTGCTCAGGATTATCTGACCTGCCCAGTTCTTGAGCCCAGTTCTTGAAACCACTCCTTTGCCTCTCCCAAATGTTGATAAACCCAGCAAAAGCCTTATCTGGGCTCCAGCTGGCACAGCCATGCAGCTCTGCAGTCACAGCTCACCCTGAGAGCTTGTGCTGATCTGCCTGAGGAACTGAAATCATATTTTAAATGCTATCAAAAGACTCTCAGGAGTGTTCAGAGAGTTAAGAGCAAAATGTTTGGCCATGAGGGAAGTGGGATGCAGATGCTTAGTTAGAGCTTTTTAGGGAGTTAGCAGGTTAGGTTCAGTCAGTTCCTTGGGAAGAGATGGAGAACTTGGCAGCAAACCTGGTTTTTTTTCTATGGCATGTGAAGGGAATGCCAGCATTCAACAAGAACACATTGATGTGAAAATGCTGATTTTTCTGATGCATGGAGAACATAAGATTTTTAACTAGAATTTGGTGGTTAGGGAAAAAAACCCAAAGAAATGCATCAGCAAGTCCCCAGATAAACAACCCTGTGCTGTTGCTGTTTGTGCAGCACTGACAGAGGGGTGATACATTTGTTTTTTGTGTTTTTTTCCTCAGGACCACACTGCTTTGCCATGTTGCTGAGGACTTGTGCAGTCATAAACCATCTGCAAGGTTGCCTGAGATCAACCCCTGTGAACGCCAGGTAGCACAGCAGGAAAATTATCACATTGCTCTGGGGCCCTCAGGAGTCTCAGTCCCTGAGCTTCTTGAGGGCAAAGCTCCTTAATGAAATCACAATATTTGGATGGCACAGTCCCCAGGATGTGTAAACACGCTGCCTAAACAGCTGTTAAATAATTGTCAATGTTTATTCGGGCTCTCAATCAGGGAGAGGTAGATTTTAACACATTTCATGGTGCAGTCTCTATAGAAAACAAAGTTAATCCTTCTGATATGGAGGCATTTCAGAGTTGCAGTGCTCTGGTTTTGAAGTCACTGTTTTATTGTGTGCTGGGACAGTGATTTCCATCCATTTGCACCCTACTTTGTTTAGAACTTTTGCTCTGATGCTGGGTTTTGGTGATGATTAGGAGCACTCAGAGAACTGTGAGCTTTCGACAGACGGCACGGTCAAACCTGAAGTCTCAGCACAGTGATCTCTAAACAAGGCAAGCTCGAACCAGTTTGTGTCCAAAATGCCATGCAAGAGTTTGCACTTGTTCCAATGCCATGGCCCAGCGTGGAATGTGAATATTTGCTGTAGTACATCTGTACTGTGGCATGCCTAAGGTTACACTGGATGCTCCACACAGAGCATAATTTATTTTCAGACAGAAAGATGTTCCAAGTGGCAGAGCACGAAGTTAGGAGCAATATGTGAATCCACTAAAAGAAAAAACAGCTTTTAGGTAAGTATTGTGTGTTTGTATCTCTTTAGTTTTGCACTTTTTATTATTCAAGTTTTGTAAAGTGAAAATAAGGAGGGAAAAAACCCCAGCATGTACCTGCATCTTGTGGGTAATTAATTTAGAAGTGGAAGATCTAATTTTCACATTAATACCACTTATAAAATTACTACTTACCCCGAAGTTTTGCACAGGTATAAAAATTAAAGATTTAGTTTTATTTTATGTTTTGTTGCACATGTGAAGTTTTCAGTAAGAGCTTTATAGGAACACAAGATGATAAGATCATGCTTTCATTCTCAAGATCCAAAAGGGTAAACAGAACATGGAAACTGTTCCTGGATATATGATCTAAATGTATGCAGTGTGACTGCTCTTTTCTAAATATTAACTGTCTGCCTTGGTACTTTGCTGTGTGGCATCGTGACAGCAGAGAGCTGATGTGATGTAAATGATGCCAATCTCTGCACTGTTGGCACGAGCATCTGTCTCCTTGGCAGACTCCAAAGGCAGCTCCTGGCAGCTTTGGAGTTGCCTCTAGGTCTATCAGATGGTTTAAGCTTCTGACTTTTCCTCTTTAGCTAAAGTCCGCTCCATCTGGAACCTATTTAATTCTCTTTCACCTTTGGTTCTGGAGAAATGCTGATGGAAACACTGCAAATTCTGGACTGAGGACTCTGGAATTGTTTAAATGCTTGTGGATGTCACACTTCTGCTGAGATCTGAAACAAACTCTCAGTGCTACACCCTACAACTGAAATCTGAATGTGGGAGAAACCAAAAGCAGTGTTTCATGTAGAACTATCAAGGAAATTACAATTTAATTTCTTCTTTTGTTTTGTTTGGGGGTTTTGTTGGGGTTTTCTATGGTCAGCTCAGATTTGCTGTAGTGGTGTCCCACCTCTCTGTGCTGCCTGGGCTCCTGGAAAGAGTCTGACCTACCTGGACAGCATCAAGGAGTGTGAGAACGGTAAAAACCAGCAGCAGATCTGAGAGAGTTGTGGGTTTAGCCAGGTGATTGTCACAGATCAAGGCATAAAGCAGCCCCAAGATTCATCCAATTTAGCAAATGGTTTGATTCAACCATGGGCACTCAACCTGCAGAGTTCTAGTGCAGATCAGGGCCATATTGTACTGCATCCCCCAAAACTGAATTAATCTCCTCCTTGCTTCATGGACCAGTTTCTTTGGTCTAAAGACCAAGTATGAATTGTTTTCTTTTACAGCTATTGTGGGATCTGGCTTTCTTAGAGACATAAACCAAAAAAAGTTTGACAGAGATAAGGAAACTGTCAAAACAAAGTGGTCATTCATTTTTTATTAACTTCTGTTCCTTCTTTCATGCTCCTGTATTCCCATTTAAACCATCTTCCCTCACAATCTGCCAACATCAGTGTTTAGCACATGAAAAGGCAAAGGGTCATCACTGGTGGAATGTTTCATGCTCAAAGCTACTAAAATACACCACCCTTGGTCAGAAATACAAAACCAACAAGAACAAAGTCATGTGCATTGGTAAAAAACAGAGCCAGTGGAGGATGGGCACAAACAGCTTCTGTGACAGCTTGTTCACTCCTCCTCTGGATCCCAGCTCACTTCTTAGGGTCTCTGTGACATCTGGCTCACTTGCTTTGGTTTCTCTTCCCTTTTCTCTCCCACCAGGAGGAGGCTGCACACGCTGCTCCATCCTGCCATGCCAATTACAGCAAGGGGATAATGGCACTGACTCCAGCCCAGTGCTGCCTAGGCTGAGAGCCCATTAGACAGATGGGAAAGACTTGACTGTAACTTTGAGAACTGGGATCTGAAAAGCCAAATCTTCTTTTTGCTTCTTGCCTGGGTATGGCACAGACTTTCACAATGCTTTTCTGTAGTGGACTCGGCTCTGAACCAAAATTCCAGTTACTACCTCTTTTTCTGGCTTGTCTAATGTGTCCCATGTCCTCTTTCTGTGAGGATGACTTGTGGAAACAAAAGAAAAACATTCTTGGGAGCTGCTGTGTTGATGAGTTTTATCTGAAGTTCTTCATTGTGCCTTCCTGGACACACACAGTGCATCTGAATGCTTGGACATCAATTTTCTCAGCACAGCTTCAGCCTCACTGGATTCTCTTGGTCTCTGAGTATTATTCAGATTGGTCCAAGCAATCCCTGAACCTGACATCAATTTGCCTGCCAAAGGCCCCAGTTCAATAAATAATGGTATTAACCAGGTAAAGGCCATGTCCCTTTAATATTCATTATCATACTTTGCTGTGTATTTTTATATCTGATGTGAGCAATCACTTGCAAAGACAGCAAGCTCAGAAAGCTCCTTTTGAAGAGAGCAGTGCTCGATGCCAGGTTGTCATGCAAGATGTTGTTTGCCCTCCTCTGCTGCAGATCAGGAAGGTGAGATGCTGCTGAGGATTCTGAGAGGGAGGTGGCTGAGGAAAGACACTAATCTGGGGTTTGGCATTTGACAGACAAAAATAGATGCAAGATAAAGGATGTTTTTACAGGTATAAAAATGAGCAAGGAATCAAATTGGTCAGAAACAGAGAGACACAGGTGACTCACTGTGAAATAAAGGAATCAGTGAGGAGGGGTTACTTTTGAGCCTTCTCTTGTTTTACTTTGGGGCTTTTAAACCATCTTGATTCCTCCTCTAAATCAGTTTGGATCATCTTGATACTTGGAAGTGAAAAACTTTTTCTTGCACTAAGCTGGGTATAGCATTTTATTTACTTGTTAAAGTAGCTGCCAGATTATGTAACTGCCAGATCATGCAACTCCTACACAAATTCCCAAGAGAAGCAGGATTAACTGAGGAGGTAAATACTTCACCAGTCAGTATCTTTGCAGACCAGGAGTGACAAAGGTACGACAGAAAACTTAATCCAAAACCTTTAGTCTCAGCATTGCTGTCTTGTTGGGTTTCAAACTGAAAAAAAAAAAGGAGGTTAAGATTAGGTTTAGGAAATAAAAATCTTCCCTGTGAGGGTGGGGAGGCCCTGGCACAGGGAAACTGTGGCTGCCCCATCCCTGGAAGTGTCCCAGGCCAGGTTGGGGCTTGGAGCAGCCTGAGACAGTGGAATGTGTCCCTGCCCATGGCAGGGGTGTTGGAACGAGATGGGCTTTTAGGTCCCTTCAAACACAGAGAAATCAGTGATTCTATGACTGTCAGAAGGAGTTAGAAAATTAGAATATCTGTAAAGTTAACATATAAATTATCTGCCAAATTATTGGTAGATTATTGTAAGATCAGAGCATACATTTTTAAAGAGAGATGTGCCCATGGAAATACAAACTTAGCTTGTTTATATAAAACAGATATTTAAGAAGAGAAAAATATTTCAAGGAACCTAACAAATATTGTGAGAATACTGATGCCTCTCGTATTCTCATCCTGGGAATCCTTTGGTGCAGATCTGTCACTTTTTTCTTGATGGATGGATTTTGTTACAGGCATCTTGTGGTAATAGATGCTGTAAGTGCAGCCTGCTGCACAGCACCAAGGGCCATCTCACAATAATAGAAAGTTTAGAGTTTGAATCCATCCGTCACAAGAAAAGACTACCTGAGATGTGTGAATCAAATAAATGCCTGTTTACAACTCTAAAATTGATAGCAACTTCATTTCTTTTGTGCTTTAAAGGAGATCAGGATAGCTTTCACTCTTACTTCACCAAAACAGCCTTAGCCTTAAACTTCATGTCACCAAAGCCAGGAGTGAAAGAGAATAGGACATTTTGCTGCACTTCATTGGTATATTTGTGATTGACTTAATTTTTTTTTCTTTTTTTTTTTTTTTTTTTTTTTTTTTTTTTTGGCAGGAGGAGAATTAAACAAAAGCCCAAACCAACAAAAAATGAACATGTAAATTCCCCCGCCCCCCCCAAAAAAAAACCCCACCAGCAACATGAAATATGCGCTCACGGTTTTTTCATTGTACAAAAAATATTCCTATTATGTACCAAGGGAATAAGTCAATTTGTGCTAAATAGGAAAGAACAGGAGAAGTGCCTGAAGATGCAAAGGTTTATTTTTCTACAATATGTGCCCCAGGTCATTTCTATCAAACAGTTATGAAATGTTAATGGCACATGCTCTCCAGTTTAGAGCTATTTGTCAATATTCATCTTTTGCCATTTTGCTGGTGGTCTAAAGTAACAAATTTGGAATGTTCAAGCCCTGCAGTTCTCAAGGCAGTTCAGGAATGTTGTGGCCTGTCTAGGACTTGACTTTAGGAAAACACTGTCCTGTACCAGAAGTCGGAAGGATTCTGTACTCTGAGTTGAGGATATGAACAAGTTGGTTGTGTGAGCTTGACTGTTCTCACTTTTTTTTAAAATTTATTTTGGGGGGAGGGAAGCGGAATGAAAAAAAAAAATGCAGTTTTTTTATGCCAATTGAAAAAGACAGTAAAATATATTTTGTCGGGAAATAAAATCTTGAAGCTTAACGTAGGTTTTCCTTTGGCAAACTTGCTAATGATCTGTTTTGAGCACATTTAGAAAAAGTAGCTTCCCAGTAGGAGACATTTATATTAGAAGACAGAGAGTTTCAAGTTTTTGAAGTGTTTGATGAGGGAGAACTGCATATATGAGAAAAGGAACAAAATCTGAGTGTTGCCTCTCTCTTTTTAATGCTTATATAAACAGCAAAGATCCCACGAAGCTGCTGTTTCTTTTCAGGTGCACATAATGTACAGTTTTGCTTTCATCTTTCAAAGGGGTTGTGCTGCTTGTGTGGGACCATGCAGGCAGTGGATGCTGGAGATAGAAACAGAATTCCTGATTTTCTATCCCAGCTCCCCCAAATCACCCTAGAACAGAGTTCTACAGCAGGGCCAATAATGAGCACTACACTCAAAATACAAGAAATCAATTGGTGTACATCTTCCTTTTGAAATTATTTTGGTTTCCCTTGAATTAGCAAACTTTTTCCATAGTAATTCCTCTAATCATCGCTCTAAGGGTTTTTTAGAAGCTGTTTCAAAGATGGAAGAACCATAGGTATAAAATCCATTTGTGTCTTTGGAACTTTTATTTCCTTAGTTTTAAGATCAGTGAATATCCATGTGCCTACCCAGGTCTGTGCTCTAAAAATTAGGGTAGAAATTAGAGTGACAAAGAAATAAAAAGTGAGAAAATTGTGAAAAAAAACGAGGAATTTGAAGGGAGATAAAGAATGTATATCAGCATGTGGGAAGAATTATAAGTGGAATGTATGGCAATGAACTTTCTGCTAAGAATAAGAGGCAAAAGTGACAAGTTCTCCAATGGGGGTGTTAGAGTTTACTGAATAAATGTCTTCCATGGAAACCCATTCAAGCTCTCAAAAAAAAAAAAAAAAAAAAAAAAAAAAAAAAAAAAAAAAAAAAGCTTAATCAGCCAGATTAAGGGCAAAGTGACTTAAAGGCCCTGTAAAGTCACTGTCCCAAACTTTGTGTCCTCCTAAGTAGTAAAACCAACATTAGAGGGAGCAAAAAGGAGGGCAAACTGGGAAAGGTTTACAGGAGATGGTGAGCTCTCTCTGGTCCTTTTATCTCCATTGGGATAAGACTTAAAGTACTTAAAAACACTTACTTAAAATACTTTCCCAACTGGTAGTGCTGCAAAATTATCAGACTCTCCTTAACAATAACATCCTGCATTACCAGTCAGTGCCTCTAACACTGAACTGATTTCCTCCATTGTAAAGTGAATGATGAATTCCTTCTTCATCTGTGTAAGAATAGTTACAATCTACAACCAAAATACTCAGCTGCCTTAGGATGGAAGATGAAAAAACCCTGCACAGGTTCACATCATCTCTAAGGGCAGAATTTAACTTGTCTAAGGGAGACAGTTCTGCTCAGGTCACTCACTATCCTAACAAGTATCTCTTGCCTAAAATACTGATGTCAATATAATGGATTAGGACAGCTGTGTCAAATCCAATTTCTCATTTAGCTTAGATTCAGGTTCCCTGATGGCTGTAGAACCAATAGGGAACAGAAGCTTGATATGATAATGAAAATAAGTTTTGATATAGGGACTAAGCTAATAAATCACCAAAACATTATTTTGTGACTAGCTGGCACAGTGGGCTTGGAGTAGCTTGGTGGCCAACCTGACATCTTTTTGGTGAGTAAACTTATATGGAAATTAGAAAATAAATCTTACTAAGAAGAAGAATTACTGACAAAACAGATATTTGAGGTTATAAACCAAGAAATAACAATGTTCTAAAAAAAAACCAAAACAGTATGAAGTACCACATTAAAGACCAGTGACCAGGTAGGACAGAGACAGTGACATGGTGTCACCTTTTTGTGCTGTGGAGGGAACCAATAATGCAGGGAAAGTACAAAAAGATCTCCAAACTTCACACCTTTGTGATCTCAGATTGTGGCTAAGCAGTTTTTGTTGCTGCATATTTATTAGTTCATTTCTTTGATTCTAAGAATTAATGCAGGTGATTGTTGCTGGCATGGCAGTGTCCCAGCCAGGTAGAAGGTAGGATTTCAGAAAAGAAGATTACTGGGAAAATGAGCAAACCTCTAGCTGTTTGTGAACTACTTTTATGTCACTGAAATACTCCTGGTTTACTAATACTGAAGTATTAGGGCTGGAACTAGCAGTCAAAAAAGCTGCAACTAATGTGACTTCTTGACTTTGGGAAGGCAAATTGTCCTTGTGGTTATTTGAGAAATATCTCCATGTCTGGGAATTAAATTTTGCTTTTTGGCCTTACTATGGCTGTTTCCAGGAACACTGGAGTTCTGAATGCTTCAAGCCTATCCCTGAGATATTTGTTCCATTTTTTGGTTGCTGTTGAAGGGCAACCACCTTACATTATTTTGGTGCCAAACCAATCAAACCTTGAGCTCATTTCAGCAAAAGGAGGGTAGAGGTTCACAGGTTCCAAACTCATTGGGATTTGTGTCCTGGCACTGCACAGCACAGTGATGAAAGCAGAGGTGAAATGACCCAGGAAAGGATGTTGAGAAAACAAGACAAGAGATGACAAGATAATGTGGAGTCAAGGTCAAGGAGAGGTTACTGCAGGAATCAGAGATGTTCTGAAGCATGAAAAGAATCCATGAAGAGTGGAAGGAGGAGGAGTGGGAAATAGCTGATGGATGGTGTCACTGTGCCTTCCAGGAGCTGCTGGGCTCTTGAGGTGAGTAGTTAAGGTGCTACAGAGAAATAGCTGAGAGCCACATGCTCCCCTGAACAAAGAGTTAATTTATTGGTGAGAAATGCAATCTGTAAGTGAATACATTTCATACTCGGGCCATATCATTTTCATGAGCACCTCATTTGCAAACAAAAGGAAGTTTCAAGGGAATTAAAAGAATCAGTGAGTTCAAACTGAATTCAAGACATGGGTTCAGTCAAAAATGAACGAAGAAGGAAATTGAAAGCACATGGTGAAAGAATTGAACTTTTAGTTTGGTGTTGCTGTTTCATTTCAAAGCTTTTTGCAATTAACTTTAACCTGCAAAACAGTATTGTTTTAAAGCTTACCAAAAAGAACAAAAGCTTAGACTATATTTTTTGGTTTAGATCCAAAGAGAAATTAGGGTTGGTCCTAAAATTCCGTAGCATGAGATTTTGTTTTGATTCTCTTAAACAAAGTGGGTGAAAAATATTTCGTTATCATGGCAGAATTGTTTTTCTTGGACACAGCTCTCAATAAACTTCAGCTCATATTTGCTTATATGTACCAGATGTACCTGTCACAGTAGGAAATTCAGGAAAAATGCCTTTTTCTTGGAAATACTCTGAAAATTAAAGGAGGATCAGATTGCCAGAGCAGTCACCTTCTCATAACCAGTGCTTCTGGGGGCTCCTTACCTGAAGAAACAGAGAGAATTTTTATATGAGAGCTCATCCCTTGGAAAAAGCTCAAATAATCTCTTATGCTCCATTTAGTCATTTATCTGTTTTAAATAAGGTATTCACTGGCCAGTATATTTGAAATTAATGTCTTGTTAAATTCTTCTATTCTTCTGTTTGATTCCTAGTTAGTAGCAAGAAATAGTATGGAGGAAATTAAAACCTTTGTTTCTTCAAATTGTATTTTTGGCTCTTATATCTTCAGATTTTCCTTAAGAGTAGAAATAAGAGAAGAGAGAGATGTACCACTGAAATTCTCTGTGCTGTCTTACAAAGTGAGAACAAATAACACACTTCCTTAAAAATCTGTCCATTTTAATGTAATAGACAAAATTAGATATTCTGATGAGCAATTTAACAAATAACTTAACCAGTACAGCTTCATGGCAAAAAAAATTCATGTAAAATATATTATTTTATTAAAGATAAATAAAACCAAAGCTGCTAAAATGTTAGGACTTTTGTATTAGAATCTACACTTTAATGACATCTCTCTTCCTTCAACTATGGCAAGCTTTTGTATGGACTAAGTACAAAACTCTCCTTAATTCTCTTCCTTTGTCCCACCTTGACAGTAGGAATGGTTGTAGAATTGACTCTTCCAGTGGAGAAATAAGAGAAAAACTGGGGTTTCTTTGTTTGATTTGAAGCCTTTGAGTGCCAAGCTAAAAGTACATGAAGCAAGAGGAAAAGGAACAAAGCAGATGAGAGCAGTTTCTGTTTCAGGAGTTGAAACCCCTTCCCACACGCACTGCTGAGGTGGGAGAGATGGAACACGTGGGCTTTTCAGCTCACACAACGACCTTGTTTCAGGCAATTGTCTGTATGGCCTTCCTGGTGAGGAACTCACAGGGCTCTTGTGGGAGCTGCTTTGCTGAGCCTTCAGAACTGAGCTGAGAAGAGGGAGGAGTAGGAAATCATGGAAGAAAAAATGTGGTGTAACAGCAAGAGACTGGCATAAGACAGCGAAAAATTGACATAAAGCTTATTTCATCTGTTGCTTAGAAAGACTGAGTAGTCGTCAATGTTGTTTGGACATTTTTGTGAAAGCATTTCTAAAAATCACATGAGAAATACAGCAATAAATTCCAGAGTCACAAAAGGATAATATTCTCTCTTAGCCCATTCCTTCTTCTCTTTCTGCATGGAAATAATGGTGAGGAGGGGGCAGCAGAATTCCCTTGTGTGTTTGTGACTCGCATGGTTTGGGTCACTGAAAACCAGCTCCTCATTCCTTGTTTTTATAAGTTGCAATTTTAGGTCCTCTGATGGCCATGGCAGATGGATTTGTGTGTGTTATCTAGGACAAACTATCTAGGACGATTTAGAATATAGACTTGCACTAAAAAGCCCAGACTATTTCACTGGAAACAGATGTCATTAGTCCTTTACCCAGTCAATTAAAATTTCCCCTAAAATGATCACATTACATTGATGAACCCGTTCTATGGAAATCTAGATTTCTGAGCATATTTCTGTGTTCCAAATCCTGTGTTACAGAGGTATGTGTGTCCATTAAAATTAAATTTCTACCATGAAAAATGTTAGAAGTAAAAGTAAACAGAGATGAAATCTTGTGTGTATTTGTAGCAGTGGTGAAGAGGGTTATGGAGATGGATTGGCTGGATGAAATGTCAGTTTTTACAAAATAATTTACAAATATGATAGAAAATATCCAAAACAGAAAGAAAAGAAAATAAATGTCAAATTGTTAAATGTTGCCATGAACCAAAATTGTAAGAACCATCAAGGATGACGATGTTCATCCCCTTATCCGTTTTCTGTGAACAGATTAGGAATTCTCACTCGGAAAAAGGAAAGTAAAGATTATTCCCAACTTGTAAATTTGAATTTCTCCTGTTAGCAGTGGAGAATGTACCATGAGCAAGAACTTGAGGTCGCTCACACACTGAAAAGTGCAACTCAGAAATCTGGGAATTCTGAAATCCTGCAGAAATCCTGGAGAATCTCTGCAACGCCGTGGAAGCAGAGGCAGAGCAGAGGGCAGAATGTGTATGATAAAAACTTCTTTGTTTAAAATTCTGCCATCACGAGGGATGAATGGGTTTTGGACTGGAAAAGCAAAGAGTCCAGTAATTTGTATCATCCCTGCAATATGTATGGTACAGCTTTGAACGTTCCTAATGTGCCACAGATGGTCTGGTCGGGCAGCAGGACTGCCAAAAGTGAATGTATGAAATTAATCTCTTTTTCTCTCTATCACACCATCTGTTGCCAGTTCACTGCGTCTGTTAATAATAACAAGTAATTAATAATCATTTCAATAATTTAATTAATAAGTTCCCGATTGATTTGAAACCATTTATGGTGGGGTTTACTGGTTTAGTCTCTTGGTTTTTTTTCATCTGTGCAGGTTACATATGGAAAGTTTGACCTGTTTTCTAAGTGACCAAACATAGAAGTTAATTTTGTGTCTGCTTTTAATGCTGATATATAAGTTCTAACAAAGTTGAAAGTCGCTTGTGACTGAGGCTGAAGAACAGATTTAGATCTTTGCTGGATTTTGATTTTAATGAGTGCATTCATGTTAATATCAGGTACAACCTGGCTGCAAGAAGGTGAGGTCTCTAACTATTGCCATTCTGTTCTTTCAGACAAAAAATTATATTTAACTTGGAAAAGATAAAACTTTCCTTCAGTTTATTCTCTTTTGACAATATTTTTCTCCCCCAAATATACGTTTCTCATTTATTTTTTACTGTATACATTATGCCCTTTGCAATTTTTTTATTATTACCATAAAACTCTTCACTTTCTGTTTGCAAAACATTGCTCAAAAATTTCTGATACCATAATTCTGTAGTGGTCCTACAGGCTTTTAGGCATCTAAAATAATTTATTATGGGTAATAACTGCAGTTTTTTCATCTTCTCCTTATAAGTGTGTTTTCAAACTTAATTAAGCATAGCCATATTTATAATAGGATGAAAGGTTCCAAAAATAAGCACAAACACTGCTCCTCATGAGTTGAATTCTTTATATATGTATGTTAATTCAATAATTTTCCCCGGGCAGATTGAGTTACTTATTTTATTTCCTTTTACATCAGATTTTTATTTTTCCTCTATGATATTTTATGTCTATCTGCTTTTCTAATATCAAAGCATTCACAGTTTTGTCAAAGCCACAGGCTGGGGAGCAACACAAAAATCAGAGTGGTGCCCCAGCTCCCACTGTACTCATCCAAGGGAATATATCAATTATTGCTGGTGTTTTGCTGCTTTCCAAAGGCAGGCAGGAAAGGCCAGAACTGAACCTTTCCCTCACAGTTTATCATCTTTCACACTTCCACCATGCATTACCCTGGTATCAGTTTGTAATGTATGAGCACTGGCTACTCTTGGCTTATTTTAAAAAGTGTTTTGATTGATGCCATGTGAAACAGCCAAGTTATTCTTTCTCAATAGCAACATCTGGTGCTTTTTTTTCCTCTTTTCTACAGATATTTACATCTAGGAATCATAATCCCACAAACCCCCCTTCTTTTAGAGAACAGGTATTATTAATTCCATAATACATTCAGTGCAGTTTACTTTATCATTATCAAACTCATCTGTTTCAGATGTTTCAGATGAAGGAAATGCTGGAGTTATGAAACAGATTCTAAATTTGAAAAGAAAATTTCCTTTTCTCTCTCTTCCCCACACTTGAATTTAGACCATAACTTGGGAAACATTTGGGTTTACACCTGGGTGTAAGTTCTTGCATCAGAAATATAAATGCTTGCATTTAAAAATCCATTTACCACGTGACCTAGAACACTGCAGCAGTGGATCCCAAGTGTTAATTTTATATAACAGTCAAAAAAAGGTGGTGTCTGTTTTAGGTGAGTTTTGGATTGCTTTTTGCCTCTTTCTGTAGTAGTATATAAAGTTTTGATGAGGTTTCCAAAGAGTGATTCTTCAGAAAAACAAGATGGGAGAAGGGCACTGGCCCAATAATCAGGAATTATTGATTTTCCTTTTTTAATAATTTGTTTTCATTAAATTTTGTGAACAGTCAATCTACCTTCTGTCTTCTAAAATGAATCTATGAGACTATGGGGGTCTCACTACATGGGAATACAGAGAAATCTCTTTTTTATTTTTTTCTCAGTAAGTATTCCTACATCCCAAGAAGCAGAGCACACAGGAAAAATGGCTTTTCTAGCTTTTTGCTTTTGGAAGCCTTAAGAGTAGATATGATGCAGTAATCTGATTCAGAATAATGTAAGTGCTATATTAAAAATGAAATGTGATATTAAAGAATCCTACTGAAGGCTTGGGAAATAGGTTTCCAGTCTCACCATTTTCCTGGGTTTCATTAATATTGGTCACATACAATCCTTATTTTGTCTTCCAAGCCAAGTGAATTTTTATCTGTGCGTGTTCACAAGGACTGCGGAGAGGGGAATATCAGAGTTGAGGAGCAACATGAATTGGATGTCATTTTCTCTGCCACTTGTGTAATCTCTAATAACAGAGGCATCTAATAACCTGCATTTCTTCCTGACAGCTCACTGAGCTGGGAATGCAGGTTCCTGCTGCTCACCAGGAGCTGTTTTATTGACTGAACTCTGGAGAAGTTGTCTCAGATTTAAGGGTATTCTGAATTACAGCCAGTTGCACTGAGCAGAAATCCTCAAAATCTGTTTTAATTATAGCTTTTACCAATACTTGAATGCAGAGAGAAAATCCCACTCTTTCCATTTGCTCACAGGAAGGAAATGTAAGCAAGATTAAGGCCCAGCTGATTCTTACAACTCTGGCTTCTTTCTCAGGAGGCAGCGAGGGGATTCTGTAATTCCACAGTGCATTTCTGTTCTGAAGGAATGTGCCACTGTGCCAGCACAGGAAAATGGGCATTATTCATTCCATCATACTGGCTTAGTGTTTTCAGTTGTATTTTCTCCTTTGAACCTTGATAGAGGGAAGTTGGAATTTGAATCCAAAGCTTTCTAGCAAGACCAGACAGAAGAGTTGTGGCCCGAAGTCCCACCTTACACCTGTGCCTGTGTTTGGTAGGGTGGCATTGCATCCAGCCAAGGAAAGCCAGTGGAAATGTTGTCTAAGAGGATTTTTTTTTTACTCTTTAGAGCTGAGAGAACATAATTCATAGAGATGTTTTCATCACATAACATTTTTAATCAGTAAAAAATATCAAGCAATAGTCTGTGACCTGTAAATATAAACCCAGCTTAACGGAGCCACCAGCAGACCTCCAGCACAGCAGTCTTCTGGCAGCTTGAGCTTTATTGCAGGCATCTGAAAACCAGATCATTTCCTCTGAAATTGCGTGTGGTTTGATGCACATAGGAATTGATTCAGGCCAGAGGTGCCTTTGAAACTCATCATTTTGTCTGTTCCATTGGCATGGATGAAGAGTTTGCTGCATTCTGAGGCTGTGCTGGCCTCGTGGGGCCAAGACCTGCCTGTCCCCTCTGTCCTTTCCTGCACTGGGGCCAAGACCTGCCTGTCCCCTCTGTCCTTTCCTGCACTGGGGCCAGACCTTCAGCAGCTCTGCCTGGCTGAACCCCAGGAGCAGTGATGGAGTCAGAGTAGTGACTGTGCCATAATCACTGCTCCTGC
The DNA here is from genome assembly GCA_034509425.1 of Eopsaltria australis. Classification (NCBI taxonomy): domain Eukaryota; kingdom Metazoa; phylum Chordata; class Aves; order Passeriformes; family Petroicidae; genus Eopsaltria; species Eopsaltria australis. Next base: position 199,764 of record JAVTVJ010000234.1, read on the forward strand.
ACTCCATTTTTGGTTTTTTCCACACAGTCTTATTTGTTGTTTAATAGCTGAGGCGTTTCTTTCCTCTTTGTTTTTCTTGAGTAGCTGATTACTCTGGCACTTCTCATTTTTAACTGCACTATTTTTTAATCCAGTTCATTCTTGAAAAGGTGAACCCAACCTTTGGCTTCCTTAAAGCATGATATTTAATTTGTCATTCCCAGCTCCTACTGAGGCCAGGTCCTGCACAGAATTACTCTGTTAAGGTTACAGCCTTCAGGATTGCAGCAGAGTTATGCAAGTACTCATAAAGTATATTCCAAAATTTTTTACTTGATAGGAAGTTAACTTGGCATCAAGCACTAAAATAGCTGATTTATCACTGTAGTATGATAGAGCTGTTGAGTTTTAAACTGAATTTTAAATGAAAAATCCAAGTTAATCTTGAGTTTAATCAAAAGATACATGTTAATCTTGGAATGCCATTGGGGGTAGCAGCTTTGGCTTTCATTTCAGCTGGATGTTTTAACCCACCTTGAGGTGAGGTGTCTCCCTGAGTTAATCATCTGGACTCACTCATGTGAGCTCCCCCTGCCTCCTGTGGGTGCTCATTTCACCCCAGACATTATTTCCAGGTGGTTTTTCCTCTCCACAGACCACAGCTAACCTGGAACAGATTCTGAACATCCAGACAGCTCCACTCAGATGTCAGCACTCACAGCCACTCTTAATTCAGATTTGTAGATGCATTTTGTACTTTTATATGTATGATGTACACAGAGCTGTGTAAAATGTGTCATCCTGCCCACGGGGCTTATCCAGGTGAGGTTCAAACACTCTTTGAAGGGTTCTTGCCTGAGGCAAAGCTCTTCCCCTCCAAAGTGTGGCAGCTCAGCACAAAAGCATGGTCAGTTGTCAAGGGGAAAGAGCTCCATTTTTGGGATGTGAAAGAGCAAACAGAAAGAATTAATCAATATTTCAGAAGTTTTCAGTGGGAATAGATGTGCTGATGAATTTGAATAGATATGGGTGTGCATTTTTTCCTAGTTTTGCTCGTGGCTGGGTTGGGGCTCAGCCCAGTGTTGTACTTATGTCCATTACCATTGAAACGCTCTTGAAATGTCTGAAGAAAGGGAGTGTTGACTCAGGCAGAATGCAGAAAAGGTTTAGTGCTTTTCCAGCTTCCCAGATGTGTTTTATGTGGAAATAATCGTCCTGTTATTAATTCATAACTCGGTTCTTTCTACAACCCATGGAAATAATAGATAAATATTAGCCAGAAGTCAAATAGCTTTATGTGGTGCAGAGGGTTTTTTTCCTAGAGTTTCATTGTTTTTATTTTAGATGGATGTTCTTTCTTTTGTATCATTTTATCCTATTAAAATTTGCTATCCTAAAATACCATTTTAAAAGGATTTGACAACAAAAGAAATACGAGATCCACTGAGTTTAAATCCATGCTGGGACATGTATTGCTCTCATGTTAATGCAGGATTTAATTTCACATGCTTCACTTTATGCCAAGTCAGAGCAAATAAATATCTTGTTCTGTTATAATCTGTCCTGGGCCTTTTGTTTCTCATGGATCAAAATTCCTCGTTCTAAGGCAAAAGAGGAAAAAAAAAAAAAAAAAGGTGCGAGGGGGGAAAGAGAAGTATTTGATTTAAACAATATGAACAGCTTCCAAAAGAATAGCACAGATATAATTTTAAAAAAGGGAAAAAGAAAGGAAAATCTACATTTGAGAGAGACAAAAAATATCTGTAAAGAGGTCTTACTTGCTGTATTTTGGATATCAGGAAAGTAACTCAAGTGCACCTCAAATCTTGTACTTTCACACTTCATCTTCCTCGTAACATGAAAATGAACAAATTATTTTGCAGTTCTTGATTCCAAAGTCCTTTTTCCTCACTTCACTTTGATCCTGGTTTAGATGCTGAGAGGTTTTTTAAGTAAACAGAACTCTTAATTGCTAATAATTAAGTATTATTTACAAATAACTTCATAAATAGAAGGAAAGCATAAAATTCTTTGAATTAGGACCTTTATGAAAGATATAAGGCAGCATAATTAATTTACCTATAAATTAATTTGCAGAGTGATTGCTCTCTGATAGGGTAAATAGGACTGTGGATCTGGAAACCCATCTCCTATGATTTAGGCCATTATTTGTTTTCATTTAAAATGGCTATTCTTGGCACACCGAAAGTGTGAAGTTAAAAATATTAATATCAAAATAAATGCTTTAATGGGCAAGGTCTCCAAAGTATTTCACACTTAAAATCTTTATTTTTAGACTGGATTGAAAAGTCACAAAAGAGGCAGCTCTAGTTTGCTCAGTTTCCATTTCCATATAAACCTTCATTACAAGCAATAAAATTAATGAAAAATTAGGGTTTTTTTCCTAGTTTGACTTAAAGTCACTGAAAAATAACAAATCAGGAAGGTATGAGGAAATATTTTTTCCCCTTTCAGGTGATCCTCAGAATTAAATTAGTAGCCACAATCTGTTCTTCAGCATTATTTCTCATAATAAAACTCTAACCTGTATCCTGTTGAATGATGTTATTAAAATATTATTCAAAATTATAATTAATAATTACACTATTGTTAATTCTTTAGTCATTTTAGATGCAGTGTGCAGTGCCATAACTCACAGTGGGACTGGATTAGTTTTAGATTCTTTATTTTGTATGAAGTATAAAAAGTGACAAGTTTCGTAGGTGCATTTTCAACATTCAGGGGAAAAATCCAAACAAACAAGGAAATAAAATTAGCTTGAATGTGCAAAGTAAGTTTGTTTTGACATGTAATATTGAAGCTCTTTGTTATTACTCTGAATGAAAATGGTAATTTGATCCTTTGCTGAGGAAATTATAATTTTTAGATTTTGCAGAAAATATCTCACATATTTTACACAACCCATAATATTGTTTTCTGAGCATTTGTTGCATCTCCTCGAAATTACACTTTTGAAATGAGTTATTGTCTTGTTTTGATGAAAGTAGAACATTTGGTTTCCTTCTTCTCGAGGCATCCTTTGAATGCTCTGCCAGTTTTGCATAGTTACATTGAAATATTATTGATATATTTAATGTTTGCTTCTGACATTTCAGAAAACACTCTGAATGTTGTCATCGTGGAAGGCTTTTCATGCCTATTTGAGCACTTTGCACTAACACCAAATTAAAATATCTGTGAGATTTTGCAGATCATCCTCTTCCTTCTTATTTCTACATGAGGGAGCTTTACCTTCTCGAGCATCTCTGCTTCCTGGAGGCATCTGGGGGGATAATTTACATGTGCAACCTTAAACTGGTTAATAATTGGGCAGAGAATCTGGTTTCTAACCTCTCTTGTACATGAAGAACCCGTTTGTTTGGTACTTCATGATCCAACACAATCTCTGCTGTGGGATAAATTCCCTCAGTCTGTTGCAGATATATCAGAAGAGGCCAAGACTGATTTTTGTGTGTGGTGCTGAGTTGTAACTTTCTCTCTTCACTTTAAGTTTCTGGGGTCTGGGTGATGCACGTGAGCGGGGGGAATGTTTGCAGATGCAAAATTTCAACAAAAAAAATTTCCATCCCATGGAACTGAAGTGTTGAGTAAATTATAGCTAAAAATGTGCCCCTAAAGGTACATTTTTGAATACCCACTAGAATATAAAAGCTTTTATTTCTCTTGTATTTGCAATGCAGCTGTTCCTGTGTTTTATTTTGAGACACGCTTTAGTGACATGAACAATGTGTGATGGATTGAGGGGGTTGGAGATGAACGTTCTCTTTTCCATGAGGAGTTATGAATAATACCATGATTTTCACCTGTTCTTAGAGCTACTGAGAGCTTTCAGGTGGGTGCCCACAATGAATTGAGAGTAACAATGGTGATAATTTTCTCCCCTTTACCTTCTACTTACCTTAAGCTCTTTTCTTTTTCCTCTATCCTTCATTTGCCGTTGATATAAGAACCATTCCTTGAACAAGCAACAGAATAATCTTTTAACTTCTACTTCTGCTGATTCTCCTTCCTCTTTCACTTCAGTCACTTCTGTAAGTTTTGATTTTAATTCCTTTCAACTTCATGAAACATTTATCTTGTAAAGGCAGCAATAAATAAGAATACCGAGGAAAAAAAGGGATCTGCTGTGTTTTAATCATCTAAGTCTGCAAACTGTAGCAGTATGAATTTTAACTTCCCCTTAGAGAAAAGAATCAGGAATTGTTTGAGAGTTATGTTTTAGTGATCATTCCAAGCCTTTATCTGTTTTCTTTTTGGCTGTTGCTGTATCTGGATTTGACCATAATATTTACTAGAAATCCAAACTATTTTCAACCTTCCAACTAAATAAGGTGCCACTGGAAAACTGAAAAAATCATTGACGTCCACGTTGGTTCTTAATTTTGTGGGGATGGAACACCCTCCTTTTAGATAAGTGCTAATTGCATTTGGAGTTACTCTAAGTATTCTCTACTTAAATTTTTAAAAATTTAGTCCTGAAAGGACTTACAGTGTCTTTTTAGTGGAAATATTACTGTTCACTAGCACTAATACAGAGTCGGCTAAGGAGGACACACAGAGGATCAACCTATGGATTCTGTGCAGAAGGGAATCACTAACATTAGGATTAAGAGAACCTGATGCAAGTAAATACTATAAGAAACCCTGGTTTTTGTTAATTTCAACAAAACAATCTCTTGGTGAATTGAGCATGAAGATTTGGAGCTGATGAGTTCAATCTTACCTCATTTCAAGCAGTTACAAATATGCAGTGTGCCACAAAGACTGGAACTGTAGTGAGGGGGTGATAAAATGTATTTTGCACTGTTTTGTCCTCATGTTATTGCACCTTGCTCAGCAGATAATTTATTATGCTGGCTCTTAGTAAATAATTGATGGAGAACTGATAAAGCAAAATTTACGGAATATGGAGAGTGTTTTATTAGAACATTAATATGCTCCAGGTGTGTTTTATTGGTCAATTAACACACGCCTCGAGGTGTGGGGTGATATATGAGGCTGCTGTGCGAGGCTTGGATGAGCAGGATGGTAAAACACATCCTGGAGGGTCTTAATGGGGCTGGAAAGTGAGGAAAGAATCCACAGACAGAAATTGCTGTGTGGTTTGGAGGTTCAGGCTAACTTTAAACAAGGAGCTCTGGAAGCAGGCTAACAATAGCAGCGTGGGGCTTTTACGTAAATTGATTTATTCTGTTATTTGGGAGAAACTATCTCAGGGTGAAGGTGGTTTCCATTAATATCCCAGCTTTCCCAGAAAAGTTGTAAAAGTGAGTTTATCTCCCTCATACTTTATTTACAAGGCCGTGTACAACACAAGGCTGCTTGTTATCCTTGAGTGCTGCTCTTAATCAAGGAATGGGGGGAATATAGCCCGGACTTAGGCAGCTTTTTAACTTCTTCTTTTAGAAATAGATTTCTTTATACCCAACAGATAAGTGTTTTGGGAGTGAGCTGGATTGTTTTGTTGGTTGGATGGGGGGTTTGTTTGTTTGTTTGATGGCTTCAGGTCTTTATTTTCTTTATTTATGTGATGTTTGTTGCCTTTTCTCTATATTTTGGAGAGGTTTGCACGGTATCCCTTGACTATCATTAGATTTCTCCTTTCTTCTCTCCTGTCTGGTTTTCATTCCATGCACAGCAGAAGATCAGTAGCTTCAGGCTCCCTTTTTGAGTGGAGTGGCTGCAAGGGAGGATGGAAAACTGCTGCGCTCGATGTCTGCGCGCTCCGAGGTGAAACTCCCTTAACTGCATGCGAGGGCAGAGGGCTCTGAGTGCAAAGGGCTGTCAGCAGCAGCTCAGTCCACGAGTCCAGCTGACCCTGGAGAAATCAACAGACAACAGGCAGCAGCAAATGCTTGCAGAGAAAGTGTTAGAGCAGAGCAAACATACAGATATCTCTCTAGGTAGGGCTCCTCATGTTTTTGTCTGCAGCATTCTTCACCAGAATATTATATCCACACCATTTTGCTTAATAGTACTTGAGGGAGTTCTCTTCCATTTTTCTAAGAGGTTTTTAATCTTTCTGCCTATTAACATCCAACCTGTCCTTTTGGAAGGTATTCCATCATTTTTATTCTGAATTTTGAAGGACGAGTTTGATTTAGATCTTTGCCCTTTATGCTCAAGCTGCTGCCACATGCTCTCATCCCTATGGATCTTGTGCTGCAGAGTGTGGTGAATTATCTATGTATAGTCACTCACCCTATGTCTCCTCAACTGGGCTCTTGCCCATGCTGAAGAAGCCTCAGCTGTTTTCTCCTTTAAGCAAATTTTGTCACCTTTTTTTATTCTTCAAATTTTTCAAGTAATTTATGAATATATTAAATACCAGGGGTTCCTATGGAATGTTATGGAGTTCCTCTGTCCATTTTTAATCCCCCTAACTGGTTTGTTTTTTTTATTTTTTCACCAATTTAGTAGAACACAAGGAAAATTTCTCTTATACCTTAAGCTAAATGTGTCTTATTGTCTAATATAAAGTAGTTATTTTGGGAATTCAGATGTTATCATGTGCACAAACCTTATTTAAGGTATTTGAAAAATTCTTTTAAGTTTTAAAGGCCCTCTGTCTGTCTGGAAAAATCCAGATATCTTTGTGCTGTTTTGCTTAGGCCACCTTTGCCATGTTAAGTGATACCAAGTTGTGTTCAGCTGAAAGTGAGAATGGGCTGTACAGAGTCACCAAATGCTCTTAATCTGCACTGGACATTGCTGCTTGCTGGGGTGAAAGAACAGAAGCATCAAGAAATGGGGGGTCTTTAATCTCTTACTCAGGAGCCCCCCAAATCCCTCTCTGATCTGTAACAGAACAGGCAGCAGAGGGGCAAGATTTATTTTGAAGCAAATCTCTTCCCTCAACTCCCATTCAAAGGAGCTCATCATCAAATTACAAGCCCTGCATTTGCACCTACCTGCTCAAACCTGTTTTTTTCTATGTTGTAAAGGCAGATGGACTGCTTAGAAACATTATTTTTTGCTTCAGCAGGTGATTACCCAATTAAATGCTGTACCTGATTAAATGCTGGAAAAAGGATTTAAGATCATTAGTGGTAACAAGACTGGCAGAAGCAAGGTAGAACGTAGAATAAAAAGAACCTGCTGCCCTCCCTCCCAGTCCTTCTGTGAAGAGACAAGTTGAAAAAGATTGTGAAAGGAACTGGACCAGTATCAAAAGCAGTGTGACTTGCAGAATTTCAAACCAATGGCACAAGCCAACAAAAAAAAAATTACTTAATGGGAGCTGATTTCTGTTTGTTCAGGGGCCCAGGACAGGAATGGCTTTGCTGTGGCTGAAGTGCTCACTTGTTCTAGAGAACCAGGCTCTCTGCATGGAGATTCTCTGCTTTGCTTAGTCCTGCTTTGCCCCGGGCTTGCTGAAATCAGTGGAATTATTTAGCAAAAAGGTTCTGAGTAGAAACCAGATGCCCAGGTCCTGGAGTTTGGAAGGGAATACCACCCAGCAGCTCCAGAGAATGAAAAGCTGAGTCCTTCTGAAAAACAAGGTGGTTTGGGAGAAAACAAATGCCTCAGGGTTTGATTGAATGGGGTTGGTTGTGTACTTCAAACCTGTGCTCACCTCCTGAGCACACCTGGAGCTGCTGCACTTGTGCCAGGCTCAGTCTGACCCCAGGCATGAAGGCAGATTCATTTATTTATTCATGCATTAATTTCTCTAGTTTTTGCTGTTGCTTGGTCTTTTCTGGGACATAGTTTTGTTTGCACCTCTTCTGTCAGTGATCCAAAATCTGTGTGTCTGTGACCACCAGTGGGGGAGCTGCTCTCTCAAAGCTTTGTGTGAGCTGCCCTCATCAGCAAAGGTTTCCTTATTATTGTGTGGCTGGAATTAGCAGTCTCATCTGAGTTATTTAGTTCTTCAAGATCAAAGCTCCATTCAAATAAAAAAAATTGTGCTCAGATGATTATTTGAAACTTTTGATATTTAATGGGGGTGAGGATGTCTGTGTGCCAAAACCAGCTGCTGTATAAGGAAGGAAAAGCTTCTAGCAGAAAAAAGGATTTTTCTGCTGAATGTTCATGCAAATCACGTTGTCACTAATTTGAAATGGGGAATATTGTTGCTAACTTATTGGGCAGGCAAGAATCTTTTCTAGCCCTGCCTGAAAGAGTAGGGCATGATGAGCAGGGGGCTCAGCAAGAGAATGTGATTCCAAACAACAAATACCAGCACTGCCTTTGACTGCAGACAAACCCAAGTTGTTTATAGCAAATACCTCTGAGAAAAAAGTTTTTTGAGAAAGACTGGTATTTTGGCGGCCAGATCTGCTTCAGGTCTAGTGATTATCAACATCTTAGCTGCTTCAATTCCCTGATGAGCTGCCTTGGAAACATGAGTTTTATAAATCACCTCACCATGCTGTACTACAAAGCCCTGGTGATCAGCAATGCAGTGACCATGTTTACGGGAAGAAAAGACATCATTTCAGGGAATAATATGAGAATGTATCAACTCCACACATCTTGATTGCAGACTCTGCAGGTAGCCAAGGTTTCTGTGGCTTGCTCCTTGACCTTCACCTTCGCTTTCACAGGCTGCAGACTTCTCAGAGACGAGCATGGTGTGAACTGCATCTTAATAGCTGGAGTGCCTGATGGAGAGATTCCCCTCCACTCTTAATTGGGAGGCAGCTGGAGCTTTGCTATCCAGCTTCACTTTGCTGCTTCCTACTCACATTTGTGTGGCATCTCGGGGGAAAAAATGGCAATTTCTAACAATGAAAGTTGGCTTTAGAGTGCATATTTACATTAGAATCTATCAATATCCCCACACTTTTGACAGATGTTAAGTTTTCCTATTTATGCTTCACTTTCTATTTTGTCTCGTATTTCTCAACTCTCTTTAACCTGCAGTAATTTTTGCAACCTATTAATGAATGATAAATATCAAGTTCAGTCCATAGTGAGCTTTCCTAAGGACAGGGCATGGATGGAGTGGCAGATCCAGTCTGCCTTCAGCCCACAAATCTCTACACACGTATCTTAAGTGTAAAAACCTGCCCTGAGTCACCTGGATATCCCTGTGAAGGCTGAGGGGTTTTTGCCCTCCTGTTGCTCCCATGCCCCCTTTAAGGTAAAAAGGAGAAAAGGCCTAATTAGACTAAGAATCATCTTCAGATGATCCAGTCAAAGTGACAAGAGGTAACCACAGCCTTGTTATCTTAGTCTAAAAACAGGAACCTGCAAAAGGAAGGGAGAATGATAGCTTGAGGAGGTCAGAGCTGTTCAGCTTTTGATTGCCATTTGTGAAGGCCCTGGTACAGGACAAAGAGAGCCCCTGGCAGCAAAGGGTGCCAGAGCTGTGGTGAATTATTGAAGCTGTGAGGAACCTTCAGTGAAGGTGTTTGTAGCTTGATCAAAACCACTTGTTTCTGAAGTGACCTGTGACTCCCAGAAGGTTCTGCTCCAAACCAGGGGGCACTGGCAACATCAGACACAGACCTCTGTCAGGTGTTATCACAGAACATCTTCTGCAGCCACAATTTCCTGTTTGAGATGTTGTGCAGCTCTCCTGGCAGCTGCTGTGATCACAGGAAATGGGATCCCGTGTAATCCCAGCTCGTGTGGCACAGACAATGGGATTACACAGCTCCTGGAGCGAGGCTTTCCTGCACCACCACAAATTGTAAAAGAGCCCAGGGGCTAATCAGTTATCAAACTCCTGAGCAAACTGAGGAGAGAGGAAAGATAAAATAACAAAAAGATTTGTGCAGCTGTCTGAGTGATAAGCATTAATACAATAATACCTAAAGTCTCCCCTAATAAAATACAGAACAGAATTTTTAAGGCTCTGAATTTTTCCTGCTAAGAGCAACTGCAGCATTTCCATTAAAGGAAGAATCCAGAGCATTTTCAGTGGAAAATTTCAACTCCTTTTTTTTCCTGGGGAAAATCTGGTTTCTGGGTGTTCACTCCTCATGTTTAATTTGGACTTCCAGAAAATATCTCTCAATCTGTGCATAAGATAATCAGCTACCTTCAATTATGTGGATCAATCACACGTGATTGGGTGATAGAAAGAAACACAGGAAAAGAACACAGAGAGACCTCAAACTAAGAAAACTTGGGAATTATTAGATAGATTTGGAGGAACTTGGTGCTGAAGAATGCAGGAGAGATGAGGCAGATGAGAAGTGAGTTCTTTTGAGATGCTGAGATCTCTTACAATGTGTTTAATGGGAGCTGAATATACAGAATTGGGCACTGAAAGATTTATTCACTGGGTTGTTTTCTAATGAGACAGAAGAAAAGATCACAGATGAGAAAAGTAAAATATTCAATAGTTTTGTGATTGCTCTCCAGAAGATGATCCTCACAGTTAATAAAACATGGTGATTGCTCCCAATTTAGGCAAGGCTAATTTTTTAGGCTCTTTCAGTCATTTAGTATGAAAAAGCAAAAATTAAACATTAAAAACATTTTTTTAATGAAAAAGTAAGATTAAAATTCAAGTTCATTAGGTTTTCTTATGGAGCAGAGAGGCTGTGAAACTTCTTTTAGTAGTCAATTTCTTATCTCTATTCCATTAGACTCAGCTGTTAAAAAGAAAAAAAAGTCTTAGGGAAAAAAAATCTTTAACTTACATTATTTTTTCCCCTCCCTAATAATGTCATAGTATGAAGTTTTCAGATAAATATATATTCTACTGGAATTATCCATAGGATAGAATTGATTAGCATCCTGTTTGGTTTTTTTTTTCATTCCAAGAGGTATTAGTTTTAAAGGCCTTCCTGGTGGAAAACTTTGCATTAAAAAAACAGATGGAAAAATTATGGCGGGGTTTGTGATAATCAGATTAACAGAAACAGGGCTGCATATTTTTTCCTGGGCATTTATTGACAGATGGGTATAGATATTGAAATTTATATCAGACATTGCATTGCACTCTCATTCAAGTCTTTTTTTATAAAGTATTTAATCAAAGTCATCTTGCATTATAGAAGCTAAAGAGGCTCCGTCTGGTTCTTGCAATAGGCAATGGAGATTTGATCACAACCCTCCTTAGAAAAACGAGAGAAACCAGACTGGCTTTTACTAAAAGGTTCTTTTTCCCCTAAATTCCGTGTGCAGTTTGCAGCTGTGGATGAAATGCGTGCACAGATGAAGAACTGAGGAGGAGCAGCTGCACTGTTGCCCCAGTTAAATCACTGAACTTGTACTTCAGAGAAGTTTTCTCTGACAGGAGTGAAGGCAGCAGCACCTCAGGAACTCAAGCAGAACTGGAGAAGGTGCTTTCTCTGGCAGTCACACATCAACAGCAGAAATTCAAATTAACTCTGTGTGATGAATAAGAAGTTTTATGAGAATCAGTCAGATACCATCATAAATGCTGTTCTGTCTGCCCTGCTGCTGAAGAAGTTAAGCTCCACTGGAGAAGTGCAATATTAAACATGCCAGAGCTGAAGTATGAGAAATTCAGCAAATGTTGGGCCAGAGCACCTGACTAGAGTGTTTACATTTCATTCATCACCCTCTTCTGTCATTCTCAATGTCTTTTTTATACCAATAAGGTGAAGAACAAACTTATCAGTATCTTTGTGAGGATTTACAAGCTTCCTCAGAATCCCCTCAGTTTTACTGAAATGGCAGCCTGGTGTTAGCACCGTGCACTGCCCATCATCCATCTGCATTCTGTCACAGAGGCCACTTCCCATGGAAGGCGTGTGGTGGCTGGGGGAGTAGAAAAAAGGAGGAAAACCTCTTTTCTGTCAATCTTGTCACTGTTACTGTGATAGTTTGTTCAGTCTTGCACGGTTCAGTCAAGTCATGCTCACTAATCCAGGCAGGAATCTCTGAAAGCTTTTAATGTCTCATTTTCTGGAACAACTCCTCTGGATCCTTCCCTTCCAAAGAGCATTTACCAAGTCCTTTAGCAGTATAAGGTGATTCTGTTCTGTGTTAGATGCATGCTAATATTCTAGAGACACTGGGTTCATCCAAAATCTGGGGACATGTTGAGGGATGAAACCTTTGTGTCTGCTGGCTTAGATTAAAGTTTTGTTACAGCAAAAGATTTGACAGATGACAAAGTAACTGTAGAAAAGCTGAAGGTGATGTGGGTTGTACATCCATCATTTCCATTGCTCTTATTCCCCCATATCTTCATTTCTGCTTCCCAGAAGGGGCATTTAAACTGAGAACTCAGGGCTGGGATGATGCTCTGGCTGACCATCAGCACATCCTGTGCCTGACACATCACATCAGTAATTCCTGCACTGCTCCTCTTCCCCAGCTTGTCCTGACACCTGTCCCCATCACAGCTGCTTTACAGCATGTGCACATCAGGAATGGATTTTGCCCTTAGGTAATATTATTATCTTCCTGATAAGAAAATTGTGCATCAAAATGTGTAAGCTGATTGCCAAAAGAATAAAATCAAGTACATGTGACTGACGAGCAGCTGAACAGGTGAGAGCACAGAAATGGGGATATTGTGAAATGTGGACTTGTCTCAAAGGCAGCTTCTGTTAACGAGGGGACAGATCTAATAAAGGCAGCACCTTATCAAGTTACTGTCAATTTTGTGTGAAATTATTGACATCACAACCAAATTCTCAACTCGTGTGTGTGTCATTATGGAAGCCTCACAACTTCAGTGGATTCGATTTGCAGGAAACCAAAGCAGATGGATTGTCCTGGAAGACAAATCATTGTTTCATGTGGATAAGACCTGATTACTTCTATTTACTTAGCCAGGAACAGCAAAATACTGTATGGGTGTATAAGACTGAAATTAAAGTGTAGATTTCTAGAGAAAGGAGCAGTAAGACAGACTGACAACTGACTGATGCTGTGCTCTCCTGGAGAAGCAATTATTCCTGCTTTCAAGCTTTCCCATTTTCTCTATTAACCTTCTCATAATTTGTTGCACAGTTTTGTTTTCCTAATATTTCTCTGAGAGGTTTCTGAGCCATCAGTTTGGAGTGTGAGCATGATGAAGTTTTGTGCCTGACCAGCCAGGAGTGTGTTCAGGTTTTGCTGGGTACAACTTCCTGTGCATCCCCCTGCTCTCATCTTCCCTCATTGGGTGCTTGGGAAAAGCATAATTTCCCTGAAAAAATGGATTTCTTTACTGCCTTGTGATACAGTGAGATTCTGGTGATTGGTGCCTTGCAGACAGCAAATTCACAAGCAGACAGGTTTGCAAACAGTACTGAAAAATAAGAAAAAATAATTTTTGCTGCCTCAGCAAATATCTCACGCACATTGTGCCTTTCAAACTGCCATGTCTGGTGCCAATTTTTTTCCTTCATGTGTGCATTGTTTGAATACAAGCATATCACTAAGTTAAGCTTAAAGACTTTTAAAATGACCAGAAAATGCCATTTAATTTGAAACGTTTGGCAAGTCTTCTCAAAGTCATTGAAGAAAAGGAGGATGTCCTTGGAATGAGCCCGGTAGAAGATCCCACAGATTCCACAGTTCCTTATCCTTTTTGTCCAGTGTGCAGGTCCAGTTTGGGTTTTTCTTGTTTTCAGATGCACATGTTGCATGTAAACCCTCAAAATGTCTGCTTGAATAATCCCTTGATACTATTTAATACAATAAATAATTTTAAATGTAAAAGTTTTAATTATTGTACTTTCTTAAGCTCATGGCCTATTTTAGGATAACTTCTGATTACTCTCATCATCAAATTATAGGAAGTATTTCACCCTCTGCCTTCATCCCTGCTCCTTCACTTAGCTGGATTTGCAGGAGATGCATTTAGCTAATAGAACAAGAAATTACAAGTGTATGAATAATTGTTTTTAAATGCTATTTAAAATCCTATATATAGCATGAGTTTCCTGGAAATCTCTCCACATACTGTTTGGTAGGAAATAGTCTCCAAGCAGGTTACAATGTTAATTTGATAGCTAAACCTTTCCCAATAGTCGTGTTCTTGATTTGCTTATAAAACAAATCCCATTTTAGGCTGAGTGATTGCAATCAATTTTCTGTTGCCAAGTTATCAGAGAAAGGAGCTGTACCAGATCATATGAAAAAAAATCCCAAACAATTAATGTCAGCAAAAGCATTCTTAAAATTCCACCCCTGAAATGTGTGATTTAGGCCAGGTTTTATCCCAACTGCTCAGTAAAAATGCAAAGAGAGGTTAATATGATAAAATATGGGACTACTTAAGCTGTTAATTTCCTAGCCAAGTTTAGATGAATATCATGGGCTGGGATGCTAAAAGCCATCTCCCATAAATGTTTAATGAACAAATAAAGCTGTCAAAGGCAAATGTGCCCTGCACATTATGGATGTATTTGCTTTGGATGGATCGTGCAATCACAGTCATTGTCTGATCAAGGCCTGAAGTCTGTTTTCCACGACTTTAGGACTTTTTAATAGTCTGCTCACAGGCTGCTTTTGTAGGCATCTGGAGGGCTGTGTGGCCTGTTTTACGGGCCAGAATTATAGGACCAGTTGTATAATTCTTCAGGCTTTCCAGGCTTGCAAATATTTTTATGGACTTGACCAAACTTCAGCTGTGAACCTTCTGCCCAACTTGTAAGAAACCACAGAAACAGGACAAAAGTCTCCTTTTGCATCTCAACACAGGATCTCAGTGCTGAAACTTCCCAGCCAAGAATATTTTACAGGATTTAGAAGAAAGTAACAAATTCCCTTGTAGAAGAAAATATTGTTTCTAGCTTCTAAAACAATCCACAGAACGTCACCACCACTGCAAAGATCCACATTCTCTATTTAACAATAAACCTTGAAGGGGTTTCCACAATATCTTTTTACAGCTCCCTAGAATCTATGCTTTCATCTCCATTTGGGTATGTTTCATATAAGGCATTATGGATTTTCCAGCTAACATGGATCTTTGGGAAAAAAAATAATGATTTAGCCTTTCACTATGGATTGTTCTCATTTAAAGGCCTGCAGAATGGTTTTGGAATGCTGACTCACTGAGGTTTTTTCCTTTTCATTTTTTTTCTAGAGAGGTCTAATCCCTAGTAAAATCCTAATGTATGTAGGAAGGGAATTTTTTTTAAAAATTAAAAATTGTGTGCTGAATGGAAAAATTTTTATAAACTCTGATAAAAGGGGTTATATGCATTTTCTTCAACACATCAGAAGAAACCACAGTAATTTCAGCAATTCCTTGTGTGTAAAAGGGCATCACTTTTATTGCAGTCTTCCTACAAATATTTTAATCAAAAAGTTACCTTTGAACCCAAGGACTTCATTTTACTAAGACCTGGAAAGAAAATGAACATTTCTTTGGATAAAAAAGATAATGTGGCATTAAAGTCTGACAAGTTGATGTTCCACAGTGTAGAAATAAATGGCCCAAACCTGGCAAACAGCATGTTCTACAAGGAAATAAATGAGAGAGGCATAACTATAGTGACTGCTGAATTTGTACTAATCATTTGTAAATGAAATCCTCTTTTCATTAGCATTTCCATGCTTGCATGCATAATTTACAACAAAGGTTTGCAGGCACTAACACAGTTTTCATAAATTAGTCGTAATTTTGGTGTTGCTGAAACCTTGGAAACTTTTTAATGTGGTTGGATTTTTGCATAGGAAGAAAAGCATAACCTTGATTTTCTAAAAGTCAGATTTAGTATTTAAAATGTATGCAAGGGGCCTGATTTCCATTCTGTATTTCTTTTTTTGTAGCAGTCTGAATGCAAAATAAGTATAAAAAATGACCACAGGTACCAGAGCAAAATTTGGGTTCAGGGTCTGTTCCCTCTAAAATGCTGGAATTGTTTTCTAGGTGGGCACAGGCTGAGAATAGCACAGGCTGTCAAATAGGGATTTAACACATCTTTACCTAATAGGAGGAGGAAATTTTATTAAGCCCCTGGGATTTTAAATGATCTGATGTTGAGAATGCTGATCATTTTCTATTATTCCTGTTGTAATTCTGATAGGGGAAGTTCTTTCAGGGAATCTGGCTAACTTTATAGTTTGAGAAAATTTAACTGTGGTTCTAGTCCAGAAGTGTTCAATTAGGCTTCTAGAAATAGGTTGAAAACCATCACTCTAAATACTCCTTTGACCACATTTTACAAATCACCTGCGTATTTTGTTCTCAGTTTTCACGGTTCTTTGCTCTTGCTTTCACTTGTAAAAATGTCCTTGAAACAATGAGGACATTCTGGGGGCTGGGACACAGAACATGGGAAGGATGGATGGGTCCTTCTTCACCTCTTCCCTCCTCAGCTCTCCCTGATCCCAGCATTTGTGCAAGGAAACGAACACAAAACCCATTCTTGTGTTCCAATCTTCCTGCAAAAACCCTGCAGCAGGTTAGAACTGGCTGAGACCAAGCGACTGAAGAGAAAGGGATGAGGTGGAATTGCTCTGTGTGTCCAAACCCTCTGCAGTGTTGGGAAGAACTGGCACCTCCCCTGCTTTGTGTGATCAGAGCCTTTCTGCTGGGCAGAAAGACAATATGTGCTATTTTTATGAAGCAAAGTCCATTCAGAATTTACAGGATGTCTGTGTCGTTGGTTTCAATGGACTCTGCTTAGTGGGAAACCCAAAATATTGCTGTTATTTTTGGTGTCACACAGCTCTGCAATGGCACTGGGGCTGCTCCTGCACCTCAGGAGCTGGGAACAGCACTGAGCCCTCAAAATAACATTATTATGTGGTTCATGAAAGTGAAGGTGTTTTGGCTTGTGGAAACAGCAGCTTTCTGACAGGATGTGCTTCCAGGGGGGTGCAGTGATGTTCTGGGCTGGGGATGTGCACGACTCAGCACAGTGGGATTTCATGAGAGCAGTGTGAGCTCTTTCTCTGCATCTTTGACTCTGTTTCTTGGGAGCTTTGGTGGTGTAGGTAAGACAAAAATACAACCAAAAATGAATATATTTATCCCACAAAGATTAGAATTTTACTTCATGGGGAAAGCCAAAACAAACTTTTCCACAGCTCTGCCTGGCAGGGGGGTGAGGGAAAATTTTAATTCCCCCTTTTCATCAGCATCATCCTTTAGCCACTGAGCGGGACCCAAATCTTGCTGCCAAGCCCTGCCCTGCCGTGCTGGTGCCAGGCAGGCTGAGGATTCCCCTGGTGGTTTTTTGCTGACTGGAGATGCTGTGCTGATCCTCTGCTGCTTGTGGATGTAAATTGAATTGTGACAAATACACAGAGCACTGCATTGCCTGGAGACTGAAATCAATGCTTGCATGTGCTCAAACAAAATTATTTTTCACTTGCACCTCTTTTAAGTGAAGTTGTTTTAAAGGGGCTGCATATTTCATGGTTTACATGCATTGCTTTTTCCTTCCTGAAGAAAAATATCAGAACAATAAATCTTCACCAGAGGAAGTTTTGCCATGTTTAGTGATTTCATGAGAGATATTTTTCTGCCTATATAGTATGCAAATACTTCTCAGGCATATAGGAAACAGAAATTGGCTCGTTTTACACTGAAGATGTGAGTGTAAAAAGTCTGTGGGTTTGGGGTTTTTTCTTTCTGGGCTAACTTTACAAACCAAATTGGTTAACAGGAATGTGTGCATCAGATTTTTTATAAGGTTCAGAGCTTGAATTTACAGCCCCCATTACACCCAGTGAAAGAGCTGCCTGTGTGTTTTGAACACCAAATTTCAAAGTGTTTTTTGGGCAGTTTTAGTACAGAGTTATAAGGAAGAATTTTAGTGTGGCAGTAAAATCTCACATCTGCTTTATGAGAGAGACAAATGTAGGTTTCTTAAGCAGAATATTATCATGTAGAATGCTTGCAAGATTTGTTAGAAAATGAAACTTAAAAGACTGTAATTTTCTTTTGAGAGACACTTTAGATCACAACATTATCCAAAAAAATCTTATAACTCTACTTAAAGTTAGTAGAACAAACTCCCTCTTAAATGCTCAAGCACTATAAACCTATTCTTTTTAAAATTTATTACTTAAGTGGAGATAAAACTAAGCTAAAATATCTACACTCAGACATTAGAAATTTGAGAAATTAAAATAAACACTGACTCCTTCTTCTTTTTTCCCTTGAAAGGTGACCAAAGCCCAGCTTCCAAAGAGTTTAGTAACAGTTTAATTGGCCCCTTGGAGTTTTAAAGCTCAAAATACCTGTGTTAATATTATCCAAGATTATTTTATCAGTGACAACACAACACCCAGTGAAGTTGATCTGGGGGCAGAGCAGGTTGGCTCAGTGGCATTTCCCATGGAGAATTTATCCTAAGATAGAATCATATTTTTGTTTTGTTACATGTGCAATTAAAAAGAAGAATGAAATGGAGGAAAGTATTTTCCTCAGATTTTTTCTCTGTTCACCCACTTTTGAGAAGTATTTTTGTTTTCTGCGTGGAGCAGTCACAGAATTTTCTGTTTTCATGGAAACAGAATTGTCTCAATGTGAGTGTTGGCATTTCTGGATTCACTGAAGCATAAGTTCTTGACAATTTTGCCCAAACCAACCTAATTCCACTGAAATGATGGAACTGCTGTGTAATATCTGATCTCAGCCTGAGTGCTCTGAATCAATCTGTCCCCAGGGCACGAGGAGAGGAAGTGGGAACAGCAAAGGAGCTGTAGCTGCATCTCCTGGTCACAGATAGCACCAAGGGCAGAGAAAAGCAGAAGTGATCAGTGCAAATTCCACTGTAGTAATAATAATAATAATAATAATAATAATAATAATAAATTCAAATATCACTGAATTTGAGTCCCCAATTTTAGACTCCTTTAGAGGATCTGCATTTCAGTAGTAAGTACAATTCCTTCAAAATTCAAACCTTTTGGGGAGATCTCAAGTTGCCCACATTAATCCAAAGCTTGTTTTTATGGTTCAGAGCCCCTTAAATGAAAAACTGGTGTAGTGGACTTCGAAATTACTCTTTTTTTCTCCTTGCTGACCTTGTGTTTAAGTAAAGAAGAGTTGAATGAAATTTATTGGCAGCTTTTATAATTGTTTTGAAACCACTCTGCCTTCTCACTTTGTAATTGAATGAGTTGGCAAAGCTTTCCAAAAGAGCCAAGAAGGTCATTGGAAAATAGCTGCCCTCAGCCTTACTTAAAACAACATTTGTTAACTTATGTTACATTTACTCTTAAAAACAAATTAACAATTTAAAACACTGGTATAACATCGACTGGCCAATTATAGTGGAATTTCTGTGAAGTGTATAGAGCATTACCTCCTCATTAATAACACATTAGCTCTTCATTATTGCATCATTACAACGAACAGCAGAAGGATTAATAATATCTGGTCACAGTTACCAAAAATCATTCCCAGCCTGGGGAATGATTTGGCCCATGGTCATCCCATGAATACATTTTGTTTCAATGATCCAGTGTGCTCTTAGTAACAGGAGAAAGAAAAATATGAAATGCTGCAGTCACACCCCTGTTGAGGCATCAGCTGCCATTGTACCCAAGGAAAACAAACATGAATACATGAAACTGGAATCTCTCAGCCTCTTTGCTCTAACTGAAGTCCAGCAGAGCTCTGTGAGCAGAGTTTAAAGTGCATTAGAAAGCATTTGGCTGCCTTTTTCTGGCAGAGTATTTTCATTATTCCATGAAAAATTGAAGGGCTTGGACAGCTAATGAAATCAATTCAGTGCATTAAAAACAAACAAACTAAAAACAAAAAAAAAAACCAAAAAAAACCCAAGCAAAACCAGCAATTGCCATCAGTTCCTGTTTTAAAAAAATGAAAGTTTACATAAATACCAAACCAGGTGAACTCTCATTTGCATTCTACAGAATTCAAAAGGTGTTTGGGCAACACAATGTTGTGCTTGGAAATAATTAAAATTATAACATGTTTTGAATTTAAAAAATCAAAGCACTTCTCTGTGACACAATGAAATATTTTAACCTTTTCAGAGTTATTTTGTCTCTTTTTTTTACAGGGATATTTTAGCCAGCTGTTTTAATCACTGCATCTACATTTTCCACTGCAAGTTTCTGATCAGAAACCCCCACTCCACTCCTCATAAATCCCCATCCCCCTTCATCCAGCTGATGAATTTGTGGGCTGTGCAGGGTTTTGCTGCTGATGATGTGAAACTTTTAGGATACGACCTAATCCAACAGTGAGTGGCAGAGTTAATGCAGATGGTAAAGGTGAGAGTGCTGACTGGGCTCCTAGGGAACTGTAAAGTCAAATTTGCTGCATCCTGCACTGGAGGATGAACAGTTTGACTCCTTGGTACCCTCCCTGTATCCTCTGGTGCATCATCCAGAGAGCTGGGATACAAGGGAAGGGAAGGGAAGGGAAGGGAAGGGAAGGGAAGGGAAGGGAAGGGAAGGGAAGGGAAGGGAAGGGAAGGGAAGGGAAGGGAAGGGAAGGAAGGGAAGGGAAGGAAGAAGGGAAGGGAAGGAAGGGAAGGGAAGGGAAGGGAAGGGAAGGGAAGGGAAGGGAAGGGAAGGGAAGGGAAGGGAAGGGAAGGGAAGGGAAGGGAAGGGAAGGGAAGGGAAGGGAAAAGGAAAGGAAAGGAAAGGAAAGGAAAGGAAAGGAAAGGAAAGGAAAGGAAAGGAAAGGAAAGGAAAGGAAAGGAAAGGAAAGGGAAAGGAAAGGAAAGGAAAGGAAAGGAAAGGAAAGGAAAGGAAAGGAAAGGAAAGGAAAGGAAAGGAAAGGAAAGGAAAGGAAAGGAAAGGAAAGGAAAGGGAAAGGGAAAGGGAAAGGGAAAGGAAATGGACTCGCGGCAGGAGGGCAGGGGTGATGTGCCAGTCCTGTGACAGCCTGAGCACACCTGGCATGAGGAGCTGCCCTCAGGAAGGGAATCAGAGCTGAGCTGGCAGAGGCAGGGACAGAGGGCACAGGACCTGCAGATGCAGCAGCTCGAGGGGACAGCCCTGCCCAGCTGCCTGCCAAAGCACCCTGCCCGGGAAACCTCCCCCGGTGATCTGTCTGCTCCAGTGTCTGCCATCATTTGTGTTTCTGATCATTCCAGGGGATGGAATTTGTGCAGTTCATGTGAGAAGGAGAGTTCAGGACTCGACTCTCTATGACGCCTTCTAGAGAAGCTTCTTCATGAAAAAGATATTGTATTCTAAAACACAGTGAAACTCTAAAATAGCTTTTTCTTTTCTTTGCTCCCATCTTTCCCTTCCAGCAAATAACCTCTTTGGAATTCTGATGTCTGCCTTCTCTATCACAGCAGTGAAGCAGCAGCCTTCTCAAATGCATGGAATAAAAAGTATGGTGGACAAATGCATCCTCTTACTCAAGTAACCAACACAGAGAGGGAGGATTTCTGCTTAAAAAACAAAACCCAAGTCAATGAATTGTTAATCCAAAGCAGAATCCACTTGGTTGTCAGCTGTGTTCTCTAAAATGTTCCAAACAGACTTTGAAAGAGTTATAATTCATTAAGGCATACCTGACACAAATACTTTATGTTTCAGTTTTTGTTTTTAATAACTAAGCATACTCTGGTTTTTGTTGGGGTTTTCTTTTCAGAACTTGATTTGTCTCAGTTTTGATATAAATTATTTGAACTTATTCGTAAATAACAGAAGTGTCAGAACTCATGCATGAGTTGAAAAAAACCTCATATGTTTCCCAGTGGTAATGAGATTTTACTGTTATTATTTTCCATTTTTTTCAGAGCACATAGCAATGATATACAAGAATGTACTAACACCCAGCATTTGGTGTGAGCAGTATAGTGAAACAATCCTAATGGAAACGATGACTTTCTTGCTTAAAGATTCCCAGGAGAAGCATTAGAAGGAAAATACCCACCTTGGAATGGAACAAATCAGACTAACTCCAGGCTAGATAGAACAATTTTGAGTGGTGTATGATACATAAGTCTAATTAGGTTTTGGGAAAGACAAACTGCAGCAGAACCCCAAAATAATCATAAAAATATAATTTATTGTCAATTTATCTCTAGGAAATCTAGTGACAGAAACACATCTAATATAATACTGCTATTTGTACGTGCCATGATTATAAGCTTTAAAGTTTCCGTGCTGCTGCAACCTTTTTGTTTGTTACCTGAATTACACAGAGGAATTAGGGAATTATTCAGCTCCCTGAAAGATTGATACAGAGTTTTTCTGCTGAGTTTCCTAACTGAGGAGGGAGAATTTATTAAATCTTGTTAAAATTGAGCACAGCCGTGAACATCCTGAAATGCCAACAGTTAGTTTGCAATATTTCTGTTTTCAAACCTCTCCAGAGGAAAAAAAATAGTTACAACTTTTAATGTCTTGGTGAATCCTTGTTTCCATATGCACAATTTCTCTGGAGCTGGGGATTTTATGAAATGCGAAAATTTGGATTATTTTGGACCAGGTCAACATTGGCAGTGGAAATGAGTGGAATTTACTCAGATGGAGGGCAGTACTGATAAGATCATAAAAGGTGGAAACTGTAGGGAGCACCTTGAGAAATGATGATAGAATTATAAAATCACAGGGATGGAATCTTAAATCTCATCTCATTCCACCCCTGCCATGGGCAGGGACACCTCCCACTGTCCCAGGGTGCTCCAAGCCCCATCCAAGCTGGTCTTGGGCACTGCCAGGGATCCAGGGGCAGCCACAGCTTCCCTGGGCACCCTGTGCCAGGGCCTGCCCACCCTCACAGGGAAGGATTTCTTCCTAACATCTGATTTAAACCTACCCTCTTTCAGTTTGAATCCATTCAACTGGTATAAAACGAGAAAATGGTATTAAAAAAGGATGATTTAAGATCAGGTGTGTGTCCAGTCTTAGTTTTGGGGCACAGTAAGAAGTTTCAAATAATGACAAACTTAGTCTTATGGTAAGATGCAATTACAGACTCCAAAATCCTTGGAGTACAATGGTTGTTCCTTCAGTTCTTTCCTTTAGCCTATAGGAGAAGTGGAGAATAAATAGATAAATCCCTTAAAAGCAATGAAGAATTTAATGTATGCATGGAAAAGAGTTGGGAAACAATTCTCTAAGTTCATATGAAAAATGTGGGGCACCTCTTGTATTGGCTGGTGCCTGTAAAACACAATTCATGTATTGTTAGTAGCAAATAATTCAAATTAGTACAAAATCCTAAGAAAATTTGTGCTGCCTGAAATGATTTCTCTGGGGGAAACAAGGTATTATGATCTCTAGAGATATCTTGCATCAATAAACTTTAGTGGCAGGCCATTTTTAGGCTTATAAATCATCTGTGGGGTTAAAAATGTACCGAGGCACACCCATGTGTAACAATACACAGGTATATAAATGTACATTTTCTTGAGAAGATTTGAGAAATTATTACAGCAAAATTGCAATTGAAAACTTGCAGGATTTACTTCTTCCAAAGCTGATCAGAGCTGCACTGGCAGGCTGGGCAGAGCTGCAGCCTCCTTGGCTGAGGGTCCTGTCAGCAGAGCAAGAGCAGATGGAGCAGATGGAGCTGCAAAACCCCTCCAAGGGGCTGTGCCAAGGTGCTCCTTGAACACAAGGTCTTGGTTCTAGGATGGCCAGCAAGGAGAACTTCTCCCCTTCCTTCCCCTGGAGGGGTTTAAGTGATTTGTAAACTGGAGGAGTACAAATTTCTCAGGCAGTTCCAGGTGCAGGAGGCTCCGGGGAGAGGCCGCAGTCGGCAGCAAACGGGAGCAAGGATGAAGAAGCTGGCAGACAAATCTCATTGATTTCAGCCTGCCAGGATGTATTTTGGATGAGGCTGGAGACCTGCTGGCTCTGCCCTCTCCTAAAGACTGCTCAAACATTCACATGAGGAGACCTGCAAAGCAGCAAACCCAGAAAGCCAAGATTCTTCTCCATGAAACAATTCTAATTTTAACTCACAATCACAAAAGCAGAGGTTTTCATTTCTTAGAACAGAATAAGGGCCTAAGATATTGCTGTTCATTTTGGATGCAGATTATTCTTGAAACCACAGTTAAAATTATACTTTTTCCCCCAATATACTGCTTGGGATTACAATTTTTACTTTCATGTGACCATGTATGTTCCATTAATTCAAGTGGGAAGAGGATACATGTTTTGCAGAGAGAATAGATTTTGTTATTCTTGGTAGATTATTGTTCCCTGCTGTCGAGAAACAAGGTGAATATTCTGGTCCAGATCTTTTATTTACTCTAGTCAACCATAACACAACATTTTATTCGGTCTTTGTCAGAATGAATAGTTTTTCCATGAATGAAAAGAATCTGGCTCATGAAATTTATAATTCTGTCTTGATTTCAGATTTATTAGCAAATCTGGTCCCTGTATCTGAGAACACACAGAAAATTGCTCCCAGACTGGAGATTTTTGGGAGCAATTAGACAAATGGGAACTTTTAATTATTCTGTTTCTTTTATTCTGAGATATCCAGTTTTATTTTAGAAATTAATGCATTAGACTAAAATTGTAAAAGATTATGGGTTTCTTTAGCATTTCTTGAGGTTCTGTCTACTAGGGCTGAAGTGAGAAAATGTAAGTCATTTAGGTTTCATAGTCTTAATAAGTAAACTATTAGATTTCTGTTTATTCATCAGTATAATACATAAGGAGTAACCAAGTGAATGACTTAAAACCATTATTTAATTCAAATAATGAAGGAAATTTTTCAGGAAAGTCCTGAACTGTGGAATTGTAAAGGTAACCCAGTCCCAAGGATTGCTGCAGAAATGGATACAGCACTAACATTGGTTAATGGGTTTAATAGGATTAACTGTTTTCTCTGCCTACTCTGGGGGCCCTCATTTTTTCTTACTTTTGTCCTAAATAATACACAAATTTCATCTTCCACACTTTCTTTTCAACAGCCTTCATAAATACTCTTAAATCATCAGTCATGTAAGCTCCCATTGTTGGTAATTTCTCTCAGGTCAGGTGATGAACATGTGTTTCCTTTTAGGAATAAAAGCTCTTCTTGCCAGTTTAGGTATTGCAGGTGAGACATCTTTAACCAGCTTCTGGCTGGGTGTTTTAGGGCAGTGGAGGAAGAGGACACCTGAGCTGGATATTTGTGTTTTACACCATCAAAAAGTGTTTAGTGATGAGAGGAACCTGCACTAAACTCTGAAGGTGTCACAGGTGTGATTATACATGTGATTCTTTCTTAATAACTGGATTTAAACTCAGTTTTAAACTCAGAAAGTGAGTTCTATCTCACTGTACTACCATAGATTTAAATACTTACAGTGCTCTGTTTATAAAAGATGGGTTTGTTTTTAAAGCTTTCTAAAGTTTTTCATCTGAGTAAAAGAATTCAGCTTTCGTGCTGATGCACCTGAAGTGGTCTCCAGTCAGAAAAAATGCTGTGTTGCCAAATGAAGCCACTCTTTCTTCAGAACTCGTCTCCTTACAGCAGACTCTGAATAACCAACCAGGGCAGAAAATTCATGTTTCTCCTCATGTCCTGAGTGGCTGCTCAATCTCCAAAGACTACAGGTTTGCCCCTCTAATTAAAAATTGCAGCATCTTCTTCTAAGCAAGGCCTCTCCTTGTCTGAGATAAAATGATGCCTGTAAATTGCTTTATCTCTGAACCAGAAGCTGGTCCTCGTGCTATCTCTTAATCAAACCTCTGTCACTGAAACATAAATTAGGTCTAAATTGCACAGTATAAGTTTTGCTGTCCTTTAATGAATAAGAAATTACGTACATATGGGAATTTCAAAATATTGTGCTTTTCAATTTAGGTATAAATCAGATGCAAATTTTATTTCTGTTGCTGGACCTTCATTGATGGTAGGGGTGTTTTTCCTAAATATTGGGGAAGTGTTGTAATGAAACAAGTATTTCATCCTAGGTTCTAGTGTGAACAGCTGTCTCTTCTCCTCTAACTCTCCACTAAATAATTCCAAATTATCTGACTGCACTTAAATCATCTTTCAAGCTTGCATTTCTCCTTGAAGATGCCTGGCTAGTGTTCAGTGTCCTACAGAGTAAATGGTAGCATTACTATACTGCATGTGCACTAGTACCCAACTCAGGGTATTCTATGAGCTGAAAAAAAATTGTGGAATTTATTCTTTTTCTCTATAGAAGTTCAGAAAATTATTGCAAAGAATATTTCTGTGGTGTACAGAAACTGTACCTGTCTGAGAAAACAATTAATTTAAATTTGAACAGAAGACAACAGAAAAAAGGTATTTAATAATATCAGCATTGAATGGACAGCAGTTTTAACCAACTTCTCAAAGTCAGCATGACTGCACTCTGTGCTGGTGTGTCACAGGTTCTGAAAGCACCTCAGAGCGAGATTTGATGAGAATTGATTGCAGCCTTATCACTGTGGGTTTGTGATCAGATAGGAGCTAACCCCTGGCAGGTGTTTGTTTATCTGGGTTAGATAAAGCTGCAGAGCCTTTGGCACCTGGCTGCAAAAATGAGAAGATTCCTCATGGCCAGAAATGTCAGGGGGGGACAGGGGAAGTGGCAGGGTTTGTTACAGGAGAAGGAAAAGTTGAATTTTGATGTGTTTTGAGGAGGAAAAAAAAAATTTATTTGGAACACTCACATTGCTGGGGTTTTTTTGTCTATGCTTTCAACTTAAATAGGTTTAGTCCAGGTTTGCACATGGTGTGCATCCAGTATAATAATGCTCCTGTACGTTTCTGGGAATGAGTAGGAAATGGACTTGTGGAAAGGATTAATATTTGTACATTAATGGTGTGCTGACAGTGGTAAAGACTCATTAATAGAGTCAGAAAAATGGAAAGAGCTGAGAAAAAAGAAGATAAGCAACATGATAATTTTCCTGTGCATTTTTCTAGCTTCTGTCTTAAAGACTTTTGACCTCATGTCCTTTTTGTCTCTGTGATCTAATGAGGTGAAGGATGGGAGATTATGTAACATTATCAGCAGGGTGATGGAAATCTATCTCAAAATCCAGTTTCTGGCACTGCAGATTTTTAGATCATACCTGGAATTTGGTGCCCAAATTGCACAACACCAGCTATTCTCACAAGGGTGTGTTATCTACCAGAATTTAAACCTTCTTTTGGTAGGGAAAACCTAATTTAGGTAAGAGTTATCCCTTAACTCCTTATGGACAACCACATTTTCTCAGAAGTCAAAATACACTTTTATTCTGGAGAAAAATGTTATTTTCCCTTAAATAGTAATACATTAAAAACTGAACCCGTAAAAACCCAAAGATCTATTTAGATTATAAAACTTCCATTACTTTGTGTTTTAAGAGCATAAATGAAGCCGTAGAGAGCTGTACTTTATTCTGCATGAATTGTAATGCTCACAGTTGTTCATTTAATAACCCCAGCCACTAGCCAGAGATCTCTTTAAAAATAAAATAAAATCTGAGTATTTTAAAGTATCCCAAGTGTTCCGTAAATGTAATTAAAAATAAAGAATTGTAAATTAGTTCTCTACACAGAGATATTTTTTTGCCTGTTTATGAACTTTAGAAGACTAGAATTTGGTTAAATTTTATTTACATATACATAAAAATATAGCAACATGATTTCTGTAAGTGCTTACATTTTTATAAAACACCTAATAAATACTAATAAACAGTAATAAAGTAGAGGCTAAGCTGTTTTATGAATAATTGAGGCTAGAAGAATGACTCCCATCAGCCTACTCTTTATTTTTCTGAGGAAATGTCTTTTATAAAATCTAACAATACCTGAACGCACATTATTTGTGGAAGCATTACCTACTCCTGCCTGCTTGCTCCTTCCATTTCTTTCCCACACACATACAGAAAAAGTACTTTATTAATTAAACTACCACAACTCATTTGTCTTCACGTGCCAATCTCCTTTTCCAATCTCATTATATTCAGGTGCTGGATGATATCAGCTCCAAATTCCTGACATTTCATTTTGTGTCCTGTCACCAGCCATGGAGAGCAAAGGACAGCTCCTCTTGATCAATATCCCCCCAAAAAATTAAAGCAGAAGCAGATTTGGTTAACCCTGTGTTACCCATAGATGTTCTCTGGCAGTTTGTAAAAATGAGATATAAAGAATGTGTTTTCTGAGAGCAACTGTACGCGAATCTGATCCACAGAATAAAGTGCTGAGATTTCTACAGAATATCTCCTTGTGCCCTTTAGAAATACCTCAGGAGAATGTCCCAAACTGCAGTAATTTAGCAGAGATGATAGGAAATAAAAGAATGGAGGTGATCTTGTGCTGCAGGTTGTGTTGGGTGCAGCAGCTGGGGCCTCAGCACTGGTGGCCTTTGGAATGTGCAGCTGATGTAAGAGCTGAAAGAACCGAGCTGCAGGAACCAGAGTGCCCTGTGCTGAAACCTGGCTTAACCTGGATGGATAAACAGCATCCAAGTGGGTGGTGGGATTTTAGAGCATGGGATGTCCCAAAGGTGTGTGCAGAGGCTCTAAGAACACAGTGACAGTAGCCCTGCTTTGGTCACTGGTGTTTTCTGGTTTTGTCAGCCACGGCCTTTGTGAACAAGTCAGGAACCTGGCAGAATGCTTTGGGTGTTGCTGGTGCTGCCTCATGGAGCTGGATTATCTTTTACAAGTCCTTCCAGCTTTGCTGTGATGCTTTAACATAAAAACAAAATCAAAAACCCAGCTGTGTCTCCTCTCTTTGATGGCACAGCTCCAGCCACCTCCCTCCTGAGAGCAGAGGGACCTCTTGAGCTTACTCTCCCTTGGTGATTGCATTTCAGGATGCCCTGCCTTGCTGAGGCAGTGCTTTGTTTGCTGAGCAGTGATGAATGCTGTGGGTGCTTTGTTTAGGAAGTTGAATTATTAATTCATTGTACACAGAGTTATATCCCAAACAAAGCCTGGAGCTCAGAGCTCCCTGGTTAAGAGGAGGTTTATAAACAGGTTCTGCTAATCTGCAAAGATTAGCTGCTGTGTTATTAGAGGTAAATAAATACTTGACTTCAGAATTATTCTCTCTCCTTTTTAATCCAGAAGAAGGTTATAATGCCCTTTCTGACTAAGTTTTCCTCTCAGTATCTCCTCTGTGTATCTCTCCTGCCAGAATTCAAGAACTTTTTTGACAATGCTGTTTTCATGGTGACTCAGAGAACTTTAATCCATGTCCTGCAAGGTTGCAGGCCTTAGAATGAGTTTGAATCAGGTAGGGTATTAATTTCCCTGTTATCCATCATGGAAATCCTTGCTGTCATAGCTGGATGGCTTTAAAAATCACAAAAAATTACATTAAATCTCACCACACCAAGGTATCTTTCCTTCTGCATTTATTGTTTAGTTACAGGTTCAAGATTTTGTGTAATTTTAGATCATTAAGTTTGAGTAAGGCTTAAATATACCTGATGGCTGGCTAAAGTGGTTATAGGGCATTTGTGTCAATAAGGAGCAAAATGATATTACAGAACAGTGTAAGTAGAGTAAGACAGCTCAAATTGTCAATATGATGAAAATTACTCAAATAAAGCAATTAAAACCCCAATCCATTCCTAAATTGCTATTGGTTGTAAGTGCAGAGAATCCTTTTACACATTTTATTGTAGGATACCACATGATTGGGGTACTGGAGCAGAGTGTCTGGTCAATAGAGAATTATAAAAACAAATATATCATTATGCTGAAATAAATTCAAGCCCCAGTCAGAATTCTTCCAAGCTGTTAAATGGCCAGAAAAGATTGGGGGGAAAAGCTGAAATCTGAAGATGAACTCATCTTACAGCCTGCAAGTTTCTGTGCATTTCCATCATGAAGATAAAAGATATCAATTTATATATTGGAGCTTTCAGTTACACCCTGCTGTAAATGGAAACATGAAAGAAAACAAAAGAGAATATTTGTGAGGAATTCTGCAAAGATTAAAATTACCTTAATATTAACTCAGTATTTGAGCTTTAGAGTCTTGCAGAAGGATGCTTATATTGTTTAGTACAAGTACAATACTGGGATACCTTTATTAATGACATGAGGTCAAAAATAATAGACTAAAATTACCATTTCTTGCCTGATTTTTTTTTTCCTTAAATGGATTTTGGCACTGAGAGGGCTCATAGAGCAGAACTCTTAGACTGAGCCCCTGATCACTTCAGAATTTACTTATTTTTTTTCCTTAATGAAAGTTTAGTTGTTTTGATCACGCCTATTCAAACACAGAGAATGAAAAGCTTGAACCCGCAGGAATTTCAAGCAGCATCCAAATAAACGATCTATGAATTGTGCATATCACAATAAAGCTTCTATTAATATTTCTTTAAATTGAGGTGTTATAAGACACTGAAAAATCCAGAACATGGGCTATATGTGTAAAAACATGCATTTTTCACCAACTCCTGAGCTGTTTGAAAACTGTTTGCATCACTTTGGGTCTTATTATATCAAGTTTAGAGCAGAGGAGAAAAATTGCAGCCCTGTGAAAATCCAGAGGGTGGCTTCAAACCAGAAACCAAAACATGGAAATGTGCGCACCATGAGCCTCTGGGGAAGGAGCTGCTGCTGATAAATTAGCAAAACATATTTAGGAAACACAGATGCTTAATATTTTTGTTTGAGCAGTAATGTGTTTTCTGAATCATGGCATTAATTTTAGAGGCTTGATTAAGATACTTTGACAGTAATGAAACAGATTATTTGCATTTTATGCCAAATAACTGATTATTCTTACTTGTAATTTGTGTGTTGTGAGGTAAAAAACTCTTTTGATATCTGATAGCAATTTAGATTATTTAGCCTGGTTTGTTTGGTGGTACCTGTTGATTTTAGGGTGCATGGAGCTGGAAATATGAGTAGAACTTTAAGTGATATAAAGGAATAGGAGCGAAAAAAAACCCAAAAAAACCCCCCAATTATGCCATTTGTCCACTGCATCAAGGGATTTTTGTTCTATTCTTCCTACTCTTCTGCAGATCACTGGCAGAAAAATACAGAAAATTTACCCAGTCATGAAAGCTTAGAGTGTGAAAAAAGAAAATTTACTATGTGAAAGTAACACCAACAAAAAGTTGGACTTTGCTGGTTAGTCTATTAAGACAGAAAATGTAATCATCCAAAATAGAGATTACTGTGAAAATTCAATATTTTTGAGTGGTTAATGCTTTCAATTAATGGTATTAACTTGAACTCTAACCTTGGGAACGTTGTGTTTTAGCTTTCCTTCAAAACATTTGTTCCCCCACTGTTCTGCTTGTTCCTGCACTGTGACCAGTTAATATTGGGCTGCAAGAAGAGTTTCTGCTAAGAGTGTTTAAATAAGGAATAATTCTGTACCTCTTAATTTATTTTTTATGATGTATATAGAATATACTGGTCGTGGGGATTTACATTTCTTTGTACAAAATGTAGCAGCTGAAGCTTTTTGAGGCTTTTCCAGGCAGGACAGAGCCCAGCTGGACATTCTGGAAATCAGAATTTCTGTCTTGCATGGATTGGGCCTGGAGGGCATTGGAACACTTCTACAGGAAAGGGTTAAAACATTCCAGCCTGTCTGCTAGGAAAAAGAAGGAAGATATTTGGAATATTCCACTGACTTGCACTTGGAATAATAATTGGGTGTATATTCCCTGATTTGTTTGAGATGCAATAGTTTTGCGTTCGAGTAGAATTATAGGAGAAAGCTAATTAACCTTTATAAACATAATTCATTAGGCTTACGAGGCACAACAAACACTTAAGGAAAACAAGCCACTGGTAGCATGCAAAGGCTGGCACCTTCCTTTTTGTGATGTGCAGAAGAGGACCAGCTTTAAAAGATGTTTTTACGGCTGTGGCAACAGAATGAGTCAAAGCTTTATTTTGATTATGTCTGCCCATTTTTCATTATTTCTGTATAGGCTTTTTGAATCTTGATTTTCTGCTCTGAATTTGATTTTCCTGCAGTGTGGAAAAGTTGATTTATTTTAGAGCAAATTTATTTTCTGTTCACCTGGTTTACACAATGAAATCTGGGCAAATTGGATTTCACTCATAGCTCAGTCACAGGAACAAAATGATGTGCACCTCTCTTCATAATGGTCCTGAATGCATCTCCTGACATCTATTTCCCCTACACCTTCTTTATGATTTCCTCCTCATTACCTCGATCTCCTCAGCGAAGTCCAGAAAATAATATCAGTAGGTTTTATATTGTGCCACGTTCCAGGTTAAAATTGAACTCCACAGGATGTGGATGCCATAAGCAAGAATGTGGAACAGAATTTTGACTTCTGTGAATGAGCTCATTTTGGAAAACAGTCCCTTCTGTGTCCTCCTGATCCTGGTTCTTTCTCTGAGAGTTCTTCTGAGTCATGAAAATAATGGAGATGGGTTCAGAGGATGCAGATGTTTTACCCATTATATGAATTTTAAAAGAAACTAATGTAGACTGAATCATCTGTACAACTGAAATGCCGATTTTCTAATTCTTTATTGTGTTATTTCTCTTGGAATAATTTCTCTTGGCATTTAACTTTGCATCTGATGTTGCTGGAATTGAGTTTTCTTTGTATGTATCCCCTAACATGAATGTAAATATGCCATCCTGCAGGTTTGCACAAAATGACTGCATGTTTTCTGAGCCTTTAGTGCCGTTAGAGGATTTCTGTGTCAGGTGAGAAGCCTTTTTAAAAGCATTGAGAGCAATAAAAAGGAAGAAAGGCTTTTTCAGAGTATTTATTTTACTTATTAATGAAAACAGCAAGTCTCTCCTGTAGCTTTTTGTTTTGGCCTTTAACTTTTCATTAATTTCCTCTGTGAAACAAGCTTGTTCAAAGAATGAGTTCAAAACAGCCTCAGATTGCATTTAAAATTAATATATTTTTATGTTTGATGTTTAATGTAGCACTGCTATCAAAACCTTGACCTCTGCCAGGGGCGTTATCAGCCTGGCAGCTGTGTGATAATGAGGGGGGGTTGCTGAATGTACAAATTATTTGGAGAGAGAGTAATAAGATTACAGTGCTGCTCCCCAGAGCCCTCCAAGCCAGTAAATATTTAGCTGGCAAACTGAAGATTAAGAGAATTTACTGTCCCAATCCTCCTAGTGAGTCCAGGCCCATCATTCTGGTGTTGGTCAAGAGCTGCCCCAGCCAGAAACAGGAGTTTGTGTGCCCACTGATCCGTTTGGGGCTTGAGTGAACATCAGTCCCAGCTGTCCAAAATGCCTTTTGCCTGTTACTGGATGAGCACAACCACATTTAGGGGTTTGCTCTTGCCAGCTGATTTTTATCATAGCAGAGACTGCAGGGGCTGCTTGGCCTGAAGGGGATTCCCTCAGAAGAGAGGCTTTGCTGAGCCCAATTATCCAGTTTTGCATTTTCTCCTCTCTGCCACACACAAACTCTTCTGTGTGACTGCAGCAGTTTGTCTCCCCTCATGATTTTTTTTTTAATGAACTTTTCTGCTTGAGAAATTTTATTTTCTTGAGTCAGAAGAAGATACACAGCCATGTGTGGCACATTCCCAGGATCCTTTCCTTGGCTGGATTTCAAGGGGGCTGTGGAAGGAGCCAGCAAACCCTTCTGACTGAGGTTTGTGAGTGCTGTGTAATGCCTGATACCCAAACCAGCATCTGCCATCCCAAAGGTACCAGGTGTGAGAAGATGGAGCCTGAGCTCTACCTCCCCCCTTTTAGTTAATATGAGATAGGCAAAAACTCTTCCTCAGGCTCTGCTTGATGATCTCTCTGTTTCATCCCTAAAATATAAGGAAATAATCTAATTTCATAGATTAAAAATCATAGACAGTCTGTGCAGGTGTAGTGGTTCCCCAATGGTCAAAGCCGAAGGACAGAGCTCCTTTATGGTCAGAAATAATTGAGCCTTGATTCAGTCTGGCCCATGCAATGTATGATGGATTGGAGAGCACTTCTGTACCCTCTACAATCTGTTTTATGTTACAATAACTTTAAGAACTATATTTATTTTAATTTTATACTGATAGAGGCTGTATTCTGGTTCAGTTTCTTAGAAATTTACTTTATTTTGAGTGCAGCTTCTTAAATTTCAGAGGGTATGGGAAGTTCTCAAAGCACTAAAAAGCTGCTCTGATGTTGCACACTAGATTTTAGGTGAGGATGAATGGGTAGATTGCAAAAAAACCCTGTAATCTTATTTTTTTCTTTGTTTTTGTTCTTTTTCCATGTCACACTCTTTACTTCCAGATGCCCATGAACAAATAAAATGAATTAAATCAAAGGCACGAGATGCCAAATTCATTTTAATAAGAGTTCACTGAAAGCCCGAAGGTGACAAACTTCAGGAAGTGTTAGGGAGTAACTGCAAGTAGCTGCAAGCAAAAGGAAACTTGTGACTTCAATAAAGAAATCTCAGCAATATGCCCTTGGAGGAATCTATAACAACTTCTCCAAAGATTTATTCCATCACATTTTTCCAGCAGTGCCGTGCACAGGGAAGAATATTTCTGTTTGTGCTCTGCCTGTGACCAAAGCTGGACACACAAGCAGCCCTCAATTCAGATCTTTTCAGTGTGGAATTTTTTGTGGCTGTTGTGCTGGCACTGCAGCTGCTTCAAGCTGGGCATGGACCGAGTGGAAACCCCATCCTGCAGTTCTGCTGGTGTTGGATTGCATGGAAAGACAGGGGTTTGGCACGTGGAGCTGTCAGCTCTCCACATGGGCAGCTTTCATGCCCTGGTGCACATGGGATGAAGGTAAATAACAGAACTCTGTGCTGGATAGCAGAGTTGAGGGCTGGTGGAAAAGCTCAGGGCTTGTTGGTGTTGGATAAGGCTGATGTGGAGGGGCTGATGCTGAGAGGCTGCACTGGGCTGGGGGCATGGGCAGTCCCTGTCCCCCTGTGGCACCTGGCAGAGGCAATCACTGAAATCACCCAGAAACATTTAGAGGAAAAGAGCTGGAAATGAGAAACTGAGCACTCATTTTGCAGGAGTTTGTCTAGTACTAGGCATTCACCACAAAATGTATCTTATATTTTAAGAGGCTTGTTTGGTAAGCAAGAACATCAGGGCTACTCATAGATGATGTGTAATAACAGGGTTATGCTCAGCACCAAATGCTTTTATCTGCTCCACACCCAGCTCTGACTAAATGAAAGCCTTCACTTGCCTACTTTGCCTTCTATTTGAAAAACAGAATATATCTATAATAAAAAAAGATGCTCTATAACCTCTTATATCTAACTGAGGCTTTCAACAGATCAAATGTATCTCCCAAAATAAATATAAAACAGAATGTTAGTTTGTGAATCATTCTGTATTTCAACCACTTAATGTACTTCAAGCACACATACACAATCAGGACAAGAAAGCTGCCTCAGAAATTATAAGCAAATTGCAGCTCTTCGAGACATCCTATAAATTTTTTTCCCCAGCTGCATTTAAATAATAAGAGCCCTTCCTTGTGTTGGACATCCTTGTTTTCATATCTGTTTTGAAAGCATTTATGCTAAATAAGGAATTGAATAGACAGATAATTAGCAGATTGCAAAGCAGTGTCTTAACTTTCCTGGTACTCCTTAGCTGCAGAAGAGTCTTTGCAAAAAGATCTTTTCTGCATAAAACCAGTCCAGCAAGTTGGGCATGTGCCATCTAGTGATCCACACAGGAACTGGAACTTAAAATTAGATGTACACTCATGATAACCACTGAGTGAGGGCTTCTGAAATAAAATCTTTGGGCCACTAACAAATATTTGCAATTCGAAACTTGAAATTTTGAGGGTGAAATGAAATTTCTATTAAGTCTTCCTTCGTGAATTTTGGGCTTTTCAGTCAAATGTAATTTTTGGCATTTAGAAGCTTTCTGTAATGTAAGGGTCATAGAAAATACTTAAATGTTCAGTGGTCGTGGTCTGTGCTTTCACAGAATTTTGCCTGTTCCTCTTAAAGTTCTAATTGCATTCTTTTGAAGATATTTCACATTTTAAGACAGCAAAAGCAAAAAAAATAAGTAGTTTATGATAAAAAAGTAGGTTTTGACTGATAAAAACTCCTTAAACCCTATAAATAAATCTGTATTTCTTCTCTCAGACAACATTTTAAAGTAGATTTTGGTGGTTTTGGTGTTGGGCAGTGCAGGTCTGTGCTCTGTGGTGGCAGAAATGGTCATTGCACAGCCGAGGAGGAAGCTGAGCCTGCTTTGTGCCTTTTACCCCTGTGTCTTTTGGATCTCCTGGGTTCTTTCCTGCTGTCCTGCAAAATCACTGTTCTGGTAATCAAGTTTGTTCTCAGTAATCCCTAAGGCCATTGTAGTAGTAGGAAAAACTTTTCCACGTTGAGTTTCTCTCCTCTGCCCATGACCAGCAACTCCTGCAACAACTTTTCACAGTGAAAAGATTTGTCTTGGAGAAAATTTTCAGGTGCCAATTAAAGCTGGATCAATTAATGGCTTTCCTTGGGCGTTAAGCTGCATACCTGGAGTAACAGTACCTGTACTCAGGAAAGATCATTTTAACTCAGCCAATACAGTACCTTGGTGTTGAAAAGTTATTTTTTATTTTTATTTTAAAATATTTGAACTTATATACTTGAAATATATACTCAGGTAGGGCTGTTCAGCTTGGAGACTTTCCGAAGCCTTGTGGTATAAAAGTAATTTACATGGAGGAGCTATACAGGCTTTTTCTTCTGTACACTGTGAAATATTTAACTGTACAACTGTGAATTCAGTGTGAGAGGTGTGAAAGGAGTGAGAATCATTACTTACTGCAGGAGGGTTTTTATTAGGCAGGCTGCAGTTGTGCTGCTGGACAAAGTGCAGTAGATCCCTATTAACTATTTAACAGCTATCCACAACAGCAGACACCTTATAAATTAATAGACAGACTCAAAACACAAAGTGGCTGTAGAGGAAAAGTTCAGGGTAGATGAACGTCCAATTTAGTGGCTACAATTTAATATTGGATCTCACAGTTCTGGGTTTTTATCAGCAGCAGAGAACCACGTTTCTGTGGGAAATGCTGGAGATGATGCACTTCTAGGGTCTGTTTAGTATCTCATTTTACTAAATGATGAGTTTCTATTATAAAGCTCAGATATAAATTATTCAAATGAAGGATCCATCACTATTCTGCAGGGAAGGATGCTGCTGCTGCTGCAGTGTGAATGGATGGTGGAAGTGGCTGATGGAGTCAGGGTGACCTGATTGAAAACACCTGTGCTGCACCTGGCAGTGCTGAAGAAGGGATGACAGCCAGCAATTCCTGCCTGTTATTTAAGGTTAAAAGTAGGGACATTAAATTGTCAATAATTAATTACAGCTTTATTGAGGAGTTAATTATTATAGCCTTTCTGGGTGCAGGAGGCTGCATGAATCTTCCACGCTGAGGTTTAGTAATTGAGATGCAGTTTAGCATTCCCATCCTGACACAAAGCAGAGTGGAAGAAACTGCTTTCTAAACAGATATGCTGATTCCTTCCTGCATGAAAATAAATATCCTGCTCAGTTCCATTGACTACTTCCTCAGGGAAAAGGAAAGGAGTTCTTTCATCAGGAAAAGCTGAAGTCGAGCGAAATGCATTTCTGTCAGTGCTGGCTGGGATGGTTCTCAGCGCAAGAAAAAGATTAAAAGAGTACGAATATTTGAGAAAACTGAGGAAATACTGAAACTTGGGTGCTTTGTATGGGTGACATCTCCAGAATATCGCTCATCCCTGGGGAGACAAGGACTGCCTGAGGGGAAAGAGCACCCAAGGCAATCCCTATTCTGAGAATTACTCTTTTACAATCCAGAGACTCAATGGCTTCTGCAAGGATGCTGCAGCTTTAGGAAGGTCGTGATTAAAAACATTAACAAAAATTGGTGGTTGTACATCTCCCATTTGAAACAGAAAATGGTACAAAGTTGCTGCTGGCCCATGTGCTGGCTTGTCTGGAAGGGTTTAATTTGCATTTCTGTTCTTGAGCCACCAGAACCCACAGAGGTGAAAGTTCAGCCTGGCATCACTCATTGCCTAACATGAGCTTTACAGATTTTTAGTCTGGGGTTTTTCCCTAGCTTTGTTATCAAGCTGATAAATCTGT
Organism: Eopsaltria australis; assembly: GCA_034509425.1. Lineage (NCBI taxonomy): Eukaryota > Metazoa > Chordata > Aves > Passeriformes > Petroicidae > Eopsaltria > Eopsaltria australis. Next base: position 237,543 of record JAVTVJ010000234.1, read on the forward strand.
GACTTTATCACTCCATCAGTTCCACCATTACCTGAGTTACAAATATCACATAAATTAAAATCTTCTGTAGACTGCTGAAAATGATAAATAGGTAGAGGCAGGGAAAGTGAACTTGGAAGCTTCTCCTTTGGGTTACTTTCAATGATTTTTCATACATTTTGATAAGGCACTTGACTATTTCTGAATTTAGAAGCTGCTCTTAATATTTTGATTTCATGGGAATGATTGTGAGTGGATAATTTAGGTTGTAGAGATTGCTACTTTAGACTCACTTATGTCCATGGAAAGGCCTCTAATGACTTTATCATTCTGCCTAGGGTTTATTTTCCCCTTTCCAGTTCAACTCTCAAGCTGGAATGCTCTTGCTATGACTCTTTCTAAAGCAGAATTTATTTATATAAAATTTTAATTTGAGGGCAAACGTGCCCTTTTTAAGGACATCAGCAATCATCCTGCCTAGGAGACTGAATACCTGAGCCCCGAAAAAAGAAGCCTTTGGACATAATTCATCAGCTGATCGAATTTATTCTGCAAAATAGAACAATACTGGAGAATTTGTTCCTTTCTGAATGACAAAAGGAAGCCAAACAGACATTTGTTCATTGCACTAGAATTCCAACAGAAAACTTGCTAAGTTAAATTTTGAAAAGCTCTGTTCCAGAAGGAAAGCTAAAGTTCTGTTATAGTCACTTTTCCTAAGGGAAAATCTGTCCTCTAAACACACTGAAGCACCTGCACTTGCTTAGAGACTAAAGCTGGTTTAGAGGTGCTAGACTAATTTAGCAGGGAAATGTAGCTAATTTTGTTTGTAGTGAAGCATAAAATTAGATGAGACTAAGTACAAGCAAAGCTTGTTTGTTCCTTATCTCTTTTTGCCTTGATGCTTCTTCCGACCTCTGAGCAAGAGGACTTGGCTTTAGTAAAACCAAAACTTTGGAGTTTTGTGACCACAGGAAAAAATCCCCCCAGGACTGGTGAGGGAGGTTTCAATGCTGACCTAAAAATACGATAATTTTGCTGATCTGCCCCTAAAACAAAGACTTGGGGGAAAGAAGTCACCAGACATTGATGGACACGAGGCGGGTGAGCCAGAAGCTCTGAAATCCCGCTGGGGCTGTTGTGAGGAACACTCTGAAAGATGTTTGCTGGCAGAAGGTTTGCATGTGGAGTTTTAGTGAGTGTGTCACTCACAGGTGGAGGTCGTGCTGTCTAGACAGGAGGAAAATTCCAGCTGTCTATTCCTCTGCTCCTTTTTATTTGAGTTTGGTATTTTAAGCTGATCCTGAGATGCCATAAAGACAGAGATTTTAGTCTGGCCAGATAGACACAGGGCTAAATCACAGAATTAGATCAGCAGATCATAATTGTGGAGATTAAAGTTGAAATTGTATTTATGAAGAAGATCATTGCAGACAAGATTTAGAGCAAAGGAATCAGGGAGCTGAGCCTGGAGCCAGCAGAGCCCCAACGAGAGCAGTCATTCTGAGAGCCCTGAGGGTTCAATTAACCTTGACAGCCTGGAGTCTCTTAAAAGGAGCAGAACTCACGAATGAAATGCAATGAAAAATTACTACTTTTAAACTATTGGCAGTTTAAAACCTTGTCTCGACAGCAAAACCTACTCGACAGACACCTCTAAAATGCTGTGCTCTAAATGTGCTGTAAATTTATTCTTGTGGCAGGTTTATTTCTTCATTAAATATTAATGTTGGATGGGGTTTAGCATATGCATGACGTTGCTGTAAATTGAGTTAGAAATTTATCAGGTTAAGTCATGTTTGAGTGTAAAGGTCTCATTCTTGAATGTTCAGTCATGCAGCAAAGAGGGGACCTACAAATAACAGTCCTCAAAGACAAATGTAATAAATTTGAAGAGCCTGCTCTGTCTTTCAGTCTAATCATGTTAGTATCTGTTTGGGGATTTTTTTTTAAGTATTTTTTTCCTTCTTCCCAGTTCCTGTATGTTGTGCCTGATTGGGTACAATTTTCTCACCATCTTCTGTTAAAAAAGATGATTTGTAAAAGTTCTTACAGCTGTGTGATTTAGTGTATAAAAAGAGAATCTAAATTTTCAGTTCTGTCTCTCTTCTGTTTGGTGGTAAGGAAGGAGCTCTTAGCAAGTTGTACACAAATAACTGTTTTATCTTAAATGGAGAATTTTCCAGCATCTTGACATATGAACTCTTGAGCTTTTTGTGATATATACAGAGAATTACCAAATACTGACCAGATAAATGGCTCTCTGTCTCTGGGAAGAGGTTTCCTTGCCATTGGATCTATTTCTGTGCCATCCAGCTGCCATCAAATCAATGGCCCGGTGCTGCTGATATTTAATGGTTGGAGAAAGAAATGGATCAAATCCTGGAATAAGAAACAGGAGAAATAGTGCAGGGCCAATTCTCAAAGGGAGACCCCAGGAAACCTTTGGAATAGATGAAAATCTCCTCTGTGGATATGAATATTTGCCAGTAACAAGTGGCACGGCCTCATGAGCTACAGCACAATGAATATTTGGGAAGGAGAGGGGAACATTCCCAAATCCATGCATTTCCTTCTTGTCCAGCTCTGGCTGACATTTTACTGAATAAACTTTGCAGCTGGGAAATGCCCTACGGGGTGTTTGCAGAAGGAAAGGATTTTGTAACATCTTCTGGAAATCCCATCTGTGTCTCTGATAATATTCTGGAACAACTTCAGTGGCCATCCTAAGATCCAGATGGATCTGATTAAAGTCCTCCTGCTTGCTGTGGGACACTCTGGGGCCTGAAGTGAGTTGTAAGAGATCATTAGCTAAACTCAATGTGATTAATTAAATCTTCAGATTTCTAGCTTTGTGTCCTAATGTATCTTTTTAATTAAAAGGAGAAAAAAAAGGTTATTTGAATTCTCATAATTTTTAAAAGAAACGTGATTTTCATAAGTGGAAACTTTTCCCCCCTTTTTCCTGGTGCCTGGATAAAAGACAGCTAGAATAGAATAATAAGGCATTTTTGTTTATTAATTTTCTTTTACATTTGCTTTAACAGAGATTCTACCTCTTATTTTCATCAAATATGGGGGTCATTAATATATCTGAACCCCAGGGGTTTTGTGTGATCTCCCCAGACACCGATATTTAGATCTTAGTTTCTGTATTAATCAATCATGATAAATAACAGGTTCTGCTTTTGATGTTGGAAGATTTTCACTGCTCAATTATTGAAAATGTTAATACTTTATCATCTGAAAAATGCTGCATTGCTCTTCCTTTTGTTATATAAAGCCAAGAAAAGCTTATTTGATTCTTGAGGAGATTAGGAGGGCAGACAAAATCACAGATAACGACAATTTTCCCAGACAGAAAGCAGGGAGGAGGCACTTAGATGAGTCTTTTTTTTTTTTTTTTTGTAGAATGTTTGAAAAAGAGGCAGCAGGACCATGAGAAGAGTGAAATAATCACTGTTTTCATAACCTCTGGTGTAATTACACTCTGTGTGGGGCTTGTGTAAGTATCGCTTGCATTTACGCCTCGTGTGTGCATCACTCACTCCTCACCTCGTTTTTCACAAATGGCCAGAGAACAATTGATACTGGAGAGACATAACAGGCCAGAAATATCAAATTGGAAGAAAAGGAAGACAGATTATTGGTAATAATAATTGAAACAATCTTTCAGGCACTTAACATTTTGATACTCTCCTCACAATGAACGTTTCAATTGTGTGAAGCGATCGTTTCCCAACTCATCTGAGTGACAGGTGCTAACAATGAGCAATAAACACAATGATGATTAATATGTGCATCTGAGGAAGTCTTGCATGCATTATTTGCTCCTAAAGCCTGTTGATAAAATACTTGTTATTAGGATATCATGTCAATCCCGTTTCTCCATTTACTCTAAACTTTTAGTATTAAATTGGCTCCAGGCTGGGGGTGAGTCTGACACAAACAAACCCACAGTCCTGCCTGGGATGAAGGAAAAGAGAAAGATTTACCTGTGTGAATTCCTCCAAATAGACCCAGCATTTCAAAACCTCTGTCATTTCTCATGAGTGCTTTTCTTACAGCACAACTGACAAGGAGGGACATTTGGTGTCTTTCTGACCCTGAAGTAGTGACATTTATGATCTGGACATCCTCTGATTTCAGTGGTTTCCTGCTTTTGGTTCCAGAAATGAGAGAGGGAAACTGGGCATAGTTCTACAAAAAAACTCATATAAATGTATGTCTATTTTTTTCCCATTTAAGTAGGAGTTTGAACACATCACAGAGAATCTGGGCCAGACATTGTGAGTCCATAAACCACTGTTTAAATTTGCATCAATAGAATGCACTTGATTTTCTCCTGTTTTACATTTATAAGAAATGACTGATGGAAAGACTTAACTTGATATTTGTACTAAATTCTTGGTAGCATAAGAAGAAAGTCCTGATAAGGCAGAGTGTCTGGAAGGGGGAGGAAATCCCGGTACCAGTGATTTGCCATTCATTTCAGCTGTGACTACTTGATTTATCTCTATCTATTGCTGTGTTGCCATCTCATTTTTTTGTGTCTTGCCTATCAAGCCCAGCCTTTCAGCAGAAGTGTTGTTACTGGTACGTACCTGAGTGAAGGAAGCAGGTGACAAATGGAGCTTTGAGCTCAGTCATTGTGCAGCCAAACCCATTAAAAGAACAGGAAGGCCCTGTAAGAATGTTAGAGAACAGCATTTGCCACACACAATAGCTGTTATTCATCTCTTTCTTTCCTCAGCCTGTTCCTCCTGATGCTGGCACAGTGAAGAAGTGTTTTCCCATTGAGTTTTTCCTCCTCGTGGTTATCTCTGCCATCCGTGTGGAGCCAGTTCACTTTCACAAAGTCCCCTGCACCTCTCAGTGTCTGTCTGAGCAGCCTTGCTTCATTTGGAGACTAAACTTAGAACTAGTTCATTGCATGAAACAGTCGTGATAGTAATTCGTTCAGGGGAAATTGCTTTTCCAAAGGTGGAGAAGTTAATTAAGTGTGTAACAGGAGGAAGCTAAACCTTACTAATTAGCGGGAAGGGTAACGATTATGGGAGAGAACAGATGACACTTGGCTGAAGATGAACTCAAGAAATTGCTTTAGCCAAAAGCAAGTTAGAAGAGTGAATAGAAGATGAGCTTTAAGAAAGCAAAGACTCTGTCACTGTGTCCTGATGAATTACACCTCATTTATAGTGTGTCTGCTAGGTATTAATCAATAATTTGTCGGGGTGATCCTTCACTGGGAGGCTCAGACCCAGCTTTGTGTTAGAGGGAATTTCATTCCATCCTTTAGGGACGATTTGCTGAGTGAAAAGGTGGCAGCTCTTTCAGACAAGGGCAGGAATGTTTGTGGGGAATGTGGTGAGGAATCTGCAGCTCCACTGCTCTGCTCTCCAGTCCTGGGCTGCTTCTCCTCGGTGTCCATCACTCTCACCTTCGTTATTCACATCTGTCAGCAAGGTTGTCTGAAATGTTGGGTTTGTGTTTGGTCCACAGTAAATTTTTGTCCTGTGGTGTGTGATGAGAACCAGTCACCACTCACACCTCGCTTTTAACAGGGGTGTTCTAGTTAGTAGTTTTTGCTTATTGTAGCAGTAACGTAAATATTGGAGGGGACAATACTTTATTCAGTTCCCAGATTCCCCATGAAGTGATGTGCTCTCCCTACAGCAAAACCAATCTCCAAGATTTATGTGTTTCAGTAACAACTATTCCATAAAAATAATAACAATATGCTTATTTTACTGAAGTATGATAAACATTTTTCAGCATTTTCCTTCTGTCCTTTGCCCAAAGGAGCTCCATTACAAAGCTGTGTCTCAAAGTCTACATCCATCCTGCATTCCTATTTGTATAACCAGATGAGACAATTATAATGTTGACCTACATTGTTATAATGATAAATCAAATTCAAAGTGCTCACAAATACTATTTTATCTTGTCAGTGTGCAGCACCGAGGCTGTGCTGCAAGAAACTTGTGGCCTGATATTTTTAGCCATGTGACTTAAGCCTTCTTTAAGGCCAGTGCTCAAAATCCAGTGTACTGCAGGCAAATACCATCACATGTTTATGACCTTTTCTGGTTTCATTCTGTAGCCAAGGACAAATAAGTGCAGTTCACCTTTGGTTTCAATATTATTTTTTCCTTTGAAGCAGTAGGTCTGGCCTTTCATCAGTCCAGTAGCTGGTTGTATACTGCAAGCAGTTCTTTGGTCTTTTATTTGGAATTAATTGGTTGTCAATGTTCTGGAATGAATCAAAATAAAAGGGAACAAATCTTGTTTTCTTTGCTCAGTGTTTAGATTCTGACAGGAGACACTACCACTATAGGATGGAAAAAGCAGATAAAATGCTTTAAAACATTAAATTTCAGTCCTTTTTGTTCAGCAGGTGTTTTAGAAAGTTCTCTTTTAAAGCATTATCTGGTCTGGATTTAGTAAATCTTGATCTCTTCTAGATAAATAATTTTTTAAGAGAGTGATTAATAAATGCTGAAGGTGGCTCAGCCTTGTAAAGGAGAAAGAACCCCCTTAGAGTCTTCAGCATTTCAATTGCCTTGCTGAGGTGAAAAAACTTTTAGGGCAAAGTGTATAATTTAAATCTAAACCAGTTTTTTATTAGGAGAATTCCTAATGGAAGATGTTGTAAAGAAAATGGAAAAAGTAATCAGAGTATATTAATCATTTAAACTTCCTTGGAGTCTGGGGCACTATAACTTTAATTAGTGATACCAAATAAGATAAAAAGGTCCTCTGTTGGGTAGACATAAAGGATGGGGAAACTTCTGCATTCCGCCAAACATTACATATTGTCCATGTGATGCTCACTATGCCAAAACAAGGAACTTAACATGGCAAAATTAGTGCCAACCAATATGTTTTTATAATAAATGAGAGTTGAAAGTAATTTTTAAGCAGAGAAGGTTATCGAAGTTTTTATTATTCACTGAGTGTTCACGACAATTTGTATTTACTCACATCAGCTCATGTGGGCTGCTATTTATTTGCATTTCTGTAGTGCCTGGAAGTTTTCTTACTGTATAGACCATACATTTTTGTGTTGGATGGTTTATAAATAGTGACTGTATGTAGAGGAAATGATTGGGTGTATCTATGTGTGTATACATACATTTATCTGGGACGTATCTGCCATTAGTGAAGACTTGTGTGGATCTGAATTAGGTGGGTAATGGGATCGTTTGTGTTACTCCAGTCCTGGGCTTTGCTTTAGGAAACTCCTGACAGTTTTGCCTGAAGTGTTAAACAATAAACATGTTTGATGAAATAAAAAATGCTTTAGATACAAAACACTGCTGGTAAAAGTCCATGGGCCAGCATCCCCTAAAAAGGTTTATCAGATTTAGTAAAGGAGCCCGTGGCAAAAGAGGTGCAAATCTAGAAAGGATCCTAGAGAGAATCACCTGGAAAAGGGACAGAGGTCTCTGTTGTCTTAAGGAAAACTTGAGATTGGTTGAGGTTCATTTGTGTTCCAGATGAAGGGGAAAGAGCAGCTAAATTCCAGACATGTTTGAAATGAAAGTAGAAAATAGATTCCTTCTGATTTGCTACAAGCCTTTTAACTCTGTTATAGGACAAGAGTTTAAAATATCAAACTGATACCTTCTTCTTTATGCATACATGAAATTAATACTTGCAGAATTCCACACTATTTTAAAATCCTTTGCATTCATGTCTATCAAGAAAATAAGATCTAAAACATTTCTATTAGATTGTTGCCTTTTCCCCCAGCCTGGAAAAGAAACTCGAGATCATTTTAGCAAGGAGGTAGTATAAAAGGGGATCTTTATTTTGAAGGTCTTCAGGAAAGGTGTCCATAAAAGCCCAGCCCCTTCAGGGGTGAGGACATATTTATAGCTTTTAGGAAATTAGCATAATTGATTAAAAGCACCAATAAGGAGGACATGTGGTGATTCAATTCCCCCCCAGGTCCAGCCCCTTCTCTGGAGCCCCTCTCAGCACCGGCTGTACTTTGTTTATGAAAATGAACCCCAGAGTTGTTCTGGGCCTTGGCTCCCAGCAAGAACTGAGATAGGACAGGGCCTTGCACCCCCCTGGGGCTTGGAGCTCTGGAATTTGTTTTGTCTTTCTGCTTCGGGAAAGGCCATGGAAAAGTACTGGAAAAACCAGCTATGAATACAATAGGCTACAGAGCTACAAATATATGTCCAAAGAGTACAGAGAACATAGAAAAGAAAAAAGGCAGAAACCAAACAACATCAATATGATGCAATAAGAAACAGCACCACTGATTATTTTATAATTTATTTAGGGGGAAAAAAGGCAGAGGTAGGAATGAGATTAACACAATAGCCTAAATTCATCTGCAGATAATAGGACTGCACCAGGGATAAATTTGTCCCCATTTGTTTCCCAAGATTTTTACATCTGAAGCTTGAGCTCAGATCAATAGGAGAAGATACAAGATGCCCAGAAACGAGTTATAGGAGTTTGCAATGCTAAATAAAATATATTTAGATTTTTTATAAATTTTGGGATGGTGTTGTAATGTAAAACATCCTTGCAGACTATTTCATTTCTCTCCTTCTACTCGGGGCTTTTGAAGGTTACAGACATTGCTTTCAGTAAAGCTGTAGGACATAATTGAAGCTTTCTTCCACACATCACACAAGTTCTGTCTGCTGGCCAGATAAATCCTCTTTACCTGAGGCATTTGAGATATGTTTTTGTAACTGCAAAACTCAAAATTTTGAATACAAGAGGTATGTCCTATAATTGTATCTACTTCCATGTTGATTTTTCAAAATGCTATTTATCACCAGTGAACTTGACAGTCTGTCATTTTTATTTGAAACAAAGTATTTTTTTTTATTTAAATAACCAGTACAGTCACTGACACTGTAATGACTTAAAAGCAGCCACATTTCCGTAGGAAATTTGTCTGGAAAATAAGACATTGATGCTTTAGACGCAGAGAAATAGATTAAATAAAATGTCAGAGTTCTTCAGTTGTTGGTATTTACGTCCTTGGGGAGAAATCTGGAGTCCTTTGCCAGCTGGCCAGTGAAAAGTCATGGTACAGAATGATAGTCAAAAAATCCAGTGCTGGGGAAGGTATTTGAAGATTTGTGTCCACTTAATATGTGGAGATCAGAACATTTTCTTGAGAAAATGCAGTAATGTAATTTCTGTGAGATGATTCAGTGAGGTTTAGTGCTGTCCTCGGAGCCATGGCCACACAGGGCAGTGCAGAAATGTCCCTGCACCCTGTTCTGGGGTGAGCAGCATCTGCAAACCCCGTGACAATCCTCACTCTGCCTGCAGGGGCTGACATTTTCCACTGGCAACTTCTAAAATCATCCCACAAAATCTGTGTGCAAGGATTCACTGCCCAGGAGAGGAAAAAACACCAGAGCAGCTTTGCTGCTTCCTGCTCTGTCCTGCAGCCTGGAGGCAAAAATCTCCCTCAACAGGAGGAGTCCTGGCTCCTCCCTTCAGCCTTAACAGGAGTGTGTGGATTGCAGAAAAACACCACCCAACTTGGTGGGTGAGGAGATGGATATTATCTCTTATTGCTTTCAAATATACCTTTTCCAAAATGGTTGAGTGGTTTGGAAGTATTTCATATCTTATAGCTAATCTTCAGACTCTGAACACATTTGATTCTTTCCACTCTTTTAAAATTTATTGCAATGCTCCCATTGTCTTCTTGCAGCTCAGACTGAGGTCCTGGTTGAGCTGATGTGATGCTGTGCCTGAAAGGGCATAAAAAAGCAGGCAAAGAACAACTTTGCAGCTTCCTTTGATGATCCTGTGTCATGTTTAATCAGGGAAGATTGAACCAGTCACCTTGAGATTCTGAGAGCATTGTTCAATACCATTTAAAACATTGATTTTCTGTAACTATGAATCCTCTCAAGCAGTCATTAGACAGGAAGCAAGTTACCTGGGGGGTTTTTAATACAGAAAATGTTAGGAAGAGAGAAATCTAGCCTGGAGGAGGCAAGCTGGAAACTGAGGAGCAGTTTGTCAGACCTGAAGCAAAGGTATCTCCCAGGACTGGCAGGGGTGATGGTGCTCAATTGATTCTCAGAAAGAGCTGGAACAACTTTCTGACCTTACCTCACCTGACAGAAATAGTTTTTGGATGACTAAAAATGGGCAGAGTGGTTAAAGAAAAAAAAAAAATCTCTGTAGATATGAAGAGCTAAAGCATGGATCTCTTTTTGAGAGCCAGCATTAGTTGTGGATGTTTACTGCCAACAGATGTTTCAGTGTTAAGGCAACTACTTGAAAACATTGCCCAAGACTGTGTGAAGCTTTACTTCAGCAAAAAGTTCTTTTCCTTAATCCCTCTTGGTGCCTGAAAATGTTGAGCTGGAAAAGAATGGCTGTTACAGGTGTTTATTGTTGTCACTTATCCTGTGGGTAGAATGACACAGAGCAACAGCATTGTCAGGTGGTTTTTAAATTAAAACAGAGACCTAGAAAAGCAGCCATACATGCAAAAATATCAGCAGGAAAGAAAAAAAAAATCCATGTATTTTTCTATTTTCTGATGTAACTTGTATGAGCTTTCTGCTCCTGACAAGCACCACTTACCTAAATTACAGCAGAACCAGAACTTGCTGGAAGGCTGCTAATTTGAGAAAGCCCCTAAATGAAATATCTGCTGCTAGAATCAGAAGTAATTGATAGGGATATCCATGTACCTATGTCTGAGATATTGGGATTTTATATTGATCTCATCCCTGGGGTGTGAGTGTGGTCTGAATTCGGTGTTCTGAAGCACAGATCATTGATAGGAACTCCCGTGGGCTGGCAGGTTGTGCTGTGCCATGGAAAAAATGATGGAAATTACTAAAATACTGCAGTGCTGCACAATGAGAGGGTAGGTTTGAAGACTGTGCTTGGATGTACTTCAACTTTGCCTTTTACACCAAAGATGACCCAGTCTGAAACCTATTTTGGCATTGTTTTAGAGATGAAAAATGTGAACAGTTTGAGAAGCAGCAGTTCCATTTGCTCTGTCTGGCTGTGGAAATATGATGCTGTAGGGACCTTCCTGTTGGGTTGGACTGGAAGAACTGCTCTGGTGAATAGCTTCACACAATCATGCAATCCTAGGATGATTTGGGTTGGAAGGGACCTTAAAAACTGCTCTGTTTCACCCTCTGCCATGGGCAGGGACATCTCCCACTGGCCCAGGCTGCTCAGAGCTCCATCCACCCTGGCCTTGAGCTTATGGATATTTGTGGGTGTCTCAGCAGGAATTTCCTAAGGAGAATTAGCATAAACTGTGTGCTAATAGATTTGAACATTTCTGTCTCTGCAGTCAATGCTAAAATATTTCTTATTACCTCACTGTAGCAAATGGAGCCAGTTTATCAGTGTTTCTTATGTTACATTTGTCATTAATATTTGTTTTTTTCTGTCCTGCTTACTCCCCTGTAAAATCTACAGACCTTAGTAAAGATTCTACATCATAATTGACTTCTGGATTGTTGCAAATGGCATAAATTAACCTCAAGCAATTAATTTGTTAAACTTTCCAAATAATTATTTCCCCTTATCCAACATGGTTCTGGTGGTTTTACATTTGTCTTTGAGAAGATGCTCCTCTGCAGCATCTTTTGTTTGTGTGTGGCAGAACTTATTTGGGGGGGGGGGGGGGGGGGGGTGGGGGGGGAGATTAAAAAGTAATTTTAATTACTTTAGTTAATTTAGACAACTTTGGTAATACAGTTTTTTGGGGTACACTGAGCTATGACAGTGGACAGGCAAGTGTGGATATTTTCTAATTGCCTCTCTGTGATTAAGAAGCTTGAAAAGGAACTTTATAAAAGCTTCTGCTGATGCAAGATCTTTGCTTGTTGTGGGCAACGATTCCTCTGGCAGAAGAGATCTTTATTTCAGCATCACTTTATCTGCCAATGGCCTTCTCTCTGTACCTGCTTGAGAACATGCTGGAAAACTCTCTGCAAGCAACTAGAACTGACCTCAGCAGGGACTAATTGCTTCATTAGGAAAAAAGTCAAGGGATTACCAAAAAGAAAAAAATGTGAAAGAGTGCTGCAATTAGAAATGACAGCTTAAAAAAATGTTGTTGCAGTCTGATGGGAGCTTTGGCAGTGGAAAAAAGGGGCGAGTTGTAAAAGGGAAATAGTCTGTTTGGAAAATATTAGAATGAAAGGCACTGCGTGTTCTTTCCATCAAAATGAACAGCTTGGTGACAGTTGCATGATTTCATATAAACATTTCAGTTTTGTCATTGCCTTAGCTTAAACAGACACATTACAAGAAAATTGCACTCCACTATAAGATGTCAATCTGATTTATTTTTCCCCTTGTCACAGCAGGCCTTTGGTTTTTATTTACTTTGGACAGGATCAAATTTAATGTTTTTTTCCCTTGTCTTTTTTCCCCTACTTTGATATATCTCACCTTGGCTGCTGTTCTAGAGGTTGCTTTGCTGGGATATCAACTCAATAGCTCATTTTGAATAGCTGGGAATGAAGGGCCACTCATTTTTCACCTGTAAATGTATCTTAGAGAGCTCATGATTAATCTGTCATTAACTTTGATCAGCTGCTCTCAGACACACGGATATGCAGAAACCCAGAAGAGGCTCCACAAATCTCTCCATGGAGCACAAGTTTATTTGTCTTTGCTTCTGGAATGCTTTTGAGGCAACCATAAAGCATGTCTTCTTATTTTGAATAATGTTCATGGGACAGTGCTGAAGTTGAGGTGATGAAATCCACGTGTCTGGCACCTGGCTCAGTGCTTATTTTCTTGTGATTTGTCCCCCTGCATGTGTGTATCCATGAATAATATCAACATACCCCCTCCTCTACAGCAGAAACCTTTATCTAATCCATTAAAAAAAGTATTTACCAGGTATGATTCAAAAGTTGTTTCTATATTAACAAAAATCAGAAATCCATCAGTTGCTAATACTTTGAAATATTTATTATTAAATGAAATATTCATTTGAAATTAGATATATGCACACAGGCTGAGCATTTCCATTTCTCCTGTGTTATTCCTGGTTATTTTTTTTTCAAATGACCCTACACTATTCTTGTGTACATGGAATACCTGTGGCTGTTCAGTTCATCCGTTGCTTTTGTCCCTTGACACTTCACTGAGTAATTCTGGTCTAATCATCAGTGCAGCCTGTGGTAAATCCAGGTCCTGACTGCATTGCTTGGATGGAAGGTGGATGTGGGGAGAATGGAAATCAGGTAACACTGCAACCCTTCTTTCCCAACATGTCTACTTTTTGTTTGTTTGCTTCATAAAACTGGCCAAATGCTTCCTAATCATATTAAATAATTCTTGTGGTTCAGGGTTTCTATAGAAAAAAACTCATTTTCAGTGTAAACCTATTTATCTTAAGGAGAAGTGGCAAAATCTGGCCTAGATAGGAAATGAGGCTGGTACTCCTTGAATATGCAAATAGTTTTATTCCAAATATTAAGTAGATGTAAAATTATATATTTTAATAAAATAAAATGTGCAAGTTGCCCTGTTCTGTTAACAGAGAAGCTTTATCCATAACATGAACATATTGATATAAAATTTCAATGTAGACATATCAGTATGGACTGGTATGGCTAAAACACAGAAGTTTTAGCCATACCATGATGTCCAACTGTTTCAAGTATAAAGGTAATTAATAAAATTCAAGGCAGTTAATTCTACCTCAGATTGTTTTTAAAAAACGTGCATTTAGCACTGGGCTGCAGCTGTGGCAGGCACTATAGGAGAGTCACAGAGCTGTTCAACTACTTAGTAAATCTTATCTGCCAGTTGTTTCAATTTTTCATTATTATTTTAGTCCATTGCAAACAATGCTACTGAGTTGGGGTGCTGTATCTGCCACGGTGTGAGTCACAGGGAAAGCAAAGAGAATCACTTTGGTTCTGCTTCATTTCCTGCAGGGTTTATAAGTCCACTTCCAAGCAGGCACTAAAATGTTGTGTGGCATTAACTGGTTCACAGCTCCCAAGCACTTTGAGCTAAGGACAGAGCTGAACAATCCACAGACACCAAGGGACGGGCATTGACACCCAGAATACCCAAATGTGAGGGTGCAGCCTTCAGTTCACCCACAAATAGGACAGGGCTGGGGGAAAAAGGAGTCCCAGGAGTCTGATCTGGAAGGGGAGGCCCTGGCAGAGGGTGCCCAGAGAAGCTGTGGCTGCCCCTGGATCCCTGGCAGTGCCCAAGGCCAGGCTGGACAGGGCTTGGAGCAGCCTGGGACAGTGGGAGGTGTCCCTGTCCATGGAAGGGGTGGCACTGGATGAGCTTTAAGGTCCCTTCAACCCAAACCAGTCTGTGGTTCCCTGGTTTTGCTGGTGATACAAAAGGATATAAACCAGTCCATCCCTTTAGTGGCACTTGTTTGGCAAACGTGGCTCTCTCAGGGCTCTGCTCAGTCCCTCCCCTCGGGCACAGCAGCCCTGGCAGCAGGAACACAGCACTTACCTCTGTGCCTGTCTGCCCCAAGAGCACCGGGACTCTGGGCACAAATCGCACCTCATTACACAGCTCTGCCAGGGCTTTTTAGTGTAGAACTTGCCTGGGGCTCGCTGTGTCCCAAAGCTATTTCTGGGCTGCTGCAGTTTACACAGCCTCTTTTGTTCAAGGCTGTGCCTGAAACCACGGTGCAGCCCTTGCTTCTAAACAAGCCAACACCTCCTTTCTTTTTTTAACATTTCCACTTTCAGCTCTGACATTGGTACATTTTGTGGCTTCTTGGAATGAATTTTTAAGTTTTAATGTTGTTAATAGCTCAGCCTTTAATTTACCTGTGTTGCTAGAAGCAATTAATAATACCTTACTGATTCCCCATGAATAGCATAAAATATTGATGTAAGAGCAGAAGGACTATTTATACTCCTGGAATTATATCCCCTCATTTCACTTGTCTGTAACAGACAACTTTAATAAGACTGTAGGAGGAGAGTTATTTTGGGTTCTCATATATTCTCAGCCATCTCTGCTTTGTATTTGGTTTTATTCTGGAATGTTTTATCATTAGCTATTTGATATGTTTTAGTCAAAGGAGATATGTTTACAAAGAGTAAATGAATAATATTTTTTCCCCTGTTCAGTAGCAGGTGACAGGAGATGATCCTAACATGCCTCTTGTCCTGAACATCCACAGGCAGACAGAGAAGCAGAACAACTGCCTGACTTTCAGTTCAGTGAAAAGCTGAACATTCTGCACGAGAAAAGGGGGTTTTAAGTGGTTTTGGAGAGAATTTTGTGGTGGAATTTGTTAGGCACTTTAAGTCTGGAAATTAAATTCAACTTTTTTCCATAGGATAAGACTCATTTCTGTCAAAGCTTTCCAGGTAAAGACTAATTGAGGATGAGGAGAGGTGGGGTGCCCATTCTGCCAGCACTGCTGCTGAATAATAAATGCCCATTTGACAAGCAATGCTCACACATCATCCTGCAGAACAGAATGTGACTGTGGTAGGAATATTACTCAGGAAGGGAGAAGACAGATCACCTCATCACGCTGAATAAGTGATCAGAGAGGGCAAGGGGAAAGGATTACATCCCCAAGGTTTGTCCCTATTGTTCCATGGCCATAAGAAAAATGGTGTGTGCGATTCTGAGTTCTGTGCTTCTGTTCCAGAAGTATTTGTCACTAATTCTGTTTTCTTCAAATCTCCTTGGTGGATATATTTGCTATCAATACCTTTTCATATGAATATGTACATTTATTTCCCCCATCCCTGTCTGAATTACAACTGGAGTCAAACCCCAATGTTTTTCTGTACTAAGATTACTTTAGATATGAATCTGGAGCTCAGCTAAACCTGGGGACCTGAGAAGACACATTTAAGTCATAAAGAGGAAACAAGGCCCTATTATTAAACCTCTTATTGTAATGTCTGTTTGCTAAAATACTGAGGGATAATTACATCTCACAAACATCAATGAACAGGTGACAGCTGTCCAAACACTTTATTATGGTCCTCAAAATATTGCTACACTGTGAAATTAATTCAAATAAAAACACCCAAAGGAATAAGAAATGGGACTATGGAACAGCCATAATTCATATTCTTTTGTGCCAGTCTTGCATAAGAATTTTGAAAAGCCAAGAGTAGGTTTTGAAGTGTATTGCAAATTTTCATAATCTTAGTGTCAGGCCTGAGAGAAAGGGTGGTCAGTGAGGGTGGGACCAACCTGAGGCTTGTGCTCTCCTCTTCTGCACCTTCTCTGGTAACCAATTCTGTGTGTGAAATTGGAAAGTGAATTATTCTCCATGTCCCTCATTCCTCTGTGTGGAAATGGGGTTAAGAGAGTTTTTGTGTCTCACAGAGAAGTTAAATTATAAATGACTTTATAAGGTGCTCAGATTCTTCACTAAATGTGTGTGAAGTGTGAAATACACCCAGGCAGGGAGAGTTAATACTATTTTAATAATATTAAATCAGGAACCTTCCCTATCAAAGCAGGCTGAAACTGCTTATAAAAGTGGTTCTGATGTGTCATTGATTGTTACTGGTGTAATTATCATTGCTTTACATTGCCAACACACTTAAAAGAGTTTTATTTTGCCAGAAAAACAGCTCTACTGTTACTTATGATTTTTGCAAACATTAAAAGTTTTTGTGCTTTTTGAGCTTAAGGACAATGGAAAAGAATACCATTTTTATATAAATATATATTTATATATAAAAAGTGTTGTGACATTTTAAGCAATAGAGAAAGATTTCTCAATAAAGCCTTTCTAAGGAGCTCCAGGGATCCAAGAATTACATGGGATCTTATTGAATGGTGCAGGTCTTACATACATTGTTCAAAATAGAATTTCCTTCCTCTACCTCCCCCAGGAGCAGATGGTTTCAGTGTTTTCTTTCTTTGTTTTCTTGTGGATTTATGATGATTTCACTCAGTTGCCAAGGCTTGTGTGAAGATTGGAACTTGACCTTTTCCTTTAATCAGGCTTTTTCTGTTGTTTAAAAGGCAAGAAGGCACCAAACTAACTGCAACCTTGGAAAAATACTCTTCTTTTTTTTTTAACAGAGAATTATGGAGTTTATTCTCTTAAGAATTCTACAACCCAAAAATTGCGTGCTGGAGTGCCCAGCTCCCAGGATACATGGGCTGAAATCAGGAAGCCAAGCAGAAATGGGAGGAGGGCACACAGAAGGAACTGTGAAAGTGTAAATGGCAGAGAGAAGCGCAATTCCCTTGGCGAGTGATTTCCATTTCTCACCCAATATCTTTCATTTTTCAGTCCCATCTTTCAGGGAGTGAATAGGACCAAGCCCTGTGAATAGCAGGACTCCAGTGGGAGGGAAGGGTGGCACATTCCACGGATGTGGGATTTAAATCCCTTGCAGTCAAAGCCTTATTTTCTGTGTGGCAAATCTGCTCCCTCTGCAGCGCGGTTTCAGCAGTGCCTGAGCAGGGTGGGGGTTTAGGGATGATGCCTCCTGAAGAAACCTTGGGTGGGTTTGAAATCTGAAGAGCAGAAGTTGGGATCCCCTTCTCCTCACAAATTCACCAGAAGAAATTCACCATCGTAAACATTTCCATGAAAAACAAGGTCTGATGTTAGAAAAATTGCTGCACTCTGACATCCATTTGGTGACTCTAAAATTCCCTCTAAAATATAATATATGATACTCGACTCAAGTATCAGGGGACACTTGGTGAGTTCCAAACCCCAGTAAATTAATTCACCTTGTCATCCCTTTTGGGCAGAAATGCAAGAAGTGATATTTAAGTAGATTTGAAAATAGCAGCAGTATTTTTCTTCCTATTATTGCCTTACACTGCGTGTCAGATGTGATAAAGAGAGGAACATGTTGTCTGTTTGGGAGTGTGGCAATATCTTTGAACAAATCCAGATAAACTTCCGAGCTGACAAGTGAGATAGACAAGTGTCAAACCCTAATACACATCGGACCAGCAGGCAAATGTCATCTTCTGCTCATTTCCACATCACAGGTTTTGCTCTGTGCTTGGTTATTAGGAAAACAGCAGGTATATTTTTGGGGGTTTTTGACAGAGAAGTTTCGAACAGATGGATGGATTAAATTTGTCAAGTGAAATACTCCCATTTTCATTTGCTGCTATTCAGGTTCAGAGAAAGGCAAGGTGAATTTATTTTGACTTTTTTCTATAAGGAAGAAAATTTAAGGCTAAGACAAAGGTTATTTAATTAGCTGCATAATCCTTAGCAATAAAACAAGTGCTAAACAAGATAGCACCAAAAAGGTGCTAAGTCTTGAGAATGATCCAAATGAAAAATTCACATTTTTTAAGGTTTAAGAATATATAACAACATCTATTGAAAGTAACGTGGTTACTTTATAGCCTAGTTAGAAAGGCAACACCATAATATTTATAAAACAAATGAAAATGCCTATTGGAGTATTTGTAGTATTTATAGTCACAAAGCAGTGTAGATTTCAACCCAGGAATATTCTGAATTGTGTTTAGTCTTTGATTTTTCCAGATCAGCCATAGACTCTGTCAGGTCACTTTTCCCCAAACCTCTGTGATGGTTTCCAATTTTCAGCACTGTATATCCAAAGCAAAATAATAACTAGCTCTTGAAACCCAGAGAAAAACTTTGAAACAAAATTCTTGTGTTCTCTTTTAGGTTTATGAGACAGCTTTGTAATGAAATGTGCAAATCACACCAATGTATTCTGCTTTCTTTTTGGAAAATATTCCTCTTTTCCATGTACTACCTGGAAAAACTTACTGAGCTTTCAGTCAAGAATATGAGAGTTTTCAATCAAATTCAGTTTCCCCTTGAAGCAGGGATAGATTTTCACACTGATGGATCACAATTGCACTCTGAGGTTCCAAGCAGATGTTTTCCTGAATTTGTGTATTTTGCAGCATTCAGTTGTTTTCTGTGATTGTTTAATTTGTTGAAATCACACCGAAACATGATGGTAACACTTTGTTGACCTCTTTGCAAACAGAGTGTGTTTTGCATTTTACAGCATTGCACACATCAAGCTTTTTAAAAAGAGCCTGGTTTAGTTTTGATTGTGAAATGGCTTTTTTTCATTAGTACTCACTTATGTAACCTGTGTAATGTAAAATGGATTTCACAAGCAAAATGAAATAAATTAAAGAGAGCAGCTCAGAATTTTATTAGTTCATATACAGTTTGAACAGCACTTGCTGGATAAATCCTCAGCTGCAGACTGAATGTTTGTTTCTTTATGGATTACCATTTCGTTTAGAAAGCCACATAATTTAAATTAAATTTCGTGACCCAGTCATCTGTATTCACAAAGAAGAAGATCTGCAAGCCAGACTAAGAATTCCAGGCCTGAATATTTTGTGCTGGGACTGACAAAGAAACCACTTAACAGAGCCACTCTTGCAAAGCACATCCAGAGATTTCCCCAAGGTTATCCCTGTTTGCAGGCATGGAAGAACAATGCAGCCTTTAAAAAAATACACCTCTGATTACTTTTATTGCAAAATTAAAGATGATGGATTGGAAAGAGAAGAATTAGGCGTGTTGCAGGTTATAACAGATCCCCTCATTTCCCTTGAGCCATTAGGAGGGTGCACAGCAGCATTCAGTTAAATTAAAGCCTAATAAAAGTCGTAAAATACTGAACTTTTCATGACTTATTGGAAACCTTTCATTGGGGAAAACACCATAACTGCATATGTAAAATAGATCTCAGAAAGCAAATTAGGTGGTTGCTTGTGAAACAAAAGCCTGTGTGAAGCTCTCTTTAACCATTTTTTCCTGTGAATTTGAATTTGAATTTATTTCACATTGTGTCCTGTGGCCTCCTCTAATCTCCCTTTGCCACTCCTTGTGCTGTCACTGAGCTCCTATGGATGCACCTGCACCCTGTCCAAGATCTGGAAATGCCCTTGGATTTCGGGAACAGCTGAGCTGAGCTGAAGGGCAGAAAGACAAACTGGGCCAGTTGGGGATGATGCTGAACGTGGCTCTGCTCATGGACAAGGCTTGTATGGTATATATGCATATTCTAACTAAGGCTGTCCTTACCCTAGGGGTATGAGCAGGAGAATTTGAAGGCATTATGGAATTCCTGCTGCCATGAGCATGTCTGGATTAAGCTGAGCTCCAGGCTGCTCTGTGCTCTTTGCCACCCAAATTTTTTGCTGCACATCTCAGTGAGCTGTAACTGCAGGGGGAACAACCACTCACAGATATTTTTTGGATGGATCAGTGCTAAGGAAAAAAATGTGTGAGGAAAAGAACTGGAGTTGTTTTTTTGTGGCAATGTGTGTGTTTGAAGGAGCTCTGGCCAGCAGCACATTTGTTATCAGAGTGGGACGTGGATGGACTCCCTGTGGCCCCAAAGGAGGAAGCCAAAGCTCCAGACTGTGACCTCATCAGAGCAGCAGGGTCAGGTGTGAGGAGGTCACTGAGGTGTCCCCAAAGAGCCACTGCAGCTTTCAGCTGTGTGGGAGAGCCAGCTCTGAGTGAAGGCAGAGTCTGGAGGGTGAGACACCGTGTAGAGCTCACTTCAAACAGGCAGAGAGGGATTTGACTGCACACACTGCAGGTGAATGCTCTCACTGCTGGGCCCTCTGGCTGCTTCTCATGAGCTCCCCTCTTCCTGCAACAACAATCCCAGATTCACTCTGGCCTCATCTAAAAACTTTCATTTTGGTCCTGTGGTTGAATTTTTGTTTTGCAGCCCAAATACAAAAAATTCCATTTAATAGGATTGTCTGAATTGGAAAGCAAAGGTGATGCTTTGCACCCATCTCTGATACAGTTCCATGGATAACAGAGGAGTAACACTTGATGTTTAATTATATAAAAGTCATTAATTAATTTTATTTTTCATCTTCAGAGGTGATACTGAAATCTTGCAAGCCTTCTAATGAAATTCTGGTGAAGTAGATCAGAAATCTTTTTGAAAACATCAATTCTTGTGCAAACCCAGCGCTCTTTAGGTCTTATCTGCAGTTTTAGTTTCATCCATTAATGTTGTGCATGGTTTTATATTGATTACACGCTTCACTTATGGCTTTGTTTAAGATCTGTTTGGAGAAGGACAAGGCAAAAATGCAACTGGATACCTTCTCTGGATTTCCATTTCTGAAAGAAGTAGCTTGGCTCCAATCTATTGAAATCTAAATTGTGCGAGGAGCTGCTGGTTTATGCAACATCTGAGCTCCCTCAGGATGAGAAAAAGCTGAGATTAAATCCTGAGCTGCTTGTGTCCTTAATGACAGCACATGTGTGGCACTTGACAAAAATCACCAGGATGGAGGAATGTTCACAGGATCTCATAAAAGTAATTTTTGAGATTCAGTCCCATCTTGTTACTGTAGAGTAAGGCTTTTTGTGGTTGGTTATTTTTAATTTGTTTGGTTTTAAAGAGAGAAGCAGATTTGACCATTAGCCTTTCAATCACTGGCAGAAAATTTCAATGAAATTAAGTTGATGTTTCTATCTTGACCATCACTCCTAAACACCTCAGTATTTTTAAGCAACTCTACATCAGTTTTTAAAGGCAAGAAATTCTGTTCCTTAGTGAATTTCAGTGGGTTGGCTTCATTTCTAAATTAGAGGTGTTAATTTAGATTTTGATCACATTTTGCTATTGATTCTTTGCAACAAAAATGAAGATTTCCTGCGAATACCTCAAGAAAGCAAAGGAATGCTTGTCTGCTGCAACTGTGCCAGTGTGTAATGTAGTGTTTTGATGTTAAAATGAGGAGTGCTAATCCCTCCCAGAGACTCCTTAATCTGCTTGAGAGGCAGGAGTTTCCCCTTAGAATTGTGTGAAATTTAGAACTGTGTGCAGCACTGGTTTGAGCCTGTGTTAAATTCTTGTCACATCCTCGCCCAAGGACATTGTTTTGAGAGTTACTGGAGAGTCCACAGAAATTTTAAGTTGGAATTGCCCTGAAAAATGTAACTAGTCTGTGAGAGGCAGAGGGTAGGAGGATCAGTTGTATCTAAATAATTTCTGAAAGGTATCAATTTGCTGTTTTCAAAAAAAAAATCAATTAAATATTGTAGTTTTGTTGGGTTTTTTTCTATGTAACCTATTCCAAGGCTTACCAAACCTCAGAATCACCAAGGTGTCCCCAACACCCAACTCTGGTGCACATAAAGCTGATTCTGTGTAGTCTTAATAAGGTTGATATATAGTAAAATCAGTTACAAACCTGTTACTGGTGGCATTTTAAATACTGGAAGATTGTTTTTATGTTTATGTGAACAAAGAGCCAAGAGTTCTTTCAAAATTTTCATGGTGACTGTAGCTGAAATTTTCCAGTGTTCTACTTGTCCTTAAACTTTAAGTGGACTCAGTTTGGTGACACTGAGACTATAAAAAAAAATTATCTACAGATAAACCCAAAGTTGTGAATAGATGTTATTTTTTCCTTGTTAAAACCTTGCCAAGGTGTGTTCAAAGTGCTGAATAGATTATTGTGGTAACTTCCCCAGATGGGTTCTGTAGATTAAATTGCAGTTTCCTGATTACTCTCTGCCCTCTCACTCAATACCAGGTTTGACCTTCTCCAGTCTCCTGTACCCAGATTTCCTTTCCCCACCCTGAGAGACATCGATCTGCTCTGCACAACCTGGACACCTCTTTCTGCCTAATGGACCTGCTCACTTCTAAAGAACATTTTTATGGTTGATTCTGAATATATTCAGTGACTTGGCTTCATCTGCCTTGTTAAAATCATCACATGATGTTGTCTGGGATAACATCTATGTTCAGTTGAGTCCCAAGTACCATAAATAGTGAGTTTTCAGTAAAATTGTGTGTCAGAAAAACGTGATTCTGCTTTTTTGGCACAGAGGAGAGCAAGGTTTAACGCTGCCTCTTTACACAAATCCCAGGCCCCATAATTCTTTTGTCAGCCTGCTTTATAAAATAGATGGGCAGTTGCCAGCATGGCAGATCAGAGGAGTAAATATTTAATCTTTTAGAGACTCTGCTCCTTAGGATCTACAATCAAATGATAAAGTCACTTATTTTTGCTTTGAATGGCGAGTTCCTTAATGGTGAATGTCAGGAGATGGAGTCTGGAGAGGAGATGAGAAGGAGCAGGCAGGAATAAAGCAAGGACAGGATTAATATATGGAAGTTTGATGAAGGTAGCACAAGGCAGGGGACAGCTTTGCTTCTCTCTGTGATACACAAAAATGAAATTAAAATGCACTTATATGCAGGTTATGAATTACACGCCCAGCAAGGGTAAAAACAAAATTCCGTATATTCTCTTGATGTCTGTGCTTTCCTGACAAAACTCACTTTTGTCATTCCTAATTCCCACTGATTTGGTAATAAAAGCAGGTCTCAAAAGGCCACTTAGTGCCTGTTCTACAGCCTTTGCATTTGCATGTGTGGATGTTGTGTATGGCTGAGCACACACGAGATGAGCATTTTTATTTTTAGTGTTTGCATAACAAAGCTGGCCAGTGCCCCTTTTCTTCCTGGGGAAGAACACTTGCTTGGACTGAGAGGAAAAAACAGAGTTTTTTGCATTTACATCCCCAAATGTTCATGAATTCCCTGCTGAAGCATTTGTGGGGCAGGAATCATATCTGGGCAGGAATCATATCTGGGCAGAAAAGGGCACGAGGGTCTAAGCAGTAATGGCAATGTGGGGGCTGTTTCCATGTGCCTCATAGTGGGAAATAATAACAAAAAAGGCTAAAGAAATTCCTCCTGTCAGGCTAATAAGGGCAGAAGGATCTCCCAGTCTCTGGTGAAGGGATCCTGTTTATAACTGGGATGTGATGGATACATGGACTCAGTGCTCCATTCCACCAGGGAGATAACTCCAATAAAAAAGCCTGACCCTGCAGAGCTCCTGAAAGCTCATTTGCCTGAAGAAAGAAGATCTGGTCAGTAAACAGAGATCTTCCTTAGCATTTAGCTAACCAAGTTAATTCATTAAGGCGAGAAGGGGTGTGTGGAACAGAAAAGCAGAGTTAATTTAACGACAGCTCTCCCAGCATTAAGTGTTTGCAGCCTGCACACGGGCAGATGTTATGAGAGTCTACCAAAGCACTGCTGAGAATCAGTTCAGTTCCTGAAAATTTCCATCTCATTAAATTTCTATGTATGGAAAGCAATTTCTTCACTGTAGATAATAATTTTATTAACACAGCTATTAGCACTACAGACTCTGACAAGGAACCCAGAGTGTTAAAGGACATTTGCTAAAAATAAGCAAATTTACATATGTTATAATCAACTCGTGACTAATCCTTCTTGAACATTAGAGAAAGGAAAAAGAACTCCAAATCACAAAAAATTAAATTGAAATAAAGGAATAAAAGACCTAACTAGAAAAAGCCCACGCTTATTGATGGCAATAAGATTTTCATGCAATTGTTTTGGCAAAAAACTGGAGATAAGTGTGGGACAGTAAAGATTGGTGGGAACAGCTTTCAAGTAGCCTGGGTGCTGTATATAGAATACATATTAGTGAGCAGTGATTACAAGGAGAGAGCTTGAGGGGACCAACTTCCAGAGATAAAATTAAAATAATGAAAGAAATCAAATGACCCTATTAGTGTCAACACAGGGAGAGCAGGTAAGTATTGATATCTTGAACTACTCACAGATTTGTTTTCTGCCCCACCTCATATCAGGGGTTTCAAATACAGGTCCAGTCAAGCAAGCCAGGTGTTGGCAATATGACCTAGGACTTGTGCACCTGTTTTTATTTGTAGAGGAATTGCTTTCAAATGTGTGCCTTTACATTTTCAATGCAATAGGAATATTTGCTCTACTTTAAAATTCCTGTGAGTCTCTGTTCCCTACTCCTGCATGTGCTGCCAAATGAAAAAAGTGCAGTTAGCAAATGCATTTCCCATTTAGTCTCACGTGCTTAACACTTTGTAGCAGTGCATTTTCAAGTCATAAAACAATGGTCAAATATTGTGGCTGTAGGTGTTGACATTTGTTGTTATTAAAATTCAAGAACTGCACACAGAAGCAGCTCAGAGTGGGGACAGCAAGAGGACACAGAAGATAAAAACAACAAGCATAACGTGCTTTTTTCCAATTCTGACCAAAATAAACAATGCTTTTTCTTTTTTCCTGAAAAATTTTAGGAATTCAAAGCTGGTTGCTCAGAAATTGTTCTTTCTGATATGTGAGAAATGCAATGAAATGACTCTGTGTGTTTGTTTATACCTATATATACACACATATGCACACACACAAACACAAAGTCTCCCAAATACACATTCACAGGGTGCTAACAACCTAGGCTAAATAAAAAGCAAGGAAATACAAAATTCAAGCTGTTTGCTTTGCCTTATCTATTTCCATTATGCATGGTAAATATTGCAGATCATATGGTCTATAAAATCACACGCTGTTTGGAGACTCTGCCACAACAGGGGACTCTGAGGATGGATGCAGTAGCTGCTCTGAGTTTTCCACACTTTTTTTATTTAGTTGGACTTCTCGTGATATCTGGGTTTATTTTTTGCATGTGAAGTTCCTTTATTTCCTGTGGTTTTCAATTTACAAAAAAAAAGAAAACAACCCAAACAAGAAACACAAACCCAAAATATGTTGAGGGAGGGCAGGCAGCATATGGGAACCTTGAGGTTTTTCTTTTAGGATGTCTGAGTTTTAAAGGAAATGGAATGCAGCAGTGAATAATAGTGGGTGATTAGATAAAGAGGTTTGATATTGCTCTTGCTGGGAGCTGCTGCCTGCTCAGAGTTTGGGTCTCAGAGAGAACTTTTGAGTTCCCAAGCTCCAGGCCAGCTCAAGTCCAGGGGCAGCTCAAGGCTTTCCTCACTAAAGCATTTAGGCTTTAACTGATCATCCAAAATTTCACATGAGAACTGTGTTGAAAAAGGGAAAATAAATTTTCAGGAAGTTAAACATATAAAACTATTCCCTGAAATTCAGTTTGGATAGGTGAATAGGTGGACAGCCACATGTAAGGTAGAAGCAAGAACTT
The DNA here is from genome assembly GCA_034509425.1 of Eopsaltria australis. Lineage (NCBI taxonomy): Eukaryota > Metazoa > Chordata > Aves > Passeriformes > Petroicidae > Eopsaltria > Eopsaltria australis. The sequence continues at coordinate 263,463 of JAVTVJ010000234.1, forward strand.
TCTCTTGCTGAATGTTTATTTAATACTCCCAAACCAACACAAACAGTCACTTTCCCCACCCAAGATGAAATTATTGTCTCTCTGCCTGGAGAAATGTTGATATTATTGGAGGGGATCTATGTATTGGGTTTTCAAATGATTTTATGGTCAAGTTTTGATTTAAAGCAAGAAGCTATTGTAAATTGTGGTGAGTTAATGCCAGCATTTATCTCCAGGAGAGGAGAACTGTTCAAAAAGGGGATTTCATTTGCTGTGTTAGACGTGTTGTATCATGTAGCATTAATTCTGTCTGATAATGGGTCATAATGTTTCTAGGCAGAGTTAATAAGATTATGATGCAAAAGTAGGACTCTCCTTTGGTTGGTTAATTACCTTCTGCTATTATTTTAATTTTATTATCCTAAATTCAGATTAGAATTACCACTGAGCAATACAATGAGATAGTATAGGATATTTTTTGAGGTTCTTTGTGAATGGGCTGAGTGCCTCTGCACCCATAGCAGAGACCATAATTCGTGGGCAACCAGATCAGCTCCTCTGGCTCTGCTTGTGGTGAAACCAGAAACTGTGTCCCCAGCTGGTTCCTACAGTCTGCTCTGAGAAGCTGAGTCCTGGTGATTTTACCACTTGAGACTCATCTCCAACTGGCCCAGTTTGCAAAGTCCCCTCTGGGAGAAAATTGAGATTTTCCCTGGGGTTCATTGGCTCACTCGGGCCAGCACCTGTCGGGATCTGAAATCCAACCTGCACCCCCCAGGAGGGTTCAGCTAATAAATGCATTCTATTTTAGATGGGGTTGATGGTTCCTAAATAAAGCTGAGGTTTTGACTTTGCTTTTTGTTCCTGTAGATCTGTTAGAAAAGCTGAATTTGATACTTTGTTTGCTGTGAGCTGGGCCAGAGGACAGTTCATTTCCAGATGAACACGTGCCAGACAGACACCTAACATGTCAAAAGTTCCTCTTGTCGTGCTTGTGCTTTGTTGAACATTAATTTCTCTTAAAATATTGATATTTAGTATGTTACTATGCTATGTTCAACAGAAGAGGAAAAGAAACTATGAAAATTATGAGAAATAAAAGATCATTGCCTTACAGCACAGTGAAAATCAGAAGAGTTCTCAATATATGTCACTAAGACTGGCAATCTCAAGAGAGGGTTTTTTAATTGAAATGATTTTATTTTATTGTAATGAATCAATACTAGAAGTTGCTACAGTTACATTTAATGTTATGTATTACAGGAGAAGGAGACATCTATTTTCTATGGCTGAATTCAGCTTATCACCACTACACACCTTTTAAAAATTCCTGTGGTTCCCCCTCAATCTGTAAGGCTCTGTTCTATTACTTATAAAAATACAGAAACTCCTACACATAAATTAAGAAATAGTTTGGTTTTCTCTGTCTTATGACTCTCCTTTTCCTAGTAAAAGTATCTGCATATTCAATTTTCTTCTGAACTCTCCAACACTGCACAGGCAAACCCAACAAAGGGATTTTCAGTGTTAGTTTCAGTGACTTCAAAAGCATTATGTCAAATATGCACTGAGTCCTTTACAAACAGCTAAGCACAGACAACCTTTCTTTCAGGGCTGCTTTGAGGCTGAAAGTAATGAGTTCTGTTCCTCCTGCTGCTGCTGAAGGGGTGAGAATGGCACTGGCTGCACACTCAGCTGCTGGAGGGAGGGAGCACTGCCACTGAGCCAGGATGGGAGCAGATTCTGCAGGAATTTGAAATGGAGCAAAGATGTTTTTGCAATGTTCTGTGTGTTGTGTTTACATTGCCTCTGTAAAAAAACTTCATGGGGGTTGAGGAATGGCCAGGAAGTATTATAGTTCGTTTTTCAGATTTTATCTGGTTCAAGAGCTGAAGTGGTCTTCTTGCAGATTTAGTATTTCAAATATTTCAAGAGCAGCCCTGCTGAGAGGGACTTGGGGAAGAGACTGGACATGTCCTGGCCATGTGCACTCACAGCCCAAAACCCACTCATGGCCTGGGCTGTGCCTAAAAATGTGTGGGCATCAGGGAGGGCGGATTGTGTCCCTTTCACAAGGGTGTGTAGGGATGGGAGAAGGGGGAATGTTGTTAAATTGAAAGACAGCAGGTTTAGATTAGATATTAGGAAGAAATTATTCCCTATGAGGGTAGGAAGGGCTGGCACAGGATGCCCAGAGAAGTTGTGGCTGCCCCTGGATCCCTGGGAGTGTCCAAGGCCAGGTTGAACAGGGGTTGGAAGGTCATGGCTTTGATTGGAATCAGGTCAGCTTTAAGGTCCCTTTCAAACGAGGCCATTCCGTGGTTCATTCTGTGATTCTGTATTTCAGCAAATGTTAAAAATAGGACATTTCCCAGCATGTTCCCTACAGGCAAACCACCAGTGCTGGTTCACAGTTCAGATCAGCAGTCTTCATGCAAATCTTGGACAAGTTGTGCTCGGAAGTATCAACAGCTGCTTTCAAAGCAGAGTTAAAGCCCAGCTCAGAAGAACAGCACTGAATGTTCACACAGAAAGTATGAAAAGAAGGGTTTCTCTTTGCAAGAAGTTCCTGCATTTCATCCAACACAGGGTTCATCAAGGCTTTTGATCTGTGACAATGATGACATCTACAGAGGGATGGGATCACACATAAGTTATCCTGAAGAGTAAAAGTCAGTGATGCTGATCAGGGCATCCTCTTAAATATGGAATTACAGCAGATGCAGCTTCAAAGGAAAGTGGGGTAAATGTTTGCTGGTGGTTTTGCATGAGGACAATGATGCTGAAGGCTGGAGGCTCAGCTGGCAATCCCAGCTCTGCTTCTGGATGAGTGGTGGAGAGAACAAAGTGATCTCAAGCACTGGTATTGTATTTGCCTACATTCCAGTTTCTGTTAATGCCACTTATGATAAGACTGCAGCATTTGCTCAGCCTTTATTAAGTTGATAAAAGCCTGTTCTTTCTTTGATGGTGCCACTAGAAACAAAGATCATCTCACCTTCCCTTGGAAAGCAACGTGAACAACATTACTAGAGGTTTTCTTACAATGAGCCAGAAGTAAAAATCAGCAATGACCTCGTGTGTAAAAGCAGGAGTTGGTTTTCTGAGTCTTGGTCCTATTTTTGAGTGGCATCCTGTGAAATGAAAAGGGAGATTCTTGTAAAAGGAAGGATGGTGGGTGTCACTGTGAGCATTTGCTGAAGATTTGGAGTCACAATTCTGGATATGTAAATTCTGTGAGAAATCCAGGGATACAGATGCTGACTGAAATATTACACTGCTAAGGATGCCTTAATCAAACCCTAAATTACTTTTAATCTCTTCACTTGAAGAGATGGAATCTACTACAAGGGAAGCAAATAGGCAGATTTTTTTAAACACAATTTTAAAAAAAGGTCTAAACCTAGAGATTTGCAAGTGGAAATGAGGTCAATCCAGCATTTTCCATGAACAGATTTATGGATGTTGGATATTTTGCCCACCTATCTTGTTTCCAGACAGTAAAGAACAGCACATAAATTTCACAACCATGACTAATTATAGTTTATTCTAAGAATAGCTTTGATTATTTCCCCTCCCATTATTAATATGTTCTCACTGCCCCTAGAACTGAGAGTGTTGCTTGTGTATCACGGCTGTTATAATGATGATGGCAGACATTTACAAAAGAGAAGCTATTTTTCCTACTAATACACAGATTTTTCTGGGGTGAACAAATTCCGGCAGCATCTTCATTCCAGCTGGAGCCCCCCTGCAGTCTGTCACATCATTCAAAGGCAAAGTTACTTATTTATACTTGGCTCAACAATGCTCCAGGCAAGATCCAAACCTGGGCTGGGTGTGCCCAGCGAGCGTCGATTCTGCGTCACTCTCTCAGAAGTGCAATTCGCGTTTCTTGTTTATGTACAAAACCTCATGGATGCTCCATGGTGGAAATTGCTTCTCTACATCAAAAAGAGGCTCTTTCTGCTCTTTTGGCTGCTGGTTTGATCCGGGGCTGTACCTGTTGAGGGGCTGCTCCAGCCACTGGAGGGGCAGCAGGGTGTGCAGGAAGAGGGGAGCAGACAGAGCCATCAATGTTGGTGACTCCTGATGCTCATCAGCACCTTCCTCCTGCCTGAGGGGCACATCCCAGGTGATTAAACAACCAGCATCTCATCCTGAGGAATATCCATCCCCCAGCAGCCCCTCAGAACTCTGCAGAGGTGCCTGTCCCACCCTCAGAGGAAACACAAATGAATCCTCGGTCCCTGTGTGGGCTGACGCCTTTCAAGCCTTTCACTTGTCTCAATTACTGCGTCATCATAAAATGCTGATTTTCCTTTTGGTCTTAAATGAAGCTGACACAGCAGTGGATCTTCAAATGGGTTATTGTGTATTCCCAAGTTTAGGAGGGGGAGAATGGATTGACAGGTCCCTTAGCAGAGATGGGTTTATTTGCTATGTTTAGCATCACCCTTTAAAATTTACCCGAAGCATGTTTTAAAATTTTAGACTATTTGTTAAAAAATTCATCAGGCAGAACTCTAAATCCAAAACATAAATAGATTTTGGACAGGCATGAATCAAACTGCTTTTATCAGCAGCATACTGGGCAATATAAGCAAATTGTTTTTTATATGTTTCTGATTATACACCAGTGTTGGTGACATCTCCCATAATATTAATTACAAACCACAGACAGTCTTAGACTGACTTTGCTGTTCTTACTCTGAGAGCAGAAAATGCAGCTTACTTGTACAGTAAGATAATATAGAAATCACAGTCATCTATTCTCAAAAATGCACAATTCAGGGTTTAATTTAAGAAGAAAAATTAGCCCTTTTTATCTGTGTTTCCTAATTGCTCAAAGCTGTGAGTCTCATCCTGCCAGTATGAAAATCCAGGTTTAAAAGGAGGGAAAACATTTATAGAGAATAAACTAGCTCAGGAAAAGAAAAAAAGAGGGCTAAGATTTATTTATGTCTTTATATTGTTTTTTACAAATTTGCTTTTAAAGTGATTTTTAAAGTAATGTAACAACAGTTAGTGAAGTCCTAGAATTGTCTTACTTCATTGTGCAAACTACGGCATAAAATTAGTGAAGATGGGAAAAGTGGGGTTTTCATCTTGAAATTATTGTCTCAACTGAGAGCTTTTAGTAAAACACAGAATGAAAATTAAAGGTCCTTGGAGATGTGTTGGAGTTATGGTTGAGCCCCAGGGCTGCTGTACAAATAGCATCCCACCAGAGTCTCATGTATACGTTATAAGCTATATGCACCTCTGAAAATGAGGTGGAATAAGAAAATTTTCAATTTTTCTCATATTTCTGCTGGTGGGAAATTGTTATTTAGAGGCCTTTATATCCTTTTGGTGCTTTCTAGTGTGGAGGAATCATTCAGGTCAAGACCATCCTCCACAGAGCAGAAGGGATGGGATAAATTTCCTGAATATTTGTGCTGATAAAGCAGTTGCTAATTAAAAACCCAACAAATAAATCCCCTGTATTTTCCTGCATAGTGGCTGCTGGTATTTAATAGTGTAATTATTAATTCTATAACACATTCTGAACTTTAGAGTGCTCCTGCTTCCCTCAGGCACAGAAATCACTCTGTGGCTTCGCATCCTCCTTTTTCTGGGGTATCTGTGCAATTTCTTGATTTTTATTTAGTTTACAAAGACATTGATTGCAGAATGTGCGACTAAAAATAGACATTTCTGAGAACACTTCTGTCAAAACATTGTGAGAAAGCTGCTACCCAGATAAATCAGTTACTTTACTGATTTTCTCCTCTAAAACTTTCTGTCTTTGCGTGTTTGCTGAAAGACTCAGGAGTGAAATGGTTTTTATTCAAATTACACAGAGCAAGGCTGGCAGCTCCACAGGCCTTCCCAAATCATCCAAATCGTGCAGGAAAAAACCCTGTGAAGATTAAACATCTCTGAGGTAAAATCTAAAGCAGCAATTTTTCATCCCATTTCAGGAAATTGGTCCCTTAATAGATTAATTATGGAGATTAATAATTTTAGTTCTCTAAGTTATATTCAGTAAATAGTTGTGGACAAGATCCTTTCTCTTTAGTTAAAATATGGCGTAACTTAGGATTTAAAAGAGTTTCATTATCAAAAGAACAGTGGATATTTCATTATTTAAATAAGACATTTTGGGTTGTTTATTTTCTGTCAGCAGAAGAAATAAAATCTGGTTTTCTTTGGCTCAAATATATATATACATATATAATTTTATTTTTTCTTTCTGGTCTGTCTTTTCTTTGGCTCAGATATATATATCTGTGTGTGTGTATATATGTAGTATATATAATTTTTTTTTTCCTTTCTGGTCTGTCTGCAAACTAAGAAAAATGTTATTTTCCTGACTTTACTGTGGAGTTTTTATTCCCATGGCTGTTCCCTGACCCATTGTCTTTGGCTGAGGGTGCCAAACACAGGCCCCAGCTCTCATCCAGATTTTTTTGCAGTGCAGACATCCCTCACTGAAAATTGGATGATGCCATCAAAGCAACTTCAGGCCATCAGAAGGGATTTCTCAGGCCTCCTTTATGGGGCCATATCTCCTATTTCAGAGCTTCCCGAGGAGGGAACGGCTCCATCAGTCTGGTCGATACCACAATGCCCTGTAAGGAAATACAGCTGCACAAAGGAGTCTCTCTGTGTTTAGCAGGTGTTTATTTTTCCCTTCTGTGACAGCAGCTCGTTAGTAGCTCTGGAGTCAATGAAATTAGAGCACTGTCAGCCCAGCAGAGCTAAATGGGGTTTGTCTCTAATGCTGGGACACTGAAAGTCTTTATCCTACAGAGCTCCTTCAAAGGCACGATTCGAGCTTGCCAGCAGAGATGTTTCACTTGTTCGAGCTGCTATCCTGGAGATTCAAGGGGCATATTAGAAAAATATGTTATAGAAAAGTGATCTCAGTGATGGCTGAAAGTTAGCAACAACAATGTAGACGTTCTTAATGCCTGCTAAGAGCTGAGGAGTAAGTTTGGTTTGTTTTTGTAGCTTAAAGGTCAGGAAAGGAATTGTTTGAGGATAAGGGTGACATTACTCATGTTGCTGCTCAGTAACTCCTCACCTCTATTGTTAATTCCTGCTTAAATTATTTCTACACCAGAGTCTGCTGAGATGTTCTTTCTGCAAAAGACTTTCGAACTCTGTGTTCTACCAGGCTGTTTAAGGGAAAAGAATATTTGCCAGTTCTAAATATGTGTTTTCATTCTTTGTTCTCACAATGAACAGGTAAAGTACAGTGAGTGCTCATCATTTTCATGCTAGATTTGTAATTAACTTTTGGAGGTCATCACTAAAAGGAGGTTAAATTACTGTTTCCATTGAGTGCTGTGCTCAAATTTTGGCTGCAACTCCAGGCTCAGCTTTTGTGTGCACTGTGCAGTGGCAAATAGAAAATTAAGCCTGGAATGTTGTCGAGAGCACTGCTAAAACTTCCTTTGACTTTCAAAAGAGCAGTATCAGAACTCCAGCACACTCTGTGTGTGATTAGGAGCTGCAGTGTCAATGTTAAAGGATAAACTGTTAGACAAAATTCATCAGTTGCACTCGATTACGTGCGTCAGGAATCTAAAAAAGGCTCCAAATAGAACGTGTAATTTAGCTCTGAATGGCAGTCTCTATGCCCCAATACAGCTCAGGATCTGTCTGCAATGATTACTTAATGTGACTTTGTGCTCTATTCTGAAAGATCCCCTGGACCTTTCAGAAGCTGCTATTGCCAGTGTCAGTGCTGAGCAGTGCCACAGTCTGGGTTTGGAGTCATTTCAGTTCCACATCCTGACACGTTCCTTCAGTGGTTCCCGTTTTGGATCAAGGTGGAAATAAAAGTGCAATGTTTCCTGGCAAAAAGGACTGCTGCCTTCAGCTCCTTCACTCTGGCTTCTGCTATTCCAGTTATTCCACAAAGTGCATTCACCACATGCTCAAATTCATGTAATTGTGTAAATTGACGCAAAGTGAGCAGATTCTACAAAGGGCAGAAAGGGAGTCACTGATAAAAAGCAGAAGGAAGGAAACCAAGAGAATAAAAGAGAGCCTATTTTGTGTATTTTGCTTTTCCACATGCATTATAATTGTCTGTTCCCACATGATATGAATTATTCACTTCTATTATTATGCCAGACCTGTGGGAACACTCTCATTTACCATTGGTGCATACATTGTTACCAACCTACACGTTCTGCTTGACTTAGCCAGAATCTGCAGCTGAGTTTGATTCAGCAATTCCTCTGTCAGAGCTGCTAATAAACCTATAGACCATCACTGTAATAAAACAATTGCTGGTTCTGGTAGGCTGCTTCCAAGTGAATCCTGGAAAGTCTGACTGTATGTATTTAAAGAGAAAGAAAGTGGAAAAAGAAAAAAATCTTTCAAGAATCAAAGGAAATGATTGACAGTAGTAGAAGGCAGCGATCTTTCAGGCCTTGTTTTATACCTCTAAGATAATTATGTTTCTTTGTATTGTGTGCCCTCCCTTTTTTAAAGTGAAAAATCTCCTGTTGTTGTGGAGGTGAATCAGTACTGTACCATTTTTGTTCAGCAAAAAAACCCCGAGTTAATTTATTTTTATATAAAAAGTCTGTGAAGGTAGCTGTAGGATTTCTTTGTGGGCAGAAGTGATCTTTTTACTGAACTACTGTTGCAAACATTCACTTCTCTAATAATGAGAATGTATTTGCACACTCACAATTAGCAAAGCAGCACACAGAAAAAAGCAAAAAACACAAGGAGACAGATTTAAAATTGCTTTAGAAAAAGTTGTAATTTCTTCAGGCTGCAGCATGCATTTGTTTAAAAGTATTTAAAATGGTGGCACTACTTTTTTGGCTTAGGTGGAGAGTGGTCTCTGTGTGTATAATGCATGTGAGGCTTTTTCTGAATAACTGGTGCTTTTTTACTGGAAGAAATAGAATTTAAAAATGATAAATATTTTAAATAGGTGATAAAACCACACTATTAAAAACAATGAATTCCCTGGGAAACCTCTGCCGCTTTTGAAAATGTAAATGATTTCAGTTTGTCTTTGAACCCTGTGAAGGAAAAGGTTTGCAAAGTTGTAAATATTGTGTGCAAATGGTAATGTCAGAGATGTTTCATGTTGGGGCTTTCACTTGTTTCTATCCTAAGATAAAGTGACTAACATTACAGCTTGGAGATGTGGGAGTGCAGGGCTGGGAAAGGGAGGACTTGGTGAGAAAATGAGAGTTTCAGATTTTAGGATGATGAGGAGCATCTGATGGTATTTTCACTCCTAATCTCGTGCTGTTGGGCAGGACTCTGAGCTGGATGTTCTTCAAGGAGTCTGTAAGCATTTGTACTTCATTCTCTGCACCCGTGCACTGTAGTAGCAGCCTGGCTCAAAAACTTCTCTAGAGATCCCAAAAAGTGCCAGGTCTGCCTGGGAGTCACCAGCTCACAGCAGGATCCAGAACCAGGTACTTTCTGGAAGCAGAGTCAGATATATTCCAATTAAATATGTGTATAATAACTTCGGGTTTAGAGGAAGGGAATTAGTGAGTCCTTAGTGTGCACGTAGACATCCTTTTAGTCAAGACACCTTCTGTGAATTAGCATAAGAATTATGCAGATAAGCTCTTTATCTCGCTTCTCTGTAGTTCTTTGAAGTCCTTAGAAGTTTAGGAATTTAGCTGAAGGAAACTGAATAAGCAAGCAGCATTTTGTTTGTACAGGAGATTAACTTCGCTTAAATATAGGTATGGCTTCACATTGCTATCTACTGACAATCATTTTTCTGTGTGCCCATGTAAAATTAATTTTATATCTAAGATGAGTTTTACAATTCACAGTGTGTTGCTGTGAGTTGAATTCAAATTAATTTCTTAAGGAATAAGGGTATTGTCGTGATGAATTTGGAATATTGTTATCTTTGTGGGACTCCCAGAGATAAGAAAATCAAAGGCAGATTGCAGCAGACAAACTTTAGATATAATAACTTATAATTATGATTTGGAGACAGGGAGGGAAGTCAGAGATACCAACCAAGAAAGGAGTGTGGAAACTGAAATTCCGCAGCAAGCAGAATTGCAAGAGATCTCAGTCCCAACAGGAGAATACAGCCCCTGTTCCCAAGTCTCTTCAGGTCCTTCTCCCTGTGCCAGAAGGGTTTAGCAATGGGAAGAGTTGGGTGGGAATAGGAGGAATAGGAAGGAGTGTCCTGCTTTGTGCTGGGGTAGAGTCAACCTCAGCTGGCTCAGTGCTGTGTTTGGGTTCAGGGTGAGAATGGTGTTGATAACACTCTGATGTTTTGGTTGTTGCTAAGTTGTGTTTATCCTAAATCAAGGACTTCTCTGTGTCTCATGTTCTGCCAGTGAGGAGGTACCAAAAAAGAGCTGTGAGGGAGCAGAGCTGGGACAGGTGACCCAGCCTGGCCAGAGGGATATTCCACACCATAAAACCAGTGCCCAGTGCATAAACTGGGGAATTACCCAGGAGTGGGGTCACTTGGGGCTTGGGGACAGGATCTGACATCTCTCAGGGTGTTGTGAGCATCACTTTTTTGTTTTGCTTTGTCTTTTTATTATCCTTATGAATATTTACTATCATTATAATATTTTACTTTGTTTCAATTATTAAACTGTTCTTATCTCAACCTACAAGTTTTACTTTTGGCTGTCCTCCCCATCCCTCCAGGCTGGCGTCAGGAGGGTGAGTGAGGAGCTCTGTGGTGCTCAGTTGCCACCTGGGCTCAAACCACGACAAATCCACTCTGAACTTGGCTTTGCCTGTCCTGCAGGCAAAGGATTCATCCCAAGAGGTAGCAGGTAACTGCCTTAAAAAATCAAAAGCAAAACAAACTTAATACGATTCTGTTCCAGGAACACATATTTTCCACCAACTAAATTTATCAAAACAGATTATCAAAGTTTCATAATTAACTTCCCAGCAAATAGGAATTAGCATATATTATATGAGTGCTGTGTGTTAATCAAAGAGTATTTAGTGAGGCACCCACCTATGCATGCCCAGGAATTACAAAGTTAATGAGAGACAGCAGCACATGTAACTGTAACTAATTAAGCAAGACACAAAAAATTCCGTAGATGTTTGACTGAATATGTTAGAATTTGCTCATTATCATATTTACAGAGTGAGTTTATTCCAGTATTTAAGTTTGGCAAAGTAAGACATTTAAAGTTAACTTTCTGTCTGCTTTACAGGTACACCCTCAATGTACAGCTTTGGTTTTCAACTGTTAAATAAAAAAAAAAAAAATGGTTATTTTTAAATAAGAAAAGGTTAAATATTTAAAGGGTTTTGACCCTGACTAGGCTGAATTAGCCCATGAGGTTGTTTTTATTTATTGCAGAAGAAACTTACAGGCAATAAGTGCTTAAAACCCAGGCATCAATAGGCTACCACAAGGTAGGTGGACTAAAACAAGGCTCAAAGAAATACCACAGAGACTGAAATGTGTTAGAAATTAATAGGCTACACTTAGAAATATTTTAAATGAAAGTTCAGTAATTTCATGTAGCTGCTGTGATTTTACATTGAGCGTTTCCCACTTGTTTATCCGTAGACCTGTGTACTTAAAATTAATTTAAAGAAGCAAGTAATGAGTCCTCTTTTTAGAGGAAGGAGCAATGAGGGTATAAACACCCAGATGGTTTTCTACACCATTCTCCAAGAGAAGAAAAGTGGTTGTTTTAGAGGCATGTCGAATAAAAATGTCTAATATATCTCTGTAATAACAGTCTAGGTTGCAAAGTGTTGTGTAGATACTTAGGTATGAATATGAGGAGTTGTCTAAATTTTTACCTCTCCCAGATAATGTTTGCTCTGCCTTTAGACTGAGTTCTTTTTTACCCTCCAACATGAAATCAGAAATAATGTGTAACCCTAGATTATACAGGGTTTTTTGTATGATGCTTTGTGTAGACATTAAGGGAATAGTATAAAATTATTGACAAGATATTTATTTGTTTTAAGATAAGGAAGGGCTGCTGTAACTCCATTTTAAAAAATGCATAAAGGAAAGAAAATGTAAAATGTATAGAAAATAATCTGTGATTATAAAACACAAATGGAGCAATTTAGATGAGAAACTTGCACTGTTTGTGTCCTTAATTTATTGTCATGATTTTCTATATCAGAATGTGAAATGCTCTGGCTGGTTTTAATTAAACCTCTAAACTGAAGACTGTTTGCTTCTTTTTACAAAAGATATTGTTGGTTACAGAGCGTATGTTGTTTATCTAGACTGCAAGCTCTCACTGTTCAGATGCATTTGAGTTTCCTTTCTATGCACTTTGAGCTTCTGAGAGAGTTGTTGGTTGCTTTTTTCCCATTAAAATCTCTTTGGGAAGTGAAACCTATCAGTTGAAATCCATCTTCACTGTTAATCAGCAGAACTCTGGAGAGTGGCAGACCCATGAGCTGTCACTGAGAAGGACTGAATATCACAATTGCTTCATCCACAGAAAGAAAAAAAGGTTTCTGGTGTTGTCAATTATTTGGGGAGCTGAGGCAATTGGCTTTCAGCTTGCTTTTTTTATGGAAACAAATGTTATGAGAGTTCTGCTGTCTCCTCCTTGATAACATTTCTAATCTGTTGGGCAGTTTTAAACTATTTTGACCTTCCAAATGCTTTTATTTCCATGGCTGTTTCATGTGTAGATCTTTCATCTGTGTGGATTGAACACAGTAAAATGTTTCACAGAAGTCTGAACATGTAACTGATTTCTACGACTTTTTGTTGCATTTTTAAAATATTTATGCATTTTAGTGTGTACAGAGAGACCACTAAACTGTTAAAAAAATCAAGTGTGGCTCAAAAATAGTGTAGAAGAGCTAGAAGGGGTTTTCTATGTGGCAGTGTAATGCTGGTGGCTGAAAAATGGATGTGAAAGAATGTGCTGTTGAATTGTGGAATGATGTAAATAAATGAGTTCATTATGATCATATTTAAGTAATGTCCAACTACTGGGTGCTAGTCCTCTCAAATTTTATTTTTTTCTTTTTGAAGCCTTCTTTTATGTATTTAAAAAAAGGAGGTGAAACCTTTAATATTTATGGTCAATACTGGACAGTAGACACCAGGCTGGAAATGCCACCAAATCATCAACCATTTGAGTAACCACTCTTGCAGCCAAGACCTGAAATTGAAGAATTTGGATTCTCCTCTGTCACATGCACTGTTTCCTACAGATGCACAAAGGTGATTCCTTCTCCATTTAATTTGAAATCCATTCTGTGTTTTCCCTCTGTGCCTCTGAGTTCTGTGTCAGCACGCAGCAAGGTACAAGTGACTTTCTTTAAAAGATCTTTGTTCTGAACTTAGAAATGAAGATCAGATCAGACTTTTTTCCCTGTATACCTTTTTTTCTCGTGCTTTCGGAGGGATGAAGCAAAGACCTTTCAAAAAGCAGATTGGCTTCACTCCAGCACCAGACAATGCATTTGATTATGAGGCCCTCAGATCAAGGCACCTTCTTGAATCCAGCCTCAACTCCAAATAATGCACGGCTGAGATGTGCAGGTTGATTTGATCTGCATCTTTGTGTATATCCTATCCTATGTAGGGTTTTTTCCTCCAGTGGAACATCAGAGGACTTTTTCCAAAGTTTGCTTTTCCAAGGTGACAATAGAATGAGCACCCCATTTTGTACTTCCCATTAACCCCCTGTTTCTTTATTAATTTTGCTGTTCCAAAGGAATTAACACACTTTTCCAGTTTTATAGAGAGACAGCAGCGATGATCAATTCCTAAAATTCCAATTTTTGAAGATGTTAGACCAGTAAATAAAAAGCCTTATTTTTTTTTATTTTTCAGTAAGGGTCAAAGTTTTTACTTCTGTTGCCAATTCTCTCTCATTTCTTTTCCTCATGACTTGAGTGGGAGGTGGTGTGATACTTCAAACACCTGATTTCTGGAGGCACTCGATTAAGAATCTCAGCTCTTACATTTTTTACATAAAAGAGAAGATGAGAAAAGAAGTGTACTTATCTTGCTACTGCAGTTTACCTTGCCATTGTGCTACCACAAATGCATATAGTATATCATAGTTTGATTTTTGAATATCACTTCTTGCATATTTCCATTCTATTTTAGTGAATTGGAGGCAAGGTGATGAAATGGAAAATACGTCTGAATGAGAAAATGGTCAGAGAGACTGAGAGGTAAATCTGTGGCACAAATTGTTATTTCCTCAAGCTGTTAGATAAGACAGAACCAAGAAAGCAGGCAACAAAAGTAGACCAAAATGGAAAAACAGGAGGTTATTGACATATGATCTAAATTAAAACACCTTGTGTTACTGAAAACAGGTTTTCATTTTTTAAGCATTTGGTTTCTGCCACTTTCAGAAATTAATAAGTTGTCTGCTGCCTCCGAAAGAATTTAACACTTCAGTGTCTATTTTAAACAGAGAAGCATAGAATGCATTTTATTCATTCAATATCTATATTGTTTAATTCTATATTTCATGAGTCAAAATACTGCTTACCTTTTGTTCAAACTTGGATAATTTCTTTGTGTCATGGTAGTAGAAAAAACTGGTAAAGGTTAAATAATGGTGCCTGTGAAAGTATTACAAATAAAGCCCAATCCCACCCTCCATCCACAGCCCACAGCCCCATTCTCTTGGGATTTAACACAAAGACTCTCAGACCTCAGTGTGTCCGCTCTGGATACATTCTCTGCAGATTAATAAAACTCTATGAAATATTTACCTTAATTGCACTTCAGCCTCTTTCTTTTAATCATGTTTAATAGATCTAACAGCAAGGGCTGCTTCCCACTAGTGGTTTTCTCATTAGCACTCCATTGGAAATAAAACTTGAAGATGAAGGTTGGCCACTAAAGCAGCAGAGGATTTAAGGTAATGTTTGCACAGGACATTCCCATAACCCTGGCACTAAAAGCTGTATCAGAGAGTCTCTGGGGCTGGCACAGAGCTCTGCAGGCTCTGTAGTCTCCACTCCCTGCTCATGACCAGAACAAGTCCCTGGACTTTGTCCAGCTGGATTTTAGATATCTTTAAGGAGTCTCCACAACCTCTTTGGGCAATTTGCTCCACCGCTTGATCACTCTGGTCCTAAAGAAGTAACTTATTTTTTACATTTAAATAGAATTTTTGTATTTCACCTTCTTTTAATAGAGGAGCTCTTGTACGGGAGGTGCTTTAAGCACCCGATGACCTTGGCTGCAGCAGGCAGGCCATTCCCAGCAGGTCAGGGAGGGCATCCTACCCCTCTGCTCAGCCCTTTGAGGCACACCTGGGGTGCTGTGTCCAGTTCTGGGCTCCCCAGGAAAAGGGGAGGCCCTGGAGAGGATCCAGAGAAGGATGATAAAGAGGATGAAGGGGCTGGAACATCTCCCTTGTGAGGAAAGGCTGAGGGAGCTGGGAAAGGAAATCAGTACCTGGGTTTGATTCAGTTGCCTCCCAAGTGAAGTTGTAAACAAATGTGCAATTTAAAGGAGGATTAAGATATTTTGATTTATTCCATTCTGCATGTTGAATATCAATAGTTTAATTCCGGAGAGAATAACCTAAATACAGTAGAGAGATCAGGATTAGATCAGGATCAATATTCAGTTCAGGATTAACTGCTTCCTTCCACTTTTCTATGGTTCCAGAGAAGTAACAAATTTTTAACTTTCTTTCAGTGTCTGCAGATGGAGTAAAAAACTCACTACTGTCATTGGGAGGTGAGAATGAACATCAAAGAATGGTTATGTCTAATTCCTATCTTTATGTACATATATAAGGAAGGCTATATGTATATATAGATATTGTAGATTAGAAAAGTGCATGAGGAATCTCTGTCATTCTCCATCAAAACTTAAAACTTTCTTTAAGGCAAATTCAGGACCCCTTTATTAACTGTCCATGTATGTACAAAGAAGAAGCTCTTAGCTGCACTGAATAATTTTCTGATATTATTCCTCATAATGGAAATATTTTGATCTTTAATGTAAATTTTGAAACTTAGCTTACTCATCAGCCAGTATCTCTGGCTTCATCTTGTACCTTTCGAGCAAGAAAAGTCACCAAGGAATTTTGTAAAAGTTGTAGTAGTTCAGAAAGGTAAACTTCAGGCCAGGTTCATCTCTTGTTCTCAAACCTTCCCAGCATTAAAATTGATGGAGAAGATTTATCAGGATGAGAAGTATTCAGCCATAACATACAGGAATCCAGAGCTCCCTGCATGTCCTCATTTGTCTTTGTCTTTAGTCATTCGTCATTTATGATCATTCCAGCTTTGTGCAGCAATGGTTCGAGTTCTGTTTAGAAAGAGCTCTCATTGTACATTTGCAAAACCCCATCTGAAATCTCTGAAATTAACGAGGCTCCGCAGTCTCTAATTCACACTTTAATTTATGCAGGCCAGACCACGCTATTATGTACTCTCTTCATTCCTTCTTTTAGTGAAAACGTTTTTTTCCTAAGCAGGAAAGCAAAATTTTGTCTTATTTATTTATTTATGTACTTATTTATTTCCCAGAGAAAAAATACATGAAAATAATTTAAATTGTCAACTGCAGTCTTGTAAATTTTCATAGTGCTTTTTATGAGGGTTAATCTGCTGATAACAATCAATGCAGTTGATCATCTGATTAATTGAACTAAATTGTAATTAGGTTCTAATGAAGATCATTTGTGAGCATATGGAATACCTGTAATTCTTAAGTTTGATTTCTAAAGTTTTCTGTCGAATTGATTTTTAGTTTTCTCTTCGTTTTATTTGGGTAGGTTTCAAGGCTGTGTTTCCTGTTTGGAAAGAAATAAAGAGAGTGGAAAGTATCTGGGTTGTTGAGAAACCAAAAAGAACACTCATACCTGCATAATTTAGGTATTTTGCATTTTTTGTAACATCTGGTTCGAAATAAAAAGCAGAGCTTTGTGAACAGAGAACTGGAACAGTCTTTGGGCAGCTTGATGTCTGTTAGAAGCAAAAACAATAACCCATACTTAAAAAATGATGAAACCAAATCAAGCCTAAAGAGATAAAATACTCAAATCCTATTAAAAATCAATGGACTCTGATTTCACTCCCACAAACAAGTTTTCTTGTTCTTGAAATTAAAGGTAATTGGCATTTGTTTTCTTGTTTGGTTTCAATTTAAAATAATGATGCAGAGTTAATTCTCTGCTGTCTAATATCTGAGCCTTACACACACACAAAACCACAAAAATCTCATTTGCACCAAGATTGCCAGCTAATGATTTTGATCAGAGAATTGCATTGTGGTTTCATTAACTCCAACAAAAAACTTTTGGTTCTTGTGTTTATGCCAATTATAATTAGTTTTGAGAAAGGCATGAGTTGCTGTGCTTTTTTAGGGCTATTTCTCATTGGAAAAACAAGATATTGAGTAGTTCTCTTCAGCATGGATACTGTTCAACAAAGTTACAGTTTAGCACAGTTCTGTGCTTTCAACAACTTGAAATTGCTTGAAAATACACATAATTACAGAGAACTCAACCTTTCAATAGTATGGGTTAGTGTCCTGCTTTGTCAGTATGGCAATAATAATAATAATAATAATAATAATAATAATAATAGCTTGAAAAAGTAGCAAAGCCATTTTACTATCATGATGAATGTTTCAGATAAATTGCTGGCTTAGGCATTGACCTTGGTGAGCGCCTTCATGGGAGTGCTGGATGATTATCTCCAACTTGTCAAACAAAACAACAGCTTATGATCTCAAAAAATTAAATTACCTCAGCATAATTCTAAAAAATGGAGGCGGGGAGGGGAAAGACAATAAATGCAAGTAGCTGCTCAGGTCATGTCTTTATTAATAGCATGTCATTAAGCAAACTAAAAAGCGTGAACTGTGCCATATTTAGAGATTAAGTGGGAGCAGAACCTCATTAGCTGTAACAGGAAATCTCACTCAGATGATGGCAGGGCTGGGAGCACGTCACTGAGTACAACTGTAGAACCCATCCTGATTAAAGAGTCACTCTGAGAAACGAGGCACCTCAAGCACTGCAATGTGTTGGGCTGGCTGGGTCTTGTGGAGGGGCTGGGGAGCTCCACTTCTCCTCCAAAAATGGCCTCAAGCAGTTTCAGGGATGAGAACAAATAAAACATGGACAAGGGTAGGCACAACAGCACAGGAAAGGCTCGATTTTAGAGTATTTGAGTGGATAATTTTAGCCTAATTTATTTTGAAATGTAAGTGCTGGCATCACTGCAACTGGACTAAACCTTTGGACTTAGACTTCGCTTAAAATAAAAGTAATTTCTTGGCTTTGCACATCAGGTGTGTTCCTTTTGCTCATATCTTGATTTTAAGAGCAAGGAACAAGATTTTAGGCACGACACACCACAAACTGGGGGGAATTTGTGCAACCTCTGCTGTAATTTGGATGAAATAAATTACTGGTGACTCCAAGCTGTGCCTCCCATGGGTAGTAAAATACCCAAAGATTACCCAAGGCCTTCCCTAGCAGGAGTAGATGATTGGGGTTTTGAGCAAGAAACACTTGTGACTAGGAAAGACTAAATCTATTTCTAGAAGTATAAAGTTTCTCAATTGACCACATTGAGTTCAAGCTCTCCATGAAAGCTGTCAGATCATCAGCCAGTTTTTCTCCAGAAGGGAATCCAGTGTGAACCACCATTACCTATTTATAATCCAGAAACACTGCAGTCTGTCTTACAGCTGAAATTGTGTACATTTAAGTAGCTGATGAGTTTTGGAATCAGTAAAGACGCCCCAATCATCTAAAATGTAAACGTTCTTTAATAACTAAATTCGCTGCACCTATATACTGTCAATAAGGACAAATAAAATGTAACTATTTCTCAACTGAAATGCTGAACTGCCTAATCTCTCTCCCGGTGCCATATTTGACTTAAGCTGTGTCTGACTGCACATTGTCCTAGCTATAAATAAAGTCATTAGATTGTCCACAGAGCCTTGCAGACATGTCTATAATCAGCAGTGTTATAATCCAAGCACTTTCTGCATTGGGAGTTTGATCTATACAAACACGAATACAATAGTAGAGGGATTTTAAAAGTCAAATAAATGTCACTGGAGTGCAGTAGTAAATGTGTCCAAGGAACGTGCTACCTTAATTGAAAATTCAAATTACTGAGCATTGCTCCTTTTCAATAAAACATTCAGTGCTGTTGAATGAAAAATCAATAGCTGCTTTATAGTGCATTTTTCTTAAGCAGTAGGCAAGAACTCAATTCCCCTTCAAAGGATTTTTATTCTTCTATCTTTGGTATTTACTTCTCTCTCTCTCTCTCCACAGCAGAACAGTCTTCAGATTCTTTTGTAAGCCAAAACATACTTCGATGGCAAAATAAAACCAGAGCATGTGGTATTCAGATTTGGCAGCTGTTGTTGTAGTTAAAGTCATTATAAAGTCAGGTGCTTGGGTACCTCTCTTTTTCCTGAGTGAGCACTTAATTTAGACTCTGTCTACTGAGGTTTCAGGAAATACTCCAGTTCACATTGGGATAGGATAGGATTTAATTTTAAGGCAGGAGCTTTGACGTCCTTGTAGAATAATCTGAGGTTTGTCCTTGATAATCAGAGAGAAAAAAGATAGAACAAATATGTAAAAGCTCGACTGGAAATGGTAAAAATGTGCTGGAGATTTTGTAAGGAAAATTGAAAGGAGATTGTAAATGCCTGCTAAAGCAGGGATCTTTGTGGGATGTGAAGTTCTCAGAGAAGATTCTCCATGGTGCTTGATGGAGACTGAGAGTACTCTCGTTGCTTTTGGTGTTAGACCTGTGCAGTTGAGAGTCTCCCACCTGGGCAGGCTCTGCATGAAAGGCCCAGTTCCTATCTGTTGTCACTGCTTTCTTTGGGAGAGAGCACAGAAAGTGTGTTTATGTTCTGCTGCTCATACCTGCCACCTCTCCCCTCCTTTTTCTGTACACCTGGGAGTCAGTGAGGTTTTCCAGCAATTAAATCTGCAATTTGTGCCTCTGGGAGAGGACATACCCCATTTTCTATGATTCCTGCCCCAGCTGTTCCAGTAAACCCTCTCATCTCCAGTGTAGAATCTGCACCCACAGTGATGAGAAACATTTTCAGATTTGCCACATAACTTGTGGCAAGAAAAGCCCTCGTGTTCCAAACTGATGTGCACAGAGGCTGTTGGGAGCTTGGAGTCAAAATCATATTAATCTTTGAGGGTAAGTAGGGAGGAGGTCATTAAATTCCAGCATATAAATCACAAATATTGATTATAGCTGGTACTGGAATACACGGTGTCACTACATGTGCCATAGCCTGAAGTTGTGAATATATTGCACATTCCCACAGCTTTTTGAATTAATTCTAAGCATCCGTTGTTTTCCAAGAGAGGAGAGAGCAGTGACAGTAAGTGTTACTTAGAGCATAAGCTCTCAGGGAAATGTGCCTTGCTAAAAGACCAGGAATGAGCTTTAATTTAAGTTTGCAGATCAAAATAATTCCTTGGAACACAGATGAAAATTGTGTGTGCCAATACAGACTCGTTTGTTTAAATGGAATTTGCCCTTTCATAGCGTTGCACTGATGTGACTTAGCAACAAGGATCATTAGTCTGTGAGCTAAAAATGAGAACAGGAGAGGAGCCAGTTCAAAGTATGCATTCCAGCAGGAAAATCACTGCTGCTACATGTGCTGGAAGTATTATTGCCTTTCCCTGAGATAAAGAATTCTTCTTCAGCTCAGCCTTGTTGTTGTCCCCAATGCCATAAGCAGCTGCCTTTTTCCCCCCCTTTCCTTTTTGTTTTGTTTTGTTTTTTATTCTGCAGCTTATCAAATTAACAGGTGCTTGTGAAGAAGCATGAGCAGGCTTCAAGACATAAAAATTCCAAAATGCTGTAGGGACTGGGTGTGTGGGCTGATGCTGAAATTCTCCCATGTGTAGCAAATCATGAAGAACTTACTGCTGGTCACCCAGAGGCAGAATCTGATCTGTATTTGTGGCAACAGATGCAAATTCTGGAAGCTCTTTCAGTATCTTATACAGTTTGTTTTCAACCAGCTAAAAATGAGAACTTGATTTTCGACTCATCAGTGAAGTCATAGAGTGATGAAAGAACCAAGTCTGTTATTTTGTTCACTGCACAAAGTCAGTGTCCTTAACTGACTTCTGACTTTTTCAGTCAACATATGATGCTCTTCTCTCTGTGCCGAGCATATCCATGAGTGGCAAATAGAGTTCAGAGCAAATTTGCTCTTCCTCTCCCTTCTCTCCTCCCTGGCCTCTACACCAGAGACTGCTTTTAGCACAGGGTGGATTGCCCAGGATATCCTGGTAGGGTTGAGGCTCTGGGGACACCTCTGTGTGGTGATCCCTTCCTAGTTCACCTCTCAGAATCAGAATCTTATTTGGATGTTGAGGTTTTTTTCAGTTTTATTTTTTACCCCAGGAAAATCTATTTTCTTTCACAGGAAAAAAAAATAGAACATACAAAGCAATTTACCACCAACTGTAATGGGTCAGAAGAGATAAGAAATAAAAAACAATTACAAAAGGAAGAAATACACAATAAATGATTGATAACAGTGAGGTAAGGTAACAGTGAAAGATGGATAAAATCCCAGTTTGATTCTGAGTCGGTCTTGTTAACAAAGCAAGTCATAGAAGATGATGTCTGGAGGGCTCTGGGATTACAGATCATCTTTGAACTTGGCTTAACCTTGAGGAATTTAATTTAAGTCAGTGACTTTGTAAATAAGTTTAGTCTGAGTACCATTAGTGTTTTTCAGATGTAAGTCAGAGACATATTGCTGCAAAATAGCAAGAGATGTAAAAATAGTAATAATGGCAGCTCTTCTTACTGAAAGATGTAATTTCTGAGAGTAGGTAGTAAAAGAATGTAAAAAAAGCTTAAATTTAACATTTTTTTTATTGATTTTACTTTTAAGACAAAAAAGAAAGTTAAATTTCCCTACATTTATCCTACCCTCCTAAAACTTAGATTTATTTATTTTTACTCCACTGAGCTATAGGCTTCCATTCTTTGTGATGCTTGTATCAAGCAGGATAACTGAGAGGTGTTAAAAAAAATCAGATTGCTCAGAACATGTTTCCCCAGAGTGACATAAATCCAAAAACATTTGAATGTTGCATTCTGTACCTTACCCTAAGCAGGAAAACGAATGGCTGCTGCTAATACACAATCTTATTCTTGAGCAATGCTGAACAGCTTCCTCAAAATTAATTCCAGACAAGACAAACGATGTGGAGGAGCCAAGCCAATCCCCCCGTGACCTCCCCTGGAGGCTTTTCCAAACTGCCACTGCTCCTGCTTGTAAAGCAAGTCCTGGGAGCTGTCAGGGCCAGAGCCAAGCGTGGGGCAGGCAGCCAGATCCCGAGGCTGGAGGAGCTCCAGATTCCACTGGCTCTGTCAGATGTTTGCTGATCGTCCTCCATGTGTGGGGATGAGACTTCAGGAGAGAATTCCTGCCTCTGCAAAGATCCCAGAGTATGATGGGTTGGAATAATTGCCTTGCACCAGGCACCTTTCAAAGCCCTGGTTTGTGTGAGGTGCTCCCAGGGCAGAGGGACAAAGGAGGAGCCCCATTGTGAGAATTTCCACACGTGGATTCTGTGGGAGGTGTAATTGGAGGCTGAATTGGTTGTTGATATTGTGGTATTTTCTAAGTCTTATGGAACAGATTCATATCTCTTTATATCCTGATTTTCTATTCTGTAAGAAATGTGGATAGAAAGGGAGTCTGGGTGATTTTGTGTCAATGCAGAAACCATTCCAGAGGTTCCTTTTCCCCACTCCTACAAATCCCACAATGTGAGCAACAGAGAAAAAGGATCAATAGTCAATAAACATTTCACACTGTAGGGGAATGAAATTAATTTATAACACCAAAATCTTTCTTCTTTCTGTTAAACAAATATATCTTTTTTTCTCCATTCAAGCATAGGAGGCATTACAGCTGAATTTAGAGCCCATACATGGCTTTGTTCTGCCCGATTTCAGCCTAGGCAGAACAGAATGTGCTAAACTGCATTAAGTATGAACATCAGAGGGTGGCCCAGCAGACCACATGCAGCTTTTAATTAGACACATGCGATTCTGTGTGAGCTGCTTGGCCTGCACAGAGTTAAATGAGAGCAGAGTTTGACCTGCTGGCTGCAGAGAGCTAAATGCTGTGGCACTCAAACCACTGTAACACAAACCTCACTGCTCACCTTCCCATCCAGCCCAGCCCAGCCCAGTGTGGCTCTGGCCAACTGGATCCAATGAACATTTGGAAAGGTGTGTTCAACAGTAGCCAGATCCCATTCTCTTAATTATGCAGCTTTCACCAGCATGCTGCACTAAATCATCCTTGCCCAGGGGTGGTATAATTACTGCTGAATAGCCTCGTGCTGAATAACTTAATATACTGGAGGCAATAATTATTCCCAGAATGCGGCTGCTCCACTTTGCCTGTTTACTCGTGTTCTTCAGAAAAATTATCCCCTGACTTCAATGCTCTTCAGGGCACTTCTGCTCCTTGCTTTGAATATTTTGGTCACAAGCTCAGCCCTTTGAGAGTAAGCTAAAAGACTTCCTTAGAAGAATAAAAATGGTAATGGAATAAATATCTTCAGTAGCTCTATAGAGCATATTTTTAATTCTGCCATGGTCATGCTATTCATTTTCATTTAATCTCTACTGCCAACCCATTTCTTTTGAATTGCTCAAAATTCTTTTTTTCTGATTTGAAAAAGAAAAGAAAGCTAAACTTACAAACCCCAATAACCGAAGGTCACTTTTATCTTTAATATTTTAATAACCTCTTACAGTTTGCATTTGCAACTGGAGGATTTTCATCAGATCCAATGCAAGATATTGCTCCATTTCTTTCAGGCACATGGTTCTTTGTGCTTGGTGTGAGTGGGAGCAGCTCATTGCTGTTATCCCTCTCTCTCCTCTTAACTGCTTTTGTGACATTTCTGTTGAATAGTGTGGTGATACTGGTGGTACCAGACTTTTCATTGATGTTTCTAAAGGCTTTTCAAAAAGTTTATCCCACAAATGCTGCTCTGACAGGAGAATATTCTCCAGATGAGAGGCATTAGCTTTACAGAGTGGCATTAACTTTAACCCTCTGAAGGGTTTAGCAGTTGAAAATGTTTCAAAACTCTAACTTGTTATTTAATATAATTTTAATTATTTAAAATCTGCATTGCAGTGAAGTGATTTTGAAAATTTTGCTTGCTTTACATTGGAAGTGTTCAGCTTAGAGTTATAAATGTGCAGTGTTGATCTCTCAGTTTGTATGTGACAGCCTGGCCTCAGTGTTGCATGCTAATTATCTTGAGAAATAACCTTTGGGTCTCACAGTGATTTGACAATTAATTTGCACTTAATTTTGTTTACTATTTGTGGAAAATACCCAGATGAAAGGAAACACTGGGAATTAAGAGTTAAGTCTATACAGACTCACCCTGAGCTGTCTGAAGGTGGCCTCTGCGACCTCAGCAGTGTTTATTTGCCCAAGGTGCAAAACTCTTTCTCTTTGACCCCCAAGTGCATTTCTGCATTTCTGTGCATGTTTAAGTGTTGCAGCAAGCAGCTAAACTCCTGAGAATAAGAGGGGAACGGATTCTATTACTTCAGCAGACACTCATTTGAAACCATATTTGCTTATAACCTTATCTGAATAAAGGCTGCCCTGGTTCTGAAATCTATAATGTTATTTCATTACCCTCGCATTCAAACACGCATACAAATCTGACAGGCAGGAAATTCATTGGCTGAAAGCAACTTCCACTTCAGCAGCTGTATCTATTTTGGTGTATTGTCTTGGAGGCTGTGTCAACGAGCATCCCTATTCAAGTGCTCAGTATTCAAGTGGTGAAGTTTTTGATTGGAAGCAGACTAATATTAATCTTCAGTTATCAAAAAGTCTAATTCATCATCTATTTCCCCAAGTCCCCTGTAAAAAGAGCTGCTTTTTTTTTTTTAAAGTCTGATAAAAATTCATTTTTATTTGCTGAAGTAAGATTTTATTCAAACAAAATTACCACCCCCAGAACAGGATGTGAAACTAAAGAATTTAAGTGTCTGATGTTATGGCATGTGAAATCAAAAGCATTCTCTGTACCTTGGAGACCAGACCTACCAGACGAAAATCAAGTAAACTAATTAGTGTTGAGCAAAGAACATTTGATATATTATGGCTCTCTGGGCTAATTTCACCCCTTTCCAGCTACTCATTATATAAAACTCCTTAAATCAGTAGGACACGAGGCACTGTACTGAGAGCAAGGTCAGTGAAACCAGACTCTTTTGGGATATAATGAATGGAGACAGAATTCTCCAAGGGATCTTCCTAATGTATGTCAGGAGCACAGCACATCACAGAATAGTGATTATGTATCTGTAGCTCTGTTTTTTTTTACTACCCACAACTGCTGTTTTCATATTTTCTTCTTGAACATTTCTAAACTGACTATGAGGGTTTAACAGGAAATTCTCATTATCAAATGGCCGCTCCATGAGAGAAAGATAAGGGTGAGCACATGGAAAAAAATCAGGAATCTTTCATTTGGTTAAAAACTGAAGCTGATGAGCAGCCATGTAGTATGGTTTGGATTATTCTTTATTTTATGGAGGTATGTTTTAAATGGATATCTTTTATTGCAGAATTCCTTCAAGTCGGCTGTCTGAACATGCAGAAGGAAGGGTCCAGAAAACTCCAGTAAACTCTTCACAGACAGTACAGCTGAGTTGCTGACTCATCCTAATCTATATTTTATCTTTATTTCTCTTTAGTGAACTCAGTGTGGAGGAAGATAACCATCCAAATCACCTGAGATGCATAAGCAGAGAGACTATGAAATCCTGCAGGAAACCTAAGGCATAGGCAGGACTTATTTTGAATAAAAGAAGAATTGGTTCTTTTCAGGAAATAATGGAAAAACCCAAAGCAGATTTGTAGAATTTATAAATAAATGCTACATCTGGTGATAGTCACTGGACAGTCCATCTGCAATTGTCACAAGAGTTTTGCTTTTGGGTTTAGGTGGTATTTGTCAAAAATACTTCAATTAAGAAAATGGAGAAAAGAAATAAAAAAATAAAATAAACCAACCAACCAAAGAAAAGGATAAGTAGCTTAAAAGAGAAATCTATCACTTAAGGAATATTACATATTTTTCTCTGGAAATAATATAAAAATTCTCAGTGACTGTGTGCTATGAGTTTGTTGAGTCTTGAAGTTAACATCACGTAAAACCAGGCAAGAAAACAAAAATGAATAGTGCATCTTCATAGAAATTATCCATTGGATTTCAGAGATGTACTTGAGCCATCAAAATCTAATAACTGGCTAGAACCGTTTTTGTTCCTTCAGGTTCATTTCATATACAAAAAGCATGACTTGTCCATACTGAGCATGAGAAACAAATCTGTTTTGTTATACAAAGCACAAATTGGCAATCTGGAAGAAACAAATATATATATACACTTCTGATTTGTGTCTGAAGACAAATCTGAAGAAAATATTTGATTTAGCACAACCCTGTCAGTGTTTTCAGGCTGTCCTCAGTCACAAGGCACGTGCACCAGTATGGTCTAGTCTGTCTCTAATGATTTCTGGTGTGGTGATCCTTAAGAAGCTATTTCTCTATGAACTGCTAAAAGATTTTATACCCTGAAGTATCTCTACTTTCACCATTCATAACTAAATTGGAACACTCAATTTTGAAGTAATAGTTAGTATGATTTATTATTTACCAAGGCAGCAATGAAGAAATGTATTTGAAAAGAAGCCAGTAGCAAATTACAATCGATTTGCACGATATAACAAATAAAATGTTTTAGGGAGGCAGACTTGCTGTTTGAAATGATATGTGATCCATAATAATATTTCCAAGATGTCTGCTTCTTTATTACTGTCAACAATTCATTAATCATCTGCCTACAAAGAAAGCAACTCACCCTTCCCCCTGGTTCAGACATCTCAGAAAGTGCAGATTGTGGCTCTGGGATTTCAACCCATGTTTTACAAAATGCTGTTGGTGCAGTAAAATAAATATACAGAACTTCTAGGTGCCCATTTGAGTGTCTTTGGGTTGAAGGCAGGGAAAATTATCCTGTAATGGAATCATAATACTGATTATGGTCATATATATATGGTCATTTTCCAATAAGGTAAAAGTGTGAATTTTTATAACCAAAAAAAAAGGAAAGGTTCAAATCACAGAATCAAAGATTTGGGTTTGGAGGGACCTTAAGGATCACTGAGTTCCAGCCCCCTTTCCATGTTTTACTGTATATTTTCCTTGTTATTTTCTTCCCAAGCAAGAAAAGGAAACCCAAAATGCATGAGCTAAAAAAAACCCAGTTCTGGCCCAGTGATAGTAATGTGCCTAAATGAGGCAGACTACAGAATAGGAAGGTTTGTTGAATTCTCTGCTGCTTGCTTTATGTATTTCTCAGATTGTGTTGGACATTTCACTGCATCTTTGAGATAACACAGAAGAGTTGCAGAGGAATGAATTTTCTGCTTCTAGTAAAGCCTAAATGAAAGATTAGATCAACAGAGATGTTTAGGCATGCAAAGATACAGATAAATGCTGACAGGATCATCAGAAATCCCATGTTTAGGCCAGTGAGTTTATTCAGAATTAAGTGCATTATCCATGTAATTCACTTTTGAAAATATCATCCATCACCAAGCTGGATGCTTAAATGCCACTGTAAATCTGGACCAAGGTCTTCTTACTGGTAACCAAGACTGGGGAAAAAAAACCAACTGCAAAATTTAAAAGATACAATGATCCAAATAGAGCTACTGCTTTCTTTTATCCTTGAACAAAACACAGGCTGCTTTCTAAACACAGCTCATTACTGTAGAAGAGATCATTCTGCCAAAAACATGGAGTAGTGCACTAAGTTATCTAAAAAGCCTCAGGAACTTCTTGGCCAGACAGCACAATCTGTTCAGGCAGCCCTTTGATGTGCTATCAGCAGACACAGAGCAATCTAGCCGTGGCTATTCCCTCTATTACTCTCCCAGACTGTTGCTGCTCCTTGGTTGTATTTCTGTGCATATCCATGCATTTAGGAATCCTTAATGGATTCCCCTTACCTGAATTCACTCAATCTATCCTCAACCAGCACACAGGCAGGATGAAAATGTGGGGTTAGAACCCTTCATTCAACCAAACTGAGTGAGAAACTGCAAAATGCGACATTAGCAGCAATTAATTTAAACCATCATGAGAAGGCTTAACTGCTGTTCTTGCTATACTGTGCTCCTTGCAGGATAAAAATAACAACTGGCCACTGCATCAGGACTGCTGAAAAACAAAAGGATAGAACCTCCTCATTCAAGTAAAACAAGTTGCTTTCCAACTGATGGAGTGAATAAAAACTCTGTTGAAATCTGTAAGAACCTTTGCTGAGGCAGCTGTGGCTGAGCAGCCTCTTTTATGTAGCTATAAACAAGCACAATACTTACACATTAATAAAATTGCTGCTATTCATTGCCTTCATTCAAGGTGCTTCAGGGGAGACAACGTGAGGATAAACAGTATGAAAGAGCAGAACATCACCAGAGCAACATCTTCCAAATTGTTCTTAATCACTGAATTTTGACTTGCACAAGAAATCTTTCAGAGGAGAAAGGGCTGCACTGATTTTTATTTCTGTTTGAATGCAAGTCATTTGCTTTTGGAGATCTTTTTCATGGGCTTCTCCAGTCTTTAATTTTGGAATTAAACTCTGCCACTTGGAAAAGGCAGACAGGCAGCTAATTAGCCAAAAAATGGGCATTGAGAGCTCTTGGGGGAAAAAAAATCACGCTTTTGTAAGTAAAATGATTGCTGAGGATATGGTATTGATTTGATAGTTTTGCAGCTGAAAATGTTTGCTAATTGGAGAACCAATTCTGTATTTTTTTTCTCAGCACAGAATCAAGAAGTTTCTGAATTAAGCATCAAGAGCAAATACTTGCTGAAGGGAAAATGAATCCAATAAAAGCCCAGGATGTGATACTGGGTGGCACAAGAACCTGGCAGCCGTGCTCTGGGCATTCTAACGCTGCTCTGGAAATGGACAGGTAGAAATAGTCACAAATATGAGTCCAAAATTAATATCAAGGAATGCTGGTAGGCAATTATTGCTTGCTGAACTAATAACATTTTTCAACTCTGGTTTTCATCAAAATGGTCCATGGGTTTATAAGTCCATCTGTCAGAGTGATTAACAAGAAGATATAAAACCTTCTGATGTGTTGCCCTTGCTTTCACAGTATTTTCTCTTTTTGTGACAAATCATTCTGATAGAAAGAAACCAGTAAAAGGATAAGGGGTAAAAGGAAGAACTAAAAATGTTGGATGTTTCTTCAGAGCCTTAAAAATTCCAACAAAATGCCTGAACAATATGAGAATTAATTTAGATTATTTTTAAATGGATGTCTTTTTTCATTTCCCTCTATATTTATTTCATCAGGCAGTGTTAATCAGGTGTTAATGCAATACTCAGGAAAGAGAAATCACATCCCTGTTCCGTTTCACATGTCATTCAAACAGCAGAAAGTGTTTGGTGATCTACAGGAGCTGAATATTTGCAGTCTGCTGATAAGGGCTGACAAATGACACCAATCCCTTCCTCACATCTGTATTACCTTCTTTGAATTTTCTCAGGTTTGTTTGATTTTGCTTTTCTTGTGTTTTGTTGGGGTTTCTTTAATAAATTTTCCTCTCTATTCCACATAAGGTATTGATATTTCTGAAAAAGTGCCAGCCACTACCTTGAGTAATTTCAATAAGTTTATGTCCAGCAATTCAAGAAGAAAGAAGAGCTGAAGTAAATCCACCACCACCACCACACTGCCAGCCCGTTCCCTGCTTCACACCCCCCCAAAAATAACTTATCTGTGGAGCTCTGGGATGCTTGCTGGGAAGATAACATAAAATATAGAGTTATGAATAAATAAGAGAGTGCTTGCTTCTTCCAATGTGTGTGCCTTGTGCTGTTTTATGTCGCTTTCATGTCCCTCCCTTCATCCCCACTGTCTCATTCCTTTTATTAATTGCTCTGCTTTTTCTCCCCTTCTTTTTTTCTGGCATTTCTTCTGCAAAAGCATAACTTCTGTTCTACTCATTCATTTTTTGTTCATCCATTTTTCTTTCCTTCATTGTCTCTTGGCCATGTAAGTCTCCTTTCCTTTACCCCAGCGGGATTTTTTCCATTCTCTCAATTCACTCCTTGTGATTTTTGTGCCCCTCCTGCTGGCTCTAATTCTTCCAATTGCTTTGTCACATGAGTTCTGTCTGACCCCCTTGCTCTGTATTCTGCATCTACTCTTTCTCTTTCTGGCCTTCTACACAATTGATTTAATTCTTTTCTCTCCTCCACAGTTCACATCTGGCACCTCCAGTTCTGTCCTGTGACCTCCACAGAATCACGGAATATCCTGGGTTGGAAGGGACCCATCAGGATCATGGAGCCCAGCTCCTGGCACAGGACACCCCAAGAATCCCATCAGGTGAGATCTTTGTCCAAACTCTCCTGGAGCTCTGGCAGGTTTGGTGCTGTCACCACTGCCCTGGGGAGCCTGTTCAGTGCCCAGCCACCCTCTGGGGGAGAAACTTCCTAAAATCCAACCTAAATCTCCCCTGACACAACTTCAGGCCATTCCCTCATGTCCTGTCCCTGGTCACAGAGAGCAGAGATTGGTGTCTGCCCCTCCTCTTCCCCTCAGAAGGAAGTTGCAATAGTGATGAGTCTCCCCTCAGTCTCCTCTTCTCCAAAACAAGCCAAGCACCCTCAGCTGCTCCTCACACGCTGCCCCTCAAGGCCCTTCACCATCCTCGTTGCCCTCCTTTGGATGCTCTCTAACAGTTTTATATCTTTTTTTCATTTTGGTGCCCAAAACTGCCCCCAGCACTCGAGGTGAGGCTGCCCCTCAGGACAATGCCCTCCCTGGGCCATCCCGTGCTGCTGTTCCTGCTGCCCCCAGGACATGGATGTCCCTCTTGGCTGCCAGGGCACACAGGTGACACATTCATGTCACATCCCCCTTGCCACCTTCCTCAGCTGTGTTACATCACCGCAGCTTCTGCCCTTCTTCTGGACCCTTCCACAGCCTCACTGGGCTGCACCTACAGCTGCTTTGGGTAGTTCTAGTGGTGCAGAAAGCACCCAGAATGGCCTAAAGCAGATTTTCTTCCCGAGGAGCTGCTGCCCCAGGGTGCTGTCCTGCCCATCGGGGCCGTGCTGAGGGAGGGACCCAGCGCTGGTGCCCGCTGTGCTCTGATTGTTCTGCACTTCCCAGAGCTGTGAGAAGCAGGGTGTAATCAGATCAGCAACGAAGCTTTTTACAGTCTGGAATCGTTTGTAAGTCCCACTGATGGTTTTGTACGGTGAAGGGTTGATTTTATGTAGAAAGGAAGTTATTGAATTATGGTATGTCAGTCATAATAATTAGCAAGGCCTGTGCTGGCTGCAGGAGGATGATGGGGGTTGTTTTTTCCCTCTAAGCCTATCCAAGTTGGATAACAAGTATTTGAAGTTTCACCTTCACATCTAAAGCCTTCTTCTGACAGGTGGGAGTCCATACTGGATCCGAAAAGCTGGGTATCCCCAAAATCACCGTGCCTTTGCTGGCCTGTTGGGTGTGATGGCTGCATCCACAGCAGCCCCTGAGCTCTCAGTTCCTGCTGTTCAATTGTTAAATCCTGGCAGGTTTTCCATCATCATGACCTGAGCGGCAGCCACTCAACCACGCTTGAGCAGTCTGGGGATGGTCCCAGGCCAGGAACCATCCTGTACCAGGCAGTGGTGACAGGAGTGCCCAGCTTTGGCACAGAAGGGCTCAGCTGAGTGCAAACAAGCTGTGCCTGCCGGGCCAAGGGCTCCAAAATGGGTCCTGGATTGCTTCATTGTGAGAACTAATGTGGTATTTTTAATCTGCTCAAAAGCAGTTCTGTAACATCCTATGGAATCACATTCAGGAAATCACTCACAATGGGCATTTTGTGTTTGGAGTGCCAGACTTGCAGAGAGATGGGTTTAGATATGCCAATAGAAAGAGAATTTTCTAAGAGTCAAATCAATTCCTCAATTCTTTCCCTGAATCATGATGTGGAGCTATTGCTTAATGTTATTTATGAGCTTAAATTGGTAAAATGAGTAGTCCTAGATCAGTATTTTTTTAATATATCAAGTAGCTTTGTCTTTTCTTCCTATTAAAGGTGAAATTATAAATGTTTTTACTGTTTTTCTTTGTGCTAGTTCACTTTGATCATTCATCTTAGACCAGTGGAACACCATGAAATGCTGCTAATTTACACCAGCCCAGGTAAAAAAAAGACATAGGCAATTTAAAAGATTTTTTTCCATGATATTCAATATTTTTTATGTAAGAATTCTTTCCTGTCCATTGTTTCTTCCATGTGCCTTTGAAATGGGAAAGGCCTGCTGTTGTCAGAGTGCTTTCCCATGCTCTTGCACAGGCTGGTTATAAATAGATCATAACTTGTTAGGTACTGAAATAATCAACTTCCTTTTTTTTTTTTTTCCTCCCAGGCTAATGGTAAGAAACTTTGGGTGGGTTTTGGTTTCATTTTCTTGCTTGTTACCAAATTTGAAGATGTTTTTAACAATCCTTTCACTAAAAATATTTCCAGTTAACCCTGAAGTCCAACAAGGAATGTCCCACCTCTGTCAGAAATATGTGTGTGGAGACTGTGCTTGGCACTGACCCATTTATTTCACCTTTTCCTGCAGGAAGAAATTATCTATTTTATTCAGAAATTAATATTGGATGTATTTGCTACACCTGAAGTTCTACATGTGTGAGGAGTGAAAAGTTCAAGGCGACAATGTAAATCTCAGCATTGACTCCAGCTCTCCCCCCTCTGTAAGCACTGTTTATTCTTGGAGCCAGGTTCCCCTGTGATCTTGCTTTGGAAGTAATTATTGGGTTGGTGTTTCAGGCAGAAAGCATTTGTGGACTGCCAACACACAAGCTGACAGAAAATTCTCAGCACATCTTAACTTGGATTTTTGGTTCTGCAAGACTTTTTCTCAGCGTTCTGATCACAAATTGTGGTTGAGATATCTTCATTCTGATCTCACTTGTCTCTGTTTGCTACCAAAACCAAGTTTTTGATTCTCCCCACCCACCCAGTCCCATTTTTTCAGCTCTAGGTGCTCTCTCAGTGCCTCCCACATCTCCTGGCAGTGATGATCAGTTCCTAAAAGAGTGACTTGCATTCCGACTGGGCAATTAGAGACAAATGTGGTAACTTTGTTTAAAGTTTTATATTTAAAAATCTTCAAAGTATCTTATGAGCTCTAATGACAGGGTTATCAACAAACACGAAGAAAACACAATGTGAATTATTTATTCCTTCATCTACTTACCAACCAGAAGGAAGTCAGCTTCTTATTTAAAGTCAAATCCCGGCTCTGCCAGACATGCATTGTGCTGAAGGAGTCAAAGATGTGATGACAAAGCTATTTTAGCAAAACTCCTCCAAGGCAAATGTTAAATAATATATTTATATTTAAGTACATTTACATATAAGTAACTGCAAGTGTATTTATATAAGTCTATATAAATAGTATTTGTGTATGTGGTACATTTTTATAGATACAGTTTTTATAACAAACACTTAAAGAGTTCATCTAAATATTTTTATAGTTTCATTTTTTTGACTGAAAAATAAAAAAGTCTGGGTTTTTCAGTAACAGACACTTGACACACTTGATAATACTTACTCTCCACTGAGATTTACAGAACACCAGAACATCCTCCCGTTAATTGGGATGAATTGGTCAAAGGCACATCAGAGGATATCTACAGTTCTGTCTTAAAAATTGGTTAAATAAATTTTAAAAGTTTTAATCTTGGAACTTCTAGCTGGATAAAAGACTTTGAAACAGAACATTCTGATATTTATGAGCTCCCCTGCTACCAAAACCTTGCAAACCCAATGCAGTAGAAATTATGGAGATTTCAAAATTCAGTGGTTCCAAATTTATGGCACTTTATTTTACATGGATTGGATTGAAAGCTTCATCTGGAAAGAAAATGAAATAAAACATTCATTTTCTGTAAGTTAATTCTGTTATTGGTTTTAGTTTTCATTCCTAAACACTTGTAATTGTTCCCTCAGTACTCTCAGAATCCACGATGAGGTGCTGGTTAACTCAGGTTCTTAGGTTTATGTTGCTTTTTAAGTTATCAAGCAATCTTAAAAGTGATTAAAAAGAGTAATTGCCTAACTTAGTACCTCATGTAGAGTCTCTAAGACCATATCTAAGCTATTTGTCATAAAGCAAGCTTAGAATTCACTGCATTCATATTTTAAACAACCTGGCATCATTTATAATCAGAGTTTGCTCTCCCCAGTGTAAGAAACAAGATAATGTGCTAGGGGATGGTTAGATAATGTTCTGGATGCAATGGAAACAGAAGAGAAGGAGACAAATACAGAAGTAAGGTTACCACATCATTTTTAATCTGTTTAATAGTAATTTCCATCAGGATGTCATATCAGGTCACATTTACAAATGAGCTATGGAATCAGTGCATGGAAAATGAGCTAAGGAAGAAGCTGATATTAACTCTGAGCTTTTTTATTTTGTCAGTTTAACTATAGCTGCAATAAAGGAGGGGTGGGTCTTTTTTAATTCGTTGAGACCCAATATTTTCTTTAAAAATTCTGTATTGATTCTGACGTGCACACCATGTAGATTTAAAATGTCTTCTCTTAGTGGCAATTAAAGTGCTGGTCAGAATTCATGAGAAACACTGACCAAGGAGTCCAATTGCCAGATGAGGTTTCACTGACATAGAAAGCTCTCACTTTTCAAGAAGTAGTGCTGCCTTCTGATCCTCAACTTCAGTTACTCATTTTCTTTTTCGTATTCTTGAGTCCAGCTCAGCAGAATTTATTTTCTCTTGAACGTGTGACCCCCAGTTCCAACTGTGCTGTCTAGGAAAGATTCAGCAGAACATTTTTTACTTTCTTTTCTGAAGTACCTCAGACTTCTTAATTATCCAAGTCATAATTTTCTGATCCAAAGTCACAGGAAAAGGACAAGCAAGGACTAGGTCTTGGAAATTATTAACATCAGCCTCATCCAAATATAATAAAGTTTTAATGTACATTTTATTTTAAGTCTTTTTAGATATTTTACCTAAATTAAAATGAAAAGAAAATGACTGAATTACTCCTTCAGAAAATAGGAGTAATGTAGTCATTAAAACTGACTTTATCCAATTCCCTTTAAGCATCCAGGAAAAGTGCCCAAACACAAAAGGGAGGGACCCCTTTTATCTCCAGCCCATCAGAAGGCAGTGAGGATTATCCTCATGGTCTGAAACCCAATGAAAAATTCACCTTCCAGATCCTCCTTAAGGAGTCAGAGAAAAATCAGAACCATGGAGAGATTCATGGCAGAGAAGAGCAATAATATTTTTAAATAGGATGAGCCCTGCAGAGCCTGGTCCCCATCAGATCCCAGTTGCCTCAAAAACTTAATGGCTCCGAAACACATTTTTTTTATCACAAGACTTTCAGAATTTTTATTTAATTTATATCCATCTCCTAGGCTCTGACTGATAGATTTGTTTGAATTTTCAGGCTTGATTATCCCTTGTATATCAAAGGAATGGGAAGGCATATGTGCCCATATAAAATCAGAGGGCATCTTCTCTCATTTGTGCTGAATAGATGCCACTTAGCCAGCACCAGATGAACAAGAACCATAAATCCTGCCCTGGCTCACTCAAAAAATATTTCCAGCCACACTTTGTCTGAAATTCCACTTCCTTCCCTTAGTCCTAAAAAATCCTCTTGATCTTTGACCAGGTACTGAAGATTTAAGAGGGTCAGAGTCCTCCTTGGCTTAAGGTGAAATCATTTGTTCTTAGGCAGCTTTTCCTTACCAGCTCCAAACCCTCCCGGATTGTTTTTGCAATTGGCAATTTGGCAATTTCTCGTGTCTAAAGATGCCACAGATGCTGCAAACTCATTTAATCACAGTTGAAGTTCCATTTTCTTTGTGCTTTGAGCTGTTAATGTGCCATTTCTGTCCTTTACTGGTTATGTGTGTGTCACCAGATGATAACAAGCATCAGTATGAGTTTAGGTTGTGTATTCCTTTATTTCTTGCTTTAAAATGTGGAGAGGTAGCAGACAGACAATTTTTAATTGGGTTTTTTTTTTTCACATTGAAATCTTCATACTCTCCATGATCTTCTAAAGGAAATACATAAAATCTGTTTCATAATAGTTAAATTCTGAATTGTTTTTTAAAGCAATGTATAGGTTTTAAATCTTGTAACGAGTAATCTCCAAAGTATTTGCTACCTGGTTTTAAGAATCATTCACTGAAACCAGGCAGAGCTGTTGAAATCCCAGAGGCCCAAGGAAGCACTGATGACATTGCTACCAAAATTGTTTTGGAGATTTAGCTGTCACTGTTCACCTTTAGCTGTGAACCCAGCAGTTAATACAGAAAAAAACCCACCTAAAGCTCCGTGCCTTCCCTGCTCACTGCATCTTTGTTCCATAATCAGGCCTTGATACTGTGAACAATTCAGAATGTCTATATTGATTAAACCTTAGGAGTCTTCACTTGAAATTCTGGCTGCTGTTCTGCAGACTATAATGAACATTACGGAATGCACGGTGTCTTCTGGGAAACACCTTGAGATTATCAAGTTTAATTTCCCCCAGGAAGTTCTTACAGCAGTGCAATCAAGCTAACTTTTACTCTCTGTAATGGAATAAGATTTAATCTGCAATTTTTAAACCACCAGCATTTCCTAATTTTTTTTTTTTTTTTTTTTTTTTAAAGGAGTTTTGCTGTGGTTTTAGGCTCCTGCTAGACTTTTTCCCATCGTGCAAGTAATGAATATTCCATCCCTTTTTAGTATGCTAGATGTGCACGAGCAGCTTTAAGCCTATGGTTCATGAGGAATTTATGTCAATATTGCAATTAAATCCTGTCTGTCATAATAGGTGACCTTTAATCTAGTGTATATTGAGTCCCTAATCTCTCAGATTGTAACTGAGTGATGGAGATGCAAGACTTCATGAAAGAAAGGCAGATCATAAGAAAATAATTATTTTTTTGTGTAAACTGTGATTTTCCAATTACTGCTCTCAGCTGGGACAGAAAAATATCTTACTCATATTATGTTCTGATCCAAAATTAATCCTTTTGTAACTGCGTTTTTTTCTGATTAAAGACTAATTTTTCTTTCTTCCAGACAAAATCCTCAACCCCTGTGGTAATTTTAATGTAATTTTTTTTTCTTTCCCAGCATATCATTACAGTATTAGCATATTGATAAATACAGGTTTAAGGAATATAGAGAGGTATTCAGATAAATAATTGTTATATTTCTATTATTATTATTATTATTATTATTATTATATTACTTTGATGGCAAAATGTATCTGGCAAAAATGTCCTTGAATAGTGTGAATGATTTATATTTTTCTACTTATGAAGTAAATATCCAATTTTTAAAATTAATGCTTTTTAAAAAATGGCTGTAGATGCTGAATACAGGATTTCAGGTTTTGGTGACATGGCACATGAACAATAAAATAGGAATAAAGCTTGAGCGGCCAGAGATTTCTGACAAATACTGGTGGAAACATTTGTATCACAGAAGAGCAATTTTTAAAGACTGACTGTGCTCACAGGTCTGTGCTTTTGCCAAAAGAATCGTGCAAGAAAATTGTCAACTCTCACAGTGATCTTGATTGTAAATCAATTTGAAAGGTAATGACCAAAAGTGCAGTGTGAGAACGAGGTGTTTAGTTTTTTTTACTTAAACTACTGTTTTCTCTTACTTATGTTTTTATTTCTAATTTCTGAATTTGCTTACATTTCCCAACATTGACAATAGTGGGAAAATATGTTTTCAAACAATCTTCTTTGTACAAATACAGAATTTTCACATGTTAAAGTACAGCAATATTACTTAGGGCTTTTACTGGATATTTTAAGCTTCCAATATCTTCTGTTTGATGGTGGAGAGCAGACATGGCTTTGGTGCAAACCATTTAATTTCAATGTCCTCCCAAGAGGAGAGTCCATCAGTGCTTTGGTCACTCAGCAGTGGTGTCAGAATCCCCTGGAGGGAAAACAAGACAAATAAAACCAAATCAGGGTAAACCATGGAGAGTTTCTTAATTTGTTTTTACAAGTTTATTCTCTTCATTCTGCTCTATACTGATATTTTAAAGATGTGAATATATGATTATCCTGCTCAGGGCATTTCCTACATTGTCACAGAGCACTGTTCCTTTGCTCAGCATGGACCAAGTCTGGGGTACTAAGAAAGCAAATTTAAATTTGCATCAAGCACAGCTTGAAAATCCATATTTTGGAGTTTCCTTTTCACAATCTTTACACTAGAAAACTAGATTAATTTAAAAGACAGTAATTTGTACTTAAAACCTCAAAATATTTTATTACCTTCTCCTGTACTGTGGAACTTTAAATCCAAAAACTACAGATTGAATCATGTGGGGTTTTTTAACCCTTGAAACAGAACATCATCAATATGGGTATGGTCTCACTGAATAGAAAGGTTTCAATGATTGGTTTATATTATTTTCTTTTTAAATTCTAGTGGTGTGGGATTGAGCTTAGAAAATGCCAAACCACCCTCTCTATTTCCTTTAAATCTTCTGTGACTAAGGAACTATAGTTAAGACATGAACATCCTTTGTAAAGTGTGAATGAGATCAGCTCACTTCATGCACTTAAAATTCTAAGAAAATCCTTTTCAAAGTTGAAATATCCAGGTGC
The DNA here is from genome assembly GCA_034509425.1 of Eopsaltria australis. NCBI lineage: Eukaryota > Metazoa > Chordata > Aves > Passeriformes > Petroicidae > Eopsaltria > Eopsaltria australis. The sequence continues at coordinate 302,196 of JAVTVJ010000234.1, forward strand.
TTTTCAATCTCCTTGGTATGGGTTATGTCAAGAGAGGGCCCCAGAGGAACTTGAAAGAAATCCATGCAGTGGCCACCCATAAATGAAAGAACTCTGATAAACAACATCTGAAGGACAAATTAGAGGTTTTTCAGGAGAACCAAGGAAGACAGAGACACAAAAGCAAAAGGGGGAAAGATTTTAATAAATGGCATGTCAGTAGCCATGGAAGGGGGCTGAGAGGTGAACAGAGAGGAGGAAGGAAGAGTCCTTCTCTGTTTCTACTTCAAAGAGACCATTAGAGACTTAGATTGGTTCTGGTGGAGTGGGAGGGATGGGTCACTGATTTGAGAGAGATCTGAAGGTGCCCGTAAATGAAAAGCTTTAATCAGAATAGGAACGAGACAGAGCCAAGGACTGAAAAAATAACTGAAAACACACAGATAGCAAAGTTTCTTTCCCAGATGAGTGGTTCTGTTTTCTTTCATGGCAAATGGGAAAGAGTTACAAAAGCAAAGAAAGGTTCCTTTGCCCAGTTTCTCCATATTGACATACACAGGCACAAATGGAAGCTTAAACACCACACCAATAGAGAAGATAATCAAAAGCAGTGGGAAGGTTGCTGGATTTACCAGCACAAGACCAAAAATGAGAGTTATGAGTTGTTAAAGTCCATTTAGACTTTTTTTCCCCTCAAACCATACAGAAATGGTTCACCAGGAAATCTCCATGCAAAAATGCAAAAATGGGCAGCTCTGTGTGAACACAGTCCAGAAGATTTCAGGTACATATTTACCCTCCATAAATCTTTTTTTGCTAAAAGTATTTGTCTCCTTGCTCTCCAGTCCTTGTAGCTCTTAGCTAAAAATAAAACTTCAGTGGATACAAGTTTCATAAATGCCAAGACGATTTTGCAGCATGAATGTAAAATGTGTCTTGAATGAAAATAATTGATAATTTGTAGGTTGTTCATGTTGTTCATGTAGGTCCCTAATCACTTGAGGTATGTTTAAGCTTTTTAACTGATCCTTAGTTCTTTCAAATGAGTAAATTAATCCCCTGGGTCCACAGCAGCTCCACATACCTGGGGTCGCAGTGCAGAAAGTTTTTTTTGTTGTTATCTCCAGATTGTCTTGACATGCAGCATAAACCCACAGGGTCAGAGGAATTGCCCTCTGATTACATGTACAATAATCTGGATCTCCCAAGGTATTCAAGTGGTTAATTAAATATCAAGTAATTGCTAAAACTACTAAGTGACATTTAATTAGTATGTTAATTGATATCAAATTTGCTCTCGCTATCTTGTTTTATGTTAATAAAATCCCTAAACATTTCTTGGGAGTAGATTAGGAAACAATGTGCTCCAAATGTACTAATGCAAAACAGCCTTAAGCATCACTTCTGCTTGTGGAAGGCAACTTCTGACTTCAATTTTTACCCCAGTTGTGATACTTTCTCTACCTTTAAACTTACTTTGTGCCCAGGGTACGTTATATTCAGTAGGACAGACCTCTCTTGGTATGGATTTTGACTTTTTAAATCCTGTAGTCTCTTAGACATCTATCAAAAGTGGGATAACTCTTAAAATGGTCCAGGTAGTGCCAACCAGGGATGTGGGGAATGGGGAGAGCCTTCATAGCTGATGCCAGGAATGTATTTCAGCACTTCCTCCTGGTGTGGAGTGGGGAAATCTGTGCCTCACACGCAACACAGAACTGCCAGAATCACAGCTTTAATTGCTTGATGGTTCTGCAGCAGCAAAATGCTGCCTCAGTGTCAGTTCACACGATGAAGGGTGCTCCCCTCCTCCTCCTCTCTGTTCTTTGCCTTTCAGCTTGAGGCTTCCAAAAAGCTTCACAGCTCTAATATAGAAAAGAGATGCCTTTAGGCTTGAGGCCAGGAAAAGACTGACTGAACTCCAGAATGACAAGAACCCCAAGCTTGTCCTTCCTTTCAACCACAAAAATGTTCCCAGTGGCCACATCAGGAACAGGTGAACTGTCCAAAGTCAAATCCACTAAGAGAAAAAGTTGTTTTCCTACCTTTTAATTGGAGAGCACACTGGGAAAAAAAATCCTATGAATATTCATATGAATTTTTAAATTAATTCCTTTCAGCTGTACTCATGCCTTTTGTGTGTCAGCTTTTTGTGGAGTTTCTTCTGCATTTTATTGGTGCCAATGTACAGAGAGAGTTGGTTTTACATTCAGGATCACAAAAAAAGCCAAGTCTAATTTATTCTCCATGAACATTCACACCCAATTACTTCAGAAGAGTCCAACTGGGGAATGGAAACAATGGGGTATGACCACGCACAGGGAAACCACAGAGCTCTGAGGCTCACCCTCCTCAGCTTCAAAATCTGCACTCGACATGGAAACACTGTTAAAGGGAGCTGGTAGAGGAGGGACTGTCAGAGAACTTTGAATTATCAATAAAGAAAACCGGGATCTGTTTATTCGTGGGTATGTCACAGGAAAAAAAAAGGGGAAAAATTGGTGAAATAAATTATTCATTACAAAGTACTCAGCTCTAGTTATGTGTCATCAAAATACTGCAATAGAACTAAGAATCAGCAGAATGATCCTGATAGCCAAAGCATGACACTGATTTTCAACTACTCTTGGATCAATTGATTTGAACTTCTGTGGTGTCTTATGGATGATGTTGATTTAGATTTCACAAATAGTTTCACACGATATATTTTTTAAGTTTCCCTTTGGATATATTGTGATAATCCCCATTCACTAATAGAATGGGTTTTAGCAAGTGAAATATTTGAAACCTTCTGTAATGCAAAATGGGTTTTTTGCTGAATTTGTATTTAGCCCTTCTATCAGTTCAGAATGTCCTCTGCAAAGCTAATACTGGTTGTACAACTCGTATACACTGAAGTAATGATACATAAAACTGTAAACATGAATAATACATGTGAACAGTAGCCTATTTAGATGTTGTGTAGACTTAAATTCTTGAAAAATAACGTACAAAAAAAATTCAGAAATGACATGTTTATCTACAAAAAATCTTCAAACAAACTTGTCACAGGAGATAAAAGCATTGCTAGTGTTTGAGTCCCTTCTCCCTTGTCCATTAGCCCTCACAGATAGTGCCAGCTCCAAAAGTGCTTTAAAATACATCCCACTCCCTGCTAGCTGCCATGGTTCTTTGTGGTAACTATCACCCACAAATGCTCTCTCATCTCCCAGCTGTCTCACTCTGCTTTCCCCCTCATCTTATTCAGTGCCTCAAGGCCTTTGCCTCGAGCTGATGTTGTTCTTGTGTTGTTCTGTCTCCCCCTACACCTTCAAGGGTCACCGAGTTCCAGCCCTGATATCCCTGCAGCCTTCCCAAGCACTGGGCAAGGGCCATTTATCCTGATGTCCCATCCCTCTTCTCTTCCACAGGAAGCAGTTCTGAGTCATTGCCCAGTCATTGAGTAAATGATGGTATTTTGAATCCCCACAGGAATTCAGCTGAAGCCAGTGCTTCCCTCAACAGCCAGGTACAGCTAAAGAGCTTCTCACCCCAAACAGCAGCTCAGATGCCACTGAGGGACTGCAGGAGTCACTTAGTGCCCAAACAGCAGCTCCAGCTCCTGCTGAGGGACTGCCGGAGCCTCTTGGCTCCTTGCTGGGAGCCCCAGGAGCTCTGCAGAGCCTGAGCCTGGAGCCAGCCCAGCACAGTTGAGGCAAAGTTTGTGATGAGAGCCTGGAGAAGAGAAGGCTTTGGGGAGAACTTAGAGCACCTTCCAGGGCCTAAAGGGGCTCCAGAAGAGCTGGAGAAAGACTTGGGACAAGGGATGGAGGGACAGGATGGGGGAATGACCTTTAGCTGACAGTGGGCAGGTTTACCATAGATATTAGGAAGAAATTCTTGCCTGTGGGGTCCTGGGACAGCTGCCCAGAGAAGCTGTGGCTGCCCCTGGATCCCTGGCAGTGTCCAAGGCCAGGCTGGATGGGGCTTGGAGAAGCCTGATGTTGCTGTTTCCCCAACCTGGAAAAGAAACTCAAGATCGTTTTAGCAAGGAGGTAATATAAAAAGGGATCTTTATTTGGAAGGTCTTCAGGAGCAGTTATGGAAAGGTGTCCATAAAAGCCCACCCCCTCCAGGAGTGAGGACATATTTATAGCTTTTAGGAAATTAGCATAATTGATTAAAAGCACCAATAAGGAGGACAAGTGGTGATTCAATTCCCCCCCAGGTCCAGCCCCTTCTCTGGAGCCCCCCTCTCAGCACTGGTTCTACTTTGTTGATGAAAATGAACCTCAGAGTTGTTCTGGGCCTTGGTTCCCAGCAAGAACCGAGATAGGACAGGGCCTTGCACCCCCCGGGGCTTGGAGCTCTGGAATTTGTTTTGTCTTTCTGCTTAGGGAAAGGCCATGGAAAAGTACTGGAAAAACCAGCTATGAATACAATAGGAACAGAGCTACAAATATATGTGCAGAGAGTACAGAGAACATGGAAAAGAAAAAAGGCAGACACCAAACGGCATCACGGGGCCAGTGGAAAGTGTTCCTGCCCATGGCAGGGGGTGGCACTGAATGGGCTTTAAGGTCCCTTCCAACCCAAACCATTCTGGGATTCAGTGAGTAACCCATTGCCTTCAGCCCTGAGTGTGAACCTGAACCTGTGAAATATGAAATAGCATAATTAGTCGTTTGTCTTTAGATTATCTTTTTAAGTCATGATTACTTTTTGTATAGAAATATTAATGTTTGATTACTAATTTTGTATTCCAAAGTCTTCTGCTAAGGGCTGGAGTATGAGAAATGTCTCTCTTAGCTATGATTGTTGTTTGTTTTGAGTATGATTTTGGGCCTCTCTTCTAGGAAACTACAAAGAAGAAAACAGAATAGTACTTTGGGCTGTAAATCTACCAACACTGATGTTAATGCTTTCCAGCATTGCTGGTATTTCACTTCTGTTGCAAAATCAGAAAAGTGATCAGAGTTTACCAAGAGTTAAGCCAGCAGTTTGATTATTTGCTGCGTTGCTAATATGATTTCAATTGTTTCAATTATATTTGTTCAGGCATGAAATGCTGTATGGATCATTCAGTTAATTAAGAGATGTAATTTGCTTTAAGTCCTTTGTCCAGCAATGTAAATCTAAGCCCACCAGTTAAAACCTGCCAATGTTAAATAAAAGGTGAAGCACCCACCTGTATCATGAAATTGGCCTTACAGCACTGCCTGCAGCAATGCAGTTGCAACAAGTCATAGTTTGCAGGTGTTGCAGGTGGATAATAATATATTTTATTATTTACTTAAAATATTTTAAATATTTTTTTAAATGTATTTTATTTATTTACTTAAATAAAGCTTTCAGATATCCATAGTTTAGAAGATCTGATATTTAGCTTATAAATGAGTGTATAAATCTGTGTATGTGTTTGTATAATATTCTAATCACTATCTTTTTTTTAATTTGCTTGCTACCAACTGCAAAAATTTACTTTTCACATCTACCCACACAAATAACAGTGATCTTTCCATGTGTATAAATATATAGGCACAAAAACTCAGGGCTGACAAGTTCCTGTTCAAAGGTGGTGGAGTGGGAGTCTTCAGATGGAAATCTGTCACGTGGAGCCCCCTGAGCCACCCTGAGGCTCCCAGGGGATGTGTTTGGGGTCCCAAGAGTGAAAATTAACCCAGTTTTGCACCCAGAGAGAGCAGAGACCCCACTGTGGGTGCAGCCAGGCCACAGGGCAGGGCACAGTCCCATTCTCCATCAGCCACAGGGGCTGCTGTGATAAAGCTGCATGGGGAAAAGGGTTATTTCCTATTCCCTTCTGCACAACCTGGCTGATTAACGATGTGTAACTAAAGGATCTGCCATGCAAGGGCTGCGTGAGCAGCTCTTGCCACGAGGAGTTGTGTTTTCTCTGGAACAGCCGGCTGGGGAGCCCAGCTCTGCACCTCTGAGTGCTTGTACATCTATTTCATCAATTCAGCTGCTCTTTAATCTTATTTACGGGATCGCCTGAAGTGCTGGAGATGAATTTTCACCAAAATGTCATTCCAAGGCAGGGCCTTGTATGGGATATCTGAGATTAGCAAATTTGGGAAAAGATGAAGCCAGTGTTATAAAGAATGTACTGAGTGCTCTTAAAAAGGATAGAGCCTTGCCAATAGAATCCCCAGTAGATGCAAGCACTGCTTAAAATTGCTGAAAAAATACACTCCTGAAGGGTAGTCAGCTTGATTAGAAAGTTTGCTGTGGTGTGAAACTATTCTAAATAGATTTTATACATTTTAGCCCCCTTTTTAGTATAGAATTGAAGAATTATTGCAGTGTTCCCTGGAATCAAGTTTTGAAAGGATTTTTTGTCATCTCTTTAATGAAATAAATCTAACAGGTTTTGTTTAAGACCCTTACAGTTTTCAGGACATGATTGAATAAATATTTCATTGTGGTGAATCTTGCACAAAAAGAGACTGAATGTATTGTTGGCCATAGAAAAAATATTGTCTGTATAGAATCCATTTTGTAAGATAAAAAGCAGGTTTTGGAACATCCAGAGGAGGTGGATTTTTGGAAGGAATTGATTCAAGCACCCATTTCTAATAACTCTATTACTCAATTTCAGTTGCAAATTCTGACCTGAAACTCTGGTGAAGAAAATAAAAACCATAGGTGTGGTATCTATGTGAATGGTAGAGGTAAATAAATTTTGGGTCTTGCCCCGTGGCAAGCTCTAAGCTTAGGAAGAGTTCATGAGAGTTTCCTTTAAGTGGGCTACAGGTGCTCTTCTAAATACAACTCTCCCCCCAGACTGATCAATCATTATTTGAAGGAATTTACTATCAAAATCCTTCCGAAGCCAAATGTAAAAGAAAATCTAACAGAGTCCTATCTCTGAGTATTTATGAACCATTGTCCTCCAACAATTCAGTTACAAAATTAGCAGATACCTGATATTTGGTCTGATAATAAGGATATTTCCCTGTACTTCTAAAAGAGTCTGCAAAGAAACTCGGTTTCTCCTGCTGTTTTGTAGCTGTTTCAAGGCAGAATTTTCAGGTCTCTAGGGCTGCTGCTCTGAGTTGTTTCATGGGCATTAGAATCCCATTACAGAAAAAAAAACATACAGCCTGGAGCTGAGCTCTCCTGAGGTCCTCCTGAAACTCCTGAGGAACCCTGAGCAAAGGGATGTTCTTTTGTGCTGCTCTTTCACGTCTCAAAGCATTTCTGCTTTAATTCATTCTCTTTACTTCTGCTGTGCTGAGTTTTATTATAGTCTAGTGAGTTCCTGAAAGTGGGAAATGCCAAACAAACAGGTGTCAGACTTCAAAAGAAGCATTTGTCAGGACTTAATGTTCTGAAGCTAAAGGCGACAGCTCAACCTAAATAAGCTCTTCTCAACAGGGTTTAAGTTTTTCTAATAAAAAAGTAATAATAGAAGGTAAAGTGCAAATCCAACAGCCTAGAGAGTGGAAGGCTTAGAAAAATGAGCATCATCTGACAGGATATCTTGATTTAAAGCCAGCTTGTACTGTAGTGCTCAAAGTCCAAGGGGTCCACCACTCTCACATCTTCTCTCACCTTACTGTGTCTGTTTCAGGTCTTGAAGGATGCAATTTCCATGTAGGGCCAATTAGGAATTTCAATCAGCTCAATATTTACAGGAAATTTTTCCCATCTCAGAAGTGCAGCCTTGCATGAGGTGGACTGGAGCCAGAGATCCCACCCCTGTTCTCCTTCTCTCCTTGAAGCAGAGATTGTGGCAGTCATAATTCCATCTTCCAGCTGTGTGCAGGGACAGAGAGAGGCTGGGATGTTTGCTTTTCACTAATATTCCTTGATGCAGTATTGTACTTTAGGTTGAGCCATCTTTTCTATCAACTCCAGCAAACATTGCTGTGTTTGTTCAGGCATCCCCTGATTAAAAGGCACGGGCTACGATGGAAACAATCAAATGAAACGTGCTCTCAGTGTGCATTTTCCCAATATATTTGGATTTATCCATCAAACAAATGTCTGTTGTGATTCCTCATGACCAGCAGCTCAGGAATCAGATGTGAATGCCTGGATCAGCTCTTCAGCCTGTGCTGTTCTCAGCATGACAATTTTGGTGAGGGAAAATCAAATCTGACCCTCGCAGCATTGCTGGGTAATGTCTGATCTGAGCTGAAGCACAGATGTACATCAAGGCACAGGAGAACACTCACATTTATTAATGAGATTACATGTGGGCTTCCGGCATGCCTGTGATTTGTGTTTTGGCTGGCACAGCTGCACTGAAAGAAGAGTGAATCTCTGTGTCTGTAACAATGCCATCTTAAGGAGCTTTTAAAAATCAGGTTTGAGGACATAGGAATAAGGAACTACAGATTATGATCATTATAATGAAGGGGGGAGAAAAGCAAATATAGCTGTATGCAAGGAAAAAGATTCATGTGCTGTGCTGGAACACACAGTTCCATCTTCGGTCTTTGCAGCATTCCTTTGTGATAGATGGTGGGACTCAAAGTCTTCCATAAATTTGGGTGGTAAAGCCCCAGACACAATAAAAATAGCTGAATTTTACTGATTCTCACCCTTGAGTGGCTCCTTTCCAGTTCTTTCCTCATGGTCTCTTTCTATTCATGTCCACCTTAGCAGAGGCAAGAGGTTTCTATGAGTATGAGCAAAGGATACATTTTTCTGCAAATGTGTTGGTACTTTCTCACTTTCCTTTTCTGGATCTTCAGTGGACAATGTCTCAAACGTTTCCAGAAAATTTTGCTCACATTAGAAAAACTAATATCTCTCAGAATGACAAAGTAATACAAGAATTGTGTTTAACACCTGTGTTTAATTTGTCAGTGATTTTGTTTGCTGGTGCTTTCTGATACCTGGAATAAATTGTATTTTTTTGACTCCATCTTGTGATTTTACACTTCTTTCCAGTTCTTGCACCAAAGCACCAGTATGCTTTCTTTTCTTCCTAGGGTTTACTTTTTCCTCTTGATGTTATTCATTAATACACTTGGTTTTCTAACATAATTGCAAGATAATTAAGATATATATATATATATATAATTCCTTTGGTATATGTGTCCATTTCTCTTCCGCCTTTGTCTCATGGGCCTGTGAGTGTTATGGCTTCTGGCTCCTGCTCAGTGTAGACAGAGTTTGAAATGTTACCATGAAACTCCAAAGGAAAGATTAACATTTGTACAATTGGTGATTTTTAGGGGTTTACCCATGTAAAATGTGAATTTCTTCTCAGAAGGACAAATTCAGGAATCTCTTTTACTGTTCTACAATTCATCCCTTCACTTTTCAAGTTCTGTTTCAAACCAAGGGCCAAGGGAAAACCTTGCATATAATCAGCTCAGTGTTATTATTTCCTTTTCCTTGCTGGAAACAGCTCAGCCCAGACTTTCAAAAAACATGGGAGAGATTTCTGGAAGGTAATTCCAACTGCAATAATTAAAATTTAACCATTAGAAGGAATTCAAACCAAACTACACAAGGAACTGTACAGCCCTAACCACAGCACTGTGTCGGGTCCATTTGTAGTACTTGATAAAATCAATACGTTTAAAGAGAAGGAAAGCAGAAGTTATAAATGTAGAATTCCAGTTCCATGCATAATTGCTGCCCTATAAATGAACAATAGCATCTCATATTCTACCTTTTTTTTAATACAAGTCAGTGTCAGAAGTTGTGTTCTCTGGGCTTGCAAAGATGGAAATTGGATCTAAATTATGGATGTTTTCCACTGACCTGTGTGGTAAATGATCAAGGATTAGAGAAGTCTCATGCAATAGGCTGCTCTGCATATATATTTAAAGAGAGCTGTATGAATATTCAAAAATGACTGTTTCGTCTTTTTCAAAGAATAAAAGAAATAGAGCTGTTCAGCTGTCTCTACATAAAGCATTTCTCCCAAGGTCAGAGGGAGAGGTCAGAGCTAAAATAAAGTCACTCCTGAGAGTGATTTGCCACGTGATCTTTTCTGTGTTTTGAAAGGTCAGAGTCTATGTGGGACAAATTTAATAAACCGATCCCAGAAGTATTGTATCCAATTTCTGAGGAAACATTCCAGAATGCCAGAACTGGGATTTTGCTACACTGAAATGCCAATTGGTTTGTGATGTTTTGTCTCATAATTATGAAGGTGGCTCAGCTCCAGCTGAACCAATGATTGTTATGTCCCTTCTCAAAGAGAAAAAAAGGTTATCTAAAATGTCTGAACATTGATATTAGAAATTGTTCAGAGTGGTAACTTGGATCTGCTCTCTTCTTTTGTGAAAAGAACTTGACAAGAGTGACTGGTACCAATAAGAAGCATAACACCATTAACCACCTGCTGTACAATCAGCATCTAAAGGGCTCTGCACCTTCTGAGAACTGGATGGGCATTTCTGCTGCCTGCAGAAAACAACCTGATAAAATCTAAGAGTCTTAGGTCTTTTCTGATGTTCCTATCAAAATAAGAATCTTTTAAAAAGGAAAAGGAAGAACTGAGATGTAATAAAGGCAGTGTACTCAGAAATAACCATCAAAGGTTTTCATTTTAAGAATTGCTTTAAATAATTTTTAATTTGGATCATATTTATACTATTATTTAAATAGTTACATAAGATCTATAAAGAAAGATGATTTTTCATCCTTACATATCTTACACCAAGAAGTGGTTTTGCACACCAGTATTACTCGTGGATGCAATCTCCTGACTCTGTGGGCACAGGCTGGACTGTAATTGTGGATGTTGTAATTGTGCGTGTTGAAATTGTGGTTATTGGTGACAAAACAAAACCCTCTGACTACTGGTGGATATTTCTTTTTTCAATATATGGTAGTAGAATGAAGATGCTGGAGCTCTGTGCACAGAGGCAAATCTCAGTTTCAGCCTGATGCAATCATTATTTCCTTCTTGCTGACTCTGCTTCACTATTGATCATTCATTTCAGTGGGGTGAGTTGTGATTTAAACTGGTAAATGCAATATCAGCCTTCATGATGATTACAGCTGAACACCATTTGCTTTCTGTGAAATACAGTAAATTTTTCTATTACGTTTGCTTCTGTCATCCCAAACATGGCTCAACCACTGGGTTTGTGTCTCTGCTTATCACAGATTGTTTTTTACCTTGCAGGTATTTGTGGGCATTTGTCACACGAGCTCATTGTGGATAATCCTGCTGTGGTGATGAGAATAAAGGAAAAGGAAATCCTTGACATGATGTTTCCTGTCCATGTCTGATTAAGTGTGTTCTACCAGGGGCCATCCAGCCCAAACCTCACCAGCTATTTGTGCAGTATCTAGTACAGATCCTTAGGGGGTGGGAAAATCAGAACAGAGCAAATATAGCCTGGGAGAAGGAGCAGTTGGAGCCTGCAGACAATGTGGAGCATTTCTTCAGCGGAGCAAAGCTTGGGCTTGGGACTGAAACCTAAAGGTAACAACTGAAATTATTTCAGTGTTGTTCTTTCACAGAAACTTCCCTGAGGCCCCAAACACTTTTTATTCCTTCCCCTGTGCCAGAAGCACCAATTCATTCCCACACAGGATTCAAATTCTGCAGCTGTTCCCTCCATAACTTTCACAATGCAGTTAGTTATTGCTAATACAAAAAATCTATAGCATGCTATAAAGTGGAAATATAATACAATATATTTAGGGGCTGGGTACCTCTCTGAAGACTTAAGGAAGTCATATAGGAACTGTGCAGGATTTGTATGGCAAATTTAAAATTTTCTGATAGCAAAGCATCAACATAATTTGTTTTATGACATCTTCTTTCTCTGCACAGAGGGAGCAGCCTGAGTTGGTGGGGGAAGGAAAATGAGAGACAGGATATGGACCCAGTTTGGCCGTGGAGACCCACTGGGCTCTGCACTGCTCATGATGGGAGGATGCTGCTGGATGCTCCTGGGCTCCTCCTCAGCTCCTGCAGCAGCAGCATCTTTAGATCAGCCCGAATTTTGAAATGGAAAACGTGGAAGATGTGCAGTGTCTGTTACTGAGCTTCAAAATTTCCTTTAACTGCTACCAAATTGCTGCTTTGCTGGAAACTTTAATAGACAGAGTCAGCCCCAGATATGATGAAGTGTGACAGGTTCTCTTTCTTTGCCTATAAAATTCTTAATGCTAGATAATCAGAAACTTTTTACTGAGAAGCTTTCTTAAGTGTTACTTTCCATTTCAGTTATTTAAAGTGGGATTCTTCTTTCTCATTTAACTCTGGATTATGTCATTTATCCTGATGGAACACAGAACAGAACTTCATCTTATGGAGGATGGGAAAAAATGTACATCTGCACCTACAAGTTCTACTTCTAATTATTGCAACAGTTCAGGGACCTGTTGTTCAAACAAAGTCTTACATTACATATTGAAGTAATCTCACTTGAATACCTGGTACTGCCATTTATTTTCTGTTTGTTAGACTGATGCCAGTTCCAAAAGCAAAACCAAGAATTTTTAGATATTTTTAAAAGACATTTACTTGCAGCTGTTCAATTAACGAGCATCTTCTGTTGTCACATATGATTATAAAAAACACAGTATTTTGATATAAAATCCCAAATTAATCACAAAATGTTGTGCTACCTTCAAAATGCAGCTTGTCTTTATTTATTAGTTAAATGTGGGTTGTGTTTAGTGGTGTCGTGGTTTCAGCCCAGCCAGCACCACGCAGCTGCTCAGGCAGGAGCCCATCTTCCCTGAGTCCCTTAAATGTCCTGGCTGTAAAAAACCACCACACGTGGAAATAAAAGTTCTGAATCCAGAACCTTGATGTATTTGACAGTTTTATGCCCGTTGTCAACCTGGCTTTTTTTGTTCCTTAATGAGTCCATATATTGTTGTCTATTGTTCTTCATCTTCCCGTAAGGGAAAAACAGAGGCAATTATAACTTAATAACATTCTCTGTGCTAAGAATGTGTGGTGACAGATAATGAAGTCCAATATCCCGATCTGATTACAAGTTGCTCTTTAGATGGGGGACAAATAACTACAAGATGGCAATGTCAGAGCAAGGAACACTTACACGATGAAATATTAATGAAAATACATTGCACTTATGTCTCAATGACATCTAAATGGGAATCAGTTATCAGATCTTGAGTGTTTGCTACAAATTTCTACTCTGCAAAAGGAAAAAAAATCCAATGAACTTTAAAAATGTCAGCCAGCAGGGCTTTCAAATACATAATTTACTAGTTTGTTGGCTTCCTATAAATGGATAATAATAAACTCGTAGCTAAAAGCAAGCTCATAAATGCTGAATCAAAAAAGGGAAGAACACCATGAAATGATAGATGCAGAGCTGCATGGTGGCAATTTTCTTCTGAGGAGAAATTGTGGCCATGGTGTTGAAGCTGTGAATGGAAACCTTGACAGAGCAAGGTTTGCTTCCACAGGGAAGGATCTGTGCCACTCTTTCTGTGTTGCTGCAGGAATGCAGGAGCAGCAGTGCTGCAAGTGCAGCTGAAGTTTGATGGACTTCCCTGAGTACTTTATTTTCATAGCCTGCCTAGTTAGGCTTGCCTCTTTGATACACTCTTATACTTATTTATTTAAACATATGAAAAATAGACGGTTCTATTCATCGGAGGGCAGAATGAAGTCATTTCTCATAGAGGAGTTTTAATCTTAATCAAAAATTGACCTATGTGTTCTATGTTAAAAAGACATATATTATTGAATGGTATTAATAGAACCTTTAATGTTAAAATATTTGGTACCAGCCAAAATTAGATTCTATTTTAAGCCAGCACTCTGGGCTGAATGACGATGAAAGCCTCTCATTTTTGGGTTTCATTTTAATAGCAGCCAGACTGGAGTTGAAAGGCTCAGGCTCTCAGTGCTGCCTGACACTGCAGCCCCATCTCCATGGAGCTCCATCTCCCTTGCTGGGTGTTTCTGTTAAACCAGGAGTAAGACTTGACCTGGGCAGAGCAGTGAATGGAACAAAGCTTCAAAGTCATGGGGACTGTGCAGTCTTTCATTTGGATAAATCCATCTGAGGCTCTAAAACACCATTACAAGGCCCCTGCCATAGTGGTTTGGACTGTGAGCCCGAGCTGCAGCTTCAGGAATTCCCTGCTTGGGTGGGAGGGTTGGGAGCACCACACAGGCTCTGCACAGCTCCTGTGCAAGGATTCCTGGGTTTGGGGTGGGGAGATTTCCAGCCTGGTCTCTTCTGGACATGGTCTCAGTCACTGGCTTAGGAATGAGTAGTCAAGAGCCAAACTGGGACGTTTTGGTACAACATGGATTCAATTGGAACAGATTTAGAAATTCTTTCTTCAAATGTTTATGTTGCACCATAACAAGACAAAGACCCCACAACTAAATGTATGGCACAGAAACATTTAGGTAAATTGCACTTATGTAGAAGAAATCCAGGAAGTGTATAACGAATTGACAATTAGATAAATTTTTGCAGGTTTATATTTTTAAAAAAAATTTAATCTTAAAGCTCAGACATTTAGTCTTAAAAAAGGACCTGACTTAATTAAAGCACTGTTATAACAGTGATTTAATTGGACTTCTTTTCCATTCACATTAAAATCTTTGTCGTAAGAATGAGCCACAGCATTGTGGAATATTAAGATGGGATTTATTCTTATTCACACTGCCTAGTCTCATGGTAGGCCTCATACCTGAAAATTCCTGGGATTTGCATGCTGCAGTGCCTTTGCTGAGCTCTAACCAGTGGCTCGAAAATCTGAACATTTAAATCCCATTAAAGAATTATCTGTGTGTAAGATGTTTTATGTGATAATATACACAACACATCTTAGACTCCATTAGGTCTTTTGCTTTTGTATAATGTAGATTAGCTCAATTAGTCTTTGCCAAATGACTCACTAAAATGAATTCTTGCAGGTGGACACATGACTAAATTTGAAACAAAATCTGCATCTCTTTTCATGCTCGATAAAGCCCTGTAAAACAGAATTTACATTAGATAAGGTAATAACTCTTCTTTATAGTAGCATTTAGAATTACAGGATCATGGCCTTGGTTGGAAGGGACCTCAAAGATCATCTCATCAGGGACACCTGCCACTGTCCCAGGCTGCTCCAAGCCCCGTTCAGCCTGGCCTTGGACACTGCCAGGGATCCAGGAGCAGTCACAGCTTCTCTGGGCACCCTGTGCCAGGGCCTCCCCACCCTCACAGGGAGCAATTTAATCCCAACATCCAATCTAAACCCACTGTTTTTCTGTTTGAAATAATTTGCAGACCAATAATAATATTTCAGCTATTTTAATGTGATTTATACGTTTAAAAGTGCTGTGCAGCCTCCCAGCCTCTCAGGGAGGGACTGTCGTGTGTTGCAGATGTACAGAATGTAGCAGCAACTGCTTCCAGTCTCCTCAGCACAGGGAACAAGCCAGGAGAAGCCAGAGCTGTGATTTTAAGGAGTAGCACATTGTGCAACACACTCTGTAATGTTTAAGATGCTTTATTCTTATATTGTATCCCTCATTTCTCTTCCCTGGCCCTCTGCCATCTGAACTCCAGCACACAGCAGCACTTCCCAACACCTGACTAAAGGTTCCATCTGCATCCCAGCACTGCCCTGGGAGCACACCCAGCTCTGGGGCAAATTTCAGGCTTTGAAAGCACTGTTGGGTTTTTTAGCATGGAGCACAATCTCATGGGCTCCAGGGGAAGGACAGGGGGCTGCAGCTGCCCCCAGGTGATGCTGGGGTCAGAGGGTGTTCCTGGGAGCCTGGTGCCTCTTTAAATGCAGGGAAGGTGTGGGAGCAGCTGCTCTTGGCCACGTGGACCTGTAGCAGCCTGTGGAGGTGAGGGAACAGTGAGGAAAGGTCAGTGCAGCCATTCTCTTTCTATGGATTAAACAGCTTTTCCACACATATATCTGAATCTATAGTGAATTCCCCTGTAGCCTTAGATGCCAGTAATCATTGACTGTGGTGTGGTACAGCTGTAGTTTTACTGCATCATTAGAGGAACTTCTTCCACTCTGGTGCTTCCAGAGACGTCTCCAGTGGTGTCCCAGGACACCTGTGATGTGCACTGGAAGATACATTGTGTGATTTCCCATTTTCTTAGAGGGAAAATGCTTTGAGTCTCTTGAATATTTTCATTCTCGTGTTGCTTACAGGCAGCTCAGCATTCAGTGTTTAGAGGGTTTCTGCTTCGTGTGGGTGGAGAGCAGACGGTGTTAATGGAACTCATCATCTGTGCAGAATTCTCTGCTTCAGCAGCCTGGGGGGAGGGGGTCTGCTCAGCCCTTGGGGTGTGGGTGTGCCTGTACCTGTGGATAAACACCCACCCATCCAGCAGGAATCACTCCAGGGAACGCAGAGAGTTCTTGGGTGAGGTGTCGTGAACACAGAAATGTTGAGTGAGTGGAAAGTGGGGAGAAAAGGAGACCCAGCAATGCAGAGAAGACTCTAGCTGGGATATACAGCAATGACCTGCATTGGCTTTGCCTGAAATACACGAGCTCCATATCCCAGTTCTGGCAGCAATGGCAGTGAATATTTAACACGAGTCACAACTTTTACACTTCCATGTTTCATATTCAATATATCTTTCGAAGTGTGTTATTCATCGTGCCCAAAGTGATATAAACAAACCCTGCTCTGCAGGCTGCTGTTTACTCTCCAAGTGGCATTTTAAGAGCAAACCTTCCCTCCCTGACATAACGCAGTGACAAATTGCAGCTAATACTTCTACATCCACCAGGAAAGGAGCACAGCAGTGCTGAGGATTTATATAGTAGGGAGCCGTGGAGCATATGTAACTGGCTGGCATTTTTAGTGCCCTGCCTTGATTTTGAGACAGCTTTGCTTAAACATAGCTTTTCTTCTTTGTCCTTGACTATTTAAAGAATTAATTTTTTTTTTTTTTTCATTTGCTGTTTTTTCTTTCATAAAGCCAAGAAAAGCTCCAAAGGTGTATTGGTAACAAATGGTCAGACAACTTTATACAATCTCAAAGAAGATGTTTAGGTAAGGAGGGAAACAGACTGGGAAATATGAATGGGAAGAAAGACTCTAAAAGATATTTGATAGTACTCAGATATGTTTTTTCCCAAAAACTATCAAAGATCTCTATGTTAATATGAGAATTTTTCACTCTTTTGGGATTTTTTGTGTTCCTCTAAGACTTCCTTTGAAAAGCTTTGAAATGTACTAATTTAATTTTTCTGTGGCTTCTCATCAAAATTTTTCTTCATCCCAGCATAACAGTAGCAGATACTAAAAAAAAAAAACAAAACACCATATTACAGAAAATCAAGAGAAATCATGAGTATTAGATCATCTTTGAAAAAGAAAGAGTTTGGTTCTACTCAAGTGCAGTGTTCCTGATCACTCTGCTAATGTCAGCTGAGGAGGGCTCAGATAATAATCACTTTAAGGCCATCGGCGTATTTGCAGAAAAAAAGAACCCACTACTAAGGGGTTCAGGAGTATCAAAATCTATCAAGGTAAAAGTGAATTTCCCTTGTTGCTCTGGCTTCTCCCAGCACCACTAGCTTGAAGCTTCCAACAAGTAAGAGGGAATAACAAATTTTGAATGCTGCACTTACGTTTCAAATGTCTTCCCTCAGTGGCACGTGCTTCTTGTCTCTCAGAAATGCACAGAGAAATGCCACTGCACATCCTGAGTGTTTGGGCAGGGCCAGCCAGGAGATCTGAGCAGGATTTTTTAGATATCATGTGCAATTTTGAGGCTTTTCTTTCAATATTTTGATATTAATAAAAATCCAAAGTTTTGATAATTGGCATCATCCCTTGGACGTTTCCATACTGGATTGTTGAGCATTACTCTCCTTTCTCTGTCCTCATTGAGTGTAAGGTGTTTGTTTTGGTTTCATCCACTCAGAAAACAAAACTGAGTTATTCCCAAGTTTGTGAATAATTTGTCATCCTGGATCTTAACTGATAAATATTTTGCTTTTCTGAACACCAATGTTTACAGTTGGCACTGAGTCAAGGACTCCTTCACAACCTCAGTGCTCAGTCAAAGGTGGAATGATTTCCTTGCTTCTCCCAGACACATAAACTCATGCTGGTAACTATTTTCTGTTGGTTTGTTTTTTGAAGGCAAAAAAATAACTTGGTAAACACCATCTGTCAAACTCAGTTTAAATTTCATTGTTAGGTAAGTGCAAGTGTCCTCAAGGATGATGTAGTCAAGACTTTAACTGTGGAAAGCCTTAAGGAATCCACATTTTTCCAGTGGTGTTTATGGTTTAGAGCATGTTGGCTGTGGAGTGTCCATCACCCAGCACTTCTGCCTATCTGACACTGAATTTAGGTGGCTTTCTCTGCATTTTTATATGAGCTGGAGATGACTTTCAGAAAGGAACACCTCAATATTGGTCCTGATGGGCAAATTCATCTCCAAAGGTCTCTTTGCCTGCTTGACACAAAACAACAAACAAAACCCATGGGAAATAGGAAGGAAAAAGCCAACATGAGTGTTTCTTCTCATTAAAATTAACTTTCAGCTGAAGATATTGGAAAAAGGTAGTTAAAACACATTTCTGCTTATGATTCCTGCCCAGATACAGCCTGTTTCAGCAATAAGTTTTTTCATGTTTAACAAGCTATTTTAGGAGATAAGAATGATTATGAGTTTCCTCTGTTGATAGAAATTACAATCAAGTATTGAAATTCTCTTCCAGTGAGGCATTGCCCTGGAACAGTTACCTGCTTTGACTTGAAACTGTTCTTTTTTTTTTCTTTTCTTTTTCCTTCCTTATTACTTAAAGGCAGAAAAGCTTTAGAAATCTGTGGGGTTTTCTTTTTTCTCCCCCCCAGAAGCCATTCCATTAATGATGTGTTTGAAAACACGGGGTGGGTTAATCCAGTGCTTTACAGTTAATCTGGTATTTGAATGTCTAACAGGCTTTTATGTCTGGCAAACACTACATCGAAATGGGAGGAGACTTTGAACAGTCAAAATGTTCTCCTAAATTTGTAGAAATATTTCTTTCAAGACTGAAAGCAAAGAAATGAATACTTAACAGAAAAAATACATCTTCCTTGAATGTGGAAGTAACTCTTTCTTTGCATTTTTTTCTGGATTCATCTTGTTTAAATTTGCCCAGGGAGTTTCTAGAAGCTTTATTCTCTTCTGGAAGTATTTTCTTTTTAGGAAGTTGCTAAACCCTGTGTTAAAACAAACTGAGCTTTCTTAAGTGAAAGTTTTAGGAAGACCTTCTTGCAGATCAAAGGTTATTAACATAAAGAATTTGGAGAACTGTACAGAAATTAACTTGTAGGATAATCTTTCCTTAGAAAGAAACATAAAAATTCATTTTTCCAGTGGTGATAGCCTGTTTCCATCCCATGAAATGATGGCAAATTATGAGGAAATCTCACTCTGACTTTGAAGTTCTAAATAACTTCATTTAAATCTTGCTGTTGTGACTCTGTTATTTGAAAGATACGAACATCAGCTGAAGACAGAGGACACTGGAGCCATTTTACATCCCAATGGAAAAGGGTGTGAGGGGAGATCTGCAGGATTTAAGTCAATCCACCTCTGCACATTCCCAATTCATGGTTTTGTCTCCAGAATTGACTTGTCTGTGGATCATCAGCTGTTGATTTCCTTTCTCACATCACTTTAACTTTGGCAGAATTGTCTAAAAAACAGAAAAATGAGGAAGTGATGTGAAAGCTAGACCAGAAATTTTGGTAATTGCTACTAAGGTACAAAATATTTTACTTCAGAGCTCAATGAGCAGGAATTAGTATCACAAAAGCAAATACCTGCATCATTTCTGTGAAACACAGACCCTGTTTTACTGGCACAATATTGATTGATGTAACTCACCATGAATCCTTCCTGCTTAGGCCTATGAATATAGAAGTACTGTTAAAATCATGCTTAGTCATGGATTCCATATTAAAGCTGCTGGAAAGGCTTTATTATTCAAACTGGAATAAGAATGTAACTTTGCACTTGAGAAAAAAAAAAAGAAAACAAAACAATTTAGAAAAATCAGGAAAAAACAAACAGCACTTTTTTTTTTAAAGAATTTTTTTTTGAAGATTTTTTTTTTAAGAACTGCTCAGAAGGGAGTTTTCAATTAAACTGAAAACACGTTTGTGTACATCTCCTGTTGAAGCTGAATATCCCCCAGGTCATTGAAGATTTCCAGCTCTCCGCAGCACCTGCTGATGCTGATTGCTCCTGGAGATGTTGGCTAAACAAAGCTGCACAACAGAGCTCTGACAGGAGACAGTGGGAGCTCCCACTCAGGGCTCTAATGAGTGATTTATTTGTTCCCTTCTCCCTGGGCTCACCCATCATTAGGTGTTCATTAAGTAATAATTGCCATTGATCGACAGGTCTGTGTATGGATGATGGTGAAAGAAGCAGGGCTATTAAACCTTCACTGGCCAGAACAAGTGCATGCCACAACCAATCAGGCAGATTAATGAGAAGAATTAAACTAAGCACAGTTATATTATGGACCACTTCCTTCCTTTTCATTTTATTTATGATTAGAGACAAGTGGAGGGCGTTTTAGACATTCAGAAATAAAAGGAGAACAATATGAAATCAAACTTGTGCTGTACTAGTGGTTCTGACCCTCAGCAGCAGCTGGTCATAACCTGTACTGATAATTAAATTGGTTTGGTGGTTTTCAGCTGAGTTTCATGAATGGCATGTAGATCAGTTGGAGTAGAGGACAAGAGGGTGTCACAAATAAGATTCAAAGTCAGATCAGGCTTCTCATGGATCACTTGTGGGTAAATCCCTGTATAAATAAATATTTAAAAGCTCTGGAAGGCCTGACCTTGTCTCAGCTGGGGACAGTGGCCAATTTATGATGACTCAAAGTATGATTTTATTTTCCTCATTCCAGTGTATTATTTTCAGAGTCAGAGGTAGGAATAAGTTTTGGGATCTGTTCAGTTGATCAGTAGCATCCCATGAGAGGAGGTTGCCCTAAAACCTTGACCAAGTCAAGGTGCTGTGGCTTTGAAAATACATTTGAATTTTTGAATTTAGGTCTTTTAGTGCCCTCAATTCTATACATTGAAACATTTTTGCCTGCCCTCTCAGGTATAACAGCTCCCTATTATCTTTCCTTTAGTAGCTTTTTCCAACTGGATGTCCATGTCTAAATAGAATTACTGAAAATTTTCTCTCACGGTGCGTGCATTTCTTTCGGAATTATGGCATCATTTATTAATGTTTCTTTGGCTTGTTTTGCTTTGTTGCATCCAAAAATCAGGTCTGCATTGCCATTATTATTGGGTCAAATGGCAGTGGCTGCCTAACAAACTCGATGGGTTTTGAGCACTGGTGATTTCTCCTTTTCATTGTGGTCTCAGGCCTCCTGCAATCAATCCTTTAATAAAAAAGGAAATGCCTTTTGTTGATTTTTACAGACTGAAAGGTCAGGGTGGCACTTAATGAGAACAAAAGATGGAGCAAAATGGGAAATGGGAGAGGGTTAATGAAGTCCACTGATTGCAGTAATTTTATAATTCCAGAATGCATTGTCCTGTGGTAGAGCTTTAAAAATACAGCTTTAATTATTATGCTGGGTAGGAAAACTACCTTAGGGTAGATTCTGCCAGAGCTCTGCCATTGATTGCTGCAGGAATCTGATACTGCAGAATTTCCTCTGCCACTGCTGCCAGGGCTGGCTCACAATATCCCCTGTAACTGCTTGAAATTCAGCAGCAGTGGGGACTCAGAGGCAAAAGTTTCCAGCCTGCATCCCAATCCCACAGCAGCATGGATGAAAAGCTGGAAATTGCTTTTAAGTACGGCAAATGGAAAGAAGTTTTTGACTTCTTGTATGTATTCCTGTTTATTTTTAACCACTTTAAAACCAAAAAGGCAAAATTATTAATATATCCATGGTACCTCATTTAGAAAAGTTTAGCCCTGCCAGCCCTCCTGAATTTGGCTGAGCATCAGCTGAGTGTGAGAAAAGAGCAATATTATTTAAACTATTGTGTGATGGGCTTCCTTATCCTATGAAATATTATTCTTGGCTTGCCATAAGTTACAATAGATCATAACAGGGGAACATAAAGGACTGGAATGGCCAAAATCAGGATTTGAATGCATTTCTTCCATCCTTAATTCCATTTTGAGAACAGATCCTGTATTTTCTTTAATGAATTCCAACCTGTGCTCACTGGGAAGAAATAAGAGGGATAACGTTATCTGTAAATATCCAGGGATAAATTGGTTTCTAGTCTGTTGTGAGAAATGAACATTTGCAATTAGCTATAAAATATTTGTCCTTGTCATGGCTGTTATTGCCCTATACAGATTTCTAATATGAGAATAGGGATATTAAATTATGGATATGTAAAACTGGTAGCTTAATCATTTTGTAGAAAAATTCAAATCACGTGCAGGAGCAGAGATGAGGGAATTATCAGAATTTTCTGAGAGAAAGAAAGTAGAATAAGATCTGCCTTGTGTATATGAACTTTAGAGAAGAACAATATTTAAAGTTTCAGACAGCTACAAAGTTGCAATATTTTTTTCAAAATTTGCCTTTATTAATTTAGAAACTAAACACTGGGAAATGAAATAGAGACAAACTTCTACCCACAAATTTTCATAACTATAATATTAGTTATAAATACTAAAAATAAATATAAGTGCCACCCAAATGCTGTTACTGGATTTGAGTGAGCAAAAGAAGCAATTCCTATTCTTTCATTTCCATTGTCACATCTGCAACAGTTTGTAAACTCAACTTCCTCAGATTTAATTATTTATGAGCCTTTAATGAGCATTTTATAGAAGGTAAAAATCCTCCCTTTGTTTTCAGTTTCAGTGAAGAGATTAAAATAATTAAGCAGTGATTAGACTTGCATTGACCTTTGCTAACAAACCTGCTGCTAAAACTGGCAAACCTCAAAACTTTTCACTTTCCTGGAAAAACAACTTTGTGCTGCAAAGGGCCCCAAAGCTACTGCTGGAATCACCCCAGAAAAAAGGAGATTTTAATTTTTTTAACTGTTTATTGACCTGGGACAAGTCAGAATCTTCTCTGAAGAGTTCTTTGCCCTAAAGAGCAAATAATGAATTCCAAGGGCACAAGTGCTGACTTATTCCCATCTAGGACAATGCTGTGGACTGTGGTAACACCTCATTTTCCCTGAAAAACCTTAAACAAAGGGCTCTGATATAATTCAGCTTTTAATTTTAGTACTTTGCTGGATGGTTTTAATACAGAATGTTGTGTTAAAAATTCTTGAAACAACTCCAAAAACCTCTTTTACCTATTTGTGCCAAGATAGGAAAAGTTCTGCATTTAATCATTACTTAGAAGCCAAACTTCCTTTTTATTTGAATTTTTACAGTAAAAGCATTTAATTATTAGTTTTTTACTTGGTTTGGTTGATACCCATTGGTTGCCTATGTTAAGGTAAAAAATTCTTTAATACTGGACTTTAAAATGTTACCTTGAGAAGTATTAGGTGATCCTGATATGGTTGTGAAATCAGATTCTGGACTGCCTTTCTCCTAAATTGTGTTTCATTTTATAGATTTTTGAGACTTCTCTCCATAGTCAGTGGCATTGACCCCACACTGGTGACTTGTTTCTCTGTTTATGCCAAATAAAAGCAGATCCTCATCCGTGACCTCAGGAGCTGGAAAGCTTTGGAAAATTCAGGGAAAGTTTTTGAGGATATATTTTAAATCCATTGTCATGCAAACATTAAAATAAATCTGTTGTTCACACATGTCAGACCCAGAGCTGATGTAAAGGCTCCATCTCTGAAAGCTTCACCTCTCCCTGCTGAAGGATCAGCCCAGGAGCCTTCCCAAGGAAAGGTTTATTTCCAAAAGTGACTTAATTCAAGCACTGAGCTGACTTTAGTTGTTGTCAGAGTATTTTCTGCTTTTTATACAACCCAGAGTGGCCAGAGAATAATACAAATAATAAAACTAATCAGAATTTATGTGTTTGTGGTGTTCTCTCTCTTCTGAATCACCAGAAACATGTCAGCACTTTGTATTTGTTGCTGCACTGCTTTTATTTTGAATTCATTTTGAATTGCCTGCATTGAAGGCATGTGTATAAATATGATTATTCAAAACAAAACCCCTGAACTTTAGCTGTTTTGGATCAAGCGTGATTTTATCTATTTTTGACACTGTTTCCTTGGTTACATGGTATCAAAGTCAATTCATTTTAAACACAGATATGTTACTGCATATCCTTTAAAAATGTGTTGGTGTGGTAAGTCCACTAAACCCGGCTGCAGAGTTTTTCAGATAATGAGGTTCCTCCTTTATGATGCTGTTATTATTATTCCATTTGGGGAAAAGGAGAAGTGAAATCAGAAATGAGGGCAATTCAGGGCCCAGTTCCTTGGGTGCAACAGGATAATAAAGATGGGAAGATATTGAGGGAACCAGACCAGAGAATCTCCAGACATGTGAGGGTTTTTTTTTTTTGTTGAAGCTAATCCAGCTCTTCCTCCTAAAATCATCTCTGGGGAGGTGCTGAAGTGGTGCAGGGACCTGACTGAAGGCCAGGGTGCTGTGTGCTTTAAATTCTGAAATCAGGTTCTGCAGAAACAGACACAGATGCTGAAGCTCTCCATGAATGAAGGCAGAATTCAGAATTAAGTGAACATTTTGCAATATCCTCCATCCACAGAACTGTAGATGACTTCCTGTGACTCACAGGACAGCCTGGAAGAAGGCTGAACACGAGGAATCAGATCCTGTGGGAAACCTGTGGTGCCTTTTTAGGGGATTTGGAAAGTGCTTTCATCATTTCAGCCTGCACTGAATTATTGCTTTTCTATTATTTATAGCCCAAAATATTACTATAACAATGCCATATGCATATTAATAACCTCGTCGAGGATTTGATCTGTAATTGAGAATAGATTTTTTATTTGATTCATATTTAATACAGAACCAAACTTTTCTGATTAAAGGAAAATGATTACTTACTCTTTATTTTACGCTAGCAGCTCTTCCTGGAGTCTGAGCTCTCTCATGTGATTCATTATTAGATGGTTCTTTGTGCACAAAACATTGAGAAAAACGTTGGGCAGAATTTGTGGCTAGAGAAAAGAGACTCAGAATTTGACTTTTCAATAAAAGAATAATTTTTTAGTACATGAATCCTTTCTGAAAGCCCGGCCAGCATTGTCTCTGCCAGTCCAACCTTTTCCTTCTCTCCTGTTTTCAGAAGAGAAAAAAGATCTCACTGAGCTGGCAAAAGTGGTGCAAGACTTGTCCTGAAGGATGCAAACCCCACATTTGTGAAGAAATATTGGTGATAGTGTTGACAAGGCCACTGTTCATGTGTTGATATTTCAGGGTTATGCTGTATTTCTTGATCTCTCTTTTCTCATTTATATCTTTTCATTTGTTATCATACTCTCAGCAATGCATTTAAAAAAAAAATAATTTTATAACTCAGAAGTAAAGGCATTAAACTTGACTTTACCCTAGCTGGAGTAAGTGGCAGATGAGATGGTTGAACTCAGAATCTCTTATGCTCAAAGACAAACTCTTATTTCACATCCTGCCAGGGAAGCAGACAGCTCCTTTGAAAGATCATTTTCATTCAACCCATGCACTTCATAAGAATTGATTTTAATTTCACATATAAGAATGTCATCCACTGATGCCAGAACTCTAAGCTGTGGGGACAGTTTTCATGGCAACTAAGTTGTAGTTGATTTTTTTTAACCTCCAAATGAACACATTTTCTTATTTCATGGACGGAAAAATGAGTCAGTCTATTCCAGCTTTTAACTAAAAACTCCAAAGGTGCCTCTATGGCTACATTCCAGTGCCTGTCTGAGAACAGCAGGAGAAAAGGATCTGGATTGTGTGCAGAGCTTCATCCACCCTGTGAAAGGAAAATGCATATTCCTCAAAAATTCAATGAACACAGCAAAAATCACGTTTTGTATCATTCTTGAGTCTGACTCAGGAAAGCTGAGGCAGGTAATAATACCCTTAGGAGATAATTTGACTTAAATAACAAACATAAAGCAAAACCAGACTTCCCAGTTAAGAGACAGTTTGAGATCTGGAGCCAACAATAGGCAAAGACAAAACTTGGGGAGGGATGAAGTTGTGAGTGGGGCATTTTAACCCAATGATTTGGGAAATATTCTCCAGAAAAGCAAGAACCCAGTACTGCCTGCAAGAGAAATGAGGAACAGTGAGTTCCAGACAAAAAAAGAAAGAGCTCTTTTCCCTCACAGCTGCTCTCCAGTGAGAGATAACCCACATTAAATGCTGGGAGTACCTGACATTTCCAGGAGAGTTCACTGAAAGTGTTGTAACAAACAAGCAAAGACCATTTCTGCAGATTCTCACACGACCTGGTGTTTCTGGAATTGCTGCTGTGAAATAGCCAGCACATTGCTATGCCGTGTTTGGAAGGATTTAAGCTAAACCCTTCTCACTCCAATGGGAATTTAACCTGTATTTAGAGTGCTACATGTTCCTTGTTGTTACTGTTGAAGTTACCTTTATGGCTGTTTTGCATATTTTTATCCAATAACTTTTACATTGAAATACAGGGTTTGTCCCTTAAGTCTGTGCATTAATAAAAAGATTATTTTAATTAGTGTAAGGTCAATTTAGCTTAAAGTTTCCTCACTTAATGTCTCCGCTGATAGTTACTGGGGGAAAAAAAAGAGTGAAGAAAATGATGAAATAATAGGAAATAGTGAGAATTGGTTAATTATGAGATGAGGCTCTGCACTCCCTCCTCCCAGCAGAGGGGCATCCAGCTTTCCCATGCTTTCATTCCCCTGGTGATTTTAGCTCCTGCCTGCACAAGGTGCTGGTCCCAAGCTGTGTGTGCTGAGTGGGCAGCAATTAAACAGGGCCATTAATTAGAGAGAGCAGCTCCAACAGCACGGCCCACACACCTCCTCCTCAGCTGGGCATTTTAGTTTGCCTCTTTTCTCTCTAATTTTAAAGAAGCCTTTAGACCCTTGTGTCTGACAGATTGACAGATATCACCCCATTTTTCTGAAGAAGGCAGGAGAAAAGTTTGAGAGAAACCTCATTGGAAATTCGCCAATACATTTTTTATATTCTAAGGATACCTTTCAGTCCAACTGGTCATTAATTCATTGGTAAGAGCAATAACAGGGAAGAATTATTTTCATGCACCTTCAGTAATATAAACCATCATGTGTGGTTGTGGAATTTTAGTCTTTTGGTTTTGGGCTGTCAATATAATTTTAATCTCAACACAATCTCTGCCTACAAGGAACTTCCAGAACCTTCCATGGTGCTTAGAGTGTGAAAAGCTGCTTGGAGATAGCCCAAGTTCAGATGCTGGAGCTTCACTGCAGTGATCAAAAACTATTCTGAGATTGGGAATTTGCCAATCAGATGGTGCTGATAGATGGCATTGTGTCTGTGACCCTGAAATTCCTCTAGACTTCCTCTGAGATCCCAAATAAATGCAGGCCATTTGTTCATCCTCCCAAGGCCCATTTGATGCTGAGGTTTGGGCATTGCTCGGAGGTGGTTTTTCTGTCCTACTTCACCTCTGTGAAGGAAACTGTTCCTTCCCAACTCACAAAACCTTTTGTGTTAGAGTTAGTGCTCTTCCTACGTCTTACCAGTGTGCTTTCAAAACGCTTTTTTGGGTGTTTCCCATCTTTCTCACCTTCTGCAGCATTTCTGTGCTAACATTTGTTTCCCTTGCTGCCTGAGCAGCGTGCAGACAGTTTTGCTCCCAGCATTGCCCTGCTCAGGTTCTCTGCTTGTCAGAGGAGATTGCAGCCAGGGATGCCTGGTGTCCACCTGATCCCCTAAATCCCTGCTACCAAACACACAGGCCTTCTTTCTGTGATCCTTACTAGTGCTGAATTCCTGCAAAAACTGCATTTCTTTGAGCCTTTCTGAGCCATGTTTTGGTTCAGCTCAGTGCAGGCTTCTCCCAGTTCAAATCTCTGATTAGCAGTCATGAAACACTTCTAAATTTCCTCAGCTCCATCCTTCTATCGATGCCTGAATTTTTCTTTGACACTGAAGGGAATTCTGAATTTTCAGATTTGTGAACCACGTGCCAAGGTAGCTACTCAAGACAGCACGAGGTGTTCTACCTTGAGAATTTTAAACTGTGGATCCATTGCCAGGTAAGGGAGTGGGCACAGGTAAGGATTTATGGAGACACTTAGCATTCAGCAGAAGGGTTTGAACACACAGGAGGCTGTTTTCACGTCGTGAGTAAACCTTTGGTATGCTAATTTTATATACACAAGTGACAAAATTGTGAGCTGCTTTCTCCCCACGGGACAGAATGATAATATATAATTCTGTCAGAACAAGATGTGTAAATGAGGTCATTTAAACTTCAAGGGTGCTCAGGCACTTTGATATGAGTTTTCACACTATCCCAAGTGAAACTTAGGATATTTCTTTAAGTACTGGAAGAAAGTTTAGTACCAATTCCAATTGAAACTACCACCAAGAGTATCTGAAATTTTGGACTGCGGGTGAAAAATCGGAATAATGGGGCAAACTTTTGTCACAGAGCAAATCTACTCTGGAATGATTCAAAGTTTTTGTTAAATTGTAATATAAACATAATAGCAATGACTCCAAATGTGGAGCCATTTTAATGTTTTTCCTCTAAGTTTTACTCTAGAATGTACATACTTAGATCTTATCTTAAATAGTGTGATTTCCTTTATTACTTTATGATTGCATTAAATAGCATTTAGTCAAATAGTGAGCAAAATAAGCACAGTAACCAGCACAAAGTCTACTTGGCCAGAAATATTCAATACTTTTCTAAGAAAAAAAATTGTGAGATTTCTCTATGAAGTAGTTTAAGGACATTTTTTACCATTTTGCTTTTAGAAAGCTCTGTGTAAATTAATAAGGATGTCATATTTTCCTCCCTGGTTTTTTCAGTTTTGTCTTTTTTTTTGGGGGGGGTGTCACTGTCAACTCATTACCTGTGGCTCTACTGGAAAACCCCAATTGGTTAATATTTCTGTCAAATGCTTTTTGTACAGCTCTGACTGTAAAGAGTCCATTCTGCCAGAATGGGTAACCTGCAGCAAATAGGCCATGACAGCTTGGTTATTGATTAAATAAAAAAAAGGGGAGGGGAAGATGATAATGATGATAATGAAGGTTGGTTTACCATTGTCAATGTCCTTCATAGAGCTGTGACAAAACAGCT
Source organism: Eopsaltria australis (assembly GCA_034509425.1). NCBI lineage: Eukaryota > Metazoa > Chordata > Aves > Passeriformes > Petroicidae > Eopsaltria > Eopsaltria australis. The sequence goes on from JAVTVJ010000234.1 coordinate 331,299, forward strand.
TTAACACTCAAATAATGGGAAAATCCAGTGGAAAGCTTCACTGCAATTTACATTAGTGTGATATGATTTGATCCTACAGCTGCACTCACAAAACACCTGAGCCATGACACCGATGATTGCATTCCCTGCCTGTTGATGTTAATGTGTCTATTAATGAATCTCCTCTCCCTCTGATCACTGCTCTGAAAGGAATAAAGGAAAGACATCATGTTTTCAGGTCTGAGATCATCTGAAAAGAGTGAAATTGCATACAGAAGCTGTTAATGAATTTATATTTTTGTACCAGCCATATGTCTCGGTATCTAACACAAATGCCCTTGTGTATTTTATAATAAGACCATATTTAAAAGGAATAGTTACAGATAAAATGTGTTAATGCAATTTTGCTTTTCTTCTACCAGCCGTATGTCTTGGCAGCAAACATCTGTAGCCTTTCACTTTTTAACTGTATATTTCATGCTTAGAATTTCTCTTTCCTGGAGCTCAGATATGAACCTGCCCTTAATCGGTGTAAAAAAAAAGGGATAAAAAGGGGAAACAAAATAAATAAAAATTCCACTTTGAACTTTTGCTCTTTGTGGTGCATAGGGAGGAGACTTCCAGCCTGCCTCAGAAAAGGCCAAAGACTGCATAAGCTCCCAGATAAAAATGTCTATCACATTCAGCTCAGGTGGTCATTTAAGATGAAGAGGGAAGCTCCATCAGCAGAGCAGTGTGAGGAAGCCCACCCGTGGTTTGTGTGTCTGCACTGCACTGATTGAGGCACTGGGGAGCTGAAAGTCATTCAGACACACACCCTGGGATTCATCAATTAAATATCAACCATTCAAACAAACGCCAGCAAAACAAAGCTTTACACGGCTGGGTTCACATTTTGCTGTGTGTTTTCTTCATGATTGCTTCTCTTCTCTGGGAGGAATAAGTGCTTGTGGCTGGGAAAACTTGGAGCTAGAAAAGAAAAAACATTTTTGAAGTGATTTATATGAACTGTTAAAATTATCATTGAATAATTTGGGTTGCAAGGGACCTCAAAGATCATCTCATTCCACGCCCTGCCATGGACAGGGACACCTTCCGCTGTCCCAGGCTGCTCCAAGCCCCAATGTTCAACCTGGCCTTGGGCACTGCCAAGGATCCAGGGGCAGCCACAGCTTCTCTGGACACCCTGTGCCAGGGCCTGCCCACCCTCACAGGGAACAATTTCCTCCCAATACCCCATCCATCCCTGTCCCCTGGCAGTGGGAAGCCATTCCCTGTGTCCTGTCCCTCCATCCCTTGTCCCCAGTCCCTCTACATCTCTTTTGGAGCCCCTTGAGGTCCTGGCAGGGGCTCAAAGATCCCCCCCAGCCCTTTTGTGTTCTCCAGGTGAGCACCCCCAGCTCTCCCAGCCTGGCTCCAGAGCAGAGGGGCTCCACCCTCGAGAGCATCTTCATGACATTCTCCCGACCTGCTCCATCCATGTCCCCAGGGCTCGACACAAACTCCAGGTGGGGTCTCAGGAGAGCAGAGTAGAGAGAAATCTCTCCTCCCTCACCCTGCTGCTCACACATCCTTTGATGCCCCCCATGATCCTTTCTGGGCTCCTTGCTGGGTCCCTGTGTCTGCCCAGTTTGGAGACGAGGATGCCATGAGAGAAGGTGGCAAATGCTCTGCACAAATCTGGGTAGAATTTGTGCTCCTTCCTGTCAGCAGCACAGAAAAAACAGCAAAACAGAATAAACTCACATCTACTGCGATTCCTTTCTGTCTAATGCTGCACTTGCAGGGGCTAAGGAAGTGTTAAAAAGTTAAGTAGTATTTAACAGATGATAGGATGAATAAATGATTATAACCAGTCAGGATATTTTTAATGTGTTCATTGTCCTAATAATATGACTAACTCCATATTTATATCACTTTTATTATTGCCTTACATTTCAGAAATGTGAAAACATATTTCAGGCTTATTCTCACCTTTCAGAAATGTCTAAGCATTGTCTAGGAGATATTTTTGTAATCATTAGTTATGGAATATTGAGGCAATTACTAATATGAATCTGGATGTGAACTGCAGCCTTTTGGAATCAAGATCATTTTGCCAAAATGGTGTTTTTAAAAGCGTTTTTCGTGGTATAAAAAATGTAATTCTTCTGCAAATAAAAAATGGCCATTTTTTTAATATGTTGTCTGAGCTGCTTTCCCTACCTCTGCAGCACTTTTATTAGTTTGTACCACGCTGCTCCCAGGATAGCACCAGATGGATGTGAATATATGATGGCTTTTTAACAATAGTCTGTCATCAGCCACTGTGCCTCTAAGTGCTCTTCCCTTCATTCAACAGCTAAATGGACTCTTAAAGCATGAAAAAGAACAGGTATGCATCTGTTATTATATCAGCTTTATTAAGATAGGAGTTGTTAAGGATCAGGTAAATTACTGTAAATCATGTAAATACAGTTGTTTCCTTAAATCTAAGAGGACACAGATTTCTTTTTAATGCACTGTGGACATCTGCCCACACTCTGTGTGTGTTTCCTCACTGCTCCTCTGCCACAGACAGCATTTGCTGATATATTTAGCAGCAAGGAATAGCCACAGTGGTTGTTTCACTATGCATTAAATGATCTGTCAGACATGAAAGTTGACAATTTATCCACCTGAACCAAAGAACTCTTCGCCTCCCTCCACAGATGTGCATGCAAAATAAGCTATCTTTGCTCTCCAAGCTTGGTCTCCCACCAGAAGGAAGTGGGGATTTTGCCAAAATGGAATGGAAAAGATTTCAGGGCTGCAGTAGGGATAACTTTGCATCTCTTTTGTCTTAATTATATTAACAGAAATACCTGCTAATTTATTTGAAGAAGCTTTTTGAATGGAAGCCCAGGAAGATCACCTGCTCAAGATGTAATTTAAATACAACAAAAGCCCTGCATTTGGAAGATACTGAGATTTCACAAAGAAGCTGCTGTTAGCTGAACATCCTGCTTGCCTCCTATTCTCCTACCACCAGAAATTGTAAATATTCCTGCCTCCCCATGCAATGCTAAACAGTTTATCAACATGCAAGGAGCAGGTGCAGTACCTGGTGGCATCATATTTCAGGAGAAATAAATAGGACTCTGAACTGATGAAACTCGTCCCATCAGGCCCCACTATCTCACATCTAAAGCTGACTTCATTTCCAAAGGATATATTGCCTTGTGCTAAAGAATCTTCTTATTTAAGGAAGCCTACAGAGATGCAAGGAATATTTTAGGACGTGCTTTTACTGCGATGTCTGCTGAGGTAGGGATAGAAGGAGAGACTCTTCTTTACACAAGAATAAACTAACTCCCTTATGATTTAAAAAGATGCTACTTCTCGAGCTGTGCCTTTATGGTAGCACAGAGATATCTCAGATAAATGTACAAAGTCCTCATTTGCTGTTTCACTGGTAGATGACAGCTGCAAATCTGCTGTGGACGTGCACCTGGAGTGGTGCCAGGAGCATCATTCCCCACCCAGCTCTGCTGCTCACAGTGTACAAATGTGATTTGGGTCAGGCGTTGGTTTTTTCTCCCCTAAATTACAGTTTTGCTGGACAACAAAACAGTTCTCACTTGTTTGCTGCAGATTCTCACTGGTTTCATTTGAAAATCACCACACAAAGGCAGCCTATTCTGGGAGTTCTGGGTGGAGGAGCTGAGTCAAAACCAGAAAACATTCTCTCAGCCCTCACAAGCTCTCACCAGAGCTTCCCTCTGAATTAGTCTGGGAAATCAGGTGAACCTCACAGTGTCGTCTGGCATTGGAAATCTTCTCCTGTTCACTAGCCCAGAATCCAAATCAGTTTGTACAAACCCATTTATAGTCTGGTGAAAGCTGAGAGAAGTGATCTGACAATCTATTGAGTTCATTCTCATTTAATTCTTTCCAATAGAATATTTCCTATTCTACCAAGAGAAAATATCATGGCTAGAAAGACAACCCACTTGTATTCTGTGCTCTTCTACCTTTAGTCTCACACTTGTGGAGTATTTATGTAAATAATTTCCAAGATTCATCCAACAGACACATCAAATGTTATAGGAAAAGGGGACTTGACTTGGCATGCATTTTGATCTGATTTATAACAGAGTGGTGGAAGAATTATGAGAGTTTAAAGTGGCTTGATGTGTAAATCTCTATTGAAAGGTATTGACAGCTGGACTCCATTTGCTGTTGGAGTTTTTTAATCACTGCATTTGACTTCCATTGCCCTGGTGCCTTGGATCCAAGGTATACAGCACTGAATGGCTCTGAATATGTAATTTAAATTTTAAAATAATAAGACCATCAAGCCAGAAAGGATTAATTTGCAGAACATCTTAAATTTGACTTTTTGTGAGAATTACTTACAGGGAAGTGACAGCTAATAAATTCCTAGTGCTGTATTTTTATTAGGCTTCAACAGTTGAAATGTGGTTTAGTTTAAAATATTTCTGAAAAGTAGAGGGTGAGCAGGTCCAATCTGTGTGCTGGGATTTATCCCAGGTGGGAGAGCTCAGAAGGGATCTTGGGATTCTCACACAGCTCCACACTGAGCCTGTTCTGGGCTATCCTTGGTGTGTTATATGAGATTTATGGGCAGGTAATAAAAAGTGAGCACTCCTGGTGTGATGTGCTGGCTGTGGCTGTGTGAGAGAAGCCCATGGATCACTGGAAGCCTTTCCTGCCATGAATTTGTGGAATCAGACCCATCTTTAGGGACAGGGAACTTTCCACAGTATTTTGAAAAGGGTTTCACACATGAAATCCTTGACTTTCACAACTAAAGTTGCTGTGGTGAAGAATCAGAGAGCCTGTGTTATTTTCATTAGAAGACAATTAGATAGAAGTTTTGTGACTTTTTTGAGAAATTAAATTTTCCTCTTTGTTACTTATTGAGTAGCTTTGTGTTCTAAATTTACAGATTCTCATCGCCTCATAAATTTTTGTCACACTGATTCCTATGACTCAGTAATTCTGAGGAGAATGGGAGATGTAAAAAGATGCCTGTTTGTTCCAAAAGCAAAAGAATGAACTGGAGAGAGAGAACCAGACAGTAGCAACACAAAACTATTTGCTGTTTGAACTTGCATCTTATTTTTCCCTCTTACCAAAATTATAACTCCACTGTTGATCTCTGGCACTGCTTTACTCTGTATTATCCCTATTTGTCTTTCATTTTCTAAAAGAAATATTTCTGAGATCCTCTTCCTTATTCACCTTGCCATGCAAAGTGGCTGTCAGACAGGAGCCCTTTTAATTTGGGGTTCCTCCAAGGTTCCCCTCCACATTCCCTTCAGATAAATAAAACACAGCAGCAGATTTAGGTTTTTCTTCCACCACATTTCTCTTGGTAATTCCTGTTTCTTTCTCCCAAATGTCCTAACCCCGTGTTTGAACAGACAGAAGGCTGAGTTAATTGTCTTTAAAAAATAAATGGGAATTAATAGACATTGAAATAGCCATGGGGCAGGTGAGAGAGGTTCATGCCAGAGAGGATTTGCATGATATTTTTCTTGTAGTGATTCCTGTTTCAGGGTTTTTACTGCATGTTTAAAAGGACAGGAATGCATTCCTTTCCTTGGTGAATACAAGTAGGTTTATGCATTAAATAAAAACTCTTGCATAATAAATTTACCAGCCTGGTGTTCCTGAGCTGAAATTTCTTGTAAGTGGAATAATCTCTTGGAGCAGCAGGTGACAAGGGAAGCTCAGCTGTGATCTCAGTTTTGTGTGAACAGATCCTTCTCTGTGTAAGGCTGCTCTCAGCACTGTGAGACATCAATCCCTGCAGGACAACTTTCCCTTTGGCTTTTCTCTCCTTGGATAGTTTTCTGGGTTATTTAATTTATTCCTTCTAACTTTTATAAAGGGCAGAATGTATCCATTTAATAGCTTTAATTTTTTCCCCTCCCATTCCTCAGCTGCTTCTCTGGCTACCTTATTTAAGAAGTAAAGAAGGATATTTTTTCCCTGAAAGGAAAAAGAACGGTGTTTTTAGCAAGAAACTCTGAAAAATGAAAGTCCGGTGAGTTACTAAATCTTCCACCTATCTGCATTTCTAATATATATTTTATTCCATAGTAAAAAATTCTCTGAAAGATTCTCTGAACTATAGAAATACTATTCTGTAACTCTATATTTGCAACTGTTCACTGAGATCTACATCTCCAAAAGGCCTTCTTAGCTTTCATTTTGTATAGAATAAGTTCTATACAAAATAAGTTCCATAGCTCTATGCTCTGGTGTTTGGTTGTAACTCATATTTTATTTAAATCTGAAGTGGGTAAATGGTCTGGAAGTTATCACAGGAGTCTGCCAGCCCATGGAAACTCCCCCAGTTTGTAATTTGCAAAGCTCCATCCACCTTTTAATTGCTGAAAAAAGGGTGGGTTAGATACTCTACCACTGCAAACAGTACTTGGGAACAATGTGGGTTTTCCTTAGAGAGAATTCACTGCATTTTTGTTCTGGAGGATATTAAAGGTCTCTAATGATCTCCTAAAAGTAATACAGGGCAATTAATTATCTCCTTGAAATAGTCTCATTTCAGCTTTGCTCAAGTACGTGGAGTTGTCACTATTACCAGGAGGGGCCAGGGAAAAGACAGGGGAGATCTTGTCCCTAGGAAATGAATATTTACTGGTGTTCATCACTCAATTGCTTTGATTAAGTGAGGACATTGTGAATAAAGTATTCTTACAGAGGAAGAAATTATTTTTTTGTAATATCCTGTAAATCAGGAGAGAGGTCTTTTGTCTGATTTTCAGTATGACCATTTCACTGTGTGTATTGGATTGATTACTGGGCACTGAATAATTACCAAAAAAACCCAAAACAAAAAATGGGGTGGAAAATTTAAGAGAAAGATGTATTTATTGAACTCATTCACTCTTACCTTCCTCTAGCTCTTTAACTTACCCAACTTCATGTGTTAAAAGCAGGAGATCTCCCATTTCTCTGCTCCACTCTGAAATCCCACACTAATCAACCAAATAACCCTCAGAAGCCAAACCTCTCCTTCATCTCACCCAGCAGAAGCCCATCAAGTACCACATACAATACTACTACCAGTGACGAGTTCTTTACTTCCCAGACTTTATCTCACACCTTCAGCACAAATATATTCCCTTTGCTTTATTGCCTCAGTTTGGACAAAAACCCCCAGCAGAGCTGCCCTGTGCAGGTATTTTACACACCTGGACAGGTAGAAGGCAGCAAGTGAAGGGTGCTGGGAGTTGGCTCTGGTGGCACTTTCAGGATGTCACCAAGCCACCACAGTGCACATCAAATGAAGACAAATTCCCCTTCAGTTCCTCTGCCATTTTTCATTCCTTGTGTCTTCAGGAAAAGAAAGCAAGAGGATAGTTCTCCTGACAGAGAAGGATTTAGGACAGCACCACCAAGAAGCAAATTTTTGTTCTGCTCTTTGAGTAAACTGGGCTGTTTTGTAGGAAAAACTTCAGCATTCTCTGTCCTTTCACAACTGTTGGCTGCAGCATCAGGTAACAAATTTATTCTGAAGCTTTTTTTCTTTAAAACAAGAATCTGACATCTTTTAACTTGCAGCAGAGCCATAATGAACCAAAGCTTATTCTATACATGACAGTAGCAGCTAATATTGCTGTTACATTCAAATTTACCCAGATTTAACACCTAATATCTGATACCACCTGATTATTATAGAACCAGAAGTGTGTTACTTAACGCGAATAAATTAATATTATTATTATTATTATTATTATTATTATTATTATTATTATTAGAACCTTGCCAGCATTATGCAAAGTGCACGAGGTGTTTATTCACCAGAGATAGGAGCAGAAAGGATTCTAATAAATGTAACTGCCAGGAACACGAATTTTCTTTTATTCTTTCCCTTTTTCTTGAGCCGAATCTCATTACAATAAGCTGGAGTTTGATAATGCTCTTGGAGATGCCATCAGGAATACATCCCAATTTGTCCCGTCAAACTGGCTAATATCCATTTGTATGTGAAATGCAGCAGCTGATCTTACAAGATACACACATCCAAGCAGGGGTAGTTAGTGTTCCATGCATTATTTATGGCCTCATTTGGCTTTTAATGTGTGGAGATGGTGGGAATTGTCTGCACTGATATCTCTGGAGCTTCCACTTTGCTCCTAGAGCAGAAAACAAAAGAGCTGCAGAACAGCTGTGGAGGAATGCTCTGAACTTCTCCAGGATCAGGGGAAAAATAAGGAATATAAGGAAGATTTGACCTCTGAGTAACAGGAGCCACTTTGGTCCAAATCAGGTGGAAATTCCTCAGCAAGCAGAAATTGACTTTCTGCACTAAAATGAAGCTTTGTGCATGGGAGACCTGATCCAGTCAGACTTCCCAGGGATTTGTGGTGGGATCTTAGAGATGTTCCCTGTGAGGTGTGCTCAGGCTCCAGAGCTGCTCTCAGCTCAGCTCTGCTGGCTTTTATCCCATTTGAGGTCATAAAACCTCAACCTTTTCCTCACTCCAAACATGTCTGTTCTTAGTCAAGAGTGTCCTCAGCAACCCGGCCTTGTAATTAAGCTATTTAATGACCCTCAAGACTATTTGAAAGCCCGAAATAATAGGCATGCCCTTGATTTAACATAATTAAAAAAATAAAAGTAAATTAGTTTCCCTCAAAATCTCGTGCCTTATTTTGAAGCTGGCCTTAAATACTGTTTAGAGGTAAGGAAATGAAATGGAAAATTCTGCAATCCTTTTTTACTGTCTCTGGCAGCCTTCCAAACACAGAGCCCAAAGCCAAATACTCATTTTAGCCATATTTTGTTTGGAAAAGATGCTTTAAGCAAATTAATTCAGTTTAAATCGGGAACACTTTAATAATGTGTGGCTGCTGATGTTGATTAGAATAAATATTGTGCCTTTGAAACATAATAGTCTTGTCTGCAGCAAGACACAGTTACTACACACTTAGAGAAGGATGGAGCAGACTGACTCCAGTGCTAAGAAACTCTAATAACAGTTGGGATTACAGCATTAATGTGCAGCATTCCATCTCTAGCTGTGTCTGATTATTCTCTTTTTTTTTACTTCTGAGAAATTCAACAGCAATTTATTTAGATTCACCAAGGACCGTGTCCAGAAGTTGAATTTTGGAAGAAAACTACCCTGTCTTATCCCCTCTGTACAGACCTTTTTGATTTGTTTCTTGCTGTCTCTGATACAGACAAGTATGGAACATACAATTAAACACATTTGATGTCATCTAGTGGGAGAATCTTACATTGTGAGGACCCTTAATGGGATTTTGAGAAGATTTTTAACACAAAAGGGGTTTAGGCAGCTGCAGGAAATCTTTATTCTGAAAGCGAGCTGAAGCCTGGCTTTGCCGGTGGTGACCTGGGTGACTCAGGGATGGATCACTCAGACCTTCACCTAACTCAGCACCCACCTATAAAGTGAATTCCTCAGTTTTATAGCTCAGGCTGTGACTCTGTCCTAAGCTTTTCTCGGTCCATTTGGGTATGAAATCACCATTTTGATTTGCCTCAGACATTGCTCTGTGTAAATCGTGCTGTAAAATATCAAATTACTCACTGAGGTCAGAGCCTTCTGCCCCAGACAGGGTCAAACTCTTCCCTCTGCTGAAACTTGAACAGTGAAATGAAGGCAGTAATGTAAATTCCACTTACCTCGAGCAGGTAATTAATACCCAGCTCCAAAAACAGTCTGAAAGGAAGGTTTCCTCCTTTTGTTTTTTTCTAACTTCCATTAAATTTTCAGCTGTGAATATCAATAGGATGCTCTCCATTGGCAGCAGCAGATATCACAAAGAAACCTGCAGCTGTAAGTGGGGAGCTGAAACCCTGGCAAATGCCCTTTTCACTTCTCTGAAGAGCAGCAGGTGACTATCCCCTGTACCCAGGGCATCCTGGTGGATTTTCCTGCATGGTTCAGCTCTTTCTGAGGATCACAGTGAACTCTTCCACTCACCATCACTTTGGCCACCGGTGACTTAGAGGTGCTTTTGTGGAAATTAATAATTGGTGTCTAAATAAAATGAGGACTATTTTTTTTTTCCATTCCACAGGAATCGGTAACAGGAAACACAAATCCAATAATCTGTTATGGTAGGGACAGAGTCCAGTTTCTGTTTGAATATTGTATCCAGAATATTGAATATTTTATTCACTTTACAATCTGTAAAGATTCCATTTTAGGATTTTTCTAGAAATTAGGTTATATTTGTGATCTTTCCAGACAGAAGATGCCAGTGCAATGTTAATAATTGGGAGCAGACCATTGTGTCAGGGCTTCAGTGCCTCAGTGTAAATATGTTTATGAATAAAATCAGGCAAGTGAAAACCACTCTTTGAACATGGTACCTTTTGAAGATGCCAATATATTGAAAATATTGGTTTTAAAAGGTTTCTCCATAATTGACCAGCAGCTCTTTAAGGAAACAAAGTCAGTCAGCCGAGGATCCCACAAACCCAGAAATGCTATCAGGACAAAGTAGGGCTCTTATCTCCCAGGGATTGATTGATTGATAGTCATTTCATGGAAACAGTTATTTTTAGAAATTCAAATTAGTTTCCATTAAAGCTACTGCTTTTAATTATTGAAAAAAAAAATAGATTTACTGAAATTGAACTCTTAATGTGAGATTTAATAAGGTGAGCATTGAAACTCAGAGAGAGTTTGAAAAATTCCATTTGCTTCAAAACTTTTGTGTTGTTCTGCTCTAAATAGACTCTTCCCATTGAAACTCAATATTTTGACCAATAATAGTTTCTGAATTTAAATTACCAAGATGGAAATGTAATTTCAACAATAATTTTAAAAGGTGTTGACATGAATTTGTTTGATGTTCTGAAATTTCCTTAAACACTTTCTCTCTAAAATTTGATCTTAGAAAAATGTGTGGAATATTAAGATGATAAAATTATTTATTGATATAAAGATGATAAATATATCTATATAATATAAGTATAAATATATAAATATAATATAAAGATGATAAAACTCAACACAAGTGGTAGACCCTGAAAAATCAGAACTGAGTAATAGAATATTTTGTATTTTTTACTCCCAAAAATATCTTTGAAGAACTAATTCATTATGGTCTTATGTAAAAGAGTCTGAAACCCAGTTTATTCAGTTTTCAGCTACTTATGTTTCTGTGTAAAATGAGAACAAAATACAGCACTCTCGCACTCTGGTCTTCCCAAAGATTTTTGTGCAATGGCTTTTTAGTTTCTGCTCTCTTTTTAAAGAACAAATTATCAAAGTTGTGTCTGTAGATAAATGAAACACAGAATTAATTATACAGGATATCTAAAAGTTGATTCTATGCTTATCCAGAAATAACTTCTGGAATTGGGTAACCAGTGCCAAGAAGAGAACACAGTGTGAAACTCGATACAATTCTATATTAAGGTTTCAGTTTCAAGATTTAGTGTATTAAATTTAAATTTTCATTCATAACATAGATTTTCAAATCACAAAAAAAGATTGTAATGATATCCAGGGGACTTATACAACTGTGAGATCTTTCAGACCTCAGCTAGGATTTGAGATGCTGAATATCACAAAAAAACTTCTGTTTTATAGAGGAAGATACAGATATTGTTTACTTAAATTTTGGGGGGGAAAAAATGAGAAACAGATTATAAACAAGCTGTTCTAAATGCTTCTCTTTAGAAAATCTGGTCCAAGCCATAAATCCTTCAGAGTCCAGTTACATTGTACATTGTCTTCAGTAGCAAAATTTAGTTTGAGAAGTTTTCACTTCCTGATATCTTTGCCTACTTCAATGTCTGCTTCCTGACCTATCATTATTTTATGAAACCTTTTTTTTTTTCAGCTAAGACTCCATACAAGTGCAGGATATTACACATATCTATCTCATGTTCTAGAGACGCTCTGTGCCTTATAAAAATACCTGAGTACTGTGAAAGGTAGAAGATAAGAATGATCTAATAACCAATTGAAAACCAACTGTGAATTCCTGAATTTGTAGCAAATAAAATACAAAGACCAGTTGGATTTGATTTGCATTTTTGTCCTGATATTGATAGATTGAGGAGTGTGGGGGTTGGGTTATTTTGTTTAGTAGACTTTACCAATTTCTAAGCTTGCAGTGCAGTAAAGTCTCATCCCTTCTGTTTCTGCAGGCATTAAACTTCTGTCTGCCATCATCTAACCCATAATCCAGAAAATCTCAGCAAACTCCTCTGCCACGATCTGAGTTCACAGAGCAGCCAAGGGATCAGGATTTTATGGGGAATATTCCTGTGAATTGTATGGGTAAATTTTATGGTAAATATTACTATGAAAGCTGATTACTGCTGTTCTCTGTGGATTATCTCTCTATGGCTGAGTTCCTGTGGCCTGGGCTACTCCTGATTTACCAGGGCTAAGAGTGAGTGTAGAATTTACTCAGATTTACAGAATTTATTCCTAATTGCAGCAAGTGTTGACAGACTGGGAGGCAGCAGCTCAGAGCTCTTAGATGGTAACACAAACAGGGAAATTCTCTGTCCTAATGGCAGGAGATGTTGGAATCAAGGCCAATTAAACATGGAATTACAAACTCCAAGGGTTGGTGGTGCCCTGTGCTGGGTGAAACAGCAATCCCAGAGAGGAGGGGGATTGAGATGCTGCAGCAGGCACTGGGTGAGGAAAGGGCCTGATTCAGGCTGGGAGAGAACCACAGCAAGCAGTGGAAATATTTAAGAGGAGTGGAAATTGTGTAGTAGGTGTAAAGAGCAGTTTATTTTAGCAACAGAGAAGGTGAGAAAATTCATTTAGCGAATCCCAAAAAGAATATTGTGCTGTCAAGCAGGGGGAACTGATAAACACTTCATGCTTACAGACTTTTTAATTTATAAAAACTGTCTGTATGCAGTGCCCCAGGCACTCTTATAATCCTCTTCTTTAGCACATATAAAAATATGAGCTGACCCAGTGTCACCAGCTCCCAGTCTGTGGGAAATGGGAGATCAGCACTTCAGGCTTGGGGACTGCAGCATTTCTGTTTCCATGGGCTTTTCTGTAAAAACCTGTGTATGATGCCACTTTCTGTCCTGCCCTGATGTGTTGCATCCCTCCCTGTAAAACTTCAGGTGAACCAGCAGCAATTTTACAAACACCTTTAAGTTGTCTTATTTTTTTCATACAATTGGAATTACTGAACAGAATTCCAGAGAAACAGTCATGGGAGAGTGTAAACTCCTCATTTTTTATTCTCAACACAAGTTGTGGGCAAAAAAGCAACAATAAACACAGCTCAACTGGGGTGTCATAAATATTCTGGCAAAACAGTTGGGAAGGATCCACACTCCAGTTCAGGGAGATTTTAATGAAAAATGAGGTACCAAGAGCAATTCCTCTTCTGTAATGAGAGAACTTTCAATTTCCATTGATCTCAGCTATGGATGTATCACACAAAAATCTTGTAAGTAACGAGATTTAAAGCATTAAGCTGAAGTTGACATTTTCTCTCTTAAATTTAACTGTAAATTGTCACCCTATTTATACACCTCACAAAGCACTGGGCAGCTTTGCATGGGAGTATTCCCAGTAGGAGATCACATAAAACTCCATCTTTCACACACTTTATCTTACTCAAATCACTAAAAATTGCACTGTTTAAAATTAATTTTCGCCATATTTTCTTCTCAAGTATTTGGTTGTGGCTAAATTCACCCAAGCTATGGTAGATCTCTCTTATTTTCTCATCACCTGGAGTGATTCTTTTATACCTGCCAGCTTTCTTCCAATCCCTGCTTTCTCCAAGATATATTAAAATATGTAATTAAATATATACCCTTTTCCTAAGGTGCTGTCTGATGAACATAAAAAAAAATAGAGATCAGAGAGTAAAAGGTTATTATCTCACTAGTAAATATTGCAAATATTTCTATTTTGTTGCTTATATTTAGTTATTAATGGTTTATTTAAAGGGGTGAGAGTGAAACTGTTCTTGTTAATCAAGAGTTAGAAGGTGTGGAGTGACAAATCAGAGAAAAATAACAGCTGGAAGCAAATCCCTTCCCACTGCTGGAAATGTGGGAAAATATTGAGTATGCTGGAAAAAGACTAAAATACACCATTAAAAAAACCTGGAAAACTGGAAAGTGATCTTTGCACAAATAATTGTGGCAGTCACAAAGAGTCTGGTAGTCTAACACTGAACAGATTTCCTAAAGAGAATAGAGGAAAGGAACCCCCTGAGAAAGAGTGAAAATGAGAAACCTTAGGACAGAGTGGGGAAAGGAATTATCAAATATCTGCACATGAGAATAACACAGAATGAAACAGCAGCGAGGAGATTTGGTGTAGACCCTTAACTGGTGACTTGTGAGCATTCCAGAGGGAATTCTGCAGATAAAAGGTAATGGCAGAGTTCTATGGAAACTGAGGGAGAAAAAAAATATCAGGCAGTTTATTAAATTTGTAACAAACACGGCCATTATAACTAAAACTTGCAAAAAATATTAGGGATTTTCTGCGTAAAATAGATAATTTCTGGCATCTTGGACTAGAGTGATGAAAGGTTTATCTGGAGGGAGCAGCTCTGCTCCTGAACATCAGTGAAGAAGGAGGAATTCAATGCAGGATTAACAACCTCAGACTGAGTAAGACCAAATTACAATTTTAGCATTTTATTTTGGAAATCCATTAACCTCAAAGATGTTAATGTACTGAAATCTAAACATAAGAACAAAGTTCAAAGCTGTTAGAAACACTGAACTTTGCCAGCAGGTTCTGTTGGTAGTGTTGTAAAATATGAATTTGCCTAAAAACACTTCCAGACGGTCACCCTTGTGACAGGGAAGCCAAAGAATGAAATTCAATGTTTTCAAACATATTCCTGCTGGTTCCATCACTAACAAATTTTTAACCCATTGGTGGCACTCATTTATTTCTTTAAAACCTAACTAGGAGCGTCTGAAATAGAGTATTACAGAAATTGAGTGTTACAGATCACATTATTTGTCATTTTTGTACAGCAAGAATTCTGCCAACCGTAGAGAAAAATAATGCGAAATAAGGATTGAAAAATTAACATAAATGGACATAAATGAACACAGTTTCAGAATTCCATTTTGAACCAGAAACTGATCATGTCTTGTCTTCTAATACTGGATAAATATTGGATTTTTTTAATATACAAAGAGCCCTGTGTTTTGTGTGCTGAAAGGACATTTCCACTGCAATAGTTGGGCAATATTTCTGAAATACCTTTAGAAGTTTGTCAAAATATGTTCTATCCCTACTAAAGCAATCTGCAGAGTTACTGAGTCAGGTATTTGTATCAGTTCTTGATTGTTCCTATCATATTATTTTCATCAAGAACCTTGACAGAGTTTTTACAGACCTTTTAGAGAGGTCATTCAAAAGCAAAATTTCCATGAGTTGAGGTGATTACAGCAGTGGATCTTCATCAGTCTTTATTGTAACTTCTCATTACCTTATTGAGTTAGTTGAGTCACTCAATATTGAAATCAGGGGTACTTTAAAAAAAAAAAATCTATTTTTCCAGGGCAGTGCCATCTGGCAAAGCACTATTGATAGCTGTGAACAAAGGGTTTGCACTGCTCTAACAGATCAGGTGATTGCTTTGTTACACCTGGTTAATGCAACAGAACATCCTGGAGAACCCACGGGCTCCCCAGAGCTCAGAACTGCATTTCTGCATCCCTGTTGTGCATCCCAGAGGGAGAAATTACTCTCTTTAGTCCCTTCCTCCCTGTTCATACAGGCCAGGAATTTCAATTCTCATTAAAATAAAACCAAAGAAAACTCTGCTTTGCTTCTGTGAGTTTAGGACCTGAGGTTTTATGGCTCGGTGTGTGCTCTTCCTCTGCTCCTGACTGTGGGATAAAATGAGTGCTGAAGTCCAGGGATTTCATCTCTGCCACGTCAGGTGCCAAACTCAGCTTGGCTCTGTGATATGCACAGAGCCAGATCTGCCTGTAATAGCACCCAGGAGCTGGGGAATTAATCTCAGCTGATGAAGTGTGTCTCCTCAGTGCATAAATCAGCAGGAATAATGGGACTGATATGGGAGGAGGGTGTGGAGAAAAAGAAGTTTGGAATGGGCCACAGCTGAGGAACCTGCTAATGGATTGGGCCTTAATATTAACTGTGAGAGTCAGTTCTGAGTGTTTGATTTCCTAGACTTTCTGTAATATGTAATTTTTATTTAAAAATAGTTACCATATACTGAAGTTTAAGATTGTTTTCATCCTTGTTTGTAACATGCATATTTCTATTGATCTTTCTAACATTTCAGTATTTTGGATCATACCCATCCTGACTTGCCACTTTGGTATAGTTTGATCTCATCACAGAAGAACTGCAAGAATTCAAACTATGAATAAGAAAACAAAGTTTAAACTCTTTGTCAATCAAAGAAATTAAGTACAAATTATTCAAACTATGAATGAGAGAACAAAGGTTCAACTCTTTGTCAATCAAAGAAATTAAGTGCAAATTATGTAGCACATAATTCTCAGTAATTTACACAAACCAGGCTATTTCAGAACTGTAATATTCTATCTATAGGAAGGTTAGAAAATTTAGTCCACTTGTGTTACTGCAAGGAGTTCTCATAATAAATAGGGATTGCAGGTCCTGTTGGTTTTCTATTATGTTTTGATGCTTTAACTAGTTAATGCCTTCCAGAAAATTTACTGTACTACCAAGGCTGGATAATTTGGATAATTTTCTAATTCAGGCAATCATTAGGTGTTTATTAGTAAAAAGTCATTATTGTTAAGTATTACTTTAAGAATAAATGACCACATAGGATGTGTGGTAATTTAATAAGTGTAAAATTTTAGACTGCTTTATTCCCCACTGACAAAAATTGGTATTTTCTCTGTGGCTCTCAATGAGTTTAATGGCTGCAGAGAGAAGACAGTGTGCAATAAAGTGTGAAGCAAGAAATTAGCTGCAAATAAACAATAAAATTTCTCCTCAGTTATTACAGTTTCAAGCTTTCAAATGGCATGGCAAGCTGAATTTATATTATAATAACAGTTAAGGGAGCAAAGTTCTCCAAAATTCACCTTAAATCTGGGGTGTTAAACACACATATTCATGATTTTCATGAGATTAAATAGGAGGTATTTGTTTTTTGAGTAGTGACAAAGCAGAATTAAGAGCTGTGGTCCTGGATTCTCTCTCTCAGCTTCAACAGGTAAAAGCTTCGCCTTATGGTGTGAGGATCTGCAAGCACTAAACAGCTGAAAACAAGAGTTTATTGGGATCTAGCAATTAAAAATTAAGGTTAAGCAGAGTGAATTTGTCAAGATGAAAGAGTTTGCCAGGGCAATCAAGAAAGGGGAGGGATGGTGGGCTGACCTTGGGCTTCCCAGTCTTCCTCCTCAACAGGACAGGGGGAAAAAATGAAGAATCAGAAGCTCATGGGCTGAGATAAAGGCAGGAGATAATTTACCAATTGTCATAAAAAGGCAGAATGGAATCCAGGGGCTGCAGGGAAATCTCTGCTCCAAAAAAAAAGAAACAAGTTTAAAATTCTTCTATTATAATATCTCCTAGACCAGCATCTGTCATGCCGAAAAGACTTGGAGAAGTTCAGTCAGTAAAGAGGCATAAAGTGTAAAATGGTTTCAAAACGACCGAAACTTCTCCGTACTTAACAAAATCATTTTGCCTTTTCCATCCCAATTCAGTGCCAGGTCTATTCCACATCTGAAATAGTTCAAGCCACTGGCAGGTTTTCCTGTAGAACATTAATAAAAGCTAAGCTGACAATCAGAAACAATAATTTACAGCGAGTGTGAGAGGAGGAAGTGGGCAAATCTGACACCATAATATCTGTTTGAAATTCAGGATGAAAGGGGAAGTGTTCGATCCACTGGAACTTCCTCCCATCTCTGCAGCCTTTGTAGCAGAGATTTCCCCAGCTATAAAAAGAAGCAAAAGAAGTTGTAGGTTATCACACCTCATCACTTCTTCTTTAATCTCCATACAAAGTTGATTAATTTCAAACCCTTTCAACTACAGAGTGTTCACCGTGCAGGGGAGTAGCAAATCAAGACCATCTCTAGAAGCAGTTTCTTACATATTGCAGAACTTCATTCTTTTTCTTCCTTTCCCCCATAGGTTTGCAGTGAAATCAGCCAAATGACATTAGCTATGCTTTAAATTTCAATTTCCACACTGCTTTCGTTCTGTATCTCGCTCCTTTTTTCATCTCCCCACCTCACTTCCTCAGATTTCAAGTGTAACGAATCTCAAACTCTGTGCATAAAGGGAAATAGAAAAAAAGAAGGAACTATCAGGAACCTGTGAATTTGTGCTTGGCAGGTTCAGAAAGTTTTCTGGGGTTTGATGGTATCCAGCCATTACTGATTTTGGTACCCCACACAATCTCTCTGGCTGTCCATCAATAGTTACTGACCCTGGAGGATTCAACAGCAGAAGTGGAAAATCACAAACCCTCTAAATTGATAACAAGTACAGGTTCTGCTTTCTCAAAAGGATTTGTAAAATTGTTGCCACCACCAGGGTTCAAAGTGCTTTCACTCCACAGAGCTGGAATCAGATGATACTATTTGTATTTCTGTTTAATTTTAGCCCAAACTCTTGGCATAAATCTCATGGACCTCGTGTAATGTCTCTGGGCTGAGACAGGCTTATTTTTGATTCATTGCTAAGCATGACCTTGAAACTTTAGTCTGTTCTAAGGTAGAGGCTACCAGGGAAAGATGATGTTTAGAATCTCCATGGCACACAAAAATACTGTTTATTTATTTAAAAAAGGATTGGAAAATTTTCTGGACACAAAGGCTTTCCTTTTTCTGGACAACTTTCTCCAAGATGTTATATTTGAAAGTCAGAAGTTGCATTCTTTCCTATCTATATTCATTTATTTTAACCTGAAGTGTCTTTTCATCTTCATCCTAAAATAGAAAGACACAATCTCGAAAAAATTCAGCTTCTCAGTTTCACTGGAATGTTTTTTCCACAATGATAGATGAAACAAGCACAGCTTGTAGTCTGGGTAATCAAATATTGTATTTTTCTACCCTGTGAGTTCTGTACATGCTTGAAGTTTATAATCAGTGAACAGTAGCCCAAAATCTTCTTGCAACTACACCATTTTAAATATTGACTCAATTTAATGCCAGACCTTTTGCAGATTAACGTGGGGTTATTCGTATTTTACAACACTTGATATTAAATACTAATGAAAAAAGCATTAAATTATTCCAGATGTGTTAGAAAAGTCTGGTGATGGTATTTATGGAGGATTCCACCTTCATAAGCACTCAAAACAGCAGAAGTCCTGTTTTTAATGTGAATAATCAGGTCTGATGTGTACTTTATATGGAATTGTGATGCCATTTGTGTACAGTAAGTTCCATTTAAAATGAGTTTCTTACACCAACCATTATCTGTGAGACATCAAATTTTCTTTATAAGATTTAGGGAGAATAAATGGTTTTTTATCTTCTGGGGGTCACCTGAATGAAGTTGCTTTACACATTTTATTTTGTTGTTCCCTGTGTTTCCAAAGATCTGTGTGGTTACTTTTGCAGATTTAGGGGGGCATAACTTAAATTTGCAATCTTTTTTTGGACCAGAAGAGCATCATAAAAATGATCTCACTTTGCTTCATTGCAACACCTGCTTGCAATAAGATGGGATCTTATCTATTTCTGTAATAAAATGCCATGGTAGAGCTGTGCTCTTAATTATCCTGCTAAATAATGGGACAAATTTAAAGCCTTTCCACTCCATCTCCCAGTCCTCATTAGTGTCATTTATGACTTATTTGTCTGCCAGTTTTGGCTTTTTTACCAAAAAATAGTGTTAAATGCATATTCTTATATAAAACAAATGCATAATTAATAGTCCCTCCTGTTTCAGAAATTAATAGCAGAAGAAACACCAAGTGTTCCACTGAAAGCCAAACCAAGGTATCAATATTTCAGTGTTTCTTATTGCTGGGGAAAAATGAAGCACCTTGACACAGCAGTTTTAATAGATTAAACAATAACAATTAGAGAATGGTTTAATAAAGCTTCTTGTTCACCTGACAGGTTGAACAAATGAGGTATTTTTCAGTTATGATGGATTTTCTCTGTCTGTCAGAGAGCTGATATGGACTGAATTCCTTATTGTGGAAATGTAGGAGAGCAGAATATTGTAGCTATTATTTTAAATTCTTAAACCTGTAGTGGTTAGTGGGTAGCAGGGGGAGTTCTAACCAGTAAACATTTTCCTACTAAATACTTTTTATATTACTGCAACTTACTTAACACCTGAAAACTCCTTTGGAAGTGTTTTCAGTACTAAATATGAGTTGGGAGTGAGTGGTTTAAACTTCATGGATAGAAGGTTAATATCAATAAAAAGTTTATAAATTGACAATAGAGAATAAATAGTTAGAAGATCCTAAAGTAAAAATATAAATCAATTTAGTTGGCACACTTGTCTTATGGTAAATGGTGGGGGAAGTTGTTAAATGGAATTCTGTTGAAAAAAATATTTAATTCCCTTTAGTATCTGCTTTTAGCATTAAGATTTGCTTAAGAATAAAAACTGCCCTTGGTGTGTTGTTTAACCAAGTGTTGTAATTGCCTGGCTGTGTGCATTTCATTAGAGCAGGAAGAGATTTGAGGTATTTATTCCTTCAGAAAGCAGGACATGTAGAATTGCCCTAGAAATGGCTTTGACTTCTCCCAGGTATGGGAGTTGCTGTCGTGTCCAGAGGGAAAAGGAACAGGAGCTTTGTCTGAACAGGAGCCAGGGTTTACTCAGAGAACACTAAAATATTCCTGTGCCACATCAGTGAAGGGCAGAAACTGTTCCCAGAGCACTGGAACCACTGGGTCCCAGCACAAATCTGGGACACAAAGCCCCTGGAAGCCGATGAGAACCCCCCATGGCAAACTCCACAAGCCCAGGTGCACCTGAGTTTGTGCTGGCTCTGAAGGGGCTAAAGTTCCAAATAAACGTTCAAAAAAAAAGATTAAATGTGTCTGTCACCACTTAATCCCAGTGCACGTGACCCTGGTGGAGCCTTGAAAAATGGTGATAAAACCAACACTGTGAACACCCTTCTGAAAGCACAGAATCCATTCTGCTGTGGCCCTGGGACATTTCAGCTCCACTTAGGATAAAAATGTTGAGGAATTCAGGCTTTCAATCCCATAATCAAATGGAAGGAGGAAGAAAGTTAAAGAAACTTCCCTGGTTTATCTAAATTAAGAGGATGGCAATCCTGGATTAATTAATTAATTAAAGACAGCAGAGAAAGGAAAAGAGAGTGGGAAAAGAATAACTCTGTCCTTCTGGATTAGCATAAATTGGAATCTTTAGCTAATCAGTGACCTTATTAGTGTAGAGTAATCAGAGAATTATTAGAATTAAATAGAATTAAATTTGGAAAAGACTTCTGAGTCCAGCCATTAACCCAGCACCTCTGTGGCTGTTGGGGGCACAGAGCAGACGTGGCTGGCAGGTCCTGGCTGCTGAATCCCATTTTTGTCCCACATCAGTGAGGGACAGGCCCTGCCAGGGCAGCAGCCCCTGTGACCTCCTTCCCCTGCACACTTATTGAGCAATGATGCCTTTGCTGTGGGGAATGTGACTGACAGGACACCTGGGACACCAAATCAGATATTGCCATTCCTGAAGGAAAGGATGTTTAAGGAGTTCAAGTTTTAGGCTGTTCACTCCCTTGCTGTGGTTCAAACATAAGAAAAAAGCAGCAGCCTTTGCACCCACAGCGCTGCTGCAAAATTCAGTTTCCTGTAAGTGCTCGAAGGGCTCTGTTACATAATATAATTTCTGTTATTTGAGTCTGCATAAGCCATAGATTTGTATTTTACAGAAGCCAGAGAGCTTTGTATAAGCATGTTGGGTTTGTTTGGGTTTTTTTAAAATCCAAACAATGGACAGGAAAGGAGTTAAAAAAGCAAGAGAGGAAACCACACAAAAAAAGAGAATGGAGAGAAATAAGGAAGAGCAATAAATGATGGAATTGCCAGAGGGTGATTGGCCTTTAAGAATTAATGACTTTTTCTTCATCTCTGGTCATTCTGCCTTCTTCCAAAGGTGAGAAAAAATAATCCTTCATGACATGCTAAATCAGTGCTGGTGGGAGGAAAATGGGAACCTTATTTCTTTTCTTTCATTCTTTATCCTTTTCTTATTTTTTTTTTTTTTTAAACAGGAGATTTGAATTTTGCAGCCAGAAGACAAAGTGGTGTCTAAAAGAGTACAAAGCAAAAATGAAGAGTTGGAAGGCACAATCCCAGAGTGAAATTTGACAAGTAGAGCCACAGATCTCAGAAGCAGAGCTGTGTGACCTGCCCATCATCTTCCTCTGCCTTCCTCTGCCCACAAGGATGGGACAGAGGCCTTGAAAAATATCTGCATAAACCAAAATTGAAAGGAAAAGAGATGGGACCTCGCAAACTGAGCAGATTTTTCAACATCCTCACTAGGTCTTAATGCATGAGGTTCCCGGTGAGAAAGAAGTGACTTTGAGGGTTTTTTTTAAGTTTTCATTACTTTTTACAAGGATATTCAGAAGGGGCCAAAGACATTTTAGCTGCACAGGAAAAAATGTGGTGTGAGAAGAAAGAAAAATATGGAAGTTCCAAATTTTCTGGAAAATACAAGTAACTGGATCATCCTTAGGGCTGGACTAGAAGGAACTCAGTAGAACTCTATTTATGTGGTTTAAGGGCTATTTCTGACATCTTTCCATGGCTCCCATGGAGTTTTTGCACCTGCATTTTCGGTTTGCAGTTTCTATCTGCATTGATAAACCAACCTGCCAGGCCAGGTTCAGCCAGCTGGAGCTCACTGCCTGCTCTGTGGGGACCTGCACCAACAAGAAGCCTCAAAAGCCCCCCTCATGTAAACAACTTGGTGAATTAGCACAGGCCAGAGGTTGATCCCAAAAATCAGTTTGAATATGATCATGCATAGGGAGAAAGACTTCTATGAGCAGGCCATGGCACTTGACCTCAGGGCTGGGCAGCTGTTCCTGGCACTGGATAATTTACAGGAACAGTCATCACAGAGGAGATCTGCTCCTGAAAACACTGAAAGCTCATTAATTATACTCAGCATAACTAATATTGAACAACAAAGTGAGCAATGATGTTATTCTAAAACAGGGCATCTCTTTAGTTCAAAGAAATATCTATTTTTTTTTTTAATGTGGGAGTTGAGATAGTGATGTAGATTAAGCAATAAATTCCTGATTTTGGTCTCCTGAACTAATGCTGGGATTGTCAGTGATGCAACCTGGTGTAAAACTGACAAATGTTAGATTAGAATCAGGCTATGAATTCTTATAATTATCACTTGTCTACTTACTGGAAGTAAGATAACTGCAACTAATTAGAGGTATGAAAGAAAAGAAAGATAAGTGTGTACAAACATCACAGCAGAGATTAAAAGTCTATTTATGTGCTGTTATTTTTAGGGTAGAATTTCTATACAAAACACTGATAAAGCTTTTCATTGTAAGCAGCAGATCTGCCCTGATTATAAAATCAGTAAATAAAGGCAATCAGAAACCAAAATACCATAACCCTGGAGACTTAAATTGATAGAGCAGCAGAGTGCACAGGCATTTGTGTGTTATTAAGATCTCCCCCTCAGCCCTGTGCTCTCAGATTGGTGATTTAGTGAAGCACTAACGTTTGAAAGAGGATATGATGCGGAATTGCCTAAGAAATTGATTTAAATGCTTTAATATCTCCAGTGATCTAGTAACAGGTATGCCTAATGAAACAAATTGTTTATTTGAATTCATCCCATCAAGAAATACAGTTTTGAGGTGGTTTGGTTTTTTTTTTCTTTGATACCAAGTGACCATTTTAATGAGAGAAATAAAGTCGCAAACACAACAAAATTTTTTCACCTTAAAGCAATAAAAACAGAGTTGCTGCAAACACTTGAGGAGTGATTTTTCCCTCATGCAAATGAGCAGCCCATAGCTGAAATTGGCCCTGGATGCATTAAATAATCCTTGCAATATTTATATATGTATTAATAATACAGAGTCTAATATTGATATGTGAGGAAGTAACACCATTGATGCCAATGAAATAAATCGTACTAAAATTAGAGTGAGATGAATAAAAAATGAGGCCCCAACTTGCTAATTGTGCAATACATGAAAGCTATAAATAAATCTAGACCCATGGAAACATCAATTAGATGGCACTACATAGTGCAAAAAGGTTAAAATGTGACAATTATCCTGATCTGATGCTCCAGGTTCAGAGTTTAGGGCCCGCTCCCCAGCACTGGAACTGTGTTGCTTTCTGAAAGAACAAAGAAGTAATTAATAAATTGTTCCATTTGACTAATGAAGGAGCTACAGCACTATAGTCTGAAAGGCAGAAGTGAAAACAGAACTGCACAAACATAAAAAATGTAAATTTGGAATAGAAAAAGAACTGGTTAAAAATAGTGATATAGGAAGAGTATTGGCTGTGTTGTACCTGCAAACAATGTCAGAAATAAGCAAACCAAATACTACAATCACAGATTTGGAAGCCTCTAGATAATTTTTCCTCCACCTGTCTCTCTGGAATTTATCTCCTTCTTTAAACATTCTTATTCTACTGTAAGTCTCTTAAACTGGAAAATCATTACGAAGCTTTCTCAGTTTTAAAACAAAAATAGTGCATTGAACTGTGGAGTCTTGGGTAAATAAGCTACAAATCACCAGAGTGTGCAGTGATTTTCACTGCTGCTCCAACAGCCCCAGTGACAGTGCAGGACTAAAAGAAATGAGGTTTTTTCAGCATTTGGTTTTAGCTGGAAAATTCAGCTACAAGAAAAGTGATACCTGAATTATGTAATGCAGACCTGTCACCTGTCCCAGGATGTACAGAAACTACTGCTCTTGTCCTGTTTGACCATTCAATTCTTCACCAATTGAACCATTTTCCATAATATTTTTAATATTCTCCACTATGCACCTGACTGAAGCACCAGGAATGAAGCTTTGATTCCACTGGGGCTGAGTTCAGTGAGTGAGGACTTTGCCTCTCTCATCTGTCATGTAAATAGTCCAGAAATTAGCCTGGAATAATTTATCCAAGTATCATATCAGAGTCAGCTATTTATTTGCTGCTGCTCCTGTATTATTTGATTTCTAGCCAAGTATAAGTGGCCAGATGTAACACATTTTCAGAATGAGGCACTTAATGAACGTGGTTAGTGTTAATATAGTTATTTATGTGTTATCTCTCACTGTTTTATTGCAGATGATAGGAAAATAGCACTGTATATTGTTGAAAGGGGGTAACTGGGACATGATTTTATGTTTCTAGAAAACAATATTAAATTCAGCAAGTGGGAGTTCCTGGTTTAGAAAAAATGAACTCATATGAAATAGAGAAAAACTGGAGGGGAAAAAAAGCTGACAATTAAAGCTTCAAAGAGACATCAAGTACAGTTTGGTGTCAGATATACAGAATTATACACAACAAAATATCAACAAATAAAGCAAAAAGCAATAAAAAGAAAATTCTGCAAGTCTGCTTGTTTATTTATTTCTCATTTACAATATATACATCAACTCGCCCAAGATACTGCAAAATAAAACATTAAGAACATCTGAATGCAAGAGGAGAATAATCAACATCTTTAATTTCCAAGTGCTATATTATGTGTAAACAAAAGTGTATGAGTGTGACTATAAAAAGGGGATAATTCAGTTCTAGATGAAAATATCTGAGTTTTGTAGGATGAAGACTCGTCTTGCTGCATTACCATTCTGAGGGCCCAACAAATGAGCAGCCAAATCCTTTTTGCTTTAGTCAGGTGAGCAGACCTCTTAAAAAATCAAACAGAATAAGCCCAAAATACCTTTCTGAAGAAGAAGAAATATAAATTATATCAAAATACATAAGTGACTACCTGTTAGCTTTCCATTAGACTACAGTCCAAATAATTTCTGTGTTGTCACAATTTTGTTCAAGTTGTTAAAACTTCTAAAAATAAGATAAATCTACTCTTAGAGTAATTTTGCTGGAGATGCAAACAGTCCCTGCCTGCTGAGTGTTTGTGTCAGCTCAGGTTCAGCTCAGACTCAGCTCAGACTCAGCTCAGGTTCAGGCTCTGTGCCCCATTTCCAGCTCAGGGTGTGCAGGAAATCTGTCATTTACCTGCAGTGAGCTCTGTGTTTGTATCCTGAATTATCCATTTCATTGTTCATGATGGGCACAACTCACACACAACTGGTGCCTTCTTTTGAACCTCACAGAAAGCCACCTGAGGAAGGACAGGGTGTGAGGAATGGGGAAGATGAGAAGTGGCCTGGAAGGGCTGAGTGTCACAGGGGTAGAAAAACTGAAAATAGGCTTGGCTTTGGAGAATTAGATCAGAGAGCAGCGAGAGCCACCAGAGGAAGTGATGGAGAGGGAACATTTGGGTTTCTGGAAGACTGATTTCAGTGTGATTTAGGGAGGTGATAATATTTGCTGACATCATGCAGTCGCTTTCATCTTGCAATTGTTTCAATTGAGATGTTACAGCGATGTTCTAAATTAAAAGCCTTTTTTTTTGGTGAAGCAAGAGGAAATTTAATCAATATAGATTAATTTAGAGCAGCTGCTATTCACTAAGTAGGAACAGTTTCATCTCTGAAGAATTTTAAATCCAGCTTTTATAACGTAACCTGCAGTAGATTTGAATATATTCCCCTGGTCTCTGCAGTGCTGTAATTCTGCTAAGCTCAATGAAATTTATCTTGTTGGAGACAATGTGCTGTAGATCTTCACTTGTTTATTCCCCAGAAGCTCCTTTTTTTCCTGGTGAAACATAGGTCATGTAAAGCCATCAAACCTTGGGATGGGAGTGAGGGGATGAAATGTGGAGGATGCTGCTCTGGGGGTGGATCAGGAGAGGGGCTCATGTCCCTGGGATTCACCAGGAAAATTCAGCGTCCATACCCTTCACCTGCATCAGGTAACCTGAAGGTCCTCCCCTCCCAATGCACTTCACAGAGATGTGAAATTTGAAATAATACATTTTATCTAAGGTGTAGATATTGTTCACCAGTCGGTAAATTCTGCCAGACTGCCTCGATGTTGTTGGGAGCCCACAACTTTAAAAGATGCCTCCAGCTGAGCTATACAAGGCATTTGGGCATCTTGTTTCCACTGCAGACTTATTTTATACAGCTCCCTACCTGCCCCTGTGGAAATGTATCCAAAGCACAGCTCCCATTGAATTCAGGGGCACCTGGGTGATTTCCAAAGCCTACGAAGCATCTCAGAGCCACTGAGACAGTGTTTTAAACTCTGCTGCAGTCAAAAATCAGAAGGGTAATGCAGAGGTAAACCTGAATCTGGTTAAATGTACAACAGTGCTGGGCTTTGTAAATCCAAGGAGGAGTTAAATAGTCCAGAGGCTATAAATTATATCAGTGATAATGGCTTAATTGTCACTGGAATGGACTAAAAATTATGGAGATATTAAGTCCATCCTGAAAACAGATCCTCTGTCCCTCTCTTTATTTCATTTCTTGTCCATTATGAGTTTCTCCTGTGCTAGGAGTGGTTTTTATCAAGATGGGTTTTTTTTTGACTACCAAGCAAAGTGGTTTCTGAAAATACAGATTGCAATTAATTTCAATACAGGTGTAAACAAGAAGCATATTGATAGAGAGTGTAAATCTGGAGTAAGCTGGTTTTCCCTTGAGAATTTATACATCAGAAGAACTGTTCTGAGCAGCATCAGGATCCAGGGATTTCCCTCTGTCCATGGAATTGTTGGTGCTGAGGATCTCCACAGAGCTGGGGGAGCAGAGGTGTGGCCTGGCATTCCCTGCCTGCCTTGTGCCCTCAGTCACACATCAGAAAAGGACACAACAAATGACAGCATCACTTTCAGAGGATTTTCAAAACTTACCATGTAATATTTTTCTCACTGTGTGGCTCTTGTCATGCTCCATAATTCTCTTTTTAACCTCATAACCTTAAGTTTGGTCAAAGCAATAAATCTTTATTTTTCCTACTTGCTCATCTGCTCCAGACTTGTGCTTCTTCAGCGTTGCAAACTTTGGTACAGTAAGGAAATGACAGCACAATAAATTAAACATTTATATTTTACCTATCTAAGTGGATATTATGAAGAGAAATAGAATTTGAATAACCTTTGAGACTTGAAAATTGAAGAACAAAAAGTCAAGTTATTCAGGCAAGGATGTTTGCTTTCCTTTTCCATACCCCAGCTGAGAATGTAAATTTTGGCTTACCTGGTAGAGGGTGCTGAGTTGACTGAATTCTTTAATAAAAGTACTAGATTTAACCTGCAGATAAGGGTATTGCACTTATCTCAAGCGGCAAATCTTAAATTAACTCAGAAGTTAATCTTGGTCAGATGTAGTTTACTGAGATGTTGGATCTCACTCTTGTGGCATCTTTCATTTTACAACTGAAAATCTGCTCCCCTTAAAGGTAAAAAAAAAAAAAATCAGATTTTAAGAACTAAAATTCCTAGGCCATGGTTTTGTAACACATTTAGAATTTCCAGCACAGAGAAAATGTGTGCTGGTGTTGAGGTTCTTGTGCAAAGCTATCACAGATCATTATCTGTGGTGGGTGCTGCAAGTATAAAACAATTTGTTTATTACACAGGATTTTCAAGGTGTTCAAAAGTGAACAATTTCATTGTTTAGCAGATTAAGGAAAACTGAGCTTAAAAGGAGGTCAGAGTTCCTGCACCCCATCCCTTTGGTACCTTGGATGTTTGTGATTGCACAGGGAGAATCATTGCATTATGTTTATTATTAGAAAGTTTAATGTCATATAAAGGCCACAAAACCTTCCTTCTGTCCTTCACAAATTTGATCCAATTATTTCTTGCTCAAGACACTTTTGTTAAGTTAAAATTCACATTTATAAATGTGACTGAACTGGTATTGCAGCCTGCTACTTCTAAAATAATCCAATGGCTCTTGCTATTACAGCCATGTCTGACTTCCAAAGGCTGCAGGAAATTTTCAGTTCTCAAACAAGTACAAACATCTTGCTTTTAATCACTGGGCTATATTTATAAAAACTCTTCCTATATGCCTGTTCTAAATATTTATTATTTTCATTAAAGTCTCATCAGCTGAGAAATACTTCCAGGAATGCAAGCTCCCTACAAAATGCTGAGTATTCCACACTGACAGTCACAAGATGCCTGTGAATTCTGGTAGCTCAGCACAAGTCCACTTGATATCTTCCTAAACACCCACATTTTTTCTGTAGTGGCAATTTGAATATCAAAACAACCCTTCAAAGTAGATTAAGAAACAATTCGACTTCATAGTATTAATAGGCATGAAATTGGATAATTTGGATTTAATTACATTGCTAAGTTTTCCTTCACAGTTTATAATTCAAAAACCACCTGTTTAGATTAAAATTCAGTCCTTTTTTTAGTTCAAACTGTTACTCAGATCTTCTTTTTATTTATTTTTTTTTTAAATTGCAAAGGAAAACCACAGATGTAGTTGGTTGGGATGTTTAGGGAGAGTTTAAAGATATAGAAAATAGCTTGGACAAAACCAATTTATTGCAGCTGTGGAAATATAAGATCCACTTTGCCACAAATGCAATCTGTGGGAGGATATTGGCCAGCAGCAGATTGGCATGAAATTCCCAGCTGAAGCAGATAGGGAAAAGTAATTTTATGTATCTCCCTTATATATGTGTGTAATGTTGTGACCATTTTAGACTTAGCTCTACAAATGAGTTATTATGAAATAAAGAAGAAGCTGCCCAAGTATGTGCTCTCTCAGAAGAAAGTCATTTATGCCATGGAGATGGGGAAATGTTGCAGCTTCTTTTCCTGTGGTGATATATCTGCTAAAAGCTGGTATTTAACTGCATTTCAGTGGTATGAACCTACAGCACTCAGGAATACACTGAATAAAGTCCCTAATTTCCATTGTGCTCCCAGACAGTGGGATCATCCCAGTTTTAGTTCCAGCAGCACCTAAGGAGAGCTGAAGGGGAGTCAAGGCCCATTGTGAGCCCAGGAAAGAGCAGCTGGTGGAGTTACTCAAGCAGATGGGTAAAATTTAGAGGGAAAAATAATGGCAAGATGAACTTTCAATGGAGCTGGAGAGAAAATAAGAAGACAGTTGGAGTTTGTGAAAGTCTAAGCAGTGTCTGTGAAATGAGCACCCTTGTGAGGCCAATCCTCTTCAGGCTCAATGGCCTTTTCTCATATTCAGGATGTTTTATTCACACTTGTTTTTTCCCCTAGAATATGCTCCATTGCTTTGCTCTGATACATACAAAACATGTTAAATATGAGATAAAATTTTACAGCTTTTTGGTGATTTTTAGAAAGGCTTTTTTATATTAATTTTACTTTTTGTTAGTTTTGTATTAATTTGTCTGTTCAGATAAATGACTTGGAAATTGCAACTCTTGATGGAATTAAATTAAAGAAAGAAATAGACAGAGAATAAATTTGTCATCCCTTTGGGATGTGGTACCATGTTCTCTGTCTGGGCTGTTTATTCCTTGTCAGAAGGGATCCAGATTATTTCTCTCACAAGAAATTTTACCAGGAGATCTGATGCTTGACAACACAAACCCTAAAACTAAATATTTCCGTTTAGAGTGGAAAGTTCACTGCCGCTTCTGAGATGCCTACTTACAGCAATGCAGAGATGGCTGGCAAGGCATTGATTTTCTTTTATTTTATTTATTTTATTTTATTTGTAGGATATTGATCTGTTTCATTTAGATATATTGTCAAAGAAATGAAAAATCTTCTACCATCTGAATTCGTTCTTAGAGCTAGACAATTGTAGATTAAAAAAAAACAATAAAGGGCAAGAAAAAAGAGAAAGAAGATCTATCTAAAGTGTTCTCTTTGCTTTTTCTCAAATAAACTTTCTCCACATCTGCTCTAACAATTGAGTTAACTAGGGAGGTTAGATGGCTTAGGGAAGTTTTAGGAGAAATCTCTTTTATTATTGACTTTATTCAAAGTAGTTCCATGCAGGTTTTTTTTAAATTTCTCTGGGTCACCTATTTGCCAGTGTAATATTATTTTAACGCTTCTTAATTTGAAATAATGATGTTAATTTCAAGAATTATTAGGTTTCAGTTTCTGGGAGCTCCAGATTCTCACAATCTCCTTGATTGCTCTTGTTTTACAACAATACAAGAATATTCCCCTCACTGGAGTGTCCCCAGGACAACCCCACACACCTGCTCAAATCCCATGAAAATTCCCATGGAGAGGGAACGGGGAGGAGAACACATCCTACAGCTCCAGCACAGGCAAGGAAGTTTCCAGGGGTCCTTTTCCAGGTATTTTTTTATTATATGTCTAGATAGTGAGTTCTTATTCCCATTTCAAATTAATGGAAACCTACCCTGCTGTAGAAACCCTGATTTAAAAGAGAATGGGAATTTCCTCAGCTTTGAAGACAGAGATTTTATCAAGCTGTATTTTTTCCTAAGGACTTCTTAAATCTGGGTGAGTGTTCTCTGCTAGGGCTGATTGACCAGGACCTCGCTGTGTTTATCCTATAATATCCCAGCTCAGGATAGAATAAATCCTAGAGGAGAACAGAAAGTTAATTTTTGGGTTTGTTTTTTTTGTCTTTTAAAGTTGAAAATTTCCAGCTGGGTGCACCTGTGGGTTGGGATGTATGTTTGGCTTTGTGTGTTTTTCTGAATTAACAACTTCTAGGAAAAATTTAATAATTGGGATCATGAGGGATAAAGAAGTTGGTGAAGAAAGATAAACTGGGGGGGAAATGTAATCAGGATTCAAAATGAACTGAATTTCTTTACACTTACTGCTTTAGAAAATCTATTAAAATAATTCTTAGCATTTATTTAGAGAAGGATGTTTGGAAACTATATGAGAGTTTTACACGTAGGTTTCATGCAGTAAATTTCAATTTTGCTTTTGTTTTTAGAAGAATGAGTAAATATCTTACTTAGCTACATGTCCTTAATAACACACTCCATGAGTAGTGTGTGGCAGTGATTTTGCTGTTTATATTTTACCGCAGATGATGAAAATTTTGGTTAAACATGTATATTTATATATGTCAGCCCCTCTGGAGAATCCTGCTACTCCTGTGAGATCCACCAGCCCTTCTATTGCTTAGCTGGGAAGCAGAGCTCTGAGATCAGTGGGAAGTGTCTGATGAAATGAGGAACATCTGCTCCTGCAGCTCGGGGCTCCTCCCTGGAGGGGAGAGAGGAGCAGCATGAGTGAAAGAACAAAGGAAATTCAGAGCAGAGCAGCTTTGGGAGGGAACGGGGAGCTCCCTGAAGCCTCTTGCTTTCCTTCAACTTGTCCTCCAGCCAGAGGAGAGCAGGGAAAGAAAAAGGAAAATAAATGGTCCCCCAGCACAGGCAGCCCTTTAAAGGGACTTTCTTTCTTACAGGGAAATCTTTAGGACAGGGCCCTAAACCCACGGAAATATAAATTAAGGACAAGCTCTGCCAGGCTGAAGAAGTTTGTGTTCAAATGTTATAAAATTTTCTTTCACTAAAGTTTACTTTCACCCTGTCTTTTAGAGTTTAGTTCTTCCTTCCTTTAGCTTGGAGTTCTGATTACACAGGAAATGTCCTGATGGATTAATGAGGATTCCTCTTAACAAATCAAATATTGCTTTGAAAACATTGACTTTTTAAAAATGAGGTTTAATGTACATGTGACTGTGTTCACTTGTACTGATTCACTGCTTAGTGAAGGGGGAATAACAAAAGAATTTGATTAATAAGAGGCTGCAATTCCATAAACACTTAATAATTCCTTTTAAATTGTAGTTTATATTAAATGTAAAGTGCAGTTCATCATCCGTCATACAGGCAGATGTGACAAAATCATCAAGCCCAATTTTGCAACTGTTCCATACAGTAAAATATTTGAATTTTCAGGATTTCTCATTACAGCAATGTAACAAAATAGTTCAACTCAAACTCATCAAAAGACTAGAGAAAGCAGATGTTTGTACAAGGTGTTTTCCCCCTATTTAGCAGAAGCTCAAATACTATTTATTAGCCATTTGCACATGTCATGTGGTTATTTGAAAACCAGGAAACAAGTAGTAAATGCCAATTTAGCTGGAAAAAAATACAAAATTTCTGAGAGAAATTGAGAAACTCTGGAGTGGTGTGAGTTGATTTCAGTAGAGGAGGAATAAAAGAATGTGATCAGACTCAATTTTTGGCTGGTGGGATCAATGGGTGTGGTCAAACTGCAGGGACAATGGGGAGCGAGAAATGTGGAAGAATTTACTGACTTGTGTGGTTGGAAAGGTAAAAGAAAACACATGCAGTGGGGAGCTGGGGTTAACAGAAGATGTGGGGAAATCAGTAAATGCTGAGGAAGAGAGAGGTTGTTGTAGGAGAAAAGAGAGATGGAGAAAGGCAAGGTTTTGTATCTGTCAGAACTGCCTGTGTATGGTTAGAGTTCCACCCTTGTGTCGATCCCACCACTGCCAGAAACTCATTACAAAGCAAATTTTTGGTGGATGAAGGATAGGAGAGGGTAAATCTTGGTTTTGGGGTTGTTTTTTTTTAACCTTATCTCTGTTGATTTGAAAGTCCAAGTTCGTATTGCAAATCCCAACATGTAATATCTAAAATTTTACAAGTGAGGAAGTATTACCATGGATTCCTATTTTCAATTTGTCTGAGCCACATGTACTATTTTAAAAAAGTCTGGTTTTAAAGAAACTGATGATACATTATCTAATCCTATACACCTCTACTGGTCTTAGCATTCTGCTGTTGCATTTGTAGCTAAGAAAAGTTTGCAAAGATTCTCTGTTAAAAATCCTATATATATATATATAGTTCTAGTCACTCACTTTGCTATTCGAATAGTTCTATGAAAATTTGCCTCTTTAGATTTCCAGAATGTACTTGTTCTTCTGTCAGTCATATTTCTAGCAGCAGCTGGGGAAATTTATTCTTTTATGTGTTGAATAGATCTTCAACACAGGTAGTTCTGTTTTCTTTGAAAATGCAAACATCTTTCAAATAGCAGGATAGAAATGTGGGGAAAATTCTGAATATCAGCTATAAATATTTCAGGCTGTAGCTACAGAGAACTTGAACTGAACCTAGTGCTCGGGTATCTAAGTGTTTATTAAACCTGAGTTAGCTGCTTCTAGTGAATTGAAGTGAGTCTTTTGCATTTGAAAAATCCTGGAGTTTCAGCAACAGACACACACTTCTGCATGCAAATCTATTGCAGCATTGCTGGAGAAATGCATTAGTCAGACTGGATAATCAGAAATGTTTGTGAAGAGATAATGAACGAAGCCTCGCTGTACACAAAAGATAAAACATCATTATGCACGTATTTGTACTGTGGCTGCTGATATTCCATTATTCTGTGCCTGTGAGACAGCAATTGCTGTGAATCTTTGGGTGTTGTTCTGTGATTAGAAGTTGTGCATGACCCGATGGGAGGTGTTTTATTCCTGAAGGCAGTTGGTGACTCTTTATTATAAATGTGAACTGCGTGGTGGGGTGTGTGACAATCACGCTGGAGCTGCTCTGGGGCAGCAGAGAGAAGCTCCAGGAGCAAGAGATTAAAACCAGTACTAGTGAAGAGTCCAGTCCTGAGTCCTTGCTCAGGACACCGAGCTCAAGGAGAATTGTGCCTCTAGAAATGTTAAACTCAGCCCAAAGCAGTTAAATCTGTGTGACAAACACTTCCCTTGAGACACCAGGGACTCTCCTTGAGCTCTCCTACCATCAAACCGAGGCTATGAAAAGCAAACTGCACCTGGTGATGCCAGAGCATCCCTCAATCAGCACCAAACTCAGCTATTCATACCCTTCCTGCCTCCTGGTGACTTTCAGCTCAGGGAGGGACAAGTCAGGGATGCTCCTGCCGTTCTTACCCAGCTTTTGAGCATGGAGAAGGCAGCAGCTCTGCCCTCTGTCCCCAGGTGAAGTACGTTCTTCAAAATGTGCTTTCAGTGTGTGTTCACAACAACCTTGGCGTCCTCACCTTTACAAGATGCACCTCCCAGCTTTCAGGAGACAATTGAATTTCTCAGCAGCTTTCCCAGCAATGATTTACACTAATGAAAGCTGAGTGGTGGCACTGGCAGACAGCTCAACATTCACCCAAGCCATACAAATGCCCTTTATTTAGCATTTGAAGCACCAAGCAGCTTAGTTTTCAACTCATTGTAATGTTTATCCACTTCCAGGATGATGCACAGCTTTCACGTTAACACAATAAATCTGTAAGGAACAAAAAGTAAATTAAGAACAAAAAGTAAATTAAAAACAATAAACCCATTCCATTTCCATACCAAAAAAACCAAAAAAAAAGCGAACAAGTGATTACAACTGCAAAAATTGTTAAAATGGTGAAGTTATCACTGCACTGCCTTCCCTGAGGTGGAATGTGTGGTGTAAGATTTTGTTAAGCCTTTCTTGGGCTATATTCATCCAATCAACCAAACCTGACAGAGAGCTGAAGGTCAATATTCTGTGGTATTTTTGTTCCATGATTATTTCTTTTTTCTGTCCTCAAAGAAAATTGCTTCCATTTGAGGAGATGTCTGGCCCAGTAGCAGCTCAGCAGCTCAGCCCAGTCCTTGCCTGCTAAACTTGTCTGTGAGATGTGGATCCTGACACCTTTGAATCATCTAATTTTAGAGCACTTTTTTTTAATAACCATCCTTCTTTCCCAAAGAGTACTTGTGTGACATTAGAAATATCTTAATCCTCTTTCAATAACAGGATGGAAGATAAAAATTGCCACAGCTATCATTATTGGAAGAAATAGCATTATATTGAAAGGACAAAATGGACTTATTCTGTCTAACCTGAGAAACCACTTACAGGATGTATTTTCTGACAGTCTGGGACTGTTTGAGGAACTTTCTCCAAGGCAGTGCCGAAATCAAGATCAGTTCCCCTATTGTCTCATTTGTTTTATTTTTACTTCCTGTATTTCAAATTATTGATGTTCACAAAGGACTGTGAAAAGGGAGAGAAACCCCCCTGGAATTATCCAATTAATATTGTATGAACATGAATGTAGTTTATTTTTAAAATAAAAGTGTGAGAAAAGGTTTTGTTTAAAAGAGCTTGACAAATTCTATTTGTTTCAGGTGTCTAACACTCTCCTGTTGTATTCTCACCTCATACAAACCACCTGAGACTTGTCTAAGCTCCTTAATATCCCAGGTAGAACTGATGAAAATCTAGAAGATAACTCATCCAAAAGAGTACAAAATTAATAATCTGATGCAGGGAGAAAACCCTTTGTTTCTCTTCAGTAACTGGAGAAAAGACCTAAAAATACCTAAAGATCTAATGGTTAGTTGGCTAGGATTGGGTCAGCTGGATGTCCCAGAGGAGCAGAAAACCCAAACTGCACATCAAAGTGATAAACAACTGTGCCCATCCAAATATCGCTTGCCTTTCACTGGAGTCAGGCAAATTTCATTAATTATAATTAATTCAATAACAGACTGAGTCCTGTAGCTCATTAATAATTTCAGAAGCTGCAGGAGAGCAGGATTCCTGTGCTCAGTGTGTATTTAAACCTCTCCTGTCAAAGGTTTATCATGGAAGAGCATAAACACTTTCCCTTCTGATGTGGGATTCTAATTCCTTTTAACTCTGCTCCTGGATTGGCTGGTTTCTCACTTTATCTGAACTCTTTAGAGCTAAAATCTTTGCAATTCTTGTGGGTTATGTTTTAAATGAACACGTTTTACATCTTCAAGGGTGTGAAGCAGCACTCAGGGAGGAGGAACTTCATGTATTATTCACCTTTTTTTTTGCATTCTATCAAACAGTTTTAAATCAGATGTTAAATTTTGCATGAGTATTGATCATAACTTTATCATCCTTTATAAATACCCTTTCTGTTAGTTCACACTCCTTGGACAGAATTATGGAGAGGGGTAAGAAATGGACATTAAATAGGTTGAGTAATTTTTGTGTTGTTTGAAAGGGGTTTAGGATGTGCTCAGTTCCCTACAGTGTTTAGATGCTGGAAAATGACATCAGGTCCTCACTCTCCAGGCCTGATCCCAAGATGAAAAGATGGTATCCCACTCCACAAAGAAGTCAATTTGCATTTATAAAAGGAAAAGCAGGCACTCCATTGAAAGTTAGAAACATTTAATTATTGATATTTATTTGTCTATTTTTCTGCTTAAGATCTGTGTGTTCTGTCTTTGGTAACTCAGACATGTTTCTTAGGGTCACGAGTTTATCTGTGTTAGTTCAAATAATATGACTGAAATACGACTAACAAAAATATCCAAACAGCCACTGCTATTCTGGGGAAAATGCATGGTTCTTGATTAGAAGTGAAAGCCACTTATCAAGTCTCCTCAGTGATTATAAATGAATGTAAATAGTTCTGCAGGATATATATAGCAAAGCCATTTTGCAGAAAACTGAAGTTCTATCACAGCAGGGTAATTTTTGATGTAGTGAAGACAAAAAAAGGCATTGAAACAATAAAGTCAAAATTAAATATTCTTTCGATGAACTTTGGAGAAAAATTATGATTCTGAGTCTCATCCATTTTTAGCAGTGAAGATATTTTGTATCAGAGGCATTACAAGGCTCAGAGTTAGATAACATTCTCTCTATTTGAATTTGAACATCAGATGAAACAAATCTGAGTGTGGTTTGTAAGATACCAAGCAACTCAAACAGCAACAACTCTAAAGAAAAAGGTTATTTTTTCAAAAATAAAGTATTAGGAGAAAGTCAAATCAACTCTAAAATAACAAAAAAAAGAGAACCAAACAAAATCTACATTAGAATCAGCATACCTGCAACAATATTTTGCTCCACAGGGTTTTCAATTTCTTGTGTTCAGTATGTGACCTTATAAAAATGATAACAAGATCCAGCTTCTGAAAAATATACATGTACCTTATCTGCTGTTTTCTGAAGGCAAACACCAGAATTGAGATGTGTTAAAGAAGTCACAGTGTGTGGTTTTGTTCAGTTGGTAACTTGAGGCAACAGAAAAATGTTCTGTTCCTGCTGAATTGTTTATGAGAAGTGATTTTATTTGCTTTGGCTTCTGAAAAGCACAGAAGCTCAGTTTGCCCAGTGACTTTTCTTAGTTACTAGACTGTGGACTAGCTAACTTTCAATAAATTAATGGCTCATTATAAATTTTTCTGTCAATTTGCAAGGGCAAGACTTAACAGATCACAGCATTTAGGGGAATTCTCTATTTCAGTCATGTCATGGGTGTCTAATTTCTCTTTGTACACCATTTATCCCTGAAGTATGCCATGCTTGAATCTGTGCTTGAATTTTTTCAACATTTCCAAAGCCATGTGTGCAACAAAACATCTTGGGCTGTGTCATAACAGTGTTTTTCAGCTCGGTGGGAAGGCGCGTGTGGGAGAGCAGAAATGGCGAGAGCCGTTCGCGCTTTCCCTTCCCGCTGAAATCTCCACGTTTGGCTTCTCCCAGGCTGGAGTGGGGATGGAAATTCAGCTCAAACTCAGCTGGGGGACAGTTTTTGGCAAAGTCAGAACCAAAAACTGGCAGGAGTGCAGCCACTGCCCCTTCACTGAGTCAGGAACAGCCACGCCAAGGATGTGGCGCAAGCAGGAGCCAAGAGCGCTCCAGACTCAGATATTTTTTATTTTTTTGCAGGGGCAAAACTGTAATTTCCTAAGAAAATTACTTCTGAACTTCAGATGTCTACAGAGCTGCTGAGCAAGGTTTTAAGGATTATAATTAAAATACCTAAAAGCAGACTAAGTCACACTTTAAGTGCTTTAAGCTCTTTTATGGCTTTATTTTTCCTCATGGGGAGTTGGGATGAGCAAGGATTTCAGCTTGGAGTTTTTTAGAACCTACATTATCTTCTCAGTCAAGTCCATAAAACAGAATAAGCCTAATGTATTTGTGGTGGCTTCTTTTGGGTTTTTTTGAAGGGATGAATTGTTTTAAAACAATCATGATTTCTGTGAATATTTCACAACCAGTAAGAAACCCTTTTTTAAAAACCATGGGTCTGTTTCAATTTTGTGAAATCCTTGGCACGTGTAGATAAAGGTTTCAAATGCAGTTCTGTTGCCTCTGTTACACACAGTGGATTTTTCTCTATTACAGCTACTGTGGGTCTTATTCAGGGTAGCAGAGTGAACTGTCCATGCTGAAGTGGGTGATATTTAGGAGCTTGCTGGCACAAAGAGTTTTTCCAGCTGCTTCACCTTCCATTCTCTTCCTCAATTCAAGAAAAAATTACAAAATTTGCTTTTACATATCTTGCATTAGAGGGAAAAAATCATTCAGTATTTTGCATTTTATCAGTGCTTAACAGTTAATTTTCCCCCTTAATCTTTAGTCACATTCAGCCATGTCCAGCAGATCCCAAGGTCTGAACAATTTGGGACAATTACTCAGGACACCACTACCCAGCAGAAATTGCCTGGTTTCAAATAACACTTTTTGTATGAGTTTTCCCTGGAATTTTTGGCCAACATGGAAAAGAAACCAAGGTACAATTATACTCCTAATTACCTGTACATGACTCCAAATAAAATAGGAACCTATTAAAAACCTTCCCAGGGATTAGAAGGTATTAAACAGTAGATAATTAGTGCAAAGGTGAGAAGAGGTGATCCCGTTTTCCCATTTGCCAAATTTGGTGCAGAATGGTGCTGAATTTGAGAAGCCTGACTCTCAAACACAATGCTACACTGAATTTCAGCAACAACTAATTAACAAGTCATTTACAATTTTTATTACATTTTTAATAATGATGAAACACAAGCCCTCATATGGAGAGGTACCAAATATAATTAGACAGGAATATACAGGCATAGAAACAGAGCTTTGATATGAGTGGTTTTTCTGACAAGACTGAGGGAAATAGAGTTTCTAAAATAATAGAAAAATAGAAGAAGAAACAGCAAGAGAAGAAAGAAACTGCCAGGGTAAGCAGATACTTCTTTAGATGAAGCTTTGCTCTACTGAACCTTATCTGTCTACAGGCTTGTTCTGGTTTTTGTTGTGCTTCTGGGGCTTAGTTTGGATATGTTCTAACAGGATATCTGGTGTGTTATAACTTGATTTCAAGGTGCTTTTAAAAATAATTTTAAAGTGATCAAGGGCACACCTGTAGGTTTATATTTTAGGTGAATCTATTTTCCAAAGAGATGAATCTGGGATATTTAAAATGGTGTGGTGTCGTGTACAAGAATTCAGTCTGGTTTTAAAATCACTGAGTTAGCCTTTGAGAACTCTAAACCAGCACATCAATAATAATAGCAAAATACAATTTTTTTTTCTCAGTTTAGTAGGTTTTAGGCAGACTAAGTGCAGTAATTAATATTTGGTCATGTTTTACATTGATTGACCAAAGCTATTAGAGGCCCTTCGTGGTGCTGCTGGCTGCTCCAGGTTCTGATGCAGAACATTAAGCAGTTGATCAGCCAGAATGAGAGCATGGGACCTTCTGTCAGGGAACGAAGGACAAAATTAATTGGGGACACTCTCATCCTTCCAGCTCATACAGGGCTCAGCAGGAAAAATTACTGGTGGTTGTTGTCAGTATGGCAAAGTGAATTCCTACCTTCCCTTTCCCTGTGCTGGAGGCACAAAGCTCTTGGTTCTGTATCCTGGAGTTCTGAATTTTGTTGGAATTTTAAATACTAATTCTGTATTTCCTTTTAGAAAAGAATTCATGCAAGTTTCTCCAAAGTGAAACATTTCAGTGCCCAGGTGCTGCTTTCATTTATTATTCAATATTTTATCTGTATATATGCATGTACAGCAACGTGCATATACAACACACATGGATTTTTATTAACTCATAGTAAGAATTACTAAATTTTATTTAAAAAACTTCTGGATTTGCTGACCTTCCTTATGTTCCGGCATTGCTTTCCTCAGTCGCTCACTCAGCCAGAAACTTCCCAACACAATGAAAGAGAAGAAGCTGTCGATAGGTCAGCTTTAAATTGTATGCTATTTTGCAAATATCTATGTAGGCAATTTTTGCTTTTGAAAAAGAAATTAAAAATCCATATAGCAATATAGCTGAAGTTGATAACTTCTGACTTAAAAAAAGGTGCTAGCTGAGGATGAAGGTAGATCAAAGAAGCTCAGGCCAATAATCTGTGCATGGACTTCAATCTAGAAGGTACAATTTATTTTCCCAAAATATCCCATTTACCCAGTTTGAGTTTTTAAAGAAATGAATAATACAGAGTTTTGTATAATGTATTTCTGTAACAAATTACCGAGATTTTATACTCTCTACTTTTAAATTCTGATTCCCATTTCTCTTCTTCTAAACATCATTTATTTAACAAAAGAAGCTCACATAATGATCTTGGCTTCATTTTTGAAGCTGACATATCTTCTTACAATCTAATGAAACATAAAATTCTCTTTATCACCTATTCTCTTTCTCCCAGTGCAGTTTTGTTTTATCAGAAATCAGCCAGCAATAGGACTTGCAATACACTCTGGAAAACTTTCAGTGATCATAACAAAAAGCAGGAGATCAATGGGCAGTGGTGGAGAATCCCTTCAAAGGAGCAATGGGTGTGAAACCCAGCCTGGAAAAGCTGAGCCTCCTCAAACCACGGGGGTTTGAATGAGACAAAACCAATCCCTTCCCCAAAGTTCAGCCCTGATTAGCAGAGATGTCTGTGCTAGGGAGGCTCTGCCTCACCAAGAGCTCTTCAAGAGTTGTTCTGTGGGAAGTGATGAATAGACGTTGCTGCTGCTTCTCAAGAGACATTCAAGGAAATGCCTTGGAACAAAAGCAGGAACAGTCCCCAGAAAGTAAAGTTCAGAGAGAGATTGTGATCAGAAATTGTTCTGATAAGGGATGAATGAAGGATCTGGATTTAGGTTTTTATTCAGTCATCAATAATGGCACCAAATTTAACATCTAAGAAGTCACCTTTCTGCTATTCCTTTAAAAGAGCATTGGGATGGATTTTCAGGAAACTTTGCTAATTATAGATCACTAATTTGTCTTTGAATGAGGAAAAAACCAAAAATATTTGCAGAACTCAAAATAGAGGGGGAGGTGCCCTAGCAGTTGGTACAATACAGTTGAGATGATCTGAATTAAATAACTTAGGTGGGCAATAAAGGCAGAAGAAAATGCTGAAATTTCTGAAAGTCTGTCTATTTGATATGTCTTTTTATTTCAAAAGTCTCTTCTTGGAGTAAGATTTTCATTTTTTGTTATCTATGTTTCATCAAATTTTTATAATT
This sequence comes from Eopsaltria australis, assembly GCA_034509425.1. Classification (NCBI taxonomy): domain Eukaryota; kingdom Metazoa; phylum Chordata; class Aves; order Passeriformes; family Petroicidae; genus Eopsaltria; species Eopsaltria australis. The sequence continues at coordinate 373,512 of JAVTVJ010000234.1, forward strand.
TCATTAAATTGTAGTCTCAGTCTTACTACCATTATCTAAAGTCACTTTGATAGAAATTCACAAATAATACTATATTCTTAAATCCAGGGATTCATTAGAAGATTCAGAGGATGGGCAGAGGAGAAAAAGGAGGAATTTTGCACAGAGAAACATTCTGGTTTGGGTCAAAGATGCCCCATTTTTCCCAGTTCTCTGTGCTGGGATTGGTGTCTGTGCCTCAGTGGCCACAATTTGTGGAGTGATGAATGCAGGAATAACTTTAAGAGAGCAGATGTTGCCCCTGCTTGTCTGGCTTTTCTTCCAACCAAGATTTGCTACTCTTGTAGATTCTGTTGCTCATCTTTCCATCTTGAATCGCATTCAACAACTCTAAAACTTGCATCACATTTAATTCAGGGAAACCTTGTTTGTATAAAAGTAAAAAAAAAATAATAAAATCACAATTATTTTTGCAATCTGTTAAGCTTTTCTTACAGATTTACATTGGTATTTTAATATTTTATTCATCTACAGACTTCTCACTTCTATCTCTTGGTGAACAGCATGCAGCTCCCAGCATCATTCATTTCTTTAGTTAGTTTTGCCTGCTGTTCCAAAACTTTATGTTTAACTGGATTGTAAATGTAGCTGAAATAGAAATGCTGAAAACATTTCAGTTCAAAAGAACAGCTCTGCACTCTGATTATTTAAAAACCTCCCCAGTCTCCTAAGTTTCGAGAACATATGGCAATTCACCCATGATTATTTTTGCTAAAAATGATTTTAATTTAATGAGTCAATGAAATTAAAGATTTCTTTTTCTGGCAGCTGGCTCTCTCAAAATTCAAGGTCAGTGCACAGTGTTGACATAATTGCACAGCCAGTCTGTCCATGTTCTACAGGTGTCAGTCACACTGAAAATAAACACTAATTACTTATTTTAATGTGTAGCAGAAGTCATTCAAAAGCAAAATCAGTGGAAACAATGACAAAGTCACTTTTGGGACATCAAATCCTCCTACTTTGAGGGAAGCACATCTTCCTTGTGATTGCTGTGTGCATCTCTTTGTGCTGTATCATTTTGTTCATTAATTGCTTGACATCATTAAGACTTAAGTGATTCTAATGATTCATAACTGAGCATTCAGCTGGAATACTTTCAGGACATCAACAACAAGATTCAGAACTCAAATCCCAAACCCTCCAAATAGCATTTAATTTGATAAATCCGGGGGTTATGGTGTGAAAGAAAAATCTAATAGCTCTAATACAATCAAAAGAAGGGTAGAAAATTAATCCAGAGAAATGAGAAAACCAAGATATTCAAACATTACTTAGTTTAGAGACTAAAGGTCAGGAAAATGGTGTGATTTCTGGAGCTGATGTGCTGCCAAGTGCCTGAGAGGAATAAAAAACCCTAAGCAACCCTGAGATTAAAGAAAAGAAATATAAATATTTTTTTAAAAAATCCAGCAGTCCTGAAGGATGGAACAGTGCTGCCCTGAGGTATCTCTGCCACACTCAGAAGGAATTTATGGCACAAAAATGTCCTTGTAGTGCAAGCCAGCTCTGTTATGTGCCACATCCCTCTAATCACATCAACAGGACTGCATTCTCCAGCAGCAGAAATTGAGGGCAGGAACAGAATGTGAAATTAAAGCCAGTGGCAAAGCTGGGATGGACTGGATTTCACTCACCTGCATCTATGAGATATCCACAAAGAGACAGAGGAATGGGCCCTGCTCTCCTCTGTGCCACTCCCCAGCAAGGTTTTGATGGATGAAATAGGAGAAACCTACACAAAAAATTCTGGAAACACCAAGAGCTGGGTTCCCTCCTGGGCTGATTTCAATAACACACAACAACCTCTCAGAGGAAAAACACAGGGCTGGCTTGGAGTGCACTTGTTGACTTCTTCTATGTATAGTGACTCATAAATCCCTGCAAAGACACAAGCCTGGAAAGAACTCATGAGGAAATTAAAACAAAAGAGAGTGATCTGGAACAAATAAAAAAAGAGTCTAAACTTGAAAAGAGCTTTTCCTACAATATTTCTTTTAAAGTAGAAAAAAAAGTAGTTATTTGTTTTTTTCCCTCAGATGGTGAGATAGTTTTGTTTGTAAATAAGATGTAGTTTTCAGCAAGGAAAACATAAATACTGAATTTAATTGTAACAGCTGTCATTTTCATCTGATATTCATCTTGTGAAACATTCTGCTCTCTGCTATAGTTATCTGTATTTAGCCAACATGTTTCTTTTTCATGCATTCAAAATGCATAATGTCAGAAAGGATTGATGAATGTATTTTTCACATCTGTTATTGGAAAAAAAGTATCTTTTTTTTATTTTGAGGGTTGGAGAGTCTCAGCTCTTTGAGTGCAGGGAGAAAGCCCAAAATATTGACTATGATCTTTCTCATCTTAGGGCCTCAGAGTGGTTGGACTGAGATTAGAATTTGGTTCCACAATGTTCTGTGCTGACAAATGAGTATATGAAGTACTGGAACGTTATTTAATTAATTGGTCTTTGCTGCTTTTTCCATAGTTAAAGTCCTGAGCCTTTGTAACAAATGGATAATGCACAGTAAGGACCTGGTATTGAATTTGGCTCCAGTTTCCAAAGTACTCCAATGTTATTTTTTTTAAATTACATAATTGAATGTATATTTTATTAATAAAACTTTTATTTGAAAACTGGGCTTTTCAAAGGAATGATATGCTGTGTTGAGCTTCAGAGGTACTTAGAGGTCTCAGATAAATTGTGAATTATCTCTGTAGTAACACATTGAGCCCTTCCCTTGCAGAGAGTCTTTGATCCCGGCCACTTTTTATTTTTAACAGTCTGTAACCATCTGAACTTCCAGAGTCCTACAACCTAATAAGTACTAAATTCTCTGGTTAAAGTTTTGTTGGGAGAGAGATTCCATTGCAAATCACAGCCTTTCCACATCTGCATGGTTATATTCCTTTAGCTTTAGCTATTGTACAATGGTTTATATTTTGATGAGGAGGTCTGGGCTAACATTTGTATTGGCAAAATTTCCTGCTTTGCAATCTCTGTCAAAACTGGAGAGATTTCACAATGAAAGGTGTTTTGGGTTTAGGCAGCAGGTATTATCTTTTTCCAGACCACTGCAATGACAGCTTATATTTTCAGTGTAACCATAACAGGGACTATCCCCAAAGCCTGGGACCTCTGTCGTGTGTTTGTTTGTTTTTTGGGTTTTTTCTTTTAAGTTGGTATGGCTCACCTTTCTGGGTGCAAGAATCCTCAATGGTGTTCCCAAAATATCCATTTAACTCCTACAAAATGTCTTTCTTTAGATTTCTTAATGTGGTATAAAATTCAGAACTGTGAGCCTGGCAGAGTTCCAGAAGTGCTTGGGCAGCACTCCCAGGCACAGGGTGGGGACTCCTGGGGCTGTCCATGCAGGTCCAGGGGATGGACTTTGACCCTGATGGGCCCCTTCCAGCTGGGCATATTCTGTGAAAATATCTTGTGGTTCTGGCTGCTGTGACAGGAATCTGGGTTTGTGATGTGCTGCAAGGTGTAAATGTTTGCTGTCCAGGTGGGGCAGGTGAGCCTGGCTCTGCCCGTGGTGGGTGACAGCAGGTCCTGGAATTCTCAGTGGGTTGGGCCTGGTTGTCTCCAGAGCATTCTGAGTTCAGGCTGCCACATTTGCAGAGTGACTGATCAGAGGATCAGGATCAGCAGTGAAGTGAATCAGCTTGGTGAAATATGCACAGATGGCACCTCAGGTCTGAGCTTCACCTTAACCTACCTGCAGCATCTCAAACAAGATTGAAAATGGCATCACTGGGGCTGTGACAGACCAGTCCCTCCTGCCCCATTCTTATCTAGGCAGGGTCAAGCAAACTCTAATCCCTTGTTAAAAAACCCCTCCTAGGAAAACATGGGAGAGTAATTAAATATATAGAGCAGATTCTATAAATCTCTTTTCTTTAGAAAGTGCAAACTTTATTTATTAGGAGCGCAGCTCTCTGTTCCGTATGTGCAGCCAGCAGGAGTCTGCACCACATCAGGGGTTAGAGTGTAATTTTGTATTGCAAAGTAATTTAAGCAGGGACACGGAATTTGGTAGTTTCACACTCACAAAGGCAGCTAACAGCCTTGCAAAAGAATCTCATTGGCAAAACAATTGATTTCTAACTTCTGGAGCAGAGAACCTTCGCTGCCTCGATCATGTACAATAAAACTGACATCTGAGGGTAGAGCAAAAATATGCTCAGCTCTGCTAATCCCTTGGAGGCTTGTGAAATTACTGTCTGAAAACTATAATGAGAATGGGATAATTTGTGACATTTCCCTCTGCTGTTAGAAGGTATTGATTTTATGACATTTTCATTTCTTATTATGTATTACGAGCATAAGACATCCGAATGTTAATATCAGATGCACAGAATAAACAAGGATGGTGCCAGGTAGAACTTTATTTATTTCAATTATTTTTCAGTTTTATGCTGTAGCCATTTTACCAAATCCCTGCAGGCTGTTAGCAGATAAGCAATCATTCCTAAGCTCTGAGAATGCAAAATTAGAGGAGTCAGCCCATACATAAACTTATTTCTTCCATGAAGTCTAGCAGCCAAGTGAGATAACTTATCACCACCATGCTGAGTTTTGACCTCCCTTGTTTAATGTAAGATATTCAATTTTTGTGCCACATTGTCTGTCTAATTCAGACTGTTAATGCCTTGGGGTTGTTGTCGTCTTCCTCCTCACACAGGAGAGCTTCTGAAAATACCGATGCACTCACAATAGATCCAGCAGAGTCACTTGTACTCAGCCCTGCTGTACCTCACCTGTCAGGCTTTGTGAAGGATAAATCCCCTCTCCTAGGGCTAAAACCACCAGGACAAGGTTATGGAGAAGCTGTTTCATCAAGACTGTCCTGGAATTCTTCAAGCTTTGTTTGACCTCTTGGCTGTAGAATAATGCAGTCCCATTAGCAGCTTTGCTCACAACTGTCTGGGATCACTTAGAATGCATATTTTGGGTTTCTGGAGATATTTCTGTGTATCTCTCCTCTGTTTTTCTGGATCATCCCCCTCTGTCCATCATGTCACAATGATGAGTTGCACCCAAGGAGTGAAAGAGCAAGGTCTGCAGATCAAGGAGTTCTGGCAAAAACCTTGGGAGGTTGAACTGAATATTGGCAAAAAGAGAGACAGGGAGTGAATTAAATTCCCGCAGAGAAAAGCTCTGTGCAGGCTCAGCCGTGGCAGTGCAGTTACATTGTGTGGCACTCACCATACCCAAGGTGCTGTAGAATCCTGTGTTTGTGCCAGCACTCTGAACATAAGGAAAGCATTTCTAATATCTGTGTTTAAGGCCAGCTTGGATGGAGCTCTGAGCACCCTGCTCTGCTGGAAGGGGTCCCTGCCCACAGCACTGCTGAGCCCTTGGCACTGAAGGAACCTGCCCAGGGCTCCCCCTTGGCACATCCACCGCAGCATCCTGGGGACATGAGCAGTGTGAGGAGAAATAGATTTTCTCTCTGGCCATCTGCATTTAAATTGATACATTATATGAAAGAGCACAAGCTGAGCCAGGAAACAAAAAAAAAATAAAAAATTATCCCACAGTTGATGTGGATGGAATGGATTTTAAGGGCTTGTTTATCTGCTGTTGGAGTTTGGTCTGGTTGGGGTTTTTCGAGTTTGCTGTAGGGGAATTTGTAGCAAATGGATAATATTGTATAAAAATAAGAACTGAGGAGTAAAGAAAAAGAAATTGCTATTTTTATGCCTTGTGAAGTTGACTAAGTTATAGATATTGGACGTGAACTATATTTATATCAAATTTATAGAGAGCTTTCTCACAGAACAGGGTAGTGAAGAGAAGGGAAAAACAATATCATAATAAGGTCAGAGCATGAGAGAGTAACTGAATTGTCCAGAAAATAAAACCACACAGGGATCTCAAAAACTGGGATATCAAAACCATTCAAAAAACCATTCACAAAGTATCAGTCCCTTGTGGGGACTTTAAATGATCCAAGCTTACTTTGTCTGAAATGCAGCTTTTATAAAGAAAATGCTGGAACCAGGAAAAAACTTTCCTTGGATCCTTTAACAAAAAGGTCTGAAAATACAATGTTATTGAAATTCTTTTTATGTGTACTTCAGAAACAAAACCATTTTGGGTTTCTTTAAAGAAAAGGATTGTGTAGATTTTATCTGACTTATACAGCAGAATCATATTTATACCATAATTTTCTGGTTTGGAACAATACCTTTGTAAATATTCAGTTCTCTTCCAATATAAATATTTCTATTTCTGGGGGTCACGATTTGATCTGAGTGCAAATTACTTTAAGCAGCAGGGGGCCAAGCCATAGATATGTGTTCAGATTTGGACCCAATTATTAAAGTGGAATATTTAAATGTTCAAAGAGATTTTTCATGTTGTTATGGAGCAGGAGAACAAAAACTATCAAATACACACAAATTCCACATTGCACTTTCAGAAGGAGACACCAAGAGAGTAAAAGAAGAAAAGAGAAAGAAAGAAAAAGAAGAAATAATGTTTATGTGCATTTCTTAGCTGGAATTTCTCTCTAATACCACAGTGCTCAGTTTGAGCTTGTCTTGCACATACTCAGCAAGGAATGTTTGATTTTTATAATTTTAGTCTAATGCTGTTGTTTTCTTCCTACATGGGTAATGCAAATATCCACTCTTTGGGCTGAGGCCAGCCCTCGTGTGTTCAGGGGCTTTACCTGCACTTCCCTCTGGGTTGTCTCTGCAGACCTTTGCAGAAATCTCCAAGAATTGCTGAGAATCCCATTAGGAGAAGTTACCAGGGCTGGGGGGATGAGGGAAGAACAACAGATGAGTTTGTTATCATTCCAGTGGATAAAAACCGAATGAGAATTCTTTGTCCTTGGCCAGTGGAGAATCCACAGAGGAAAATTGCAGCTGCCTGATGATGGGGAAAACATTGATTAATTAATGCCCTTTTGCATTAATTGATATTGCAGCAATCCAGGCATCAATCATTTCTATCTCCCTTCTATGATATCTTTCTGCATCAGATGCATGTGCAGCTATATTCCCATGGATTGTGGGAAGCACAGGAACTTCTGTCATAACTCTACTGGAAAATTCCCATATAGCCCCAAAATGCATTCTGAGGAATTTCCACTCTTTAAAGATACTTCTTCTGTGTGTCTGGTTCCTGGTAGGAATTACCAGGAGTGTCCCAGAGAATCCCTCTTCAGTGCTAGGTTGATTGACCAGATTTTTTTACTTACTGTGACACTCTGATGTGGAATTTTAAAGTTTTCAAATACAGAGATAAAAAGCAAAACTCAACCAAATGGAAAACAGTGCTTAATATAAGATAAAACCCAAATTCACAGATATCAAATTAAATAATACTGCTAAAGCGTTATTGCTATTCCTCTCATCAAGAAGAAATGGAAGTAAATCCTGCACAAAATCTGGGTATGGGTCTCTAACTCCATGGTGGAACTCAGAGGTGGCAAAGAGGAAGAAAAGACAAAGATTTTTATGAAAATAACACCTATTAGGAGCATCAATATGTCAAAGTAGAATAAAAAAAATTATTTCATCCAATGGTAAAAGGTAAAAAGCTTTCCTTAGAAAAGTGTGAGAGAAAAACACCATGAGGTAGAAGAGAGTGGATTTGGAAATTATTTACCACTTTGGATATTTCAGCAAGCCAGTCTTTTAACTCTATCTGTCTGGAGTATTTGAGACTAAAGATTTTGTGCAGGAAATGAAAATAGGTTGATTAAGCACATTCTCATCCTCCTGCCATGCATCCTGTACATCCCTGTGACACCCTGAGATGGAGAGTTGCCACAATGCACAGGTAATAGATGGGAAATTGTTTCAGGCCCTGATGTCTCTGGTGCCTGATTATGATCCAGGTTAGCAATCACAGAAATTGCTGCTGGAGTCATCTGCAGCTCACCCGCTCCCCGAGCTGCTCCCGAATCTGGGGGATTTGTGTGCTCCAGCAAGGCATGAGTTATAAAGGAGTTATTTACAATGAACTCCTGCAGATGAGGCTTATTTCTCTAACTCCTTCATGTGGATTATGGCTTGTGAAGACAGGGGAGAAGAGTTATACTGGAGTGGTGTGTAAGTCACTGTCTGCCCGTGACAAATGGCACAATTTCTTGTTGGAAGCAGATGCTGACAGAGCAGCAGCCCAGCGCCAACAAAGACACTGCCAGTTGTATATTTACATCACAGGCAGGGCATAATTACTCAGTTTACATCTACTTTCACTTTATTTTGACATTTAGGAGGTTGAACAAGAGAAGGCTGTGGAGGAACTGTGGCTTTGCTGCTTCAGAGTTGAGGATTGAGTGTGTGCTTTCTTCTCACACCTCTCCAGAGTTCAATTTAAACTGAACTTCACTGAACTAACAGGTCTTCCTCACAGATGTTCTTAAGTGTCTGCTGTAAACTGAAGCAGGTCAAATGTATTAGAAATTAAGTAGCTATTTCCTCAGGAATGTCGGTGTTCTTTCTGCAAATTTTCATTTCAATAATTTAGAAAATGTAGTGTTATCGGTTTTGTGCAATGGCAGCGTGGCATGTGAATGAAGAAAGGAGAGACAAAAAGTCCAAACCCTGAGAACATCATGGAGATTTTTCTTTGCAGATATTGTGGTCTTTACCTTCTACACCAAGCTCTATTTGCATGACATAATATTATTAAAACAATCAAAGCAAGGCCTCCCCAGAGATGAAATGCTGCATGGCTCAGTCTCTTACTGAGGAGATTGGTGACTGAGGGTTTTCATTGCACGTATTTCACATGTAAACACCCCAAACCCCAGCTCCTAATAAGCCATCCTTTGCATTGTGTGATTTCCTCATCCTGTCTGTGTAGTATTTCATACCTTCAATTCCTATTTGTCCTCTCACTGAAATGAGAAGTTACCCAGCAACTCAAAGGCTGGTTGTCTACCTCTCTACTGACAGATGCAGTGACTAAATAAAGGGAATAAATCTTTTTTCTAGTTCTTTAATTAAATGTTTTCAGCTATTTGAACCTTGGGAAGCCACTAAAATGATTCACACAATGACAAAGATTGAGCAAGATCAGTTTCTCCTGACTTTGACAATTTCTGTTCGTTATTTTTTCCTAATTCAAGTTATTACAGCAGAAATTATTAATATAAACAACTTTTAATTCTGGGGTTTTAAGACACCTTCTGGGCAACTTCCTGAAATTAAATTAAGACCATGGAAGAGTCCATCATTTGGCTTTCACAGAACATATTTTGCTACCACTCCAATTATTTACTTCAACTTGCTCAGGCCTGTTTCTGTAAATATAAATTCACAAATATTTGAAAGCAATATGTAATAAGGAGAAACAAGAGGTCAAAAATATCTTTATTCACGTCCCTTTCAGAAAACATATTACAGCTTCTTATTGTCCATAATTTGAGTTTTAGACAGAAGATTTGAAATAGCTGAAAAATGTTAATGGTCGTTGGCTGAGCTCTTAAGATATATTGGGTATTGTCTGATTAAATTTGTGTAGTGCTGGGAAAGATTAGGAGGAGACTGACAGATTGAATCCCACAGAAAATTTGGCTGAGCTCTGGAGGGTAAATGGGCTCCAATTTCTGACAGCCACAGGGATTGGGTGTCCCTGCAGTTCAGGAACACCTCAGCCCCAAAGCAAACATCCCGTGCTGAGAGGAAGATGAAGACATAATCCAGGGAGGATGAGAGAAACTATTTTCTGTTATGACCTGGTCTTTTTCTGTGCTGAGGGATATCCTAATCAAACAAACCAGCCCAGCAAAATGAAATGCATCTTGAACACTGTCAAAATCTGAGTCTAAACCAAAGGCCTCTCAGGTTCAGAACTTCCATTTTTCCATCTTTTAGGCTGTCACATCACAGGAAATGGAAATATGGCAAGGTAGTCAGCCTGGGCTCCAGAACCAGGTACTGCTGGGAAATATTCAGGTTGAATTCTAGGCCAGAGCAAGAATAGAAGTGAGGTGAACATTTGCATGAAATCTGAGTCAGACTTGGATTGTGTAATATTTTTCTGCAAATATTTAAATTTGACTTCATCTTAATACAAAATTCCCTCAATTTTATTCTGTTTTGCAGATTGAGAAAAAACCCAAAACAACCAGATATTTGAATATATTTCCCTTTTCTTTAAACGGGTGGTAGGAAAAGAGCAAAGCCATGTTTTCTCCTGGAAGATAACAATGTGCAGTGCAAATACTGTCAGATTTAGAGGTCAAGTGCTTAAAGTGCTGTGCCCTGTGGGAAAATATGCTTGGTGTTGTTGGTAGGTGGAAGTAATTTGTTAGAGCTGGAAAGTGGCCACAGTGGTATAAATCAAAGATAACCTGGTAGACCATAAACACCCTGTTGTAACTGTGGAGTGTATTTTTAATTTGACACTGGTGTGCTGTGAAGAGGAAGCTCAGTTGTCCTTTTGGGTGTTCCCAATGGTAAGGGGGGAAAATGTGGGACTAAATGATTCTTTCTCTGTTTGGGAAAATAAACTTGTTTATCCACACCAGGAAATTAGGGAAATGTGGAAATATAGGAAACACAACAGTTTTGGGTTTTCAACTTGTCACTGTATTCTTAAGCATAGATGCAGGATCTCAGGTTTACCTGCAGAACAGGTTGTATTCTTTATTATTTATTCATTTTTTACCCCATATGAATTTGGGGCTAGATTAGAGCAGCCTATTTCCTTTGGAACTAGTGGAGAAAAAAAATTAGGCAAGCAATTAATCAGCCACTTTTTTGGATTCTCCCTGGTTTTTGCTGGAAGAGGAGCAGTAATGGTCCATAAAGAGATTCTTTTTTTGACTGAAGGCTGTTCTTGGTGTGAGGTCAACTTGTAACTGGTTTTAGCAAATTACAGTTAATAAGTCAACTTAAACAAGATTCAGTCATAAAACCAGTCATGAGGTTCCCAATTGCTCCTTGAGAAACTAGAAATTCTGGCTATACAGGGAAAAGTGTGATTCTGTGGAGGTGAGAGAACAGAAATAATGTTGACATATAGACAGAGATCTTTAGATTTGATTAAGAAATTAGCAACAGTGAGGGGGGAATCACTTTATTGAATTAAAGACAAAAATTGGTCCAATAATGAAACTTATTCTAACTTCAAATATGTCAATATTTTGAGATATCCTGGTTTTGATGACACAATTTTGCTTCAAGTGCTGATGACTTCTGAATCTAGATTGTGAGTGGAACCAGCTTAAGGGAAATAATATTGTTCAACAACAATACAATAATATCTTAATAAATTGGATATTAAATAATCTGTACTTCTAGTGTAGGTCAAATAAAGAAAAATATTTGCACATGTAATTTAGATGAAGAAAGGAAAGAAAAGAACTTCAATCAGAATTAGTTGCTCCTTCTGTCAGTGATTTGCCAATACATCTGAGACAGTATACTGTTAAGTATATATATATTTATATAAAGTGATAGAAATGAGAATAAAACAATTTATAAGTGGAGTCATCCTTTAAGTAGAAGAACAATAAAGAGACAGAGAGAAAATTAACTAGAAGAAAAGAATTTCCTACATAAAAGACAATATCCTGTACTTTTGTTGTACCAAAATCAAATGCTTTCAGGAAATGAGCACAAGCTGAAATATTCCAGTAGCTGGATGTTGATCTTCACTGATAATTAGTTTTTAATTCGAACTGATATCTCAAATTTTCATCATAATAGTTTACCTAGTGCAAGTTTATGAAGGTGATGGAAAGCATCAGTGTGAGAAAGGTACCTAAATATCCTTTCTTCAATAAAAACTCATTTTAGTTGAGATACTTGCAGGTCTTTAACTTCAGAGAGACTGGTGAATGATGATTTTCTTTGAAAAAGAGACCACTTTTAAGTCCTTAAAATTTTCTTCTGAAATCAGATCTATGTAGGGAGAGTCATATCAACACCAAACTTCATCATGCAAGTGGAGCAGAAAATCCCATAAAAGGATCATTATCATTAGTAGTAAGAATGGCTTGGCAAAAAATTTCACTCTGATAATCACTGAATTGGGTCAATTGTGTCTTGTGGATTTGTTGATTTCCTTGGCTCATTCTGGTCCCAAAAAGAAAAAGAAGGAAAATAATGCTGTTTGCTGGTTGAGGGTCAGTAGAGAAAGTTCATGCCTTGTGAAAACAAACGGCTCTTAATCAAAAAAACAAAATATAAACTGTATTCTCTTTGGAGATGTCTAAATAATGCTCTCCTGATCCAGTGAAATGATGAGCTTTTGATTTTTCTGTTTGCAAGTAATTAAAGTGTTTGCCTCTCTTTTGGAATGTGGAGGTGCATCATGGGGTAAGCCAGATATTATTGAAGGAATATTTCCTGTTGATTAAAACAAAGTAGAGTGAGATCCCAGGGTTTTCAGCAGGGCTGTGCCCCTTCAGATGAAAACATGGCATCGATTTTTGTAAGTCTGTTTGTGATTAAATATACGTAAATACAGCATTTACAGGTTTCTGTGTCTGTAAATACACACTTCACTATAAAGAATACATTTTTCTAATTTCTTTCTTCTTGCTGATGTATTTATCACTTCTCACCTTTCCTGTGATGCTGCAGAAATGTGCATATTCTTTCTAATAGTGGAATATTAAACAGTCAGTTGAGAACTCTGTTTCATAGTCTGCAGAATTATTTTAATTCCTTCTGCAAGCCCCATGTCCTGCACCACTGCAGGAGTTTCTGGCTTCTCATGTGCACCATGGAAGTCCACATTTTGCTTTCAATCTGCACCATGATAACTTCCCTTCTCGTTCTGGCTTGAGTTTTAAGATAGAATGACTAAAAGCTCTCTGTTTACCTTCCTAAGCACTTCATCAGAATCCTTGAACTTGAAAATATGTTGTGTGTGAAAGTTGCTTCATAATAGGAACATAGGAGAGTTAACTCATTGGTGATACCAAAAAGGAAATATTTTGGTTGCTGGGTTTATTTTATCAGCAAAAATCTCTCACTTAGGCCTGTTCTAGAATTTTAAAGCTCTGGCTCTGGGGATGCCTTCAGCCACAGACAGAACTACCAGAACTGGCTTTGTGGTTCTGTTTGATATTTTCTTTATGGCTGTTCCCTGCTCATGTGTATCCCCCAAACTCCTCATCTTGCTGACTGCTCCTCTGGTGATGGATGGCTGCAAGCTGTCATCAGTGTGCTGTGAGAACCTATTTCAGGGTTATGTGTCATTAGGGACCCTTCTCTCAAGACAGGTTACTATTATATATCATTAAAATGATGGCCAGTAGGAACAGGCATCCCAGAGAGGGAATCTTAGGATTTTATGTGGGATGAAAAAATCCTAGTTTATAGGTAAGCTGGGACAAAAAAAATACAATAGGTTGGAGTTGTAATATAAATAATATTAAAAATAACTGCTATTTTTTATATAAATTATGTCTAAAAGGAGTGTCTAGATCATAAAACCAAACTCCTGCACAGCAGAAAATGTTTATAACTGAGGTTTTTATGCATAAGACCTACTGTGCTGTAACTCTCTGAATTATGCCAGGTACAGCCAGAACATGCAGAGCCAACTCTAAGAATCATTTCAAAATGAAAGGACACTATAGAATTTTCTAGACTACAGGAGTCCCATAATGAATCTGCCTATGGTGTAATATTGTGGCTGCAGAACTTCCCCAGTGCCTCAGAAATAATCAGTTTAAGTGATGACAATCTTGTTGAGCACTGAGAGGAAGCTGTGGCTTCTGCCCATCAGAGTTCCCAGCCATATGGGAAGTGTAAGGAGCTGTGCACACACGTACAGTTCCCATGGGAGCTGCCAGGAATCAGCTGAAGTTGCCCAGGAATAGATTTGGACATGGTGTGTGTGCTGTAACCCTGTTACTCCAGCAGTCTCTCAGCTTTTCCTGCCAGTGAGGATTTTGTAATTACAGAGCCACCATCACCTTTCTAATGCAAATGTATTTCCTGCTCTCATTAAAATGATGGCCAAAATGGTCCAAAAAATGGGTGAAACCTCAAAAATAATAAAAATGAGGATTATACATGAATATGGGTGAAAATGTGGAATGGGATGGGTCTCCTCCCCATAGCACTGATGATGTGAGTGAGACTGCTGGAAGTTCCTGTCCTCTCCTGCTCCCCTTTCCCTCTGTAATTGCAGCAGAAATATTTACCTACAAACCAAAATGGTTAAAATCCAAGCCACCAACACTATTTCTATCCTCAGAGATTGTTGGTTTATATCTACTGAAACCATTAAACCTCATTGCTTTCCTATTATCTCCATTGGAATTAGATATTGGTAGATCTCCTGCATATTTAGTGTTCTGTGATTCTGAAGTGCATAATGCAGGCATTAGAGAACTGAGATTTCTTTTTGTTTGCTTCTGCTTCTTCTTCTTCTGATGATGATGATGATGATAGCCTTTTAAATCTAAAAGCAACTAAACATTTGTGTCCTTACATAATGTTGGTGAAAGTGTTTCAAGCTGAAGAGTTTAGATTTTTTCAGATTCACTTTAGATTTTTTCCAGCTGTTTTGTATTCTTGTTTCCCCTTAATTCAGTTTTACACATTGCTCAGATATTCACATTTTTGCTTAAAATAACCCAAACCACACACTTAAATCTTGTGGCTTTTTTTAATACTCCTTTTACTTGTGTGATTCTCTTGCTGTGGGGCAGCTGTTCTTGATTTATAGAACTCCTGCTAAGATTAGCAGGGAAAAAACTTGCCAAGGTGATGAAAGAACAAGAAGAAAACTTGTGATATTTTCAATCAGACTTATCAAAATATTCAAAACATCTTTAATAAAAACTATCTCTGTATCCCATCTCTGAAGAGTGTTAGACACGGGTAGAAAAATACTGTTTCTCTGGATATGAATGCCGAGTTTTAAACAGTTTATAGACTTTGGAGAAATGTATATAAGAGAAGGAGATGGCAGAAAATCCTGCTCAGGGGTGGCATCTGCTCTGGCTGTGTGAGCATGTTCCCATCATGTGTGGAGTGTCAACACCATCTGCTGAGCAGGGACTGAGCGAGTCTGGCCTGTGCTGCCTCCACAGAAAACCCAAATTGTTGCCTCCACAGAAAACCCAGATTGTTCCAGCAGTGTTGGAAGGACCAGAGCTGGGCCAAGGTGTCCCAGGCAGCTCAGCTCAGCTCAGGAGCATTCCCAGGGCAATGGGAGGGGTCCTGAGTGTTCACATTCCCTGCACACCTGCTGGGAAGGGTTCCTGGGAGAATGGACTGGCTGTAATTATTTCTGTTGATAGTTTAAATATTAATTAAAGCTTAATATATCACACCATCATATGTAGTAGCCAGGTTAGGTCAACCCCAGATTTTAAGTATTGCAGCCTTTAGGGAAATTCTGTTTATTCTGTACTTGTGTCTGTGTCTGTAATACAGAAATAATGCACCTATTGCTTGCCAGTTTTTTGGACCATTTAAAAATTTCTCATTTCTAGCTTAGTGACCCACTTCTTCTTTTTGTGGCCCAGGCTACCTGGAGCTTGTGCAGTAACCTTCACATTAACATTGATCTGAATTCTTCTTGAAAGGATATTTCATTGTGAATAAGAGGATAGTATTTACTAAAATACAAACTTGCCTGTGCCATTTTCACTTTGCCCAAAGATTGCTTTGCCTGATTGAATTAAAAATTACCTTTATCTAGCAAAGCCTTTTACCTGGGGCTGTACATGTTCTGAATGGAATAAAAGGAAGGGATAAACAAAATAATGCTGACTGCAGATAAGATATTATTTACATGTGCTTTACACCAGGATGGCTGAAAGCTTCAATGTCAACTCATGAGAGTCTAAAAACTGGTCCTTAGAAAGCACCATGCCTGTCTAATGCACTTCGTAGATATAACTATATATACACTATAATTTCAGACTCACTGAAGATATTACAGTGTTTCAAAATGTAGAAAGACAACCTTGAGTTCCCACAAAAAAGAAGAATATTTTTACAAGTCTCTGTCAGGTGTATAACTTTATGAATACTTTAAATACTGTGGAGGATTGGACGGCGTGTAAGTTAAAGGAGATTTTATGGCAGTTTGTGCAAGTCATGACAATTATAAATGTAAATAATCATGGGATAAGAGAGAGTCCTTTCATTACTGTTATCTAAGTTATTTAACATACACTGAACTGCATCTTGTTTTTACTAGACCTGATAAGATGAAGTTTTGCTTTTGAAAGTCACTGATCACGGCAAAGATAAATGTTTCTTGAACAGTAGCTGGCAGTTTGGAAATGGGGATCTTTAATTCACTGCCATTTGTGGTGAATATTCTTGCACTCTATTTGAGTATCTCATGTGTGAGTCTGTCTCACTTCTCTGCCCCAAACTTGAGCATTTCCCAGGAGGGTTTCACAAACATTTTTTTGTTACCTATTTCAGGATGAACAGGGATTCTTGCTAATAGCTTCCCCTGTTAGAGCTGCTCTGCTCCTCAAAAATGATTGACCATTTTTTTAGCCCTGACTTAGGAACAGAAGACTACTTAGACTGATCAGGAAGCTGAACCTTGTGCATTGCCAGTGTGTGCACGGGTCTGATTCATGGCACACGTGGAATTTGCAACAGGAAAACATCATGAATGAAGTCAGAATGATATTTGTCACTTCACTTCACTGCTGTTGGACTTCTAGTGCGTGTTCTATGAATTTCTGACTGTATTTCCTTTTAAATGATGACACATTAAACATCCTCACAGAAATTTGCAGCACCTACCTGGCAATAAAAAGCCACGTGGTCCATGCTTTTCACAGGCAGGAGTGTTCCAAGGAGGATAAAACTGCAATAGCTGAACAGCTGGAGCTCATCTGTACCCTGAGCATCAGTTTAGGTTTAGTTTTATCATTTTCTGTGTTGTTTGCCATCTGGATTAAAATTGATATTAAATGTTTGGATGTAGTCTCAAATCCTCTTACATTTTCTAAACACCATATTACACGACCTATTAATGCCAGCACTGAACACAGTTACGCTCAAATTCAGACAATCTCGCTGGCTTTATTTGCCTGCTGCAAGTGCAGTCAGTGTTTGGCCTTTTGGCTGCTGACTTTATAAACCTGTGTCAATTTAGAGCTTAGTCTCCAGTCAGGATTGAAGAAAAGGGAACAAGTTTCTGAATTTGTATTTTTTCTTGCCATTCAAACAGACAGAATGTCCTAAAAAAGTAAAATATTTTGTAAATGATAATGTGCTGGCTACAGAGGCTCATCACCTCTGCCTGACTGAGGCTGTTTATATCGAGAAAGTTTGTCAGGAAAACAATAATTTCTGTGGGGTTTAGAGTTAAAGACAGCAGGATTCCTGCATTTCTTGTCTCTCCCTCACTATCATGACCATAAAGAAGACCTGTAGAGCAATAGAAGTATAGAAGCCAAAGGGAAGAAAGCTGTTAAGGTATTATTTGCACAGCGGTGCTGTGTGTGCTTGTGGCTACAAAGGCTTCAGGTTTTGTTGGTGTGACCCAGAAGCACAGGAGCAGTGATGCAATTGTGATCAGGAGTGGCAAAAAGTGACAAACAAGAAGAAACTGCACCTTTGAGTGGGGTTTTGAGCATCCTGGTCTAGTGGAAGTTGTCTCTGCCCAAGGCAGGGGGTTGAAACAAGATGATCGTTAAGGTCCCTTCTAATTCAAACCATTCTGTGATTCTGTCAAACTTCCCTTTAAGAAGTAGAATATCAGGTAATTATAAACATAAGAAGTTTAATTTCCTTAAAACTGTTCTACCAGTTCTGTATATTGATCTGTT
Organism: Eopsaltria australis; assembly: GCA_034509425.1. Taxonomy (NCBI): domain Eukaryota; kingdom Metazoa; phylum Chordata; class Aves; order Passeriformes; family Petroicidae; genus Eopsaltria; species Eopsaltria australis. The sequence goes on from JAVTVJ010000234.1 coordinate 391,298, forward strand.
CCATGCAACAGCAATGCAGCGTGAGTTTGAAGTGAGTAAAAATTAGGATGTTAATGCTGTAATCTTACTGGAACCTGTGATATTGAAGTCAGGTCACTTTTGAAGTCAGTTCAGAGCCTGACAGAGTGGGATATGCTGGTATTGTCAATACCACGCAGTTTCATCCTGGTTTGAAGTACTTTCAGAGATGCACCAGGGTTTATTAATAAAGATTCACTTGTTCTTTTATTGATCAGTGGTACAGATCACACCACCACCATGAATTTACTTGTTAAGCACTAAGCCACCTACATCTAAGCACTGCTTAATGAAAGGACTCTCCTGAGTCACAGATCTGGAGGAAAAAAAGAAGATTAAAAGGGTGAGGGACCAAGGATAGAGATAAAACTGGTTGTACTTCCTACAACTAGGAGTACTTGGGTACTGAAATCCTGAGATTCATGTGTTTGAGAGGAGGGAAAAGTCAAGGGGGGACCATGGTTTTGGGGGAAAAGGTTTGACTGACTTCTGTGCTGTACTTTGGACATGGTGTTAGTGCAGTGCTGTAAAACTGGAATGCATAAATTCTAATTCAAGGGTCTCTCTGAACTCCTTCCTTGACCCCACGTACGTCTCTGACCTCAAAATAATCTCTGTAAGCTTGCTACTTGTGCAGGAACTAAATAACTTGAGAGAATCTCTATGGTGGGGGAGTGATAAAAATTGCTTTACACTGGGAGGGGAAGCCAAACTCCTCAGTCTCTGCCCCTCTGGCAGCAGCTCCTTCAGGCTGTGAGAGGCTCCCAAGGAGGGCAAAGCAGCAAGGCAGAAGTTTTTCCTGACCTGTACAGCTGCAGCTGTTTGTTGTGGTTCTCTTTACTTGCACAGTAAATGATTTTTTTCCTCTTGGAGGAGATGAATGTCAGAATTGAGCTGCTGGAGCCCTGAGTGCTGTTTGTTGTGGGCTCCAGGTCCCAGCCTGCCCACGGGCACGGCTGCTGCTGGGGCCTCAGCACAGCTCTGGTGTTTTGGAACCTGCACAGCCCTCCTGAGCAACTGCAGTTAAAATAGAAAAATGTCCTGAGTTTGAACACAAAAGATAAATCTGGAGGATTTTGCCTCACTTCAAGATCTTTGCATATTGTGGATAAAAGTTTTACTCACCAATATTGAGGAGACAGCATTGCTAAATATCTCTCCTATTTAGCACAGCAAGTGGAATTATTGCTGAAAATACAACCAGTGTAAGGAGAGTATCAAGAATCACAGCTTGTGTTTTGCTCACATAAGTTTAGAGAAAGCAATCAAATTTCCCAATATTACACTTCACACTGCATCCCAATGCCATGACTAGGGCAGCAGAGGGGGGCAAGCTGCTGTTAGTGACTTTAATTTCTGTTTTTAAGTTAAATGTCACATCCTGAGTTTTGCTGATGTTGTAAAAATAAGTAGGTTTTGGAATAGAATTGAAATTTAAATTTGAAGTTGAGAATTTTCAAATACCATTATGAATGTTTTGTCATTAACATTGAACTTGGCTGAAACACGAGGCAGGAATTAGTGTGCCTTGTAGGGCAGGCAGCATTTCCACCTGTTGACCTTGCCTGTTTTAAGCCATATCTACTATTAGAAACTTTAAATAACTTGGGATTTCTAGAAGTGTTGCCCATTTTTAGGCTTTATCTTTGTGGAGCACTGGAAAACTTGCCTCACAATGCATTCTGCTAAAATTCCACTCTTTGACCACTACAGGCTAGGAGGTGGCAGGAATATTAACTCTTGAATTTACACAGCGGGCTGAGGAATTCTTGTGACTCTGAGCTGTTTTACATCTTTGCAAATTTAGATTCCAGCAGCAGCTGTTTTCATAGTCAGTGATTCTGTGACAATGTCCAGAGATAATCTAATCAAGGTGCAAGCAAGGACCCAACCCTGCTTGTGGGACTTGGCAAAGCATCCATCTAGAGATTTTTGGATCCAATAAGTGCACTGAGGCATAATAAACAAATTGATTATTTTTTTTTAAGTGTAGCCTCTGATCAAAGAACCCCCGTGATAGAACAGATCCAGCAATTTCTCATCCCCCGTGTCAATGCTTTGATCTCCAATGAGTAAATGCAAAAGAGAATCTGATGACACATCAAAAGTGCAGCTGTTTGGTATCTTGGGCTGCAGGCAGGGATGTGGCAGGCCCTGCTCTGAGGCTCTCTGGCGTTTTCCTGATGGTTCCTTGCAGTACAAGCCCCTGTTGGCCATGCTGGGGTGCACAATCCTGGGAGCAGCACAGCCCCTGCCAGCTGCACTCAAACAGCCCCACCACAGTGCCCTGCCTTCCACCACCAGTGATTCTGAGTAATTCTGCATTCCTGTTCTCCTCCCTCTCACAAGGACAGTGTGTATGTGAATTTACCCCTGGTTATTTCCCTAGTTTGCCCTCCCAGCTTGAGGGCACGTGGGTGTTGTGCTCTGTAAGTAAATATTTGAGAAGTGGAGCAGCCAAAGGAGGTCAGATTTAAACACACACACGCTCTCACTGAGCTTTCAATCACTTTCTGTGATAAAAATAAAGGCAGAATTTCCTCAGGATGGAGTTCTCCGTGGCCTAACAAACTAAAACCAGTCATTCTCACATCTTTATGAACCAAAGTAGAACTGAAATGGTTGGATATTCAGACCAGGGTCTCTAGATAAATCACTGATGTGTAATTCATTTAGATTTCCTCTCCAGTCAGTATAGAGAGAAGGACAATTTAGCAATCCTACATTATTCATATAATATAACTTAGACATTTAAACTCCCTGAAAAGTTAAAAAGTGCAATGGAATTTCTAAGAAATGTTAATATGCAGGAGCCAAGAGTTCCACAGTGCTGTGGTTTGAAAGTAGCTGTGGTTTCTCTGTTGTAACTGGTACTTTCTAGGGGAAAAACTTTCATTGAGAGTGGCTCTTAGTTAGCTGGAGAATAAAAATAACCTGTAAGGCCCCATGTCTTTTTTTATATCTTTTTTTTTTTCTCTTAACCCCAAGGAAATTTTGTTGAAGAGTGCTCTTCAACAGGAGTATTTACATTCAAGACAGTAAAAACAAACTGCAGATCAGGTCTCTGAATGCATCTTCCCTTTATTATGTTCTGTTTCTGGGTGTGAAAATATCAGTTCTCAAAATTATAGCTGTGCTTAAACAGGGCTAGGACTTCAATTTCACTGGTTTGGTTTCCACTGCCTCTCACCTTCCAGAGGTCACCAGTTTTACTTTGCTTTGGACTTTATTTTTTGTGACAGAGAAATCAGATATTTCCTTTCCTCATGGGTCTGTTTACGGGTAAATTTGACAATGTTTTTGAGTCTATTTTCTCTTCAGCTCTGAAGGTACAAAGCCTGCTGCAGAAATGGATGGAGGATGGCAAAATCCTCTTAAAGACAAAGAAAATTCTGGGTTTATTGTATTTACCTTAATAGTATTTCTCTGATTCACCTTGCATATTGGGAGATACTTAATCCACAGACGTGACAGGCTGCAAATTCCTACAAAGCACAGGGAAATAATGATGTTCAAGAAAGCACTCTTTGATAATTGTATTTTAAAATTCAAGCCACAGACTGTGATTCTGATATTTTTGGTCATTAGTGGAGCAGATTAAAAACAAAACAAAAACAAGCACCTGGGAAAGGTAATGAAATATTCTGTTTGATCTGACAATTTCCTGTTTAACACCTCCACTTTGTGCTATTGATTTCTGTACATCACTGCCTGGATAATAATGTTATTGAATAAAACAATCCTAACAAAAGTATCAAACCAGTATTTGATGTTTCTGTGAACGTTGAAATGACAAGACTTCTCAAAAAAAAACAAAAAAAAAGAAAATAAAGAAAATTATGTCATTGATAAAAAAGGTTAAAACGTGGTTGGTGTGTGCTCTGGACTTTCCAACACATTGTGTATTTCATATTGAAAATGAGTAGAACTCAGGAAAAAAGAGAATTTTTATAGAGTTTTGTATTTCACCAAAAATGCTGAGCCAAAAAGCCCCTCTAAACTCACAACCCCAAATTCTCCTTCTACAGCAGCTAATCCTGCTTACACAGAGAGACCCCACAATTAAAACAAAGCACAGCAAGTCAACGTTGCTGCTGTCTTTTGGGCCTTTCAGTGTTTCCCTGGGGTCTTCTGGTAGCTGAAAATGAAATTGCTGGAATTTTATGCTTTTCTTACTTTTGTGTCAATCACAGGGGGAAAATATCTGCTTTCAATAAGAAAGTATTTTAATATTTTCAGAGAGTAAAAGAAGATTTTATGTGAATAAAGCACTCACTCCTTGATCTTCCCCATCCAGTCTCTATTCCAGTGGTGGATTCTCTGCTTGGGTTGCATTTATCCTCTCAGCCATGTGCTGGTTCTTGGTTTTCCTGAATTAAGATTTTTTTCCCTCACAGAGAAGGACTCATTTTGTCTTCTGTGTCCCTTCCCTAGCGTGTGCTTTTCCTCTATAGATTTTCTCCATTGCCATTCAGACAGAGCTGTGGGAGTTTTTACAGGAATGTGTTCCCTCAGCCACCCCTGCCCTGTGTCCCTGTCAGGGCATGTGGTGACACTCGAGTGCCTTCACAGTTACAAATCTGGTGCCAGACCTGCAGTTTTGAGAGATCAAAGCTGACTTTAGCACTGAGAGTTTGGTGATGAAGATCAGCTTAAATTTCTTCTTTTTTTTGGTTTTTTTTCTGTGTTTCTTGCTTGAGGTCACTCAGAGATCACAGGATTTACTGGAAACTCTCCTCTCCCAGCCGTGAATGCTTTCTGTGAATTCTTTGAATTCACATTTCTGTGAATGTATTGATCAGCAGTGTAAAGTGAAGAATTCACCCTTGAGGCATCGCTGTTCCTTGTGCAGCTGGGATGAACTCCTTTTAACCAAACAGCAATGCAGGTCATCATCTCTGTACCCACAAGTAACAGAATTATTTACCAAATCCTGAGGTGCTGAATCCATTAAATATTAATACAAATGATGCAGTAGGAACCTGAAAGTGGCACCCTGGGCAGGACTTCTTTTACAGATCCTGGTCTTGTCTTGGACCACAAATTTTCCCAATATCGAGATTTAATATGCCAGCCAGGGTTAGGTGCTGGGCCAGGGGTTGTGTGTGCACCTGGAAACCTTCTCTTCTACTGGGACAAGACTTTAAAATGCAACTGAAACATTCTATATATGTATAAGATATGTTTAGTAAGAATTAATATGTTACTGAAGCAAATCATTATGAAATATTACAATTTTAAAGGGGAGTTTACTGCAGAAGTACATTTTTACAGCATCATATACTGTGGCATTGTGACCTTTCAATCACTTCATGAAAGGGGACATGAGGACATGAGGATTTTACTCTCCAGGCTCCTTTCTTGAAGCAGAATTCCCTTTTTCTCCTGCCAGAACACCTGCTGTGGCTGTGAGCTCTGGTTTGCTCAAAGGAGCAATCACCTCTTGGGGAGACTCATCCTTTATTTAGTCTTGCTCTGCTATAAATTCAGCTGTAGCCAAATTTGCTGCTGATCCAAGGACTGGGAGATACTAAAACATCTTGTTGATAATCAGAAGGGTTTGTGGGGGTTTTTTTGTATTTTAACTCTTTGAAGAAAACAAACATTTAAAGATGTTACCTGTACTAGGAGGTTGTATTTCCTAATTTGGAACTGGTCTAATCTGTCAAGAACAAAAAAATGCAACTTTTTCTTGTCTGCCTTTATCACAGACAGTTCTTCAAATTATTTTACAGGCAGAGTTACTGATTGCTCAAATGAACAGCTCCAGAAAATCTCAATAATTCAGTGCTGAAGATATTCCCATCCTCCACAGGTTTTTCTTGCTGATTGCTAAGAAGGGATGGGGCAAAGTGCAGTAGGGAAATGAGGTGAATGGGAGGTAACTTTTGTTATGCATGGCAGATTCCCAGATACTCCTCATCTCCCTGAGGTGAAGGTACAAAGAATAATCAAAGCTGATTTTCATACTGAGGTTTTTACTACAGTCAATGAGAATTTAAGGGGAATAGGATCAGGGTTCTAAGATTTGAAATATTGTAGCAGATATTCACTGGATGACTGTATTTTGAACTCCTATGTTAAATGAAACAGTTTGTAATAGTGCTACAAAATTTACAATAGAATTATAATAGAATCTAGCTAATTAAGATGTTTGTCTTGATATAATTTCTTATTCTTCACTGTGTCTTTTCCCCATTAGGCTGCAATAGAACAGCTCTGCAGCATTTCATCAATAGGATGTAATTCTTTGTAATAGCTTAAGTGTTTCCAGATTTATCACTGAAATAAAAAAATACCACACTTCCAAACTGAAGACATTGTAAAAGGAAATGAATGGAGATCCTTTCTCCTGCATCTTTCCTTTTACAAATCCACATTGTTATTAATGCCGTGCATTAATCCCACATGACTACATCTTTTCTTCAATGAGGATGAGGTGTTAAAAACTACTGTGGAGTGGCTCTGTAACCAGCATTTCCAGTTTCCTCTGGTCTCTGTCCTCACAAAATAAATTTAATTTCAAGGGAAGAATGCAGTAGTGCTTTAGTCTGTGCTATCAGTATAGTGTTGGACACAGCAATTCCAAAATCAAAGTGTTCTAACAGAGATATTGCATAGAACAACTGAGAAAGAAGATTTTAGAGCTTTTAGCCTTGAACTGGGTCACATCTTTGGAGAGTTTGCAAGTGCTCATGACCACCATTACAAACCAGTATAATGTGGAGGGAAAAGCTGCAATTTAGGCTTGTCCTCTGACTTTTGGGACAACAACCCCACTGAGTGGTATTTTAAAAGTAAATTCTTAAGCAGACTAACTTGGAAACCCCTGTGATGTCTGGGCAACAGGAGCACACAATTTGTGCAACTGATATGCCTCAAGGCAATCCATTCTGACCTTTTGTGTATTCTGCACAGAATAAAAATCAGAATAAACCTTCACAAAATGCTGCTCACTGCTGCATTTCATCACTATCAACACTCTTTCACCAATTCTACTGTCTTTGTGTTTCTTTTAAATTTGTCTCAACAGGTGCAGAAAGCTTTAAACAACTTAATGAAACAGCTGGAAAAAATTATACAGGAATAATGCAATTTATGGGTCCTGTGGTTACTTTAGAAACAATCCCCACTCCCCTCCAAACGGGCACTGGTACCTGCCCAGGAATCTTTTTCTTGGCTCTTCAGCTGTCAAACAGCTTTAAACACAAATAATTTGGAAGATTATATCTCAGATAGTAAGAACAAGTGTCATTTGCCACTACTTTCCAGTTTTGCTGAAATGGGGATTGGGAGGTAAGTTCTCCTCATAATATTCAAATAGTCACAGAGTGGTTTGTGACAGATTCTTCACACGTGCAAAAAAAGTAGAATCAATTATGGAGAGAGGAGGGAGAAAACAAAAAAATGCAATATTTTGGGAGGAAAATGTGAAACAATGGGGAAGTTTTCTTGAAAGTAATTTTTTTAAAACTGTACCTTCGGGATGTAAATACCTTTTCAGCCTTGATTCTCAGCGATTTTCTTTCCTGGGTGTGGAAGGTGGAAAAGCAACTAATTAAAGGCAGGACTGGAGTGCAGAACTGCATTCAGAGTGAGCAATCTCCCAGAGCAGTGTCAGGTCGTGGCTGAGGGCTGGGGATGGCTCCCCTGCCTCTCAAACAAAGCTTTTCTCTGCTTGGAAAAAAGACCTTTTTCTCCAACATTTGTACCTGAAAGAACATGACATTGTCCTTCTGTAGCCTGGAAATTGCTGCTCTGAAAGCCCCAGCAATTTACTGCAACAAATGTTTGCCTCTATCACAGCAACTTGGATTTTTTTCTCTCTTTTGTTCACGTTTTCCATTGAAATGATACATTGTGGAGGTTTATTTTCGTTGTTTTACTTGTTTGTCCAAGCCACCAGCTCCAGGCATTGCTGGGCTTCAGTGTCAGGATTTTTATGTCAAGATTGAAATCAAAAGCAAAGCAAATACATAATTCGTATCTCTATTAAAATTCTGAGTTACTTTAGTCTGGCCTATTTGCAATTCCTAGCACCTGTTACATCTCCTGGAATGGGGAGTTCAAAGGAACCCTTTGCTTCTCGGTGTTATCCTAAATTGCAACTTGGTTTTCTGAGTCTGGGGCTAATTCATCTGGGGCAGAGTGCTCTGTTTTCATTTTCCTTTCTTTGTACCTATGTTCATGCTATTGAATTTTTCTTTAGGATTATAAGTAGCAAACGTGTTTGATGGCTCCCAGTGGAGCTAAGTACTAAAAGGTCCTAATTAATGCAGATTTGGTGGTGCTGAGTGGCTCTTGTTTCCCTTTGAATCGAGTCAGTATTCAACTTTTAGCTGTTCTTCTTCCCAGAGGAAGATTTTTTTATAGCATCGCTAATACATTAATTGCTAAAAGGAACCTGGTACAAATACACTTGGTCCTTTGGTCTGGCACAGAGTGATTTTTCTGGAGAGAGAGGGATGCAGGTAACAGGATTTGTTATTTTGCCTTTCTGGCTTTATGGGCCTGAACTCTTCTCCCTCAGTTTTGGTTACGTGTCAGTATCACGTGGAATATAAATAACAGATAGGAAATCAGTTTTTTAATAAGATGTTGGACAAAACCTTACAGATGTTTTATATTTCATGTTGTGGCACTTTGGGTTTCATTGCCTCTAGTTTAAATTCTTTATTATTTTAGGAGCATTTGTTTTAAATATACATTTGCTGCTCAGTTTCTCTGTCTTCTTGAGCTCTGCTGATGCAGATGCTGATCAGAAAATACAATTTGGGGGCATTATGTTGATGTTTAAAAATGAACACGAGACACACATTGTGTGAGTTGTGACTTTCTGAAATGGAGTGTGGAACCCCAGTGAATATTCTGAGACCAAATATTTTTGCCTCTATGCCTAAAAAAAAAGATCTTAAGAAATAAAAGTTACTGATCCTCATTCATACAATATGCTGACTGGAATAAGCTATTTCTGGGCTGTTACAGATGTACAGCCACTGAGGAATTGCCTGGATAAATGTAGGTTTATATCTTTTATCTGTTAAATTCAAAGATCAAAATGCAAGATTTAAAGCTCAAGGACATTCTGTGGATTGGTGACATTTCCTAAAGGAATCGGAGATAATAAACCAGTGACTGGATTAGTACAATGAGGCCCATTGTAAATGCAGAATTTTCATGTGTGACACAGATAAAACCTTGCCCTCGGTATTTTTAATGATACTTAAAAGCAACACCTTTGCTCATTCTCCTTGTTTGAAAGCTCAGAAGGAATAAAACCCATTCCCAGCCATAACTCTTTGTAAAGGGTGTTCAGGGCTTGTCATGATATTGTTTGAAAAATATCACAAATATCTGCATGCACACATATATAAATAAATGCAGTGGTGTACATAAAATTCCCTGCTGTCTCAAGGTGTTTTATGTAGTAACATTTATTTATTGCTTACCATAAAAAACTATCTGTAAACACTTGTTGCCGTTATTAACTTGAATGTTTGTGAGAATCTCCCTTTTTTCTCGTTAGAAAAGCTATTTTTGGGAGGATAAGCCCATAAAACACGTGGAAGAATTTCTGTTAAATAGGTAAAAACCCATTAAACATACAGGTGGATATTGCAGTGACTTAATGACTCAGAGGGAAAAAAATAGATTTGCATATTCTGCAAGTGAATTAGGAGTAAACTTTGAAAATGTCACCAAGCAGACTGTTATCAATATATATCAACATCCTCCAGCTACTCGCTGGCAATAAATGTCAGTACAAAATTTTTATGGCTTTTTACAGCTTATCTGCAATTTGTAACAAGCTTTGTGCAGGGCCCATTGTTTTATGAGGGGGAACAAGTGGCAGCTGGGTGGATTTGTAATGTCAGGAATTCCATTAGCACAGGACCCCTGCAGCTCCTGCCTCTGGACCATCCTGGTACAGAAACTTGCTGCTCTCATTACTTATTCTTTACCTTTTTTAATTAATAATTTAACTTACATTTCTGATAGCCTCATTATCAGCCCACCATTTCATTAACTCATCACTCCAGCATTGCAGTTTATGACTTTGCAGGCGAGGAGGCTGCAGGAGGAACCAGAGCTTTGGGTTACTCTGATTTGCAAGCAGAGCCTGCAGCACTCTGAATTTTATGTCATTAGAAATCTTTTCATCTTTCTCCTTCTCTCTCTCTCTTTTTCTTTTTTTTTTTATTTAAAACAGAAGAAAAAAAATTTAATTCTTTCTCAGAATGATTCATATCCTGTGGATTTTTCCTATTAGGCAATGAAGCTGTGATATTAAGATTGAGTATATAAATAATTCTCATAATTCACACAGAAGAAAGAGAAATAATTACCTCTGAACATTTCATTATGAATGGAATTCTGTCAAAAACTTTAAGAAGGGAGCATTAATACAAATTAAGGTCTTAGGGACTCATATTTTAAATACTTAATTCTGGATTTTATTTAACTTTTACCAGACCAATAAGAAATTTTTTTCATCAGCAAAATGAATTGCTGAGCTAGAAAAACATTAACTATAGAATGTAAAATTCCTATGAAGAACAAATATTTTATATTTTATGATTTCTGTCACTGCAGAATGGCTGAACTTGGATGAGTTACCAGCTTTTTAGATCTGACCGTAAACTCAAATACCATAAATACATGCTTTGGAGCAGAATACACCTAATTTCAAATGAATCTGTATATTCTCTGTCTATTTGTTGTATTCCATTTAGGGAATGCTGGAAGATGCAATTAGGCTGCTTTTATTCTTGAAAAACTGAAGAATCTAAAGAAGTCCAGTCTGATTTGTGGAACACAGTCATGGAACCAAATGCTAGAATTGAGCAAGCAGGAGGTTGTTTTTAGAATAAATAAAAAGGCATTTTCAGTCAGTGAAAATCTCAGTTCTAAGCTGACAGATCTTGCTTTTTCTGTAATTATAGTTGTAATTTTTCATCAGTTTCAGGTATTTTGAACAAGTTGCGTAGAATCAATCTCTTTCTCCCAGATAATGAAAATAATGAGTTTCATTTCCATACTGCACTTGAAGTTGGTGTGGCTTCATTTGAAAAGTAAATTAGTATTAGTAATTAATTGTATTAGTAGACATCCAAAATTGTTGCCTAGGTAGTGCAAAATTATGATGTTTAGTCTCCCTTATGAAATTGAAATGAGTAATTGAATGTAGGTAATGATAAGATTACTTTAAAAAAACCCTGAAAACTTATTTTAACTGTCAAATAATTAAAACATTGCTTTGATTTTGAAGATCTGAATGAAAAAAGGCACAATGGAAATACCATGATATTAACATATTTCAAGGTTTCAACTTGCACCGAGTTCCTGGGGCTCCCAGGTTTCAAGGAACTCTGTAAATCACTTGTATTTATCAACAACAAATTGGGCTGGGCTTGGAGGAATGGCAATATCTGCAAAAATTAAGATGTGGAAATCAATGTATTGTGTCAATGACCTCTCCAGCCTCCAGCTGTGCCAGTGGGTGTTTCGCTGCCAGACTGTTTCAAATTATCCCTGTGGAGGGAAAAGGATTTGAGCAAATATTTTCGGATCTAAGGAGGAACTCGATGCCTCCTCCTGTGAGCATCAGAACAGTCACCAAATTTTGAGTGAATTTAAGAGCACGGAAGGGAGGCACGGAAGGAATTGCCAAGGGAGAGCTGGTTTTGCAAAATAAAAGCAGAGCTGGACACAATCCTAAAATAAGGGGACTCTTCCCGCCTGACAAACCCCATTGTCCTTGGCTGGGCACCACTCATGGCTGAATTCTGACTGAGAGGGTGAACCAGGATGGTCTCTGAATACAAAATCCTCTCGTGCAATTTTGAGAAAGATGCAATGAAAAGTAAATTTATTTTAAACTTCAATAGGTAAAGTTTTTGTAATCACCTGTCATAGTTTGTTTTTTTGTTGTTGTTGTTGTTGTTTGGTTTTGGGTTTTTTTTTGTTTGTTTGTTTGTTTTGGGGTTTTTTTGTTGTTTGTTGGTTTTTTTGGTTTTTGTTTTTTTTTTTTTGCTTGTTTGTTTGTTTATTTTTTGCTGATGCACCTCGTTGTGGTGCTCTTTTTGATAAATAAATGAAACTAAGGTGTTCAGAGAGGCATTTTAAAGGTGGCATTAAAGCAAAAATGAAGTGCTTTGAGGTGCAGTTGGTTTGAACGTGTTTTAGCTGTTAATATGTTCCTGAGCTTTTACACAGAGCAATGGAGCTCCAGCCTCTTACCAGATATATTTTGGTGTATTTAAGAGCTCAACAGCTGTTTATAGCTGTCTGCAAAATCATGGTTTTCTTATGATCTTTTTTATTAAAGCAGAACAGTTCTAGAAGAAAATAACACTTTCAAATATCTCCAAAAAGTCTTCTATTTATTAATTTGTTTTTACAATTTGGGATGTGATGGGGAAATCTCCAAAGACTTTTGTTATTAGATCTTATACAAAAGTCTGATCTGTCTCAGGCTCTGTCAGCCCTTGGCTAAGCATTTCCCTGGGAGCCTGGACAGAATCAAATTAAAGGAGATTTCTACAAGTTCAAAGCACTTTAAGAATATTCAGCATAACTTTATATTTGTTCTGCCTTCTGGTCTTCATTTCTAGGGGTGCAGCTTTTCCTGCTTGATCAAATAATGTCACTTTATGTAGTGTTGTGCAAAACAAAGAAATGGCTTTTAATTTTTTAAGTTTTGTTGTGGGTGTTCATATTGAGATATTCTCAGTCTAAGCATCTATTTTTGTCCCTCAGCTCCTGCCAGACTCCAGCTGAAATACTGGGAAATGGTGGAAATACTTGTCATTGGGATTGAAATTTTGTTATTTTTGTGTTGTTGGACAGTTATTACAAACATTTCTGACTGTGAAGATCTCCTGTATTGCTTGGGTTTAGTGTCACTTGTATCATGAGTGGCAAAGCAAAGATACACAAAATAATAATAAAACAAAACAAAACCCTCCTCTCAGTCTGGCAGAGAAAAGGCCAAGAGTGGTAAGAGGGGAAACCTGAAAGTACTTGGAGAGTGGATTTGAAATTAACTTAAGCTCTGCTTTTTAATAAGGTTATTGATTAATGTTTAGGGCTAGGACAGTTTAATTCCTTTAGTGTACTTCAAAATGCAGCTTTGGATAAAAAGAGTTTGTTTGCTTTCTTCACATTCACATCTCTCTATTTTGCTTGAAAAAGCAAAGCTGGAAAAAAACCCCAAACTGAAAGGGATGGCAGAAAGCCAGCATGGCACTCAGGGGAAAACAAACTTAAAGTCATTGGGAAGCTTTAGGACTAATTCCACCAAAGAACAGACTTTTGAAGACATTCCAGATAAAATCTTGGAACAGATCATGATATTTTCATTTTTTTTAATATGGGTAATAAAATAAAAATACAGACATCCATTTCCACACTGCAAAGATTTACTCCAGCTCTAAATTAACAATAAGTGAGTCAGGCTGGGGAGCATTATTCCTTTTCCCCAAGAAACAAGAGCATCATTTTGGAGTTATTAAAATGAATGTCAGTGTTTGACAATGAAACCTCCACATCTGTGGCATTCCAGGTTGGACTGGAGTGAATATGGTGGGAAATCAATGATTTAAAAACTTGGATTTGATGTCACAGAAGGGGTTATTCTACATACAACTCTTATTTAATACTGCCCTAGTCCAGGAGGTGACCTGAAATATCTTAAACCCAGCCCAAAGGCGGGTGGAGATAAGAAATCTGCCTGGTATCTTGTGAAAATATCTCCTTTATTGATAGCAGCTGACAGCTTTTGTAAATGTGGGAGAAAAGCTGAACAAGTCAACTCTAAGCAATGTTTGTTATCTCAAAAAAGGGAGGTCATATAGAGATATTAATGTTGTTTTGAAACCCTTATTTATTTTCAAACCACACAGATTCATCTCCTGTTATTCGGGTGGGGAAATGCAGACAAATATACACATATAGATATATACACACAGACAATCTTAAACCACTAATGTTTCATAAACTTTCAGCACTTAAATGCCATAGGAATTGTAAGGGAAAAGAGCATAGGGGTTTTTTGGGTTTTCTAAACAATTAGCTCACTTGTGTGAACTTTGTTGGGCATTCAAATAAACTCTCTGATGAATAGTAACTTTCTTTCTGTTGGCTAGAAACTTTACCTGATTTCCTGATAGTCTGAATCTTCCCATTTTCCATTTCCATACCTCAGGTTTTGGGCTACTGTGGCTTCTGTCTTAAAAGTATCTGAATCCAAACTTGAAGCAACAGAAGAAAACCAAATTGAGTCAAATTGAGGGAATGCTGACCATCATTTAATCTATTGAGCATTTTGGTTTGAAAATAAAAAATGACATAACACCCTTGATCTGAAATTTACTTCAGGGGTTATTTTGCCATGTGAAGAGAAAATGTGTTGAACAAGCAAAACAGAAATTTCATGAAAAAAATGTTAGTTGTATACTGTAACTACTTTATAAATTTTAAATCGAATTAATCTTGGGATTTGAAGCCTCACAGCTGGGTAAATTCATAGCAGATCTTTTTGCATCTCTGCAAAAATTCTGGAAAATGTAACAACCTGCAGTGGTTCGTGTGGGTTCTCCTGCTCTGCCCTGGGTTTCTGCTTTTCTCTTGCCTGGAATCAGCTCATAACAGAAGCAGCTGCCATGCCACAAGAATTAAATTCTTCACCTCTGGGAGCTTTTCACGAGCAGCTCAGAGAAATCCCAGCCCCATTTACACTCCACTGAGAGACCCCTCAAACTGCACTTGCTGTCCCAGTGAATGAAATTTGGAACATGCTGAGGTTGGGAACACAAAAAGCAGATGTGAGCCGTGTTTTCAACATTCACCCTGCTCATAAAGTTGTTTCCTTGAAGTGTTAGTAATGTATCATGGTTAGTGAAAAGTCAGAAATATGTATTTTGTTCTACAACATGCTGGACCTTGTTTAAAACATCACAGGGCCATGGAATAAATTTGATTTCTCAGCTGTAGTCAGAGGGAAAAGCTGCAGCTGGCGCCTCATGAACAGTGGTGTGAATTAGTAATAGAGGATGTGCTCAGTCAGCCTTTGAGAGGATCATTCTGGAATATTATCTTACTGCTGGAACTCTCATGGAGAACTCACTTGTGTGTGATGTATTTGTAATCCATGAGAAATAGTTTAATAAATTAAAGGCTTCATAAGTCTTCCTTAGTCGTTAATAATTAAAAGAATTTTTAATTTTCTTAGGAAGGAATGGGAATAGACAAAGCAGGCAATGGATGGAATAAATCAACATGATGAATTAATTAATGGTGCACAAGGGATCTTAAATTAGGTCACCTCTTAAAATATGTCAGCTGGTTATTTGCTTAAACCTCATATTGGACATAACCTAGGAGAACTTTTCAAGCCTCAAAATCTCTCTAGCAAAGGCCACCCAGAAACAGCTCAGGGGCATCATCTGGAAATAAGATTAATAAAAAGGCAGAGCTTGCTTAGATTTTGTTTAGAGAATTCACAGTAAAGCTGAAGCTGCATCCAGTATTTGACTCTTGATTAGTCTCACTTGAAGAAAAATGTTCTGTCAAATCTCACCCCTAAACATTCCAAGTCCATCATGATTTGCCTGCACTTCTGAGCAGTTTCAGATTAAAAAATGTGACTGGCAAGTGTTACAACTGGTATTTGGGTAGCTTTTAGCTGTTGTCAGCATGTGCCTCCCTCCGGAGTTACTACATGAAACCAGTTCTTATTAGCACAATGTAAGCATGAAAGTATGAAAGGCTCCTTAATTATTAATTTAATAGGATTCTCTTCCACAGGAAAACTTGACTTAGCCTATTTTTCAGCACTCTGGATCTATCCATAAATGAACTCCAAGAGAACTGTATTGTTGCCTTATAATTAGACCTCTCTCAGGGGTTTTGATGTTTTTCTGTTCAGTTTCCAGTTGTTCTTTGAATGCCAGTTGTCTCAGATCAGAGTTGTCCTGAGCATGGTCCTAGAAGTGCACAATGGAGAAGCAAATGTGGAGAAGCACACAATTCCATTTTGGTGCTTGGTTTTACCTGGAATCCTCACATTGAAATGGAAAGGGTTTTTTGTGTCCTTGTCCAGTCTCATTCCTGGTGTTCCAGGCAGTAATTTTAAATAGGTTCGTGTTTTTGCTATTACAAAATGCCAACCTAATTATTAAAGGAATCTTTATATTTGCCTCTCAAGTGTGGAGCAACTTTGTGCTAGAAACATTTTCTTGAAAACCTTGTGTATTTTATTACCATAGCTTTCCTAGGAACTGCTTCCTTTTCTGAAACTTGATACACTTCTTGCTGCATATTTAAAAGTACACTGTATTTTTGGTCCCTCAACAGATGTTGGGTTTCTTCTGATCTCTCCCAGACATCTGGAAATAATGTCATTATGAAATGTAACTAATTCTCTATACCCCAACTCTGCTCTGAAATCCTGCAGAGATACATCTGCTACATCTGCACTGTATTAGAAGTGATTCATTGAAAGTCTTCTAAAATTGGGCTGAGTTCTCAGCCGTGTGAATTGCCACAGCTTCCCTGGAAGTGGAGTTGTGAGTCTGCTCTGTGCTGTCAAATCTCTTCCAGTGCTGTTGAGATGTTTGGGCAGTTCCAGAGCTGCAATATTTTACAAAGGACTCCTCTGTGAGTGAAGTTTCTGGTGATGCCTCCTTTGTTCCAGGCAGCAGAATCGAGAAAGATCTTCACTTAAAGCCGTTGATTCCTCATTCTTTCCTTTTTGCACTTTTATAATACCTTTTTTAAAAAATCAGCAGCTGTTTCACTGCTTGTTGAGGGATCAGCCCTGCACAGAGGAGTCGTGGGGTCAGGGCTGGCTCAGTTCTTCCCCTCCCTATTTAAAACAGTCTCACCCTCTCAGAACTTCCTTGTAGACATCAAAGCCCCTTCACCTATGGAGATGCAAATAAAAGGAGAACAAGAGTCCTGGGGCCAGAACAAAGCTCCTCTCTCAGCCCATGTCTGGCAGGGCTCTCCTGCTGCTCGTGGCAGGGAGATGTGTGCTGGCATCATTGTTCTGCTCCATTATTCCAAGCAATTCTTCTTTTCCTGACGGTTTTGGGGTGGTTTTTGGAACTCTTCTGTGCAAGTGCAGTGTGACCTTGGGGTGGCTGCAGTTAGGGAGGAGTGTGCTGATGTCTTTTTGGGGTTACCTCGAGGTCCATGGAGCAGCAGGAGCCAAAGGGATGAAATCTTCAACAGATAAACTTTTAATGGCTCTGAAATTAAGAATACGGGTACATTTTCGGAACCTTTCCCTCTACTCTTGCTACATTCCTTTCCTAAAGATATATTTATGAACATGGTGTTTTCAGTTAATTATGTGAAATTTTAAAAGCTTTTTACTTGATTTTTTTTCTTTTTGTAAAGCAATGATAGTAGAAACTGGTTCATTAATTTGATTTAAAAAAAAAATCACGTCAATATGCCTTAATATTAACATAACCCAACTTCTTTATCAAATCGTAAGAAGCATTAATAGGAGAGTACACAAAATAATGTGATTTAGTGTTTTGTTGGGGATTTTCAGTATGTTTTTTCCTAGATTCTTATACAAGCTTAGGTAAACGCAGAAATAAAACAGTATCACTTTTTATCCTGGAAACTGGAACAAAAGAAATCTAAAAGCAGTGGACACAGGGCTTTGCAGGGCACAGGTGAGTTGTGTATATCCCACTTTTTATGGGAATTTCCATAGGAGCATCTGTACCTCACAAGAGTGTTTTAGGGCTGAAAATGGTGTTTGACAGATACAGGGTGGTTTTGTTTGTAGGGTTAATATGTCCCCTTGGGTATCTGGAATATCAGGTAGGGCTGCTGGGGTTTTTTTAATGGTTTGTCTTGGTCATACTTCAGAGAGGATGGAAATAGTTGGACTACTATAAGGGTCTTGGCATAATTCGTGGCAAAGCGCATTTTATGAAGTATACTTTCACTTTCTAGAAAATATGTCAGACTGCTATTCTAAGAGACATTTTTTGTCAGCGGTACTGATGCCTGCTTCACTGAATATACCATTTAAAGTGTATTTAAATTCAAAAGTAGAGAGGAATTTATATGCAAAACGACCGCATTCAATAACTTATAATCAGAACAAAACCGCCGCTGATCACCAAGTTTCTGCAAAGCAGTTCAAGGGCAGGAGGAGCAGAAATTTCTGCTGTTTGCAGATTTGTTTGGGACTTAATCATTTGGGATTCGTTTGTAAACAGATTGTTTAGAAAAGCAGTTGGTGGCTCAGCTCTCTTTGTTCGAGGCAAACCCGCAAATGTCACCGTGTCCCTCGCAGCCCGCGGAAGGCGGAGGGAGCGCGAAGGGAGAGGCGTCAAGGGCGTTGTTTGATACCTGACATCAAGCACAGCTCTGACAAGGAGCTGGCAGGAAATTGGGTTTGACAGCTCGTCACGGGTGCAAACCAAGACAGAATGAGGCCTTGCCAAGGATGGGGTGGAAGGCGCTCGGCGTTGTGCTTCTGAAGGTGACATCACTCACGGTGACACCCAAATGCGATTTAGGGGATGAATTATTAATGGCTGTCAGCTCCTAAGGAAAACATAAACAGGAACCTGGGGACTACCTGTTGTCTGTGTAGCCTGGGGCTGAAGCAGGAATCTGGAATTAAATACAGATATTGCTCTCTTGTATGGCTGTCACTGCTCCTGGAGGTGTACAGGTTTGCAGGGCAGGGCTGAGTTGCTTGGTCGTGCAGAGATTGCTCTGGCACAGATGTCTTTATCATAGAAAATATTTGGGAAGGTTTGTTGTTTTGTTTGGGTTTTTTCTAGGTTTTACAAATTTGCATAGAAACTCTTCCAAAAACGTAATTTTTTTGTAGTGTAATTTAGCTCCTCAAACTACAGTCAGCCCATCTGCAAAACAGTTGTGAAAAAGAGCTGAAGAAATAATAATAAGTTCTTTAAAATGAAGGAATGAGAGAGTGCAGAGACTGCAAGGGAAGGAAGATTTTCTGGTAATTTCAGATTTAATCATTCGTAATTTAGAAGTCATGGATGACCAAGTATACATGATTTGTGTGATATGTACTGTTCAAAAGGCCATCCATGACAAACACAGGAGGACTCTGGATCATGTAGAACTTCTCAGAGTTTTGCAGTTCAGGGCTGAAATTCTCTTTCTCGTCTCTTTTCTTCCTTCCAGAGCCAGTTTGAAGGCCCTTGGACACACATTTCCCTTCACAACATTTTCACAGTTCATTCATGATGTCATTTAGAATTTGTGGGGGAATCTGAACACTGAACTAACGAGTTTTGAAACAGTCCTGCAAAAATTAAAAATAACTCTAGAGGTGATTAGTAATATGTATAAATATGTAATAAAAAACCCCAAAATATGCTTCAGTTGGCTGAGGGGTTGATGGACTCCTCAGGGATGACCAGGGAAGGGTTTTAAACCCATCTTTCAAACAAAGGTTCTTGTTGCTTTGAGTGATTTTTTTTTCCAGTTGGAATATTGAGTTTTATAAAAGCTGCTGTGTGACTTGAAAATAGAAAGAAAATGGGTTGATGACATTACTCCCTAATCATAAAAACAAATATATGAAAACTGATGCTATAAAAACATTTAAATATCAGATAAAAATTGTGCCCCATATACAACTCTAATTATATTAATAAAAAAAGAGAGGTTGAAGATGGAATAATGAAGGGGGAGGAAAAGGTAATTTGAGTACTTAACCTTTCTTCAGAATTATTTTCCTGTGGATGAAGATACACTTGCTGTAGCTAAAGAACCTTGATATTATGAATATTTTCCGATCATGTGGAGTAATGTCCTGAGATAAATGATTAATGCACATACAGAGATTGCTTCATTTCATATTGCCAACTTTCAGAAGACAACTGAACTCTCTGCTTTAAATTCGTTTCTGGTTCTATTCATTAATGAAAAATAATGAGCAGTTTTATGGAAAAGAGCAGGAAATGCATACATAATAATAATATTAGATGTGAAAGCAGTTCTGTGGATATTTCTGAACAAGAATGTGTTCAGAAAATATAAACAGAGAAATTTTACAAAATTGTTTTTATTTTGTGCAAGCCTGACTCTGGAAGGGAGGCTTCATTCCCAGGTTATCCACTGCTCATTTATTCCCAGCATCTGGTTTGTGCTGGCACCAGCTTTGCCTGGCAGCACCAGAAGGGCAGGAACTGAAGGGATTAAATGACCAATTGAGGATTTCCTGAGTACATCAGGAACTGGGAGACAGCTCTTCACCTTTATTGAGAGATCTCTCTTAGTGTGCTACCTCCAGCAGATTTTTTACCCTGAACTCTGTGCCATGGATGTCTTAAGGCTACAAAATTTTGTACTGTAGCTGCTCATTGCAAACTTTTTTGTGGCACACATCAAAAATGAAGCCGAATTCTTTCTGTGTGTATTTGGCTTCATGTGGTTGAGGCACCATGTCTTTCTGTAAAAATGGAAAGCTAGGGAGAAAAATAAGGGATTAGATTTCTTTTTCAAGTGATTGGATGGATCTTAATCAGAAATCTGATAGGTCAGACAGTGTGAATTTTGTAAATGGTAATTACTGCTTGATTAGGAAGCAGGAGAGAGACAGAGTGAATCTGTCCAATTTAAAAGTAGTCCATTGGTCTAGGTTAGGTTTGAGAGATCATATTCTATGTAAAAAGAGCTGTTCCAGCCTGTGCTTTAAATGCTCAGCAGTGAACCATTTTATTATATATGGGGTGTACATATTTACATAAAAATAAAATTACAGGGATCCTGTTAAATTTATCTGAGAGCATAAAAAGCGGTCTTCTTGCAATAAAATGTTTTGAGAATGAGTAATAGCACTGTTTAGATGAGATTCTAAAAGCCTTTAGGATTATCCAGCTTCCATTTAAATTATGTAGTAACTGATGAGGCTGCTATCAGAATCAGATTTTTCTCTGCTTACTGATGCTAGACAGTTCTCCTCAGCATGGTGTCTTCAAGCTCTCACTTATTTAATGATTCATTGTTCCAGTCAAGAAGAAAAAAACCCCAAGCACAAAATAATTACCTGACAGCTTTTTAAAATTAACTCACTTGGGAGCTAAAGATTGCAACAATAAATTACATATTGTGGGTTCATTCCTCTCCATTTCTCCTCATGCCTATTTCTTTTGTGATGTTGATGTCACGAGTGATATGATCTAAAGGACTGAAGGTTGCCAGCAAAATTCCTTGGGATGAAGTTTTGATGAGATGCAGCCCTGCACTTCATCTTTTGTCAGGAACCTGAACTGCTTTTGAACAGGGCAGGTGGTTCTCAACCACCAAAAACTGAGCTTTATCTTGTGAGGAAAAACCTGCCTTATTCTACTTTAGCCAGAAGGGAAATTCCTTTTTGTCCCAAAATAAAACACCAATTTGACTGACCACATCAAAAATAGGGAACAGTAGGCCAGATTTCAGAGAATCTCAGAATCACAGTCACAGAATATTCTGAGTTGAAAAGGACACAAAAGGATCAACAAGTCCAACTCTTTACTGAATGGGCCTTACAGGAGTTGAACACACAACCTTGGAATTTTAGCACCAGGCTGTAACAAGCTGAGCTGATCTCAGAGAGGCTGGATAGGGTTGATTTTATTACTATTATTGTTAAATTTAATTCTTAAAATTTTATTTACTAATTATTAGTTAATTATTAATTAATGTATATATAATAATTATTAATTGAAATATTTTAAAAATTTAATTTAGTATTATTATATTCTTATGAAACTTTATCATAAGTACTGACTAGTGATGGAATTAGAGGAGCTTTGCCAGGGCCCTGAGTGCACCAAATGAGGGCACAGCCCCACAGCCTTCCTGACTCCTCTAAATTGACTCCATTGCCCTGCAGAGTGAAGGAGAAGATGGGTTGTAGGGGGAAAAAAAATTAAATAATATTAGTAAAAAAAACTGTGGAGGCTTCCTCAAGATGTTCTGACTTAGAACTGTCTAGAGGTCACTCCTTTCAAGTCTCCATCTTGGGAAAGTATCAGAAAGAGGAAGCCCACAGGAAATGTCTTTCCTTTGGAGCTCTCCCATCCAGAGGAAAGCAGTTGCTCCCAGGAATGCGTCAGCGCCACTGCTGAGTATCAATAATGCATTGCAGCAGGTGCTGCAGGCTAGGAGGGTTTCAATATATTTGAACAGTCAGCTCCTGCCTTTTCTGAAGGAAACTCTGAATTATGGATGGGAACAAACGATGCTTTCTGATGGCAACATTTCAATAAAGAACAAACTCGGTTCTTCAGGAGCACAGAGGCCGTTGAGCAGCGTTTTCTGAGCAGATATCAGGAGATGCAAATTTGGATAACGAAGTGATCATTTATAATGAGCTAAGTGTGTTCCCCTGGTTTTCTTCTTATGTCAGAAATACGTGTCAATATTAATCTTCAGTTAGGAACACTTTTGCTCTCAAAATTCGAGCAGAATTCAGGCTGCCCACTTTATAAAATGGTCAGCAGGCAGTGAATCAATGCTGAGAAGCAATTCATAGCAGTCAGGATGGATTTGTGTTACTGCTTAGCTGGGGGATGAGCTCCTTCAGAGGAAAAAGCCGCTCTTATTCCTTCGAGTGAGCTCCAGCCTTTACTAAAATAAACCTTTTCTCAAAGGAGAGAGTAGAGAAAACTCTTTAGAGAATCACTAATTCTGATCTACCTCAAGTCACTTCCATTTTCTTCCTGGAGCACAGAGTGAATCATGTTGTGTGTGAGTCCTGTAGCGGCAGCATTCCAGGGCAAGGTGCCTGGGAATTGAGAGCAGTGTCTGCCTTTATTCTGCACTTGTAGCTCTCAGGCTCTAGAATATCCCAAAAAAAGAAATTTTTTCACAGTTGAAGAACTGCAAGACCTAAGGACAGCAAGCAGCACTTCAGAGGGTTATTAGAGACAGCATCAATAAGTAGTTTTTCTAAATCACGTTATGATATCTCAAATTAATCAGAAAAAATTACTAAATTAATTAAATTAAATTTCTTTTAAGGGCTTTAGATCAGGACTGAGTATGAAGCATCTCTATAATCAGGCAGAAATAGGAATCGGGGTGGGTGGGGAAAAGATTGGAAAAGGGCAACTAAAAACTCCACTGGGCTGTAGATCTTGAAATATGGGAGATATCACGAAGATTAAAACAGCTACTTAATTTCTGTCAGCAACTGTTGCCTTCAACATGTTGAGAGGAGCCCTATTTTTGGGAATAGCCAGCAATGCATTTGATGTATGCTAATTATCAGGCTGTCTGGGAGATATTTGGAGGAAACAGTACTACATGTAAAAAAGATTAAATGGGAAAAATTCCAATTTTCAGTGCTGCTAGGGATTTTGAGTACTGGACAAACTGTCTGGATGGTATGACAGAGAAAAATACCAACACCTGGAATGCAGAACCATTGCTGGGGACTGGGAAAATTTATCACATGAAATTCTAAATATCACCCCAGTCCAAAGGGATTTGACCTATGAAATTGGAAATCCCATATCAAATTCAAATACTGACAACTGGAAGATGGAAATACCTAATGCAAATGCATAAATTAGAAAAAAGCATAAAATTGATGTGTTTATGATGTTAATGTGTCCAGTTGATGTTACATTTCTTGGATAAGAAAAGTTCATTTGTAAGCAAAGACAGATATTATTTATCTGATTTTTCTAAAATACATGTCAAGGTTATGGTTGGAAAATGATTTGTTAACCTGAAGAAGGAAAAGATTATAAAAATTGGGATTGATTATATGGTGGACAAAAATGGCTTGCATTAAAATGCAGTGTCTTGGACTGAAAGACAGTTCCTTTATAAAGATCTGCAATGTTTTCCTTTTTAACCTGGGTTGACTTAAATGAAAATGTACAAAATAAGATTTTATAAACCACAATGTTTTGAAGCATAAGTACCAAGACAGTCCAGAATAAATGTTAGTAGTATTGACGTAAAATTTAAAACCATTGTGACCTCTCATGTTCCATAGCTCTGCCATAAGATCACTGCTGAAACTTTTGGGACACAATGAATTTTAAGCCACAGGCTTTCTTTTTTAATTTTTTTTATTCTAAAATAATCTGCAAATGAATTGAACCAAAACAATCTTATACACAGCTTGAATATTGAAATTTTTACTGTCATCTTGGTTCCTCATTGTAACTTTGCATAGGTCTCTTGGTTATCATTTTCATTAGCAGCAACTGCTGAGAAGAGTGAGGGTGAAAAATGGTTGAATTCTTTGTTTCAGGAGTGCCAAAGCTGCCCCCTGAGCAGGCAGGTGCTGCTCTGCTGGTGCAGCAAAGTCCTTCAAACCCTTCTGATAGAAAGGCAAAGGTTCAGAATTATCAATTGTCACTAAAAGCACCAGCTGGGGTTCAAGCTGCTGCTGCCTGAGTGTTTTCAGAAATGACTGATGGTTTAGTTTTCAATAGAGAGTAGATGGTGTGGGCTGGAGTTTCCTTTGCAGAGGTGTTGTTTGCAGTCAGAATCACTCCCATGCATGCACTTTGCATTTACAATATTGGTCCTAAGCTCTTCAGTGCAAGAGCAGGACAGATTAAAAAAATGCTTTAATTGGCAGAAACTCATTGGGTTTGCTTTCATTGGGTGGTAGTTCAGTCTTTGATGCTGTGCATTTGATTTGTTCCTTTTTCTTCATGCAAGTGAACAGTTTTGGTAAGAATGTGTGGCAGTTTTTGACTCACAAGATTGTACTTCATGAGCCTTAAAGTACAGGAAATTCATGATCCCTCCAAGTGAAGTGAGCAGCCATGAGGCACAGCTGGAGGCCAATCAGGCAGATCAAAAAGCTGCTCCCAATCACCGTGTTCACTAAATCAAACATATTTACCCTTGGAACTTCCTACCCTTGGCCATTGTGTGATAATGGTCACAGAAGGAGCCCAAAGGACACGAAGAAATGGATCAGATTGGATAAAGAGAGTGTTTTCTTAGGGAAGATGGTGTTCAGATTATGAAATGAAATAGATATCGAGAGAGAGATTTAGGTGGGTGTTTTTTTTGGTGTTTTTTTTTTTTTTTGTTTTGTTTTGTTTTGTTTTTTGGGTTGTTTTTTTTTTTGTTTGTGTTTGTTTGTATGTTTTTTGGGTTTTTTTTTGGTTTGTTGTTGTTGTTGTTGTTGCCAGAGTCTAACAGTCAAATGAAAATATTATTCTCCTGAGGAGTCTTTTCTATCTAGGTGGTTCATGAGATGTTTTATCACAAACAGAAACAGGAATGGGGGGCAGCCTTTTAGATGCCTTGGAAGAATTGGGCTCATCACAGCCTAATCCTTAAAGGAATGTAACAAATAGTGTAGGCATTTGATAAATCAGCTGGAATTCAACATCTTGATGGTATATTAAAAAAAAAACCAAACCCTAAACATTATCTTCACATGACTGTCATTTGTTTGAGCAGTTCTGACATGCTTTATTTTGACCTCTTTTCTGATGTGCTTGATATCTCGAGTGCTGATAGTGAGTATTTGTATTCATGCTTTGGCTGTATGACTAATTGAAGAAATTTGTAATCTTCTCGTCTCATGTTGGCATTACATTACATTGTTTCATATTAAATATGCTGCCTCTTTTAATCTGCAGGTTACAAATGCTGATTTCTTTCCACATCCATGGTAGTATTATCCTATTAAGGGTATTTGTGATTTATTATTGCCTCTGTAAAGGCCATCTCACAGCAATATCTGCTGCCATGTCTGGAATTTGTTTTACTAATATGGAACATGTTTATGGACTGCTGTGCTAACTCATCAAAATGCCTCTTGGGTAGGCATTTATTTGGGATTTTTCTGCCTGATGAAGATTTAATGGGAGAGGATTGGCAGCAGGGCAGGGAGGAGATCCTGGGTGCTGTGTCCAGCTCTGGGTCCCCGGGACAGGAGGCACAGGGAGCTCCTGGAGTGGGGCCAGAGGAGATTGTGGAGATGAGGAAGGGACTGGAGGAAAGGCTGAGGGCTGGGGAGGCTGGAATCAAACACCAAACCAAGTACCAGGATCATGTGGCCTTGGAGTGGAGTCAGAGACTCAGCAGTGACCTCTTCTTCACTTAACTCTTTCCATCTATTTTGTTGTCTCAAAACTTAACTCAAAAAATAACCTATCAAAACCAGAAGCCAATTCAAAAAACAAAGCGTTTCAGTAATGGTTGGCCACAGAGGACACATACAATTGTTTGCAAGTTTAGTTATATCAGGATTGTTTCTTTTATTTCTAAGTTAGTCCATGATGGATTGCAGTACTCTGAGATCTCATCAATATAAGCAGGAATGGAAAAATAATTTAGAAGTTAGTTATTTTTTAAAACTCTTTAAATCTTATTTATTCTTGTGAATAAGGTGAAATTTTGTCATTGAAAAACATAATCTTCCTTAGGTGTTATTAATACATAAAGGAAATACTTTCTTTAAAATTTAAAAACTTTTCTTTTCTTTAAAATACCTTCTGAGTATAGAAAAAGATAATAGATATAAAGCCAAGAGACTGAAATAATCTTAAATCCAGTCAAGCAACAAGCCACGAGGGCCTGGCCATTGCAGCTCTTTCTGAACATAGAAAAGCAAGCAGTGTAAGGCAGAATAAATAATTTACAGTGCAGACTGTCCCCTAAGATGCAGTCAGTTTTCAGGAGGTGTCAGATAGCAGATACTTGTACTGATTTAGAATAGAGCACAGCAGGATCCAGGCAAGGATTTGCTGCTGAATAATAATCACACAGGAGACTACACAGCCCCAGGAGACTTTGCTGTGTTATCTCCAACAAAGCACGTTTAAAGTGATGTGAGAGACACGGGCTGGTGCCGTCCTCAGAACTCCAAAATTGCTGTGGCTTCACTTGGGAGGGAAAGCTGAGCCTCCTGTGCAGAATCCCCTGGGATCCACCACGGGCTCTGTGCCACTGCATCCTGTGCCAGACACTGAAACTGCAGACTCGTGGCCACTCCTCTGGCCTTGGCTCGTGCCATGGGCCATCCACCTGCATTTTTTACCCCTGCATTTTTGACCCTGCGAGTAAAAACTCTGCTCATTTTGCATCAAAAATCACAACATTGCCTCCTTCAGATTTCTGGGAGCTGGCAGTGTAGATCCGAAACAGTGAAATGAGGATGTAATTAATGAGCTTCACAATTTCCTGTTTGTATGTAAATAATATCCAATAATTCCCACTCTTTTACCACAGATATTCTAGGAAAAGATAACTCTACAAGTAAAAGAAACTCTAGTAAAAAATAACTAAGCATTTTGGTATCCTTAGCTTTAAGGATAATCTAGCAGGATAATTTTGACCTCTATATTTTGACCTCTATATTTTGACCTCTATATTTTGACCTCTATATTTTGACCTTCTATATTTCTCTGGATGTTAGGCAGGATTTTGAATATTATAAATTGGACTTTCTCAAGAGAAGAACAACAAGCATTGGAATATTTAATGTTTGAAGAGGCAGTGTGTAACAGATGCTTTGCAAAATTAAGTATTTGGGCATATTTCAGAATTGATCAAAATACTGTTAGTTTTTCACTGAATCTGAAGTTTCAACAGACTGGGATGCCAAGCATTTGTCAGTGGAATTATTTCAGTGCAGCCATTGGCTCTGTGGTTTTTCTGTCAGAAGGCAGTGAAGACCAACAAAATTTTAATTAGCATTCATACTTAAATTTAGTCTGAATTAATGATCAGTGAGAGAAGCAAATGTGCTTGTGGTCTATTTTGGTACATTTCAAGAGAGGACTTTTATTCCTAATTTGTCATCTAAAATATACTTTATCTGTTGCTTGGACTACTTGAGGACTTAGCCATGTCCTGATTAATCATATTCATGAAGAGATTAGCAAGCCTGAAAATACATTTTGGAAATAATTGTGACACGAGTGTGCTATTAAATAAATAAATAAAGCCTGACATGTCAAGTTAATTGTAGCTTGCTGGTCTTAGATCAATAAACATAGAGAAAATGTTATAGCCAGGCATCTTGTAGTTCTATGGCCCATTCATCCCTCCTAAAGGCAATTTTAATTTCTTCCCACACTGAAGTTAAGTATTATAACGAATTGTTTTCATAAGCTCCTGTGCAGCAATAATGTGAATATCGAACATTAGAATGCTAAAGATAGTCTCAAACCATGCAGGAATGACTCTGAACCATCACTCCTTGCCAAGCTGGTGGGTGGCTTTAGAAGCTGCAGTTTGAGGCCCTGGTGCAGGTACAGAACAGCTCAGCAGGGTTTGTCAGGAGCTGAGGTTTGGCTGTCAGGGACACCCCAAAGAACAGAACCAAAGAAAGGCTATGGAGAAAAAATCAGCTGAATGTTGTCAGAGTAAGACTTGGGCATGGCTGTAATCATGAAAAGAGAAGCACAAGGACGGGCAGCACCAGCAGTGGTGACTCTTCCTGGGCCTTCCTGATTTCCTCTGGATCCATGGGGCTGTGCTCAGAGAAATCCTGGTCCTGCAGACCTGCATTGAGAAGTTCTGGAGATCCCCAGTTTTCAAACATTGCTGAGGGTACTTGGAAAAGTTGTTTGACCTTCATTTACCAATCGTTTGGGCATATCAAAACAAATGAGGGAGGTATTAAATGTCACACGGGTTTGCAGCAGGATTCATCCTGTAGGAGCCTTGACTCCTAATTATCTGCAATTCTCTTCATGGGCAGCTTTGTGACTTCCTTCCTCGGGGTTATGTTGTTTTGTTCATCATATGCTGAAATAATTCTCTCCTGGCACTTAATATGCTGTGACATTTGAGGAGAAAACAGTCTTATTTAGACTGAGGAACAGCTGGGAATATCCTACTCAGAATAACTTGCTTTACAGCCTAGCCTTTTGCTTATTCTTTAATTAAGAGGCTAATTGTCATTGTCTCCTGGATTTTTATCTCTTGTTTTTCTTTAGGAGGTACTGGGGCTGGGGGAGGGATAGGACACACACACCACCTGTATCTCTCCTATTTAGATAACTTTTAGACCTTCAAATGAGTTAATTATTGTCTTTATATGTCCAGGTCTTCATTTAAATAATGAACTTGTATGGCCTCTGCCTTCATGAAATGTCAGACTGTCCTGGTGTCCCATATCCTGAATAGATTTGTATTTAGGGCTCTGAGATCTCATATTTTTCAGCTGGAGCCATGTTAGACAGACAGCTCCCTGTTGACTAAACATCTAGGAGGCTCATGTTTAATTGTTCTCTCCAGCTGTGACGAACAGCTCTGAGCAGGATTTCTGTTCCATCAAATTCCACTTAAAGGAAAATCAGAGCACTTGGGGCTGGGGGCTCTCAGTTGCTGTTCCTCTGCTGTGAAGCTCCCTCTTTTGCCATCCCAGGCTGATTCATTGACTTCTTTCCCAGTACAAAGCACCAGGTATTTTTCTTTGCATTAAACTTTCCTCTACTGCAGCTTCCAAATGGCCAAGAAGAGAGAAAGAGAGGTAACCTGTGAGGGAATGGAATGTAATATTTTATAGTGAGAGATACAGGCTGGCCTGGCTGCAGCTGGGGGAGAGTTAATTCTCTTCCTAGCACCTCTTACCGTGTTGTAGTTTGGTTTTAGAATGGGAATAACATAGTAAGACATTGATATTTCAGTTGTTGCTGAGTTGTTTTAGCTTCGTAGCTGCAGCTTTTCAGTTTGCCATGCTCTGCTTGTGAGGAGGTGCACGAGGAACCCGCGGGGAGCCTGGCCAGGACAGTGATCCAGCCCGGCCAAAGGGATATCCCAGGCCATGGAATGTTGCGTCCAGTGCAGAAACTGGGGGGAGTTGGCT
Source organism: Eopsaltria australis (assembly GCA_034509425.1). Taxonomy (NCBI): domain Eukaryota; kingdom Metazoa; phylum Chordata; class Aves; order Passeriformes; family Petroicidae; genus Eopsaltria; species Eopsaltria australis. The sequence continues at coordinate 421,119 of JAVTVJ010000234.1, forward strand.
GGGAAGGGTCAATTGCTGCTCAGGGTCTGGCTAGACATCAATAAACAGGTGGTGAGCCCATAAGGAATATTACTTAATGCCAAAGAGATTTGAAATTTGTGTTCATGTTTTCTGGGCAATACCAGGATGGATGTGTCAGAAATGATCAAATTATTCTAAATTCCCTGTTTGTTCTAGTAGAGCAGGAGACTGGTTCTCCAAATTCCAGGAGAGAATTTATATTCCACCAAAAATCAGAACACTGCAAAAGTATGTGCAAGTTGTAGATACACAATATAAATTGTAAATTTTTTTTTCCATTATAACCAAAACTCATTGTTTTATCTCTTATTATCTGCTGGTATTATGTGTTGGATGCAAAGGTTTACACATCTTAAGGAGATTTTTTTTCATATAATTTTGAAGAAGTTTGCTTCAGGTAGATAAGAAGTTGTGTTGTCACCCTGCCATCTTCATCCTAATTCAGGCTGATTTGTCTTGCTTCCTTCCCACTTGGGTGGGAATATTTTAAAGAGAGTATTTATACAACCTGTCTATCTAGATAGGCTAAGCCTGAATATCTGTCAGTATCTCCTATTGCACTTGTGATCAGAGGTGCACTTAATAGCTCTGAAAATCAGGCCTGAGGAATTCATTAGAATGCCAGTTCCCTTGAAGTATTCTCTAGGAAACATAGTTTAGAGAAGGGCTTGAAAATATGACATTTAAAACTCGTCTCCCACTGAGCCATATTAGCATTAGCTTTGAACACAATTGTGGTTTATTACACGTGTGTCTGACAGCTCCCTGAAAGACAGGAGCTTGCCTGTGAAGCTGCACTTTGGCATGCACTGGGTACTCCTCTGCATTTTTATATCCTCTTCCTGTGCAGCCACTCCAAATACAAATTCAGCAAATACAAATTCAGCAAATCATTGGCAATGAAAACAATGCCTGACATCACCTCAGAGCTCCGACCGGGATCGCCTCTTTCAGCACCCCGTGCATGGGGGAACTGAGGTGTAAAGAGACACTTGGTGAGAAGTCTGGGGAACAGTCAGCATCAAAATAACACTTGCAATGTGCAAATCTGTGCCAAAATGAAAAGCACGTTCAGTCAGGAAATCAATGGCTCCCTTTCTCTGTGTTCATACCTCCAGCGATGCCAACTGATCCTCAGCTGACCCTCAGCTCCTTCTGCCAAGAGTTCATTTGTTGGAGAACATTTGCATCCAGCAGCCTGGAATGCACCTTGGGATGTGTGTGGGAGGGCTGGATCCAGGGGTGAGAGTGTGAAGGAAATGCCAGCTGAGATTTTCTGCATTGCCTGAGAAATCCAGGCTGGTCTCATGGACAAAGCAGCTGCACCTGAGCTGGGCAGAGGCATTGACAGGGTCCTTTTGGGTGATCCTCCTGATTCTTCCCACTTATCTGGGCTGTTACTGGAGTTGCAAAGTGCTCTGCTTCCAACACCTGTGGGGTTTGGATGCAACTAAAACAAGGATGTGATGCAGGAATGGACTTGGTGCCTAAGAGTCACTGTCCAGTGGCAGTGAAAGCATCCCTGTGTTATCAACACTGCTCCCTGCATGAATCCAAAACACAGCCCCACACCAGCTCCTGGGAAGGGAGTTAACTCTAGCCCAAACCAGCACAGATAGTAATGGCAACAGAAATAATTTATGGTTGACATAACAAAAAGGTGTTGTGGGAGAATGACAGAGTTTCTGGAAAATGTTAATCAACTGCATTGTGTTAGAACAATCAAAAATCCAGACTGTGATTTACTAATAAGTTAAAATTAGGGGGGAAAACAGGAAAATTTTTACAGAAAAAAAAAAAATCTGTGTATTCCATTTTCATTTCCCACACACTGAAATCTTGTTAAACTCCCTGTATGCCTAAATAGACTCATCAGATAGATAAATTGCATAGACCTGTTAATTGGAATCCCAGGTCATTTGCTCTATTTGATTAGTTAGAAGAGATATCATGGATATAATTTTGTTCTGCAGTTGTTTTTCCCTCTCCTAAAATACCTCCATTTGGCCAGGATGAGCAAGAAATGATATCTGGTTATATTTCCCTCAGTTATATTTTCCTTTCCATTCTTAACATAATTATACATTTCTCTCTTCTCCCACGGCCTTAACCTGTGTTGCCAATTAAGATCAGATGCAGAATTTAAAACAGTGAAAAAAACAAAGGAAACAATAGAATGTAGAGCACTTAGGGAGAGTGGAGTCTTCCATGTCACTAAAGGGAGAGGAAAAGTTTAGAGCACACCCAGTAAAGAATCTTTGCATTGTCACAAGTGTCTATTCCTTTGTCCATAACCAGAGAAGAAGAGCTGCAGAATGTTGTAAAGACTCAATTGAAGAACATAAATTACTTGCTGGTGAGAAAACTGGATTTTATTTTGATGAATCATTTTGTTCTCTATGTACAAATTTGTTTTTAATTTAATTCAGTAAAAAAAAAAAAGCCTATTTTATCAGTATGAGATTGAACATTTATAGATGTGGATTAATCTCAGAACCCTGACATTTAACCCTGTCATGTAGGGACAATCTTGAAATTGAAAATGCAGAAGTAGGAGATGCTTTTTGAAAGGATTTCTCTTGTTAAGGCATTGGCACTGTTGTAGCACCTCTTGTATTTAGTGCTTTTGAACAGAAGAACTAAATGGCCCCCAAAACACGAGAAGCTGTTACTGACAGCTGGTAGAACTCTAGAATTGTGATATAATATATTGTGTTTTCCTAAAATATAAATATTTTAAAAATTGATTCCATATTGGGATTGGTGATTACATGGCAAATATTTTATTTCTGGCTACAGAACCTGATGTGGGAGCCTGAAGCCCGGTGTGTCTGCACTGAGCAGTTGTTGGAAGGGATCTCATTTTGCATGCTGAGTTTAGGGTTTTTCCTCTCTTTCCTTCATTAAAAGAGGAGCATTTCCCCATGCTGGTTCTTAATATTCAAAAAATGAGACGACCTCTTAGAGAACCTGATGGTTTCTGACCTGTCTCTAAGCTTTTAAACTCAGGGAGGGTTGGGTAGTACAGGAAATAAGTATGAGATAGGATTAGCAACCATTGAGAAGAAAAGGAATCAGATTGATGAATTCAAAAGGTGGAATAGCTGCAGGGTCAGCTACTGTCAAACAGAATGAGAATTATGCCAAAGAAAGAGTTTCTTAAGATCTAGGAGAATTAGTGAAAAGCAATAGACCTTCAGGTACCTTTCTGCTCCTATCAGTTTTAAACCCAGTTCATTTAGCATTCCTTTCTGATCCTGACAGCTCCACCGCGGGCACTTCCACCACTGGCAGACTTCAGAGGTGTTCACAGAGCGTCATGAGGAGGGCTGCAGGAACACAGAATTAAATGGATGGGACCTGTAGCCGAGCTACAAACTCCCTACAGAACAGATTTTGTCTCAGCAAACCTGCCCTGCAGCCAGGGTGTCCCCAGGCCAGGTGAAGGAACACGAGAAACGTTGTGTTTAATTTATCGTGGTTTCCCATAAAATCAGCGTCTGCTGCTCTCAGCAGCAGCTGCTGTTTGTCTGCTCCTGCCAGAACGAGGAACAGCCTCACCCACGTTGCTGTGACATCTTGGGGACTCCAGAGCTCCTCCTGCTCAGCTCCTCTTGCTGCCAGGCTTGTGCTCCCAGCAGGAGAGCGTGGGTTTGTCAGGGAATCACCTGGACGACCAAAATAACCTCGGTCTGTGGCACCCTCTGCACTCTCCCCACGTGAGGCAGAGTGCACTGTGTGATTGTATTTCCTTCCCTTTGTTCACTCTGTGTGAAAAAAAGACTTATTGGAAGGCTTAGAGAGGGTTTTCTGGCTAAATAAGGCCCTGTCTTTTTCTGGCAACATATGGGAAAACAACACCTAGGGGTTTTTCTGCCAGCATGATCCCAGGATGGTGTCAAAATTCCATCCTTGAAAGGACAATGTTTACCTTCCCTAATTTAAAAATATTTTTAAAATATGGTCATGACACTGACAAAGAAATGAATTATTGTTAATTAACGATGCTGAAGTTTAGAATGTGGAGAATTAATAAAACCAACACCATGAATGCAGACACACTTCTTCCAGGCTTCATTGCTGGATGGTTATCTGCTCTTTACTTGAATTTCTTGTGTAACAAGCAGTGTGAATAGTAGCAAGTAGTTTTTCTCTTATCAGAGAAAAAAACAAACCCTGTATTCTCAAAGTCCCTTTGACTTAGCTAGCTGGGCCAATGTTGCCTTGGAAGTGCTATTATTCTATTCTAAAAAATATTCCAGTTCTTGTTTTTGTGTTCATCCAGTTCAAACCTACAACAAATGTGGATTATTTGCTATGATAAGTGTGTGGTATCTCTGATTCCCTCCGTAAACCACTGATGGAAAGAGTTATTTTACTGATGATTAGCACTCCTCAGAAGAATAATGATATTCCCTGTTATCTTGTTTTTACTCTATTATGATATTCCTCTGTAGAGTTTATTTTCGGGTTATCTATAAATCCATTTGTAAATATTATTAGGCAAACATCAATTTCTGTAATATTCACAAAATCAAACACAAAACGGGTGTAATTTGGATCTTTTGAAATCAGCTTTGCAGCATTACTGTTCCATTTCACTGGGAGAAATATCCAGCCCCTCAAGGGCTTTCTGGAAATATTTTTTTCCATGGAAAATGTCTCTGTAGATGATGGCAGAGTGCTGTAGTTGCTGCCTGGGATTAATCAGTCACGATGCTCTCCATAGCTATGGCTTGGAGCCCAGATGAAAATGTCTCCCATTGCTGAAAAATCCAAATATTTCCAGAGTTGATCATTTGTCACCAGCAGCAAAATCCACACTGATCAGTAATTTCAAATGTGCCTCACCTGGGGATTTCTACAGCTCTTTGGTTCTATGTACCAATCAAAGCAGTGCCAGTAAATTAAAATTAATGACTTGTGCCCATAGCTCTAAACTCAATGACCGCAATGACATTTCCCATTGCAGTGGCCTCGTGATGAGGTAACGACTATTGCTTTTAGAAATATGTATTTTTCCTACATCTAGAATCATCCTGCTGCTCCCAGCCTCCTCACCTCTGGGATTTTTGTTTTGAATGGCAGTGTCTACCCTGACTCGTTCAGGGATGTCCCCTAAGCTGGTTTTGTGCAGCTGCATGTGTCACAAATGGCAGGAAAGCTTGGAGAATTTGGCACATCATTTTCTCTTCTCTCTCTTTCTAACTATCTCAGGGATCTTTGCCACGGTGACTTCAATTTCCTCTGCTTGACAGACCTTATCAACAGCTTAAAACATGTTTACAAACACAATACAATCAGAGTTCTGTACTTTAGGCGCCAAATTATGCTGTAAGCCATTGATCTTTATTACAGATTTGCAGGGTGTTTCTAAAGACATTAGTAATTATACATCTGGGCTGTCAGAGCACCTTCTCTTGGGCAATCTCCTTTTATGCTGGGTTTGACTGATAGTTAGTTATAGGCTTGATTCAAAATGAATTTAAAAATCACAGTGCTGGAGTACAAACCAGCTCAGGTTACTTAAACATTTTTAGCCTAAACCTAAAGGTGGGAGGATTGCTGCTCTAACAAGAATTATTTAATCATGTACAAAATGCAGCAGCAGCATCTATTGATCTGTCCAAGGCAAGAACAAACATCTGCATTTCCAGTAGATGGCCATTTCTCTGCTTCCAGAGCACAGTGTCAAGGAATGGCTGTCTAACTGTCAGAAAGTAGTAATAATTTTGTTGTTTGTTTGTCTTTACATTCTTGGGAAAAGAGGAGGAATTCCTATATGGTCCTTCAAAATATTAATAAGCAATAGGTTATTTCTATTAACAAGATTAACCAGGTCAAATAACAAGGTTAACTATCAAAATCAACCGATATTCAGTTAAAAAAGCCCTTTCCCATGCATTTTTTTCTTTTTCTGACAGTGATGGAGAAGACCAGTTTTTAAGACGTGGAGCCCCAGGTTTGCTTTCTATTAGGAGGGAGCAAGGACAGGACAGAGGAGAGTTACTGCTTGTACGAGAGGCAAAGATCTGTAGATCTGAACAAGTTTAGATAGCTCAAACTGGAAATTTTGTGACCAGCAAGGTCATGAATTTGCAGCTGGAGGGTCCAACCCCTCCTGCCCAGGGTGCTTCTGTTTGCAGGACATTCCCAACCAATCCACAGGAATAAGAGGGGCTCACCCCTCCCAGCGTGCAGGTGAATTCTGTTTCTAACATTTTGCATCAAGTCCCTGGATGGGCTGATTTGTTTGCTCAAAGCAGAGCAACATCAAAATGTGGAAAATCAAATGTGGAAATCAAAATTTGTAAGAGAAAGATAACTGGGATGAAAACTTTCCTTTTTCTTTATGTGCTCCTTATTAGGATCAATTTTGTACAATTAGGTGAAGTTTATACTGAAATGGAATTATACACTCTGTTTTTAATAGTAAAACTACACCTCCACCTGCCCTTTATAAAAATCCTGCATTAATTCCTTACTCCTGTTTATGTTTAAATATAACTCATGTCCTTTCATGAAGCTGCTGAAAGAAATTGTTTCTCAATTGAATTTGAAAACCGAGTTTAAATGCTTTTATATTTTCCTTTCATCCATGTGGTAGATTTATTATCAGAAAACCCTAAACACAGCACCTTTTGTTTCTGTGAAGACAGAAGGCCATTAAAATTTTAACAGTTTTGAAACTTAATTCACCTGTAGAGGAGCACTGAATTGCTTTACAGAAAGGTACAAACCCTGTTAAAAGAGAGAATTCAAAAAGGTCACATTACTAAAAATTTAAAACTTTAACGCATACGTTTACTTCTTTTATTAAAGTAGCGAAATTGTCTACTTCATATCTGGAAAAGAAATTAATGTATTTTCAATGTAAAAAGTTGCCAAAATTTTCCATCACAGAGGTGCTCTAAAAGTTAGGGCTTGATAGCAACAGAATATTGAAGTTTATTTTATGGGAATCTAATGTTTATTAAGCAGTGTGAGTCCACTAAGGAATTCTTTTGGTTTTGCATCAACAGGGTAATTTCTGCTGGTGAACTAATTAAATTGTTGATAATTAGGGTCAAGCATTGGTAGTTTATTAGATTTCTCTATGCTTATTTTATGACTATTTTAGCAACATGGGTGATGAAATAAAGAAATGGAAATGGCAAAATAAACTTATTTAGCTTCTTTGAGGTAACTTCCAGTAAGTACAAAAAAATCACTGCTCAGTCATATTTTAGAGGAATGGGGGTTTTCAGCAAATTTCAGGTGAATTAAATCCCAAGGGAATTGAAGAATTCCCTCATTTTGAGAAGGGCAACAAAGACAGGGAAGGGTCTGTAGAGTCAGGTCCATGAGAAGCAAATAAATGACTCTATATCCAATAACATGAACAAAGAGATTTTTTGATAGTTTTCCTTGGTTCTCAACAGAAAAATCTCAGCAGAATCTGAAGCTCAGGCTTGTTTTACAGAAGTCAGATTTATCAGCAGTAGTATTTTACTGGTTTGGAAGCAGTATTGGTGTGAATTCTCTTGATTTTAATGTTAACCAAATTTAAAAGTCATAATGCTGTCAATATTTATAACTCCTAGGGGAAGCAGGAATTTTGGGATATCACAGCTCTGAAAGTGGTGGGTTTTCCTTGTGAAAATTGTGTAAATATTGATAACTAAAGCTGTCACTAAAAGCTATCATTGATAAACCTCTTCTTCCATTTCCTCTCCTCTTTAGTCTATGTTTTCTTGGTGATAAAAAATTGTTTCCGACACTTTTCAGTTTCAAACTGTTCCTTCAGAAAGTGCTCCTATGCTGGAATTCTTTCTGTTTTGCTTGATAGACCAGGGGTTTTATGAAAATTTCCAGGGGTTTTATGAAAATTTCCAGAGGTTTTATGATGTTTCATCCTGCCATTCTGCAGCATGAGTGAAGGAAAAACATGGAATGAGAAATCATGAACACAAGCATCTTCTAAAGAGCAGCTTCTGCTTCAGCTGCACAGAAATCCAAAGGAAGATGTTGCTCTGAGGGTTTGGATCCAGGGAAAAATTTCAGAGTCAGTTTGGAATTTTTCACATTTTCTCATCTCCACTCCAAAGTGGAGAAAATCCCTGCGTGGTGTTTCCCTCTGGGTTTGTCTCTTGCTTCCTTTTTACATTATTGATACTCATTTTTCAGGATCTGACATTTATGTTCACATCAAGGCTTATGTGTACGCTAAAGCCACGAGAATCTCTTCTGTGCTTTGAGACCTGAAAGGGTTTGGAATCTTGGGGTTTAACTGTGTTTATTCATTCTGGCAAACTGAACTTCAAAGAGAACATATTACTGGTGTGGAAATTTTCCATCTTGATGGGGTTTTGAGCCCAGTTCTTCAGTTGAATCATTCAATAAAAAAGTGAGTTTAATTCATATCTGTTATACAATCATATACATATTCCAAAATGTAAATGCAGGAGTGCAACTGTGTTCCCTCAAGAAAGGTCTGTGTAAACAATGGAAAACTCATTGGTTTTGATTTGCCTTAAAAAAGGGTGGTTTTAAACCTTTCTTTCCTCTCTTAAAAGCACAAACAGTTCACAAGCACATCCTGCAGGAATCTTAGCAGGCCTTGGGCAATGTAGAGAAGTCTTTGACAGGCAGTAGGATAATGAAGGAGCAAATAACACAGATGAATAAGTTTTTCTTTTGTGCCTTGTTGTTTGTGGATTACAGAAAAATGGGAGACAAGCACGATGACCTTCCTGCTTGAAAAGTCTCAGTTTTGTAATTTTGTTTAGTTCTAGAGTTGTGCTTTTCCTCTCTTGTACACACACAAATCAAAGCTCACCAGAGGCGATCTTGCATAAAGTGACAGCTGTTTATTTAAATTATCTTAGCCTCATTCTATTTCCATCTCTCTCTGACAGACATATGTTCAATGGGTGCATTAGAAATAGATGCACATATTGTTTGCCATCCTGTAGGAACTGGGGACTGGACAATACCAGTTGCTCAGACAGTTGTATAATATTTGAGATCTATTTAACAAGTGCTATTCTTATTTTTTTATTTTAATCAATTCAGTGGCACATATGTTTGAGTAAACATTTTGACTGTTTTGTATTGGGAGAGATGATTAATTGATCATAATAACACCAGAAAAATGTCCAGAGAATGCACAGCCTCAAGTTAGATTTAGAACTGCCCTGAGTTTGCTCTAAGTGCAGCTTGCAGGGTATGTGAAGGTGCAGTAATTTCTCTCCATTTTGAATATAATTCGGATTTTATGGAAAAACAGTTAATAAAATCTGCCATCTCTTTTACTCTGTCAGAACCACACTTTCAGAACCACCCCATCTTAAAGGGTTAATTTCTCACAGCAGGTTTGAAATTGTGCATCTTTATTTTTCCTGAGAGATTGTAAACTGAATAAACCTGACGGGCACAAAGGGAATTTACAATTATTTTTTTACCCACGGATAAGAAATACAGGTAACTTTTCCATGACCAGTCCAGAGCAGGCACAGGGCAGAAGATTGACCCTGAGTGGAGAAAGTTCTCATTGTCAGTGTAGCTTAATTAATCCATGGTACCCAGACACTGCTCTATTTGACCTTTTCTCCAATATATCTGTTAAACTTCTACTATTTTTGTAATTCTGTTGCATGTGGCATCAGAAATGTTCTGAGATTGCCACCCTCACGAGTGCAGTCTCATCACGAGTTCCTCAAGGATGACAACCTCTAAACCCATAAAAGATACTTCTTTTCCTAATTCTAGATATGTAGACATCCAGATTTCAGAAAGAGTATTGAATGTTTTAATGCAGTTTCAATGTCCAAATCAGTACTATTTTTTAATGAATATTTGCCTTTTCATTACATGGTGTTATAGCTTTCTGGTGATCAGTTAGATGCAGTTTTGCCTGGGGACAAAAGGCAAACCAAGCTGCCTTCAAACCTTTCAGTCTGAATTTAACAAAATTCTCAATTTATCCTTGGATTTTTATTAAAGTAGGTGGAATAAACATAATGTGGAATAAATATAACTTGGTAAACCTTGCATATCATAGTTTCAAAGTGAGTTTGGAAAAAATAATTTCTCATGCGGAAACAATACATTTCCTAAAAAGGAAATTCAATCCTTTTTGGGTATCTCAGGAGCATGGATATCCTTTGGATACCCATGGGTACCCAAGGATCTTTGGTTATCCTTTGAGGCATATTAGGAGCATGGAAAACTCCATTTTAACTCTTTTTTAACTCCTTTAAGGAACTCCAATGGCACAGAGAAGCTCCGAGAGAGAGGCAGGGTTATTTCTAGAATCAAACCAGCTCTCCCAAACTTCATGTGAATAACGTGATGCATAGCACAGCCACGATGCAAACCCATGAGATTCTCTGGTGTTTTCCCTTTCCTGGTGCTCTAGAGGAGCTCCAAGAGTTCGGTGCTAATTGTTGAGCAGCAGCAATCCAGAGCGCTCATTAGCTGCCAGCAGCATTTCCTTCCTTGCTCACGACTCGTAAAGAACATTGTTCCCCAGCAATTAGATTTAATTTTTGTTTGTTCTCCCCCACTTAGGGCCTAAAATCTTTCTCGTGGCTGTCTAGAGATAGTCCAGGAACCTGTGTAAGGGAAAGGCTTCAGGGGAGTGGAATAAGGAGCTCTGGGAAGTTTGCCCAGTAACATCAGTGCTCAGCAGTTTCTCATTTAGCTTTATATTTCCCAAGAAGAAAAGATCTTTTCTGAGCAGTGAAATGAATTCTGTGTACACCTGTCATTTTCCCTGCTTTTCTTTATACTCTGCTGTCTTGAATATTTATTGATTCCTATATTACCAGTTTGGGACCTTTTCATGCCTATTATCTGTACCCTCTACAATCTGATTTCTGAAAATCAATATACTGTAACCAAATAGATGTTGCTACTTTCTGCTTACAAAACAAAAGCAGGACCCCAGTAAGGTAATGGTAAAATGAGAAAATACAGGAAAAATACTCAAGTGCACATTAGTGTGAATATTTTCTTGAAACATATTTAAAGGTTAAGGTAGTGAATTGGCTCTGTAATAAATAAAAAACTAAAGTTTTTAGAATTCCCTTTTTGATCATGAAGTTTATCTTTCAAAGTTAAAATATTATAAACTATAGCTATACTGATTTTTTCCCCAAAGATTACTTTCTAGGGAAAAAATCGAAATACCAACACTTAAAATACTTCTGAAATGAACCATTTTGCTATTTTACTTGGTATTTTTAGCACTACATGCTTGCATGCTATAAAATAAACCAAAATCATTCATTTGGAATGACTTTCTCTAAATTTCCACATTTACTCCTATGTAGAGCCTGAGGGAGTTCCTCTGGATTCAGTTCTTTCACACTTTTAACCTTGAACGATGGAAGGAAAAAGTAAACTTGCCAAATCTGTGGATGACAATGACCTGGAAGGGCCTGCAAATAATTTGGAGGACAAGGTTACAATTTAAATTAGCCTTCCTAAATTAGAGAAACGATCTGGATCCCACAGACAACATTCAGTAAATACAAGTGTGAGGTGCCACGTGGGAAAGGAGAAATGAAAAGCATAAATACAGCATGAGGGAGGATTGAGTGGGCACTGCTGGGTGAGGGATGCGTGGAGGAGTCAGGGAATCCAAGGAATTTTGGGTTCAGTTGTACCTTTAGAAGGAGGAGTTTATATAATTTAGTGTATTTAGAGTAGGAAACACAAGGCAGAATAGGTTGGTATGTCTTCCAGAAAATCAGGGTTTTAATGAAGATGGAAAATCAAATATGGTTTGTGATGTTCAAAACTAGGATTAACTTGTGCTTTGAAACTTTTGGAATGGCAGTTCTGGGAGTCAGAGGTCATGGGTGTCAATATTCCCTCAGAGACCAGGAGTGGTAGAAGTTACTTAGAGAGTTGTGGGTTTGCTGCCAGGGTGTTTTTAAGAACAAATATGGAATAATAGCAGGAAAACATCAAAAATACCCTTTTTATTCCTTTCTCAACCTGTCTTCTCATGGGCTTTTAAAATACTGCAGCAAGTTCAGAATGTGGAAAAAATTGTGTATTTTGTGCTTTTGCACCTGTTTAGTCCTCAGCATTTGTAAGAACGCTTAGAATTTGTATTGATCATTTGAAATAACATCTCATTTATAAACACTTCTGTGTGTTCAATGTTAAAGCCCCACACTCAAAATGAGGCTTAGCTCAGCAGAGAATAAACCTCAAAACTGTCCCACCCAAATCTCCTTATATTATTTGTTTTGTTTAATTAATTACAGTCAATGAAAGTAAATTATAGTAAAGAAATTTCCACTCAGCTGTGACAGGCAAAAGTTCTATTCATTAATCAGACTTTTGCAGAGGAAAATAAATAAATATAATCAAAACAAAATGAAATTTCATATTAATATTAATATTAAATCATGCAGCTCTTAATTATGAATTTAACTGATTCTGATACTGAAAAGAGGGAAAATGGGATCAGCCTTTTTAAGGGGTGGTAGAGAGAAAAGAAAGAAGATTTTATGGGAACTGTTGTGGCTCTGAGAGCAAAGTTTTAGGAAATGGCATTTCCTGCCACCTTCTTTAATTCTGCCTTTTGCTGCAGGCTCAGACTTGTAGGAAGAAACAGATTCTCTTTTTTTAAGTCAATGGGCAAATTCTTTTCTCCTGCTGAAAGCAAGGAGTGATGGGACTACACAGAGATTTGTAACTCCAGCTTTTAAGCACAGAATTTCCAGATATTGTGGTTGTAAGCAGGAATCTTTAAGGAGAATTTTGATCTAAAACTGTCTTGTATCTTAAGGGTTCTGTTTGGGGCTTGTTTGTTTTGTTTTAAGAAACAGCCTCACAAATGTGATCTTTTGAAGGTCTTAAAAGTTGCAAAAATGGTTGTTTCAAAGAGAGAGAGAATACTTTTGTACCTAGGAGTTATTTATCAATATGATACCGTCTGAAATGTGGAAATGACAATTATAAAGGTCATTTTAATCAAATTTAGAGGTATCTTCAGGCTTGCATTTATTTAATTCCCTGGTGACTCAGATTAAATATAGAGCAATCCAGGCCAGTGTTTTATACACGGGCTATGAAGATAAGAATCATTAATGTGTGCAGCTCTCTGGGCTTTATTGATGCCAGGGCAAAGTTTCAGGTTTTACTCACTTGTTTTATTTCTGATTTTGTCTTTTTCTTGTTTTCACACAGTACCTCAGGAGATCCTCCCAGGGGATACCCTGGGTTCTTACCCCAAGCAGATGTATCTGCACAGAGAAACTCTCAAACCATAGGTCTGAACCATAAATTCCATATACTTAATTTGCATTCTTTTTCTGTCTTATTCCTTTCCCTAAGACAGCTCTGACTTGCTGGATGCACTCTTGCTTTCAAGGCCAAATGTTTCAGAATTAGCACAGCTACCAAGGTAAAGCTCTGCACAACCTGGACATCTCCTTTTTAACAAAGCTCAGAGCACTCCCCCCATAAATTATCAACAAATAAACTATTTCATTGTCCATAATAGCAATTTATTTCCTAGATGCTGTTGACATTCTGTGACTTTCATTTAAGTGTGTATCTTTGATGAGTTTGTGCACATTACAGAAGCCTCCGCCTGAGCATATGCAGTTCAAACAAATGCAGAACTAGTTGCAATTATTATAATAATTATTTTTACTATCAGTACAATTACTATAAAATGATTGAGGATTTTTTTGTATGCTAGAAGTGCGACAGCACCAAAAAGACTTTGCTTTATAGCCCTCCCACTCTCAGCCTCTTTTTGAGCTGAACTTCTGAACAGATTGCAGACAAGTGACTGCACTGCTGAGCAGGGCAGGCTTGGATCATTTAATTCCTATTCCTTGTGACCTTCTCAGGCTCACTTGGAGAAAGATAACATTGTGAACTGATAAGACCTTGCCTTCAGGAATATGTTCTGGGAGTATTTCTCACCCCAAGCCCGGTGGCAATGAGATTTTGTTTTTCCTGAGCAAGGCCAGGTGCCCACGTGGGGTGTGTTAATGAGAACACGCAGGTGGATAATTGCAGGGATTCTGCAGCCCTTCCACAACCCAGCAGCTGCTCAGGGACACCCAGCATGGGCCATACAAAGCTTAACTTTCCAATTTTAACAAATAAAATTCCACTTTAAGAAAATAAAATAGCTCCTGTTTAGCTTAAGCAGCCAGTCTGCCATGATGTTTTTCCAGTCTTCCATCTCATCCTGATTTTCTGACTCACATAGAATTTTTAAGTTTAGCTGTGAAGTTTTCCTGCCAACTTATTCTTGAAGTTTCTTTAAAAAGCACATTGGTTAATTTTGCAACTTTTTCACTGCTTTTGCTTATTTCTGAGGATGCTTCCATAATGCTGATGATTTCAACCATAGCAGCTTCCAGTACTGAATCAAATCCTGAATGGGGTCATTCTCAGCAAGCAGAGGATCAGGATGGAGGATTGGTGGGGTTTAGCTCTCATTGAGGTTGAACAGTAACATTGGATAGATTGATGACAGAGAATTATAATGGATGGAAGGGGAAAAGACTCATTCTAGGCTCAAGACCAAACTCACAATGCAGGCAAGGAAGAATATTAAATCAGAATCAACTCAGTAAAAGATAGGAAAGGAAAAGACATAATTAGGTAATTTGCAGTAACCTCTGCTACCCTTGCTTCCCTTTTTTTAATGAACACAAACCTTTCAGGGGCTGTGGAATTGCTTTTTACCCCATATATCACCCATCTGCAGTTTCAGAGTGGTTCATGTCATAAAGATAAACTCATCAGTGAAGTAAGGCAGGAAATCATCCAGAAGTTATTTTAAGTATTGCAGTCCTCACTATTTTATTTCAAGCTCAAATGATCAGCTATATTCCTCATACTCAAGCATTAAAATAAATAAATAAATTGCATCCTCCACTGTTACCATTATCTGTATGTGGTCCCCACAGTTGAGTCCAATCCTTTTTTGATGGCACAGCAAACCTTCAGTCCTGGATTTTATTCCTGAGTTTTAACCACTACTTGAGTTATTTGGTCATATTCTGGTTATATTCTAATTGATAAGTGAGCAGCACCAATAATTAGTGGCCTAAGCAATCCCATAAAACATTTATGTGTAACCTCAAGAATACTTGGCTGATGTTAGCAAGGTGTGGGGGAAATACATGGATTTGGAGACATTTTCTATTGCCACAACTAAACTTTGCAGCAGCTGTTTTTGAGTGTGTTGTGAGTGGGACTCTGCAGCAATTCTCATTGAAACAACATCACATCAAAGGCCACTGCAGCAAAAATATTTACTTTTGTAAACAAATCTCAGTTTGAGAACTCCTACAGGCTTCAAATCTATAATTGAAAAAGTCTTAGAAGAACCGTTAAAGAAATATTTCTCTTCATGGTCTTCTGTCTTCTGTACGAAGCTGGTAATCTGCTGATACACCAAATGGAACTGGAGATGCTCCTGACTGGCTTTGGGAAGCACAACATTTCAAGGGATTTTAGCCCCTAAATAATAAGTTATTCAACCACAGCTAACAGGAATTCAAAAATAAGGGCTATGGAATTAGCATAGCACTGCCTGGCACACACTGGATTGCATATTGAATGATATGCTCTGTGAATTAACTGATCCTTTACATTAATTGGTGCTAATTGCTGCAGATCTGTTTAATATTAATGTGTTAATCTGTACATCAGCGACTGCAATTGCACATTATATTCAGAATGTCAGTCGCACATTCAATTCAGAAAGTCACTGATAATGTAATTTGTAGTTTGTGTTATCATTAGAGTGAGAAAACATGAAAAAAGTTGGGTATTACACGAGGCTGATTATCCTGTGTGCCTGTGTGAGGGAAAAGGGGGGAATGTTCCTTAATCTGCTTGAGGAGTGAGCAAATTTATCAGAAGTGGGCTCTTTGTTTCTGATTTCTGTCCTTTTGAGATTGGCCAATGTCACAAAGAATATCTCAAAGCTTAGAACATTTCCTTTTAAGACCAAAAATATAGATATTCAGTTTTTCTTCTGAAAATTATGCAATTATTAATTAAGTGGGGGAAAAAAAAAGCCAAACAACTTTAAAGTTTGTTTTGAGTTCATATCAATGAATTCTTGCAGGGGGTTTGCCATAAGAACATGCAAATTTGAAAAGAACACGGTAAAAATGGTTATTTGACCTGTCCTAGTTGCGAATTTTGGGTGGGTGTGTTTGGCAGTTCCTCAGTTACAATTTTTCATACTTTAAAATGCAAACTTAAGCAAGGCTTAAGCTGTTAATCTACTTTATCTTGTATGTTTAGTTAAACCCTGAAGATCCCTCAGTTGAGAGCATCCAGCATTCCTTATTTATGTACAACATCCTTTCCATTTTATCCAAATGTACTCTTAGTGAAATTGAAGCACAATCAAAAACCACATAAAACAATGATAAAACACACATCCTCTAAAGAGATTTTAGGTGACCACAGAGAACTGTTTAATGTTTATATTCCCTGCCCCTCGACCCCAAATGATTTGAGAGGAGCAAACATTTGAAACTCAATTTCTAGAGGTATCTCACCAGAGATGGTGTTTGCAGTGCAACTGTAAATTATGGGATGCAACGTTCAGGAAATATTAAAATAACAGTTTGTATAATTACATTATACACCCTGCATTCTAATATCTAATTTTTCTACTTTTATCCAAAACCTCATAAAATAAGCCGTTAAAGTTAACTGAGGCAATAAAATAACTGTGATAAATTCACATTTACAGCACTGTTGCAAAGACGTTTAAATCATGATGCATAAACCAAGGGACAATCAATAAACATCTATGGGAAAAGTTGCATTTAAAATTTTGAAGTACAATCTTTATGGACTGCTCCAAAAAGGTGTTTTTGTCATTTGAACTCTGTGTCAGCTCTGAGGTTATTTTATTTGGTTTAATATTTATTTATTTATATGCAGAAAATAATGCATCAGAGTTATTACCAAATAAATTAATATTTTTGTATTTAGGATTTTTTTCCTTACAAAGCAACTTAAAAATAGACAGGAAATTTCACTGCACTTTGAAATCTTCCAGTATTTTTTGGACTGGACTCAGGCTGAATTTCTTACCTGTGGATGTTGGGTGTGCTCAGAATTTCTGAATATCTGCCCAGGATTTATTTTACACTCCTTTCTTGCCCTCTAAGTTGTAACTGCATAAACACACAAACAAAAATTTCAGCCTTAACACATCCAATTTATTACAGGTATCACTGTGTAAGTTATTCAGATATTTCAGATATAAACCCCATTTTTTTGTCTTTTATGTTTTTCTCAAAATATGAAGAAATCTTAAAACAATGAAACAACAACAAAGAAAAAAAAAGCCAGAGTTTAAAAATAACTTTTTTCATAGTGCCTTTCTTCTGAATGAAGGCACAAAAAAAGTACAAGAATTTCTAGGTGTATCCTTTGGTGAAAAGTAGAAATTATCTTCTGGGCTAACACAGTTTCTAGGGAAATATTATAAATATTTTAGAAAAAAGTGGAGGCTGGAGTAAAGCAAACGTAAAACTTCGTGTTGTGTCAGTAAAAAACTGCATCTCCTGAAATGGGGTGTCTAATCTGTTGGTTTAATTGTTAAAATCCTTTTACTCACCATAAAGTGATCTGGTTTATGGGTTAGAGAGCTGTTTATGGGTTAAAAGCTCTTTTATGGGTTAGACTCAGTCTTCAGTTTAACTCTATAAAAGTGATATGCTAAAAAAAAAAAAAACAAGAAAGGTCTTATTTGGGCAATTTTGCTTGAAAGCAAAATCAATAAAGAAAAGTGAATTGTCAACAATGGCTGGCGATTCATAAATCTTTCTTTTATTTATTATTGAAAAACATCATGCTGATCAAACACATCTGTGATGCCAACCTTCCCTTTGTTTAGCTGGAATACAGAATTGCTTTGGTCAGAAAAAGAACACCATGGGTTTGTAAAGAAGTGAAGGTTTTGCCTTCAAGGTTAATTTAAATCAAGGTTTTTAGAGGTCTGATTTAGCATCTGAAATAAAATTTTCTTAGGACTTCATGATGAATGGGAAATTAAATGTTTACCCTTTTTTTGATAAGTAGTAAAACCACAAATTCTGTGCCAGCAGTTTGATAATTGTGTTTGTCCCACTATTTTCCTATAGATTCAACACCTGAATGAATTAAGGCATCCAGAGTAAATATTCATAAACTCCTGGTTTATCACAAAAGTCTGCCCAAGTCACATTTTTTTTCCTTT
Source organism: Eopsaltria australis (assembly GCA_034509425.1). Classification (NCBI taxonomy): domain Eukaryota; kingdom Metazoa; phylum Chordata; class Aves; order Passeriformes; family Petroicidae; genus Eopsaltria; species Eopsaltria australis. Next base: position 439,378 of record JAVTVJ010000234.1, read on the forward strand.
AAAGTAGAGAAAGGAATAAACCCTTGCACATTGCCAGTTTGAGACAAACAGAATGTGTCAGCTTTTTCTGATGTGGCAAGAGCTGTGGAATTGGAGCTGTAAATGTGATTTGAGGCAGAAAATCAGGTTGGTCCCATGGTTATAATTGTGGTGTGAGGAGGTGCCAGGCCTGTTAATGAGCAGCAGCACACATAACAAACATTTATTTATCTGCACCTTTAATCCAAGGTTGGTTTTCTTGTATGAGCATCATCCTGGTGTAGGTAAAGCAAGGAGAAGCCCTTGCCACTGCTCTGCCTTTCACAGAAATGTGTGGCAGTAGTTCACAGGTTTGTTAAAGAGTTGAGTTTATTTGTCATCTCAGTCTTCCTTTTGATTTTTTTACCTTTGAAATAGTTCCAGTTTTAGTGCCCTACCTCTGGCAATGCCAGTTCCAGTGGCATGAAAACAGAAAGATTGGTATGAGACTGACAGGAATGGCTGATGTATCTACCTGAATATAACATCAGCATGCTCAAATAATTCTGAATTAGTTCATCACCTGAATCCCTTCACACCTGCATCTTTCTCCCTAGAAACTTTCCTGTAGTGAATCTGCCTTTTGGAAAAATGCATCTCCCATGGCCTGGTCCCATGCACAGCCCTGTGCTGGGAGCCTTTTCATCTTTGCAGGCAGTAGATTACTTCTGAAAGTCCTAAAGGTGAAAAAAAAATTAAAAAATTTAAAAATGCAATTTAGCATTTCAAGCATGTGAAAATTTCCGGGGTGTCAGCATCACTGAGAAACTCAGGGAGTGAATAAATCCAAGTGCTGAGTAAACCCCTGCCTCGGCTGGACAAGTGCAGGGTGATTTAAATGAACCTGTGCTTGGCCAAAACCCAAATAAGGCCAAAGTTTACAGCTCATTGTTTGCCTTGGACCAAAATAGTTGGCTCTTACAGAAGGTTAAATGTGCTTTGGCTGATACATTATGGGTTTTTTTTAAAGTAAGGCACAGCAACAGGATATTAAAATCCAAATGTGGTACTGTGCTGGTGGCACTGCAAGCAGCCAGGTATATCAGATTTTTGGGATTCAGCTTTTTCTAGACTAAATCAGTAATAAATTAGGTAACATTTCTGATGGAACAAATATAACAGCCCTGTGTTTTTGATAATTGCTGCTTTTGCTAGAATTTTTTCCCCCTGTCTTTTCCTAGGATCTTGTATTTGTTGGATTTTTCTTGTCAAAATACAGGAACTAGACTTGTGTTTCCACATACCCTATTGTAACAGAGTTTAATGGGTTAAAGTGAGGTTAAAGGCCTGTTTAATTCCCTTGGATTTGACTGGGGCCAAAAGAGGATATCAGGGGACATGTGAGGGTTTGTGAAGCAAAGAATTCCAGAGGCAGAGACAGTTTTGGTGTGCCCAGGAGCTTGGGGGGGTTCTCTCCATCACCAGCTGGCTGCAGTCAGAGCAGGGAGGCTGATCTGGGGTGTCCATCCTGAGCTGTGACAGGGCACAGCAGGACCATCCATCACAGGAGCTCTGTGTGCTCAGGACTTGCCAGCCCCTGACATCTTTGCCAACACAATATTCTGCTGTCTCAGGAGTGATGAGCAATCACTCCTGGCTCAGGCTCTGCAGGTCATTTATAATGGGATCTGGATATAGGAGTCACCATGGAGGTTGATGGGTCCTGCAGATCCCATCTTTGACCATTGCACAGCTCTCACATTCAGCTGCTCCTCATCCTCTTCTTACACTGCAGGGAATTCCATTCATGGGTAACTCATCTTTCTTCTAATGGCAATATCTCCAAATTATTTTTTCTTTCCTTATCATTACACATATACGGTAAAAGTATATTAAAAAGTAAGATTTTTTTCTTTCAAACTGATCCATAATTTCCAGGCTAAAGGAGAAACATGTATGGTCAGCTAGAATTAAGATTAATTACATTAATTACATTAATTACATTTAAACTAATAAGTTGGAGTTCTTTATGAAGAATTCTTGTACTTCACCAGTTCCTCTCTGTTTAAAAACAAAAGCAGACACAAAAACCTACAGTCAGAGAACCCAAAGATGACTATGAAATATTTATTAATGATTGATAAGCAAAATATAAATAGCCCACAGGTGTTTATGCAGAGACCCTCATAGACTGTAGGTACTCACCCTGAAGCATAGTTTGTTATTCTGGCCTAGAAGACACCAGATATGTCCATCAAAAAGTGAAAAGAGGATCATGGCACGAGCTAGAAAGAAGAATACATTTGTCAGTTCCAGGGCTGAGTAACAGGATTTTTTTCAGGAAATCCAGGTAGCAAGTAGTGTTACAGGTCTGTAAAGTTTCTCACAAACACCACAGCTGATCCTGATCTATGGTGCTTGCATGTAAAAAGAGAAGAGAGTTAAATTAGCTGGACTTCATTTTCTTCCACTGCTATTGAACAGCAATATTTTACTTTCCCTGCAGACAGCAGCAGGGCTGATGCATCTTCCTCTTAGTGGGAAAAAACCTATTTTTTTCAGCTCAGTTCTGAAAGTTTGTTGACCTTGTTTCTTATCTAACATGGCAGAAGCTGCTGATCAGGACTGCTGCTGCTGATTTCCCAAACTTTGTGTCTTATCTCCTTTGATCTTTCTGTATAAAGCCAGTCAGATAATTGATCTTTTGGGCTTGATAAGCTGAAGAAGACTAACAATGAAACATAGACCAGAAAAAATATTTTGCAGCAACATGAAATATTTATTTGAAACACAACAGTTTGTGTTTACTTTTCAAGGCCTTAGTTTTCTAAACCAATTCAAATGCAAGTTGCTTCTCATAGTCAGAGAAAGAAAATATAGAAAAATATGTATAGAGAATGAGCGTTTAATCAAAATTGCCTTAGTTTGGCAAAGGTGATTATTTCTAAAGCTGTACATTTACTCCACTTGCTATTTCATCAACATTCTCCACTCTCTGCTTTTTTGAATGATGAATTAGGGGGTTCTGGGGGGCCCAGATTTTTGGTATTAAAGCTGATGTCTCTTCTTTCTAATTTACAATGAGAGGCTGAGACAGTCTCCAGGAGACTGAGGAGTGGATTTGATGTTGAGAGTTCTTCATCACCTCTGCCTGAAAAAGGGTGAACCTGCAGCCAGTGTGAATAAAGGGATTTTCACTGTCCCTGTTAATGGGCTGAGGAATTCCTCATGTGCACTTAGGGCAGGAATAAAAGTGAAGCCCTTGAGGACACAACTCGTGGCTCCACCTGAGGCAGATGTCTAATTTTCTCCTTATTATGTTGTTTTCATGCTATTAACTGATCCACTCCAAGAAGTCAGAGAAAACTTGGCCTCACGCCCTGAATTCTTGTCAGCGGACTTTGAAGCTTTTGTGTTTTATCTGGCAAACCTAAATCTTTATTGATTTTCTTATTTAATCACATTTCCCAGAGAAAGCACGGGGAATAAGCCACTAGACTGAGGCTTAAGAAATTTCGGTTTAAGCCTTTTTTTCACCAGTTTTTCTTGAAGTCATTTAGGTTTTAGTACCTCAGTTACTCCGATGGAATTGGATAACACTTCACAGTTTTACAGGATGTTTGTAAGGGTAATTTCATTAAAGATTTAAAAACTGATGCTACAGTAAAAAGCCATCTGACTACAATTTCCTGCCATGGAAAATTGGTGGGGAAAAGAACATTTTTTTGCCATACTGATATCAGAGTCCCTTGTTAACTTACCTGAAATAAAACTCATCCAGACAAAGGCAGTGCAGACTCACCTTGGTGAAGTTCCTGCATTATCCTGCAAAGAAAATTTGACATTTTGGTGATGTTTGGGTGAAGTTCTTGAAAAATGGGAGGATTCACTCCCTGCTGAATAGTGTGGCTTTATAAACAGGAAATTAGAGCAGCATTTATGGGCAGGAACACGTTTCACATGAGATGAGCTTTCATTGAGTGTTTGACTCCTTTTCCACTTTGCCTTATTTCCTTAGTCTCCTCTTCTTTATGAGGTGCTCTTTGAACAGTGGAATAAGGCAACATAAAGTGGTTTAAATCCGTTAATTTGTGTTTTGTGATAATTCTTGCATTGCAGAAGTATCCCATTCTTTGGACTAAGCAATGATTTAATGAAAAAACCCTAAAGTGAGCATGTAAATCATGTGCTTTTAGCCTTCCCTGGGGTGCCTGTGCCTCTTACTTCATTGCAGAGCCACAGGGCCGTGTTCAACACACTCATAACTCCAACCAAGACCTCAGAGCACATGTAATTACCACTTGTATCATAATTTATAAACTTGCTGGAATTTATAATCATCTTAAGATACTGTTTTCTTGCCTTTATTTTTAATTAAGCCAGTCCCTGCTTAACTTTATTTTTTTAAAAAATTCTACCCATAAAAAGCTGCCAGGCACGTCAGACACAAAATAAATAAATGCAATCTAGAAGGAAAAATGCATGTGCTGCCTCTGGCAAGAGGGGTGTTAAAAACTAAAGTGCCCCTATTATAATTGCAGTCATTAAGCTGTGACAAATGCATGAACATTATGCAATCCACTTGGAACAAAGTAAAATATAAAATAAATTCAAACCAAAACAATAGGAAGAAAAAAAACACCCAAGAAAGAGAAAAGGTTGCTCAGAGCTCCATCCAGCTTGGCCTTGAATTATCATTTTACATCTGTTTTCCACACAAAAAGCAGCTCATACCTTTCTTCCTAAGTGAAATAGGAGAAAATTGTATTGTTAGCAGAAATTGAGACTGCAGGGATACCACAAACTAAGCAAGTGATAGGTGTAAGCATTTTGGCATGGAATAAATGAATAATAGATAATAAGGTCGTTCCTTATGGAAACCACCTGTTTCCACCTGGCTTGATCTCAAATATGGAATTTTAAGATAAATTTATATCTCCCAAGACCACCTTTCTGTAGAGATCAATGTTTTCCAATTACAAAGTGCTTGTTAACACCATATTTTGAAGTATCTGGTGGTCGTTTCTCAGTAAGAATCACTCAGAAGTCACAGAAAAAAGAAAGGATGTCACATCTTCCTTACTTTAAAATTTTTCCTTCTTGATGTTATTAATCAATTATCCCTTAGTGAGTGTCAATGCATGCCTTAAATGCTTAAAAGAAATTCTGCACTAGACAGATGTATTCCATCGAGAATTTAGTCCTTTTTTGTGTGTAGGGAAACAAAAATTTATATTATTTACATTTTATAAATGTTATATTGTGTTCCAGTGGTATTTAATATAATTTTTTCATGTAAATGATGTCAATCTTTCTTAAATATTTGTGTCCTTATTGATCATTTGATCAGGGTAGAAGTGTGTTAAAGATGAATGCTGGGAGAAAGAAAAATTATTCACACTGGGTGGCTTGGCTGAGAAAATTTTAGAAAACTTCCAAACAATATAAATAATGTATTGGAATTCCCTTAAAATAAGATGAATATGAAGTCTGCAAAGAGAGCCCAAGGCAGTGCTGGTCACAGCTGGTCCAGGGTGCTCTCCAGTGAAAGTTGTATTGCCCACAAAGGTTTGAATGTTAAAATTGTCACTATGATCCTAACATATTCTTCATTTCTAATTTGAAACAATTGTTTAAATAGTGGAAGGAGCTGTGTGATAAAACTCTGGAACATTCAGACCTGGTGCTTTCTTCAGGCTCTGTTTTTGAGCTTTAATGCTGCTCCTTCCATTTAGAAATTTCATTTTTGTCAGAGTGAAATAGGAGCTGTGCTTGGGTGCACAAAGGGAAGTCACTGTGGCAAATGCTATCAGCTGTATTGGCAATTAGCTTACAGAGGATTATTGGGGTTTTTAAACGCTTAACTAGAAAGGTGATATATTGTATGCTAATGAAAAGGAAAATTTTAACCAATGTAGGTCATCTTTGAGCAAAATTAGCATTCAACAGAAGTTGCCTGTTATGTCTCAACTTCAGCAAGCCGAGCCTATAGACCTTAAACCGTGGTAGGATGCTGCCCTCTTCTGCTGATTCTAAACTCAGTTTTTCCTCTACGGCATCTGCAGTGGTTCTGAGCCATTTTTGTTCTCTTAGAGACACTATGGTAGCTCTTTAAAATAAAAGAAAAAAAAAGGAAGTTTGCAGGTACACAAAGAAGTATATATTTAATGTTGGCAATGTATTTAAGAAAAGCATACAGGATATTTTAGAAAGTGTCCCAGCTGTTTGATGTATTAATTTAATCAAGTTAAATCAAGCAAAATTCCTGCCTCTCAACTCTATTCTCTCTTCCAGATGTAATGTATGGGAATTAGATGATAAAGCTGGACTTTGAGCTGGATGAGGACACTTTTCTGTTTGCCAGATAATGAATTTATTACCCATGGCCTGTTTTGTCCTCTTGGCAAACCTGGCCCTTGTGGAGCAGCAGAAATCTGCACAGAGCTGCTAGAAATGGAGCAGGTCTGTGCTCTCAGTTGTAGCTTCTCTGGGTACAGCCACTGCTGGCACTCAGGGCATTCACTGTGAGCTCTGAGGATCCTGGTTCAGACTTTTCTCATTTAGAGAAGAGAGAGCTACTTTCATTTTCATAGGAGAAATAATGGATTTGTGGCTTAACATTGCCCTTTAGCAGAGCTGATCCTGAATAGAAATGTGCTCGTGCATTTAGTTCCTCTCTTGTGATCAGACATGGAAAATTATGGGAATGAAGGCAAGGGAAGTGATGAAATAAATTCATTTTTTACTTTGTCCCTGCATAGCAAATGTAGGTATTTGAATCTCTTAGCACTTGTGCAATTCAGATATAATTCTAATAAGGATTTCTGTGTTCTGTGATGTAGTGGATATGGAAATTGAGGGCTTCATGAAAGTGAGCTTTCAGGCACTCCAGTTATCAGAAACATCTCTCTTTTTTTTTTTTTCTTTTTTTTTTTTTTTTTTGTACAAAGAAAATATTTTCACAACAAATTTCAAAGTAAAAACCTGGCCTTGGAGAAGACTCTTTCACTACCTACCTTCAGAGACCATTCACATTGCAAAGATAAGAATGCTTCCCCAGGAGACAGGGAATCTGCTTTTTTTTTTTTTTTTTTTTTTTTTTACTATTTCTTATCAAACTGCAAACTGCATTGTTTTCATCATAATTGTATTTCTAACTAAGCTTAAGTGGAAAGAGTCACACAGAAAATGATCAATCTTTAAATCCATCTCTGAACCTGACAGCACCTTTATTGTGCAGTACCTGAGCAGAAGGGGTGCGATGAGAAATCCAGTCAGAGTGGTTTCTGTGAAGAGTCTTTCCACAGATTCAGTGGCATTTCTGCAAGGAATCATCAGGCATGAAAGATGTCCACAGTTCCAGGTAACACTGGGAGAAATCCCTAAAGGAACAGGTTGTGGTTGTCATTGCCATGAGAGGGAGCTGGTCAGAGATGACCCTGTGGTTCAGGATGATGCTGATTTGTACAGATTTACCATGTGGCATATCCAGGGTGTGGATTCATCAACCTGGGGAATCTACAGGGAGTGTAATACTTATGGCTAGATTGAAATTTACTCACGAAAACTTCCTTCAGTGGCTATTTCTGTGATAACACTGCTTTTTTGACTGCAGTTAGGATATCCATACCAGTTTTCAACACCACTTAAAAGCTGCTACACCCTCAATTTTACATCAAGTTGCCCCTTTCAGAGTAATAAAAGTGTTTTGGCAGCTGGAGCTGCCAGCACTGAGTTACAAGTATGGGAGAAGTGGGAAAGGACAAGAGCTCACAACAAGGAAATTCTTTTGGGAAAGAATGAAAACTCTTCACAACTGGTTTGTTCAGAACAGAAGTGTTATCTTTTCATATCTTTGATTTAATGAGCAGTTACCTTAAAAATTACTGACCTTTGCATGGTGTGTTTGGTATTCCAGTAGATGGAGTTTAAGTGGTCAATTTGCAATCAACTTATTTGGACTTAAGTATGATTTTGAATTGTGAATTGCAACGGAGGAGTGTAATGGGATTGATAGAACAGTCCTTGTTTATCAGGATGGAAATATAACCCTGGCTTTTGTAGAGCTATGAGTGAGAATTGAAAGCTGTCCTGATACAAAAGCTGAAATAACAAGCAGACTGCTTATAGGATTAGGTATGTACTCAACAATCGCTCAATGGGAAATGACTGAACTGAAACATGAAGAGGAATGAGCTGCAGCACAGATTGAGTGTGGATCATTAATGAACTCAACAATAGGAAGTTATTTATATTGGTAACTCCAGGATATCAGATATTTAATTATGTCCAGAGCAGGTAAGAGAGCTCCATCATACACATAATAAACAGGCAGATGTTTCTTAACTTGCTGCTGGCTCTGAATCCCTTTAATTCTATTCTCTGCTCCCCTGCAAGGGAGCACAGAGGATGCTAAACTCAGTAGGAACATTTAACTTTGATTCTCTGAGTACAATGACAAAAATCTCAGAACTTATTTCCTGCAGGAGTTAGTTCTGATTATCTATTAGCAGGCAGCCACATTTTGCTCAAACCAAGGTTTTTATCAACTCTTTTCAACCCTGATGCCTTTCCTTCATTCAAATCAGTTATCAGAAAGGATTCTGTCTTTGTGTGATGTAAATATTTTCATTTATTTTACAAAGAAACAGTTATGGCAAAGGGCAAAAATCTCTCAGTTTTTTGTGTCTGCAGAGACAGGAGAGGTTTTACCTTTCTCATGCACAAGTGACTCAGAGCTCACTGAGCTCTCAGCTGAGCCCTTTGCTCTCCAGGTGGCAGCCAGGGATGCTCAGGATTGTCACTGCTGGGGAACTCCTGTCCCTGTTGGGTGGGCACTCCTCCCTTAGCTATTGCCTAATCCCCACTTATGCTTTAAAATGATGGATAAATCTAAATTATTTTGAGATAAATATGCTAGAAATTGTGGGTGTAATTCTGCATCATCTTATAATCACCTCTAGAAATGGGAATTGTTCTGGCTTTAGGACTGATGGAAAGATCCATCTCAGCCAGCTCTTTACCTGTCAGTGAGGCTCACAGTGCTGGCTTTTTGGGTTCTGGAATGAAATTCAGGAATGGAATGTTCAAGCAAAGGAAATCACCCGTGTTGTGAATGATGATGCTGTTGCTGAGTGTCTGTAGGGACAGGGTTGTGCTTCCCAAGGCCTCCAAGGGAAGTGAAGAAAATATTTCAGTGCAGTTTGTGTTGTGGCTACTTTATATTTCAAACTCTCAGGACATCACAACAGAAAACATAGAGGCAAAAACCTGTGCTAATGATCTGCACCCCCAGATACATTGGTGACAGTAAAAAGAGGCTGATATTTCTGATTAATGAAAATACAACAGTTTTAATAACCCCATTGAGGCTTAATATCTCTGGGGCTTTATCACATCCAGTGCATTTTTCATTGCTGGCTTTTGTTATTGTTGCTAAGGTCAAATGCATCACTGTATAATTACCCTGCAAAGCTGAAAAATTGCTCACATGGGTAAAACTTGAGATAAAGTATTTGCAAATAAGAAAACAGTGTTTATTTTATTCTAAGTAAATGTAAAGGGTTATCTATCCCAATATCAGTTCCTTGGGCTTATTACTGTAGAATAGAGAAATATATGTGGAAATGATGCTCTAAGAGCAGAGCAAATATGTACATTTTCCTTTCATTAGGAGGCTCGGGCAATTGACTGGTAATTTAATCTTAATTTTAAGCCTGTTAGTGTGAAATACATCATTTCATACATAATGAGTCACAGTGACACCAAACTTTCCAGGCTGCCCCAAGAGTGCTGGTTCCTTCTCTCTGCTGGTGAAAACACTGAGCAGGCTTAACCCAATGCTCCTGCACTCCTGGTGAGCTCCAGAAGAGCTACAAAAATCACATTTCCTGATTAATCAAACCACGGAAATGCCATCATAAATATTTGCAGTATAAATATATTTTACATTTTGATGTTGGGAGTCTAAATTTGTTTGAGGCTTTGTACTTGTGTTTCGAAGTGAGTTGAAAGTTGCCAAAGAATATAAAGAAATTCAAAAATTCATGATGATGTAGAAAGTTTCTGCCACCTTCCTAAGCCCAGAAAACTGCCAAGAAGCTCATTGTTACCCTTTTGCCAACATTTTCAATTCCATAAAACTGGGAAGCAATAATTTCATTCTAGAGTTTAATCCATTGTAATGAAGTTCTCACAAAACACGTAATTAGAGCATAACTCCAAACATAAAATGCAAACTTTCATTTTGAGTGGTAATTAAAGATACTCGAAAATTTGAAAAGTCAGGCACTATAATTGGAAAGATATGCCAGCAAGGGAAGCTACACTGGGCCTAAGACATTCTTAATGTGATGCAGGGCCAAATTTCCAACTCCAAATTACAAATTACTTTTTTAAAAAAAAAAAAAAAACAAACTTAAATAGGATAAATAATTTGGGGCAAGAGGAGGTAGCAGGTAGAAAAACTGGGTGACATAAAATTATAGAGAGCAGATTTCTGGGACAGATTCAGTTCCAGATGTGGGTGCAGAAAGGGCAGGCAGGAGACTCATGTGTTGCTCTGTTCTGTTTTGTTTATGTCCTGACTTTTAATGGAGAATTATCCTTGAAAATTTCTTCAGGTTCAAATAGAAATTTTGACAGAACTTGGAATGTGAGCAGCACTTAAAGAGAGCAAATTGGCATGAATTCATGGCTCTGCTGTTCAGAATTTTGTACATAATTAGGAGCAATGTTTGAACATTTTGGTTTGCCCATAAACAGTGGGGAAAACATCAAGGAACTGGATTGAATAGCAACATGCAGTTATAAAATCTCTTCAAATAACCAAGTATCGTTTGTTTGACAAACTGTCTGCTAAAATATTACTTCCCCCCTCTTTGAAGTATATTTATTTAGGGGTGTTCCAAGGATCTGCCAAAAATAAGGCAGAAAGCGCAGATTTAACTCATTTCTGTGGAGAGAGGATCCAAGGGCAGAGGAGCAGCTGGACACTTCTCTGGGTTTGGGTGTGTGACTTGTTCTGAAACCTGGCAAAGGAAGGGGACAATGGCAACATCACTGATGTCCCTTTACCCCCTCGTGTCCTCTGACAGGTGTCTGTGAAGTCTCCAAAACCAAAGCAGAGTTGCACCTGACCCCTTTGATTCCCCACTGTTTACCTGACCCTGAGTTTCTTGAGCAGCAAAGCACCTTAAATATCTTCTGATGCCTTGGAGTGGCCACCTGGAGCAGAGGCTGGACAAGGTTAAGGGAATAAAGAGGGTATTTATTAAAGGCCTTCAATAGACACACCTTGGGCAGTCAGAAGCTTCCAAGGTGGACAACGGTCACGAGTTTTTCAGACAGATACAAGTTTGGTCCATGAACATATCAGGGTTTAATTCTCCAATTACAGCTTCAGGTAATGAAGTCACATTCCCCCAGTTTGCTCCCCCCTCAATTCACTTTTGTTTATACTTTTCAGGGCCTGAGGCTGTGGGGTGTCCTTGGATCTCAGCCCCAGGGGGATTGCTCTGTCTGACCAAAATGCAAAGACAGTAGTTAACACTTTATATGAAGCTTAGAGTTGTGCACTAATGCAGCCCAGGATTTGAAAACCATAAAGTCTAAAATCCTAAGGCATCATTTTGTTTGCATTGGTGATTGACATGAAGTGTGATTTCAGGCTGGAACAACTGAGGTTTGCTCGTGTTTCAGCAGCAGAGCACTAAATGCAGCAGCAGTGTGAGATGTGGCACAGAAGGAGCACAGGGATGGGTGCAGTTGGATTTTTTTGGGCTTTTTTTCCAGCAGTTTGTTCTGATGAATGAGCTTCTCCTGGTTCTTGGGAGCTGTGTCACCAAAGCAGCAAGCTCGGAGCTTGGGTTGGATGATCTGTCTTGCTTTGCATTCCTCAATAAATACTGGTAAAAAGGCTCAAGAACAAAGGGAGGGTTGCAGGAAATTATCCAGGCCACCTCCTTTGCCATTCTTTCCACTGCTTGGAGGGTGAGAGAATACAAAGCATGATTATGTTATCTCTCTGTTCATTATGAGCCCATGAATAGAGCAATTTCCTTATTCACACATCTTTACAAATTGCTAGCTTGACTTCCTGTCATTTAAAACTACAAATGTGTTTAACAAAGAAGGTAATAGAATCATAACAATTATTACAGGCACGAGGGTACTGTGAAAAACTCATTGGCTTAATTAAAAGCTGATTACAAAAGCAAAGGTCTAGGTTGGATCCACTGGAAAGTGTAAGGAGAAAGTACCAACAGCTTCACAATATCAATTATAATTTTAGAAAATCTGTTATTATTATAATTTCAGAAATCTGTTATTATTTTTAGTTTGGTCTTACTGTTATGATATTTTTGCTTTCATTTATTCCTCTTATTAACAACAAAATACTCACAAAAAAAAAAAAAAAATAATGCACCCCTAGGAAAAGGTGGATTTTCAAATCACTCAACACTGCCCATGTGAATCCTGCCCAACACTGAAGCAGACACTTGATGCTAAACACTCACACAGACCCATCAAAGTCAGTAGAATTAAGTGCTCAAAAATAAAGCATCTGTTTAAGTGCATGGCTGATTTAGGCTACAATTAAAGATTTAGCTCAGCAAGCATAGGTATAAACTTAAAAGTTATATATATTATGTTAGCCTTCTAGGAGCTATAAAATTAATGAAAATTTGCCTTAGACTGGAATTTTATTAGGTTGTAGTCAAATGATGACAGATCCCAGTGGCACAGTTGCTTGAGGTCATTTTCCAGCACTTCCTTGCCAGGGGCAATTCAGCCCAGAAAGGATTATACAGATTTTATAGAACAGCATGTCTTACAGGGCATATTTGCTGAGCAGCACCATTCCACCTATAAAAGATAATACCAGGGGGATCAAGACCTCTTTGAGATGACTTTGTTTATTTACTTTCCTGCCGAGGAGGTGCCATTAAGAGTTCATGTTCAGTGAGAGTGTACAAGTTGTTTAGGGTTATGAACACAGATTGCACAGAATTCTGGATAGTTTCCCCTGACATGTTCGGTTCTAGAGGTTGATCTTTGAGTCATTGTGGCCATTCTCTTGCTGAAGATGGAATTCTGAGCTGGGCAGTAGCTTTTGTTGCAAATTAGGAGGGAGGAGGGTCAGTTTGTGTGCCTGTAATCATAAAACTCATGTGTTACTTTTATAGGAACATGAGTGTTTCTGCTTCCTCCTAAAATAAATTGTAACAGGTTAAATTACCTTCAGTAGTGCCCTATTTTACATATTCTGCCTTACATGAAAGTGGACTATGAACATTGACAGCATTAACATGAAAGGGTCTCAGCAAGAGAGTCAGGGAATGAGTATTGGGAAGGTTTCAGCTGTTTCTGGCAAAGCGTGGGTTTTAAGGCAACAAATCAGTAGGAATGCTTTAAGCAGCTATTTCTGAAGCAGGGAGTTGCTCTCTGTAATTATTGCATGCTCAGATCATGACTCATTCCTGGCACCTCTCGGGTCTGGGGGAGCCTCTCACAGCAGCAATTAGTGAGGAATGGAAAGGATGGGCAGAGTCACAGCTCAGCCCGGCCGGTGCTTCCACTTTCATATCACACAAAATCATTTCATTTGAAGGCTCTAAGGGAGCAGTAGTCAAATACTCCTCGCTAGGCTGAGAGATTCCCCAGGTTCTGCAGGACTTAACCTGGTCCACTGCAGGAAAAAAGGGTCAAATATTGTTGGTGTGTTTTTGTCTCCTGAGTGCCCATCCCTGCCTGTCACAGAGTGACACAAAGGCCATCCCTGTGTCCTTGCTCTCCAGAAATTATCATTTCATGGCTATTATAGTAACAGAAAAATCTCTCAGTGCCTCAAATCCTCTTTCAAGGTAAGATTGAGGGTATTCTTTCTTTTCTTTGAGTAATCTTTCCTTATAAACAATTTTATTTGGAAAGGAGAACAAAGGCTTTCAGTCAAAAAGTACAAGCTTTCAGGTGAAGTCTTCCTTCAGATCTTGAATAAAAGAGACAAACTTCAAAGATGAAGATAAGTTGAATTTAGCTGTATAAGTTTATAAATGATTTAGCTTTACAAACTTTAGTAGGTCATTTCAAGAACAATATCTACCTGTGGTGTTTGTAAAATAATCTTAAAATTAATTTAGTATTTTTGTGATGATGGATTAGTTAGGCTTTCTTCAATTTTTATTCAACAAATGCAATTTTTAAAAAAGTTTCCTAAGGAGATAAGAACTGCTAAAACTAAACAAAATATTTAAAATAGCTGGGGTTTTTGTTCCATTAACAGGAGATTGCAGGAATGAAAAAAGGGTTGTTCATGCCTATCAGTAGAAAGCTGAAATCTTGAGGACCATGCCTGACAGATGGATAATACTTCAGCTAAACCTGCAAAAAGATCTTTGATCCCTGAGATAAATCTGATTATACTTTGACATAAAAAAACTTGATAATAAACGTGCCCTCTCAATCTCATTGAAGGGAGAGCAAGAGCCTGGATCTTAGATGCCTTTAGAGGTGTTCTAGAAGCATCTGTGTGTAAAGGAATTATGTTCATTTTTCTAAGTAGTTATGATTAAGACAAAAATATATTTTTCTGTTCTGGTGACCTAACTTTTTCCAAGGAGTTAAATCAGATTGCCATTGACTTTAATAAAATATCGGTTAAATTCCCCAATTATTATTACCCTTATATTTATATAGACTTCAAAAATAAGTTTTAAATAATCCAGTGGAAATGGTTATGTTTAGATGCAGACCTTCCATGTTTGATTGTAAAGGTAATAAAATCTTTCTGAAACAATTCATAGTCCATTAGGAAAAAAAAAACTTAATAAGGGAGGAGAGAAGAGCTTATTAAATCCAGGTGATGGTGCCCTCTGGACACTTCAGTGTTTTAATGTATAATAATTCCTTAGGAAATTCTTAATAAAAACACTTAAAATTATTTTTTAATGCAAAAGGACACTGCTATTCTCTTGATTTAATTTCTTTTAAGGAGCTCTGGCTCTTCTAGAAGGGATTTCAGACCACACAGAGACAGTTTGGATGGGGATTTGGATAACCTGGGATTGTGGAAGGTGTCCCTGCCCATGACAGGGCCTGGAACTGGATGAGCCTTAAGGTCCTTCCAACCCCAACCAGAGGGAAGCCCTTCAAGAAAACTAAAACATCTCTTCTTGCAAACAAAGCAGCCTTCATGTGCAGAATTTGAAATAAATTTTGAGAGTAAATCACTGGATTTTGGGTTTAGAATTAACAACCAGAAATCTCATTCTCTTTTGTACCTGCTGTGAATGCAAAGGGTCATCATGGAGACTGTAGCTCCAGATTAGCCAAGTCAGAAGCAGAATCTTCCTCAATCTCATGAAATTTTAGCTTTATAGGCCCTTTTACCTTAATAAAAGTCTCTGCCTATTGCAGTTGAGGTTGTAAGTGTGTTTGTAACCACACTTTAAACCATTGCAAAGTTCCTGTGTCACTTTGGCCAAGTCCAGAAAATCCAAATTACTCAATTGGATGATATGAACATCTCCAGGAGAGGTTTAATGAACTGCTGTATTCTAAATCCAAGTTTCCATGGAAGTAGATCAGCATCCTTATATTTTTATTGCATTCTAGATTTAAATGCATAAAATTAGATATACTAGAATTACATGCTTTTGGTTATCATTGTATTTCTTACATATATAGCTGAAGTAGAGTGAACAGGCTAACAAATATAAAATATATAATTATACAAAAAAGACCAAATCCTTTTGTCTCAGACAACTGCCCAACATTTTTGATGCGAGGCACTCTATTGCAGCTGACTGCAAACTGTTTAATGCCCTAGGAAATAAAATGTTTAAATATTATGGTGGTAAAAATCTATCTAGATTATTATGAGAAATAAACCAGCTATACTTTGAGCAGTAATTTTATTTTAGGATTTCAGTAAAAATAAATGAGAATACAGAAATAATAAATGAGCAAGCAGTGCTTTAATCACTGTGTTAGTTGCTAGAGTGGTCTTTGAATAAAGATAATTTCCCTAATTCAGCTGTCTCAGCTATTGTAGGGAAATTGGTGTTGCTGATGGAGCAGTTCTAGCAGCTCTCCCACTCCCCCTCCTGGAATGTGAAATCTTCCCAATACCTTTATATTACCTGAAGAACTTTTTGAACAAGTGGCACGTTTTTCTCTTGGCTTTCAACACTAAACACTGCTGGACAGGCTGAAATAATTCCATGATCACAAAGGGCACCAGTGGTGTTGGGGTGGGGACAGATTGGGGCAGTCCCAGGGAAGGGTTCATGGATAAGGCGTGTGAGGAATGAGGAGCTCAAGCAGTAAAAATCCATCTTCAGCAAAACCTCAGCTTTGTTTTTTACCAGCCTGCTTCTGGATCTTTGGGGGGAAAGTAAAAGAATGGATGTTGTAATTTTGCAAGGCTACATGAGCAATACTCTGCCATGTGGGAAATAAAACAGGCCCCCAGAACAGCAAGCTGTGCCTGCAGCAAGCGGGCACCCGTCAGAGACACCGGCGCAAAAGGCAAAGAGGGATGTGGGGAAAATCACACACATCCTGCTTTGAAAAGAGCCCTGATGGCAAAGATTTCTCCTCACAGTCCCCGGTGTGTTTTCTATTCCCTGAGACATGAACAGGTGGGTTTGCAGTGATTGCTGCTGACAAGAGGGATTTCTGTGAGCTGCAGGGTGGGGAGAGCAGGGATGCTCCGCTGGGAGAGGGGCCCTGCCCCACGAGCAGGAGCTGAGGGCTGGGGGGTGATGCCTTCCTGGGCTACCTAAAACAGAGGGCAAACAAAATTAAGGGAATAAAATGCAGTTATTTTTATTGAAAAGCCTTCAGGTGCATTTTGGGCAGATGAAGCCCCCCAGGGGCTACACCCAAAAATGGACAGAGGGCCACGAGTTTTCACACTTTTATAAATTTGGTCCATTTGCACATTGGGGGTTCATCTTCCAATTATACCTTCAGATAATGAAGTCATTTACCCCAAGTTTGCTCCCCAAACTCACTTTAGTTTACATTTCTGGGGGCCTGAGACAGTCAGGTGTCCTTGGTTCCCAGAGAGGAATTGTTGTGTCTGACCAAAATGGGAAAGCAGCAGCTGACACTGGATATGGAGTTTAGAGTTACACACTAAAGAGCTGCAGGATTACAAATATGTGAAAAATATAAAAGCTGAAATCCTAAGACATCAGGGGCAGGAGAGGGTCTGGAAGGGATCACTCTGAGCTGGCCTGTCCCCAGCCCACACTCACTTTGGGGTCAGGAGGGCTTGAACTGCCCC
Source organism: Eopsaltria australis (assembly GCA_034509425.1). Taxonomy (NCBI): domain Eukaryota; kingdom Metazoa; phylum Chordata; class Aves; order Passeriformes; family Petroicidae; genus Eopsaltria; species Eopsaltria australis. Next base: position 456,629 of record JAVTVJ010000234.1, read on the forward strand.
AAGGTCAATGTTAGGTGGATATTTCCTGGTGAATTTGCTGCTGCTGCTGCTCCCAGGAAGGTTTATTAGCTGGGTGAAATGCTGTAAATCATTCAGCTGGCCTGAACCTTTCCTGGGTGATGTTACAACTTCTTGTGGTGAACCAGATCTGTCTTCAGGAACACGGTTCTATAAAACAAACAAAAAAAAACCAACAAAACATTCTCCAAGGAAAGCAAAGAAACAAACCCAACTCCCCTCCCTTCAAAAGAACCAGGGAAGCTCAGCAGAATTTGCAGCTCACGTGGGCAGGACAGGCATCTGAGACCCGAATGTCCTGGGGAAGATCCTTCCCCTGCCTCCAAATGGAATTGGGTTATGTCCCATCTCTCCAAAGTAGTAATCTGGAGATATTTGAGGAGAGCTTTAAAACTACTTTTTCTTATTGATGTCTCTTGGTTTTCATGAAAAATAAGGTCTGGATTGAAAGATCCAGATTATTTATAGAGGTAATAGAATGGTTTGGAATGGAATGGTTTGGGTTGGAAAGCCCATCCCATCCCACCTCCTGCCATGGCAGGGACACCTTCCACTGTCCCAGGCTGCTCCAAGCCCTGTCCAGCCTGGCCTTGGGCACTGCCAGGGATCCAGGGGCAGCCACAGCTGCTCTGGGCACCCTGTGCCAGGGCCTGCCCACCCTCACAGGGGACAATTTCTTTCTAATATCTAATCTGAATTTATGCTCTGCCGTTTTGAAGCCATTCCCCCTTGTCCAGTCACTGCAAATAATATATATATAATTTCCCTACATTTTAAGGAATTAATTTTCTTTTATTACAAGGATGGTAATCTGCTGCTTTCTCTGTGACACCAATATTATAAGAACAAGAATTCAGTCTATTAATCATAATTATTTATCATGATCTCCAATATGTGATACGGATAAGCCATAATTTGGGACTTGCTTCTTCTGGGCTTTTCATAATAACTTTTATAAAAGTTTGACAAATGAGTTAAGAGAAGGAATTCTGAACTGCAGGGAGTCTTTCAGTTCAGTACTTAGAGTGCAGAGGAGTGCACGTTTTGTGCTGGTTTTCACAGCAGAAATGTCAAAATGTCTTGAAATGCACAGTATTTAATTTTCAAGGTTGGTAGTGCACTAACAATAGCTTATTAAAAATTCACACTCTGTATTTTACAAAAATATTTTAATTATTCTGAGGAATGTGTTCTCTCATGAATTTTAAGTCACTCTTGCATGCCTCTGTAACATTGTGTATCCTTATTTTAAGAAAGATGACTATTAAACAAAAAAATAGAACTTCTGTTTCTTAATAAGTGCTAATAATGTGTTTCAATCACATTCTGGTTAATTTTAATTTTGAAGGAAAATAATTGCATAATTATGCCTACATTTTATGGAGTGATGAAGCAGCACAGTCCCCAGCAGATATTCCTGATACCCTGAAGGAATCAAATACTGACAAAGAGATTTACACCTATCTTAGCTGCATGAATAGAAGCAAAAGGCCAGAAATCAGAAATTCATAAGGAATATGAAACAATTCCCTCTCCCTGCAATATTTTCCTATATTTTGGCTCAGGAAATACTTAATTCTTTGTGGATGAACATCCAACCTGCATGGCAATAGCCATATGAGACAAAAGGAAATCATATCAGTGATTTCAGAGAGCTCAATTCCTTAACTGGTTCATCGTTTTTAGTCAATAGAATAACATAAAATAATTTTATAGAGCATTTTTTTACATATTTATATTATAAATAATACCTTAATGGCTTCAGTTCATATGCAGGACCACATGGAAGGCCTGACTTTATGTAAAATACATGGCCTAGGAGAAAAACAATCGATGTGTTCTATGAAAAATAAAATACACAAGGTTTAATGTGAAATTCTGTTCTCACAAGGACAAAAAAGAAAAAAAAAATGCATTTTCCTTCCCAAAGCTTAATTTTTGTGGGCCAATTTTGATTTTGTGACAAGTCAAAACTGTTCCATCTACGAAACATATTGAGAGACAATAAAATGGCAGGTTAATGTTGGAGGGAAAATGTCATCCATATAAAACAAAGCGTGCAAATGGGAACTATCACATCTGAGGCTTTAGTAAATCAAATTCATGAAAGGTCATATTGCAGAAATTCAGAATACAGATCTGTATCTCATCAGATCCTCAGCATAAAATTAGGAGTGATTATGAAATAAATCGTAACACTTTCCTCATATGAGTCATCCATGTAGAATTCACTGAAAAATGCACAATATGGGCAATTTAGAAGGGCAAAAATTGTGATCACTTGGGGAGGGGTCCAGAGTGTAATTTCAGAAGTCAAAGTTTATACAAACCAGGGTTATTCAAGACTAGTTAAGTTCTTAGTTTATGAAGTTGGTACACATGGATCCTTTTGTCTGCCTTTAAGATTTGGACTGCATTTTCTGCAAGTACAATCTCAACATGTTATATATTTGGATAGGAGAAATCACTGTGCTTTGGTATGAGGTGGAGAAGAGAAACATTTGAGTTGGTCTACGGGCACTCCTTTAAAGTCCAAAAAAAGCTTGAAAATCCAGGGCTTCAGAATTTTACTCACATACTGAAGGAACTTCTAAAATTGAGATTGGATTTGTCCTCATTTAAAATATTTCTTTCTACAGAAAAGGTTATTTAGCTATTATTGCTATTCACCACCTTCAAGTTTTAATCTACAGGAAATGAAAATTAAGGAGAGAAGGAAAAATAAAGCTAGAATGAAAAAAATAAAAGCATTAACCACAAGCTGAAACAATGTAATTAATTCTTTACTTTCTCAATTAGAATTAATCCAGTAATGCAAAATACCAAAGTCATAATTTTAGTTAATTGTATAGCTGTAGAAAGACTTCGCTTCCACATTTTTTTCATGGTGAATTGCCAATCATTTAAGAAATAAGTGGCACTTAAGATATGAACAGCTGGAGCTGTCACCACCTCTTTCCCCACGTTAGCTGTCAGCTGGTCAAGATCTTACTCCATTTCTTGTGCTTACAAAACACTGCACAGTGTTCACTGGTGCTTTCCACTGTGCTGTTTGAAAAAACCCAAATTATATATATTTATGTATCAAAGGTAAAAGGTATTAATGACTTTAGGACTTTGGAGGGGGTGAAGGAAACGTGTTCTGAATGTGGATGAATTGTGAAATGCTGTGGCCTTCAGGCCAGGTCTGTTCATTCCCATCTCCATGGAAAGGGGCAGAATTTGCTGTCTTACACCATGTAATGAGGGAACAATTGTGAATTTGTGAATTTGTCTCCTGCATGTGAGTTACTCCTGCAGAACTTTGGTGGAGGTCAAAGACTTTGCCTGCTGAGAGTATTTTTCCCTTTTCCAGTTGTAATCAGGTTACTTTTTGGTGACTTGTGAGACTTTGCATATTCTGTAGCTATGGAATTTCAATTTGAAATCTGCTGTGAATAAAACAAGACTTTTTATTTGGTTTGTTTCCATTAATTTAAAAAATTATTTATTGAAAAAAAAAAAAGACCTCAGGAATAATGAGATGACTGTTGGAGCTTCCTGATACTGTTTTCAAGTTTTTGAAGAAAAACACAATAAAAATACAGTGGAGGAGGAATTCTGTAAAGCCAAGCTAAATCAACTGATATGTAAGTGAATCTATTCAGTGTCAATTCTGACAACTGCATTAAAATTCATTGTTAATTCCATTGCTTCTCCCAACCCTGGATCTGTTTATTGCTCAGAAAACCTCAGGGCGCTGCAGAGCATCTGAGGGAACAGTGGGATTGGTTTTGTTTAGTGGGGGTTGTGAGGACCTTTTCAAGCTCAAAATGTTGGTGTATTTTGTTAACTGGTTTAATTATCATTAATCCATTCACGTTCTTTCCATATCTTCTACACTGGTAATTTATTTCTTGATATAAATGTTGAATAAGAGAGTGTAAGCAGTAACAGAGATTTTGGGTGAATTTAAATGGAGAAAATGGCAGAAAAGGGATCTGGGTTAAGTCCTGTGAGCACAGGTTGATGTCCAGGACCCACTGCCAAAGTTTGTGGTGGCTCAGTGAGGGTACAATCGGAAATCCTTGATCTGTACCATAGACGAGCCTGTTCTGTGTGTGTGTATACATATTTTTAAATGGATATTCACCCAGTAATCAGCTTAAGGGCAAACAAGGGTGGATGGCAGGGGTAATGCCAAAAAATATCCACCAAAATTCCAACAGCTTTAACACTCTGCTGTGTAAAGGGGAAAGATAAAGCTGTGGCTGAGACTCTGCAGTAAAACACTCTCCCAGGACAGTCCTTCAGATTTTTCTCATCTGTGTGAGGAGCTGATTGAACTGAAACAAGTCCAAAACTTGTGGGGAGACTTTAACCTCATCATGGTGTAGATTTCATCAACACATAAACCCAGCCTGCACCTCAATGTGCTGCACGTGTGCTGCTTTGGGTTTATCTGCAGCCATCCCAGGAAGGATCCAGGACTGGCTTAGTTTTCCAATTCCTCTGGAAATTTTAGCTACTTATTAAAGACTTATTAAAGAATTATATTTTGAACATGTTCTATGTAATTATCCCATTCATATTGCATCAGGAGGCATAATCTCAGAAACCACAGAGAAATTCAAAACGTGCATTTTATTTGTACCACCTTAAGCTGTCTGGAGTTGCAGAAAAGCTGTTTACAATAAAATAATTGTATTTTTAAACTTATAAAGAACCAGAGCTGTGATTTCCCAAGGCACCCATAAACTACATAGATTTCCATTCCTTTTTTTTAACCTTCCTTTGGGCCTTTTATACTACTCCACTTTCAGTTTGTGGATGCTCAGCTCCTTTAAAAGGCTATATCCGAATAAATACAAGTTAATAAAGGACAGAGGGTGCAATGGGACCTGCTGGGTCATAGAACTCACTTCCCTGCAACTGAGGCAGCCAGATCACAGAAATACATTCATAAATTGTGCTTGTTTTCAAGCACTGGGCTGTTATTTTTGCCACTGCTACTTGCGTTATGCAGCTGTTAACTTTCTTATGATCTTTGCTGCTTGGAACTGTTTAGGAATTTCCATTAGGAGCCGGCCAGTTTCTGGACATGAGTCCTTCTGTTTTCATTTGGTTGAAGTTAGACTAAGAGTCAAGTCAACATAATAAATTTCCAGCCTTGTTTTGTGGGGGAGGAAGAAGATGCACTTTTTGAAAAAAATGGATTTAAGGTATAAAACCACATGTAGCGATCTGTCGTGATTAAAAATCACTTCATTTAGGGGCTGTAATCATGAGGTCTGATCAGTCCTTTTCCAAAAGGGATTTATTATCCTTCTCTGTCGCTGGGATAATTCTTAGGATTGCCTCTGTGAGGTTCAGTAAATTTCCCAGGATGTAGTGGGAAAGTTACCACAGGAAAACACAGATGGGTTGGGTCAATGAAATCAGCTGAAACTCATCGTTCTTACACGGCATGAATTAATAATGAGCACAAGAGAAGGGGGAGCTCAAGGCAAAAAGGGAAAAATGGAAACCCCATATTTCCAAATAAGGTTGTGTTGATTTAAGAGTTATGTCTCTGAAAGAACTTCCATTTTTCCCCTGCAATCCCCCCATGTGCATCCTGACATGGCTGAGGAAAGAGGCACTGGGTTTGTCACAACTTTGTGAGTTTTGGTTCTGCCCATGAGTTTTGGATCATTCCCTCTTCACCCCATAGGTGACACATTCAAGTTTCTGTAAATTAGTGAATTAAATACAGAATTTACTCAGTTATTTCCCCTGAGTTGAACTCCTTTGGTTTAACCAGGAACTCCTTTTCTTTCCAGTCTGTATCTTTCAGATCCCCTTTTGATATCACATAAGTGACTTACAGGCCACACAGTAATTTATTCAATGCTAAATACACATTTGGGTGCAACAGGAGTGAAATTATTTCAATCTACCCTTTCAGCCCATAGAAGAAAACAGAACTCTTAAATAATAGTAAAATAGGAATATAATGTGAAACCAGATGAGTTTCATGTCTGGCTAGAACGTTTAGCAGAGTGTTTTTCTTGACTGTTATACAGTCTTAATAATTGCAATGAAGGAAAGAGGAATGTTTCTGTGAAAAATGCTTTCAAGATTGGAAACCTTCAGGGATTCAATATTTCCACCTCAAAACTTCATTTCTCCAAAGACACTAACTCTGTAAAGAGTTTGCCATATAAAAGAGTTACCATTCTGACAAAGAACCTTGAAAAACTTGCAAGAATTTCTGATGAAAGCATTTGATGTAGATAAATAACAAACATGCATATTCATGTTTAAAGTTATTTCAAAACTTTGATAAGACAGCAGTGAAAACAAATAATTAATTCAAGCTAAGATTAATTTGTCAAAAGAAAAGTAAACTTCAAGATGAAGTAAATACAGTAGAAGATAATAGCATTAAAATAAAATTTATTGGGGAAATGGGTTAATGGCATAAATATTTATTTCTTCATCTCCCAGGGTGATTTATTGGGGTGTTTGACCATTGTTAAACTGGTGTATAGCTTTGAACTGGATTTTGTCATCATAGTGCCCTGGTTTGAGACAAATTTGGGGCACATGGCTATGAAGGTGCTGTCTTTGAACAGAAATAATACGTGTCAAAGTGAGAGATGTCAACATTTGTTGTCATTGTTTTCCTGAATGACTTGTCATCGTGCCCTCTCTAAAGACACTCTTTTTTTCTCATCTTAATTACAGTCAAGTTGTAAATTCTGCATAAACTCTCACAGTGAGAATCTTTTCAAGAAAGAATCAACATGGGTTTGTGTTCGTAATCGAACCAGGACTGTGGGTATTTCATCTGCATATTCTGAATAGGAAACACAAATATTTCCTCATCCTCTATCAAGAGAATTACCTGCTGATGGTTGAGTAGTCTCTAAACAAATAATTTCTCCTACCTTCAGTTCATATTCTTATGTCCAGTATTATTAGTTTAAGATGTAACCTTAAAAATTGCTTTGAAGAGTGCAGTATGTCCTTAGGGAGCAGTGGAAGGGGAAAGGGTCAATATTACTAAATTTTTCACTTGGAAGGTTCTCCAGTATATTCCATTCCTCTCAGTCTCTCATCTGTTCTTGCTACCTGAAAATAAAAGCACCTTCTGATGAGCAGCATCCATTTAAAACAGTCATTAAACAAATAATGGCTTTTAAAGTAAAGAAGTCATCAGCTTTAAAGTGATGCTTTTAAATAACATTATCTTTGAATATTAGTCCTGCACTTGCTTTCATATAAAACCACTGACATTTTTCAAATTCCCCTCTAATAATCTGTTATTTTAGAATGGATGCAATATCATACAGTGCTGTGACTGTGGGGCACCATCCAGTTCTACTGGAGAAAAATGTTAACAACTATTGCTGTAAGATGTGCTTTATTATACAAGCCACTTTTAAATCTCTCAGAGGAAAATCTCTGATTTACCACTCTCTTCATTTTGTGTTGCACTGTTGGACATGAAAGAAACAAGCAGATTTAGCAGTAAGTCACGACTACTTAGGTAGGACTACAAAAGAGAGCTTGCTTTTTTTTATTCATTCGTTTTTATATCTTTCTCAAGACAATTGTGGATTGGTTAATGAAGTTACCACTTCTACAGTTTTACAGGATAATGACACAGTCTATCATCTTTCTCCACCTTAGGAGAAAGTAATGAAAACAATCTAGAAGTTTAAAAACAATTTATGCCGGTTAGGAAAACATGGACTCTGTGTACAGTAAATGCATGGGAAATTCTACTACTGAAGTAAAACATAGAACACTGTAAAAACCAGGGAGACAATTTTGTGGGAATCAGAATTTTTCAGCTGTAAGAACAGGTGTAATTGGCACATGGACACATTCCTCGCTTTTGGTAATTGAAAATCACAAAACTCTCTATTCCTCATTTTCCCTTAGATAAATTTACAGACACATTAGTACACATAGAAACATATTTAGTAAAACTTAACCTTATTCCTCTGTCTAGGTTAATTCCCCTAGAAGACAGATTATCTAGAACGTGTAAAGATTGTAAAGGTGTTTGTTATGTTGTATAGAATATTTGTAAAATCAACCCTTAGGGTGATTTTGAATTTTCAGTTCAATTGAACTCAGTCCCATAACTGATAAACACAATCTGAGAGCAAAAGCTGCCTTCCAGTTTATTATATTGTGATGAAATCGGTAAAATTGTGTATGAGAGTGGCATGGAAACAGATATTTTAAAAAAAAAAAAAGTTGCTAAATTCCTTTTAATAGGTTTTTACCCACCTATGGAATGACACCAGAGGGCAATCCCAAAGGTGTCTTCACCATGAAGAGTTTGATTAAATAGGAATATTATCTTTTTTTTGTACCATGCTGCTGTCATTTACTTCTAAGGACTCTTTAGACTTACAGTGTCACAAATCTCATTGCAAAAATCTGCTCTGTGTCACCAACCTTTTTATAAAGGAAAGGTGCAGGATGGTTTTGACAAAGATTCCTGGATTGACTGGATTGATTTCAATGTATTTCATGTGTCTCATGTAAAAGGGAACTTAGAAAAGCAAGACTCACACAACTCTGTAAGTGTACTTATATAATTATGGACTATGCTGGCAAAGATTTTTTTCTTCCTTTGGCATTTCTTTGGGTTAGTGTCTGAGCAGGAAGATTTCTGAAGTAGAATTTACCTTAAAAAAAATAACCTGTCCAGAGCTGTTCTGTGCACTATTTTGTCTCTCACAGTTCTTTTCTTTTAGAGAAGAAAAATAATGTTGTCTGTAGGTATTTGGGAAAGGATGTGAATTAATTCAGTCCACCAAGACTTAATTTTGCCATTTACTGCCTTTTTCAGTGGGCCATTTCTTGGACAATCAAAATTACTCTGGTATTTAGCACATGGACTACTTTTCTCCTTGTCATGGTTAAATTAAATTATACTTTCTGCAGCCCAGAATCATAATGAAGTCAGAAAATATCCCAGATTCTTGAGATAATGCTGAATAGAAAGCTGTACGTGCAAATAGCTCAACTCCAGCAGGAAAATTCAACACTTTCAAGACTTTTAATTTTTTTGTCTATATTTTCTATTCCTGTTAAGAATTAGTATATTTGGTAACAAGGATTCTAGCTCTTCATTTTTCTGATGAAAGACATTAAATATAAACAGAACTCATTGATTTATAGACTCTGAGTCACTACGAAGATATTCTTGTGTTCTGTTCTGTATTTTAAACACATTTTGTCAATCACTCTGCTGTGCCACTTCATCCACTCTTAAAGGTTCAAAAACTCAAATTATCTTCTAATTTGTAACCGTAAAAAGCATTTTTCAGTTTCACTTACCTGCCCTAGGAGCATTTATCCCAATATTGGATTATGTGACCTTTAGATTCTATCAGAAAGAGTGAAGTGGATCATTATTTAATTCAGGCTTTTAGTCCAATCTAGCTCATCTCTCTGTCTGTATTCTTGGAATCCAGTCTTATTGCTCCTTGAACTTGGTGCTGTTACTGATTTAGCAATGTAAATCTTAAAAAGAATCTCCATTTAGCTGCATAAATAAAATATTGACAGAAAGATACAATCCCGTTTTCTATCCATTTGCCTGGAAATTGATGGAAGAAAATGTTAATTCTAAATTAGATGCAAAACTAAGAGAGCTTTGATAATTCAAATGCCAGATATATTTTTGAAAGTAAGAGTGTGCTTAAAGACAGACATATGTTGATCTGGAATGTTTTGCATCTTTCTCTTCCTCCTATATTCCAACAGCCCATTTCCCTTCACACATTTCCAGTGAGCCCACAGCTCTGTTAACAGTGCAAGTGACCCCTGGGCAAGAAATCCCAGAGCACAAATCCATCTAAATCAAGCACATTCCTACAAATACTGCTCCCATTTTGAGTCCAAATGTTTTCAATGGTGCTAAAAGTCCTCAGTGAGCAATGATTGAGTGGAGAACTGGCCCTTGAGCTCTTGAGGGTGACCAGAAAAGATTGTAAAGCTTGAAAGAATAAACTGATATAGCCAGGAGTTATTTTTCTAGAACATACTCAGTCATGGCCTTAAGTCAGTGATAAAGCACAAGGTGTTGTGGTCTAATAAAATTATAATATTTAATGGTCAAAGTGCATTTTAAGCTAATTTGGAAACTCTGGAAGCCTCGTTACATTTACAGAAGAGACAGAAGCCAAATTGTAATAATTTAGATAAAGTACCTGGACAGTGAATGGGCTCAGTGGCACTGCTGCACCTTTCCATGAGAGGTGGAACAATTAGCAATGAAGTGGGCTGGAAATTCAAAAACCATCTTTAGATTTTCTGCCTTTCCAGTTTTCTTGCTCACATTTTGTTCATCTCTACAATGGTGCTTGTCACCTCTCCTGTCTGTGAAAGAGCCCAGTATTGGATTGTACCTTGCTTTTTTTGTGTATTTGTAAATTCCCTGCGTTTGAAGAAATGTAGTATGTGAGCAAGATAAGGCTTGATACAGTTATTAGGAGAGAAATTATTTACAGATCCAAGTTTTTCTCAAAAGGTGAGTGCCAAGGAAAGTGCTGGGGTTCCTGCAGTGCTCTGGGATGCAGGATGTGTGAGAGGATGCTGTCACCCCTGCTCCTGCTGTCACCAAATATCAGCATCAGCTGGAGAGGCAGCTGAGCCTTAGATGGTGACACAGTCATCTCTACTTACACCTTATTTAAAAAAAAATCTACATAACTGAAAATAACCAGCTTAATAAACAGGAAAAGAAAGTTGAAGTGTATTGTTGAGTTCATATAATAGCAGCTTAGAGGTAGATATTCATTTACTGAAACGTGAACATTTAATTAAAAAAAATAAAATTATAATGTGCTTTTACTTTCAAAAATTTGTTGCCCTGACTCAAAATGTGCACCTTATTTCAACAGAAATCTGCCTTTTGTTGTCTGCTATCACTGAAAACATTTCAGCCACAGCTTTTCTCAGTAAAACCCCACCAACATAATTTTGCATGAGTGTTTCAATTCCAATTTCCTATATCCAATTTGATTAGTCAATGAATGTCTACACACAGTAGTGGGGTTGAGCTCAGCTGTGCTGCCTGGAACAGAATCTGTCCCAGAGTATTAATGTTTTCCATGCATTCTCCCTCACTTAGAAGGGAAAACAAAAATGTGCTGTGCATGTAGTGCAGGAAAAGGGCTTCACCTGATGGAGTAATGGTGAGGACTTGAGTGGCTTCACAGGTAAAGTGAAATTCACCTCTTGCAGACAACTTTCAGGAAGTATTGATGTGGTTGGAGAATTTCTTTCTGAGGAAGCTCATTTTTCTGAATATTTCTCAGCATTTCTCTCATTCCCCACTCTGTATTTTTAAAATATCAGTAATATTTTGATGGTGTGTTGCATATGTTTATCTTCTGATGAGAGTAGATACCTTTTCCTTTTGAAAAAACAGTCTGTATGTTTCCTGATTAGTTTATGTATCAAAATACTAATATCCTTCTTATATTTTTAATAACTTTTTTTATTATATGTTTCCTGGTAAAGTTTTAAATTACCTGTAAACATCACTCTGTTTCCTTTCTTCCCTTCTCTTCTCCCACCTTCAAATTAGGTAGTAAATTTTTAATTAAACTTGCCTTGACATTTTAAGGACACTGAATATCTTTGTCATTTACACAACAGATAACAAAGTAATCCAATTTTCTGGCCTCCCACAAATTATCCCTTCAAAGAATACAGCTCTTGCTTGCCGTGTTTAAAATAAGCATTACCCTTAGTCTGGCAACCACTGTCAATTACTAATCTTTTATTATTGGCTCCAGGGAAGATTAAAGGAAAAGCTGAAACATAGCTGACAGTTTGGTTATCGCATCTGGAGTAAATGAAAAGCATGGCCTGAATCCATCAGGGGAGATTAGGAAAATGTGAGAAAATTACTGATGTCCTTTTACACGTGGAAATCCAAACTCATTCAGGAATTGAGGTCTCTAACTTTTGACAGATCTCCTCCATCGCTGCTTTCACTCAGGGGTGATGCAGGGGATGGCAGAGATAAGGAGGAAATGTGTTCTCCTCATGGAACTCACACAGCACTGAGTGTCCCTGGAGAGAGGGGAACGTGCCAACAGCACATAAACCATCCCAGCTCCCACCACACCTGGCAGCAGGAATGGTTTGGAGCAACGCTTCTTCTCTGTCCTTAACAAAACTGATTAATTAAATATTAATTGTTAGAAGTAAGAGGAAAACATACACCATTTCCCTATGGAGTCTGGATAAAAACCATCAGCTCTCTACAAAGATTTAATAAAATCACAAGGCTTATTGTTAATAAGTGAAATAAAATTATTGTCTAAGAATAGGCTGAGCTCAAATTGACTTTCTGTCAGTTAAATGTATTTTTTTTCAGATTATGTTATAAATAGCAGCTGATTTTGTGCCTGCATATCCTCTAATGTGAGGGGACACTGCTCCTGGCCTGAACTCAGGTGCAGCTGCAGCACTGGAATAATCCTTTGGGAGGAATTGTCGCTCTGTAGAGTGGGTAACACCTGCTCAGGTGCAACACTGGATGGAAAGCTGAATGCTTTCTTTTGGACTTCAGGTTTTCTGTCTTATCAAATGGATCTTTTTCTCTTTAATGGGTTGAACTGTGGATTTCTCTCATGGTATTTGTATCTAAACCCCCACACTGCTATTGAATGAACAAAGCACTTTCAGTGGATGTTCTGGGTGTGGTGGGCAGAACCCAAACCACCCAAGGAATGCAGATAAATTCAGAAAGAAGATGAAATTGGCTCTTTTGGAGCATTTAAATTTTATGCGTGGAAAATGGAAAAATTTTATTTCAAACCTGATGTGTTTTAGGTAATAATTTTAGATTATCTCCCTATTTAATATACTTTAAGAGTTTAGCTGGCATTATTTTAGTTATGCTTGCACAGGGACCCACAAATTCAGTGGTGAGTCTCAGTCTAAGCATTGGAGCTGACTGGGAATGAAAACTGAATGGAAGAACCTTTGATCTTTGTAGATTCTGAGTCCAGAAACTCCCCAAATTTAGTCCCTTCAGGAAAGCTCACCTTGCTGACTCTTTTCCAAGAACTTGAAGGAACTCTGAGATGATTATAAGACCTGGATTACCTCTGTCAGAGATAAATGCAGCTGAGAAACCCTGCACAGCCTCAGCTCAGAGGTTACTTAAACATCAGAAGTCATCACATTCTAAGCAGTTTCCAAATTCCATGCATTCATCATAAATCAAAGAAAGCTCTAGTGCAGTTATGGGTGATGCTTAGGATTTTGGTAAATACTGATTCTATCACTGGAGAGGGTTTTTTATTTTATTTACCTTTTTTAAGTGTGCAATTCGTGTTTCTGATTTATTTCAGAAACATCTTCATCTCCTGGGGACACAATAAACTCTTAAACCAGCACTCTGCTGTCCTTGAAGTTTTCTACTAGACTGAATTTCTACTGGTCTGAATTTCACAGAAAACTGAAACTGCAAAACTTGTCTTTATTACCTGGAGGTCTCAGGAGGTCCTCACACAGGAATATTCACTGATGTTTCAGTTTTCTTGATCCTGGCCCTAACATAAAGATGACAGATAAAAGACTTTAAAAGAAGTCACAGTGGTGAGCAGAAATTGATTAACTCTGATATTAAGAATTCCTTATTCCTTTGAGGGAACTGTCAGACAAAAGGATAGAGTAAAAATAGTGGGAATTACACATCCTACAGTTCTTGTATTTCCAAAGCTCAGCCGATGTATCTTGCATTCATTCCTGTCCAGGGACTACCAAATTCCCAGAAAACCAGGAATTTCCACACTAATAACTCCTCTTACTTTACAAACTTAGATATGCATATGAGCTATATGTAACTTTCATAGTTAATCCTTTTAAAATTTGAATTTATTTTTCCTCTCACTGTAGTATCACAATCTAATCTAGGTTTAGTTCTAAAATTCATATTATTAAAAAGAAAGCGTAGCATAATTAAGGGAAATATCTTTAATAACCATAGAAAAGCTTGCAAATTTTATGACCCAATAGAAAACCCAATTGAAAATCTTGCAAACACTAACATTTTACCTTTGTTAACAAGATTTGGGGATCTTTTGGAATAAATTCACGGGAAGATAAAGATCTGTTTTCGTCACATAATTTCACTATTTCAGTGGAAAAGGGATACACAGATTAACTTGGTTTCTATTTATAAGGATCTCTTTTCTCACTAGACATGGACCTCTCAATCATCTTTTAGGAAACTAAACCAATTTTTTCACACTTAAATGTGCTCATTTGGAGCAGCCTCTTCTGTTGAATCTGTAAAACCAGTTTCTTTTTAATTCAAATTTTACTACATTTAACTGCATTGATATTAAATTTCAGAAACCTTCTGGGAAGCTTTCCAAACTCTGCACAGTCTCTCTCTTAGATGTGTTGAAGGTCTGAAAGTTGACAGAATAATGGTTTATTCACATCTCAGACTACTGATTCAAGGCACTTCTTCAAGGGATGCAAACTCATCCCTGGCTGACTTTCATTGGGAGCACACACATTTTGAATTCAGTTGGTAATTAGACACTCAGATTTCATTTGCCAAATTTAAATAATCACCTACCATTTATTTCTGTTGAAGAAGACACTGGCATCTTAATCCATTAATTCTTTGCTTTAAAATATTTCTGAATATTTTGCAATGATGAATACAGAAGTCACAACAGCTCTGAATACATTTCTTTCCATCTTCCTGAATGCTTCTCTTTCCTGTTTCTCTCCTCCTAATGGTTGGCTTCTTAGCAGATGTGTCTGAGGACTCCATCCTGAATGTTCCAGAGGCCAGAGCTCCCTATTCTGTTTGGCTCCTCCCCCAGCCTTCTCACACCACCTGTTATTTCATGTTCAGCAGTTGATGTTAAAATGGTTTTTCACCCCCTGTCCCAATGCTGGAACCCTCAGCTGCACAAGAAATTCCAAATAAATTATTACAGGAGGAGCAGGTGCCTTCCATGGGGCAAGTCTGATGGGGAGGGGCTGAGGGAGCTGGAAAGGGGCTCAACCTGGAGCAAAGGAGGCTCAGGGGGGACCTTGTGGCTCTGCACAACTCCCTGACAGGAGGGGGCTCAGGGGGTGTCGGGCTCTGCTCCCAGGGAACAGGGACAGGAGGAGAGGAACAGCCTCAGGCTGGGCCAGGGGAGGCTCAGGTTGGACATCAGGAGGAATTTCTCCATGGAAAGGGTGCTCAGGCACTGGCAGGGGCGGTCCAGGGAGGTTTGGAGATCCCATCCCTGGAGGTGTCCAAGGAAGGGCTGGAGGTGGCACTCAGTGCTCTGGGCTGGGGACAAGGTGGGGATGGGGCACAGCTTGGATTCAATGGTTGTGGAAGTCTCTTCCAACCTCAGTGGTTCCATGAGAAGAACAAATGAGTTCTCTGTAGAAGAATAAAGGTCAACATCTGAATCCTCCCTACAGAGGGACTTGCTACACTCCATGGCTCCCAATTTCATAAGGTTTTCCTACACCAGAACTAAATGTAACCCTGTTTATCAACAGAGGCTGTGCTTTGCTCTGTTAATCTGAACAACCCCAGTGGTGAAATCGCTGTGCTGGAAGCTTTGCCCAGCTGAGGAAGCTTTCCCTGTTGGGAAGCAGAAGGAATGTTTCTCTTGCCCTTCACTCCCTCCTTTCAGCATTTTGTCAAAGAGATGCTGATAACCCTCTCTGAATCTCCGAGTTGTCCTCTGGGGCAGTTTGTCATGAGAAGCTTGTCACCCAAACAGGAGCCATTTAGTAACTCTCACTCTCAGCGCCTTAAATTCCCAGCCTGAAAGAGTTCCTTAAACACTCAAATTCCCTTTGGCTTGGCTGAAACATTATATGACAGCTCTGCAAGCAGAATGCGTGGTTTTCCTTCTCACAGAAGGGAAATAAAAGCTTCTGTTAAGAAATATCCATTTGAGTGGCTTTGCCTATGAATAAATGATATTTCTCCAAAAAAAAAAAAGGAAAAGAAATATTTAATATTCTGCCTGAGGGCATCATGTTTCTGACTTCTACATTGCATATTTCTTCTCTGGGTCTGTGCTTGTGGTTTTAAAGAGATCTCCACAGCAGTGACATTAAAACAGATGGGGTAGTGGCTGAAATGGGAGATGTTCAGAGAAATAAAGAATACATACTTCATTACTTATTCACCTCTGGTTTTGCTTTGCCTTAATTTCACATTTATTGAGGTTTGTATTCTGAAAACTAAAGATCAATCAGTAAATAATAGTGCACAGTCTGAGGAGAGAAAGGCAAGAGCAATTATAGCAAGATAGCTGGACAAGGAACCAGAAAATTCAAAAAAGGGCAGGCAAAGGGACGTTAAACTACAAAGACAAATCTGAATATGCTACAGAATCACCATGCCTTGTGTTGCTGTCCCAGAGCAATTATTCTGTGTTCTATTTCCTAAAATAGTTATTGAAAAGGACACTACTTTTCAACTCTGATTTCCCTGGATATGAACAGTGCCTGTTTCCTGAGCAGTGTTTGTGCTGCCATGGCTGCAGGGAGCACATAATTCCACTTACTGTGTGCATCTTGCACTTGGAGCAGGGATGGCAGCCTTGGAGTGGGGATGGCAACACTTGTTGTTGGGATGGCAGCTGCTTTGTGATCCAAGTCTCTGGGCTCCAACCACCTTTTAATCTGTAAAAATGAGAGGTCCTGTCATGAGGCACTTCTGAGACAGAAATCTGATAGAAAATCTGTTTCAATTGGTCTTTGATTTCAGAATGATTTCAGCCTTGCCAGACTGCTCTGTGTGGATGGAACTTCCCTGCCCTGGGGGATTCCTGTTCCCTGCATGGATCCAGACCTTCACCCTTGCTAAAAACCCTTTCTCTGACACATGGCTGGGGGAGATGCTGCCAAGCTACCACAGCTATCAGCAGCTTGATTTCTCTTTTCTCCTGTGCTCTCTGTGAAATGATCTTTAGGAAGTTTGCAGGATGCCAGAAGAGCTTGGAGAATTCCACTCAGGGTTTTTTTCTGGTTGGTTTTTTTCTGACAGAAGCTGGTGTCAAACATTCACATTCAGAGAATACAGTCAGGTCATCTGGTTTCAGTGCCTTAATTTTGGTTAACACAAGGTAACAGAGGTGTTTTCTGACATTAATCTCACCCAAGAAATTCCAGAGTCTCCAGGATTTACACTGTCCAGTATCCTTGGCAGAATAAATGCTGCCTATGTGTCTGAAATGGGGGCTTTGGGGTGTGTCTATTTTGATGCTTTCTTTCAGAAAACAGTTTAAAATAATGTCTGTGTTAATGGCATGAGGCCAGCCATGCAATTAACATTTTTTTAACTGGGAAAAAGCAAAACCAAATCACTTTTTCCTCATCTTTAGTAATAAATAAAAGTGAACAGGTGTCTTAGAAGCTAAAGGATGGGTGTCCCATATCTATTACCCTTCTCAGCATGTTCCCTGCTAATTAATTGCTGCAACACTCTTGGGAATTCTGATTCCATAAATAATCATAATTTTGGTTCAGACAAAACTTTTTCTCATCATATTTTTTATAGTATCTGAAAAGGTTTTGGAGACTCAGGGTTTACCTGAAAAAGTTTGAAAGATAAAAGGGTTGTCACCCATTCTATTTAAAGTTGTGGATAAAACCAGCATAAAAATAAGGTATACATTAGCTGATGAAATATCCCATGGCCTAAAGTAATGAAATTATAGAAATTGAAGCTTCATTCTTCTTTATCTTACTGAGGTATGAATTTATCTGTGAATAATACAACACAGTACTGATAAATAAGGTATGGGACATTGAGCTTTTCTGCCGTGTAACTACACCATATATATAATATATATATATATATATAATATATAGTGTGGGATGCCAATCTCTGCTCCTGCACACCTTAATTCTGAGCTCTCAGCATCCCCACATGCTTTGCTGTCATTCTTTAGGTAAATAATATTAATGAGAGAAGCTTCTGACTTAGGGGATTTTTTTGTAGTTTTGTAGTTGTCTTATTCTTTAATAGAATTAATTGAATATATGAGAGAGTTTTTATATAAAACATTAATAAAAATTCTGCTGGGTAGTGGAATTAATATTTATATCTTGCTGATGTAAATACAAAGAGGTTTTTTTATTTATTTATAATTTGAGGATGGCAGTAGTGATGAGCATTTTTGAGGAAAAAAAATAGCATTCTTTTGACTAGTTACCTTGAAATTTAATGCTGCTTCAGTCATAAAACATTATCACAAAAAAGAAATACCATAAAAACAACAAAGCAGATAATATATGACTCCTGTGTTTTATGAGACTATTGTAATTACAAAAGGAATATTCTCTATCTTTTGCTGGACTGTACTCCAGACCTACCAGTTGAATGCTGCTGCAGAGTTTCTGTTCAGGAGAGATGTAGGAGTTTCAAAATTAGCTCCATGTGAGGGTTTGGGATCTAAAGAGCAGAAACTCTGATCTACTTTCCAAAGGAACTTTGTTCCCCCTTTAACTGAAGCAGGTCCATAGCAGGTAAACCTTAGAAAGCCTTTAATGAGGGGATTGTAGAGGCAGATGTGAGCAGCAGTGGTGGGACTCTCCCCAGTAATGCTTTTTTTATGGACAAGGAGACCTGGGAAGCATCAAAGTAGGAAGAGCAGCTCTGCACATGATTTACCTTGATTTTTTAGAAAGAAATTGATTTTCATACCTTTTCAAACAATGCTTGTACAGAGTCAGTGCATTTCTATTTTAACTGTATAAAAGGGGAGTGAAAACAACATCTGAAGGAAGCAGCAATTCTTTTCTTGGGAAAATTGACATATTGTAATATAAATTTTGAATCTGATTCTTATGAAATGGGAATAGCTGTAACTTAACTCAGTGCAAGATAATAGGTGTAGCCAATGAAAAGCTGTGCTGGTGCATTTATTTCACATTTGCATTTGCATTGCTGCTTGGAACAGTGGACCAAAGGTAGAGCTTTCAGAGCAGCTTTGTATTCAGAGCTTTCACTAAAATCAGATCTATTTTCTGAGTTAGCAATTATGTTCTGATATTATCAGAGGGTTTTCTGTGTTTGTTCATTTTTCTCTCCAGCATGACTGACAGATTTATAGCATTACAGATAGAGAAATGAGATACCAGAAAAACACTGCTAAGAAATAGGCTATGAAAAACTCCAAGGGACTTTTCACATTGTTAAAAAATTTCCTTTATAATGTATTTTATAAAAGTAAAGGTAGGAAGATTTAACTTTTTCTTCAGTCTTTTGCTGTTTACCTTCTCCTAGTTGTATCTTTGCATACTTCTTAAAATAAATTGCTGACAATTTGTCTCACTTTCCTCCACAAAATCCTCAATATTCACATTGGGGACAATTTGGTCACAACTGGGCTTGGTCTAAGGTGGGGATGATCTGTTCTGCCATGGACAGGGACATCATTTTGAGGTGACCTGAATTTTGTTTTTTTAAATACCTGTGAATTTGGCAGAATTTGGGTCTTTAGTATCCACTCTTTTCGTAATTATCGCAAATGGGGGACAACCAGCAGTTCTTTCTGCTGGAGAAAGTGTGTCCTTAATCACCCCAAAGAAACGTAAGAGAGTTAAAGATGATTGTACATTAAGAAGTATTAATTTCTGCCTTTAAAAAAAATATTTGGAAGTGCAGACAGGCCTGTACAGATAGTTTTATTAGAGCTCCTGAGACAAAATCTCATTTTTACTCTTGACACTGAATTACCGCCTACAATCTGCTCTAAGTAATTACCACAAGGAAAATCTTTTGAAAACTTATCTTCTCATCATTTTATTTTCTGCAGTAAAAAAAGTGAAAGCATAAAGGTATAGCTTCAGATTTTCTCAGAAAAAATAAAAAGTCTTTTAAAAGATGTGGGGGAAAATTTACATTTTTCTGCCAATTGCTTTAGTCTGTCCAAAAAATTACTTTAAAGAGTGTTGTGTTACCATACAGGGTCACATATTCTTAATGATCCTTAAGAAAAGGGGAAAAATTAAACTTTACAGTCTCGTTTTTATGCTTTCAGAGGCGCATTGTCAGTTAACAAGGCAGAAAACAAAGTCACAAGATTCAAAGCTCTGTGACATTGTTTGAGATAAGCATTTACATTTATGAAATTTGTTAAGCTGCTGTTCCCATATGTCATGTTGTAGTCTGAAAACTATTATGTAGAAAATTAGCATATAAAAATTCTTTCTAAGCAAAATTAAACTTGCTGGGAAGGTAAAAAGCGATTGTGTGGATTACAAAGGAGCCTTGGCTGCCAGGCAAAGTTCCTCAGTTGAGCTGAGGATCTGGGGGTACATCCTATGTTTTTCTGATGTAGATTCAGAGCATTTCCTCTGGCAGAAAATCAGGATTTATGCCCAGGGTCTGAGCTGGACACAGCATGCAATGGCTCCTGCAATCTTTGGCTGAGTCTGCTTTTCTTCTGAGGAGAGCAGAAACACAAGAAATCTTGATGGGTGTCTGTGAACTTTGTTTATGGTCCCTAAAGAGGCAAAGACATTTCACCTATGGAGATATAGGAGAATGTTGGTATCTATAAAGATGTATGAACTAATTATGTATGAGATATATGCAGAGATTTAAGTTTCAAATGAGTTACTTCTGCTTATCTCATTTACTGTTAATGGCAGGTGGGAGTTTTCTGTATTTTCTGCCCTTGGTGCTTTCTCTCATTAAGGGAAATGAAAGAGTTGAAATTATGGATCTGTAATTGCTCTTTAGGTAAGGATTATTCATTATCTTACTGAAGACCACGATATGGAATAGGGCACTGGCATGCCAAAAATGATTCTCCAGCAAAACAACTGCATTGAGCATTCCTAAAGATGCTGCAGGTGATTAATGCACCTCAGAACAGCAATATCCTTCATCTGCAGTGTGGTGTTAGTCAGGAATTGTTTCTGCTTTTTTTGATCAAGGTTTAATAAAGTGTTTAAGCTGCTAAAATTACCTGAAAGTTCAGCTCTTTTCTGCTCAAAGCATCTGCAGAACAAAGAAGGTGGAGGATCCTGTGGAAAGTGTGTAACTGGTGGACATTGGCTGGGCAAGAGGCCAATGGCACCTGGCTTGGATCAGGAATGGTGTCCAGTGGGATCAGGGCAGTGCCCACCCCCTGGGCTGGCCCTGCTGGGGCACCTCCAGTGCTGGGGACAGCTCTGGGACCCTCAGGACACGAGGGACATTGAGGGGCTGGAGTGAGTCCATGGAAGGGAGCAGGGCTGGGAAGGGGCTGGAGCAGCAGGAGCAGCTGAGGGAGCTGGAAAGGGGCTCAGCCTGGAGCAAAGGAGGCTCAGGGGGGACCTTGTGGCTCTGCACAGTCCCTGACAGGAGGGGACAGTCAGGGGTGTCGGGCTCTGCTCCCAGGGAACAGGGACAGGAGGAGAGGGAACGGCCTCAGGCTGGGCCAGGGGAGGCTCAGGATGGATACTAAGGTGAATTTCTCCATGGAAAGAACAAACATTATCAAACATTGACACAGCTGCCCAGGACACTGATGGAGTCTCCATCCCTGGAAGTGTTTCAAAACACATGGATGTGGCACTTGAGGACACAGATTAATGGAGAACAAGGAGGTGGTGTTGGGTGGGTTCTTTGATCCTCTATTCATGCATTTTTGGGCATCCTCAAGCAATAAAGGAAGAAAAATGGAAACCCAGCATTTCCGTGCTTTAATTGGGCAACTTCAAGGAAATTATGTTTATAAGGAATTTGTAGTGCTGTTAAAAACACAGCATTGCTGGACAGCACCAGGATCCTTTAGTGGAGTGAAGGATAAACTGGCACAGAGGGGCTCGGAGGGGTTTGTGTAGTGCTGACTTTGGAGCAGAATCAGCCTTTTTCAGACACATGATATATTTGCTTTCTAAAGTTGCTTGCATTGTCTGGGGATGAGGATTAAGGCTTAGACTTTTCATGTTTGATCTGTCTGTGTCCAGGAGGTATTATTTATATGGCATGGGATTTAGTACACGATTCACATTTCCACAAGGAAAAAAATCATTTGTTTTCAGGAGGAAGGTTCAGCCTGTGAAGAGGCAAACTATAAAATTTTGATACAATTCTTTTGAAGGGGAAAAAAGTAAATGTAAGGGCTTGTAGTTAGACTCGACAAGCTAATTAAATGCTGTCCAACTCTTAATTGCTGGTGCTCTGGTACAAAAGGAATGTGTAAATCCTTATTTGAGCAAGCAATTTTATTTTTAAGGTTATACATATTGGGGTTTTTTTGTGTGTTTTCATTATTAGAAATACCTTCAAAACAAAGCAAAATTTGTGTTCACAAAAGAGAAGAACACTTTCCATTGATGCAATCAAGAGGTAAAATATTTGAAGCCAAGTAATGTAATGAAGAATGACTCAGTTAATCTTAGCACTATTAAAAGCTTAAAATATTAGAAAAATTTTATAAAATGAAATTATAGCCTTGCAGTAACATTCTTTTTACCCAGCACTATTTCTCATTTATCAGGTTTCTGCTAATGGCCTTAGAGATTTAGAGAAAATAATCTGAGTGGTGTGCTTCCAAGGGAACTCAGTTAAGTCTGCCTTTTGGATTATTGTTTTGGGATCTGTATGATTTAAAATGAATAAAACCTCTCTGTATAGCCGTGATAAAGATTACAAGGCCAGCACGGCATCTTTCAACACACAGCATTTAGGGGAATCTCAGAGTGTAAATTCCTCCAGCATTTGTCATGAAATGAAATAAGGATTTGGATCTGGTCATAATGGAAAAAAAATAAATCAGCTTGTATAAAATTTTTAATAAAGAAAAGCTTTCTGTGCTCTTGCCCATACCCTAAAAGTGTTATGTTGTGTGTTTCTGTCAACACAATGTGCTCACATTTCTCCTGATAAAATGGAAATATTGCACTGAAAAAAAACCAAAAGACTTCTGATTTCATCTTCCAAATTTCAGTATAGAAAAAGGCAGCATTTTTTTATCTAGCTCCAAATTACTTTGCCAGTTAGTGGCAATTTTTGGGGATCACTCTCCGGTTGGAAGGTAGAGCCATGAGAACAAACTGGCCAAGAAGTGCTGAGTTAAAGCAGGAGCTGGAAATGCAGTAATCACTGGGAAATTCACTGTTCTTTTCTGAGCAGGTGGATACAAAAATAACTTCCTTAACCAGGTTATTTTTTGGGAATATGTATTATTTTGATATGGTGCTATCTCCCTTGATGTCAGCGTGGTCTTTGATATTTTATGACATATGACATATTTTAGAGGTCTAAAACATATTTTAGATGGATATTTTACAGCCAACTAGTGAGCTATAGTGATATATTTTACTGCCCATACACTTTACTGCAATGTGCTGAGGATAATGAGTATCAGCTTTTTTCCCCTAGGTTATTTATCAGAGAAAATTACTACATTTGTGCAGTCTGATACTTACATATTTTCAAATATTTAACAAGTCACACGTTCTTGGGGCTGAGAGAATTCAATCATTTTCTCCAGGATAGTCAGAGAACTAAAGGCAATAAACCAGGAAATTCAGCAGTAACTTTAATCAATGTGGCTGTTGTTGTACAATGCACTTTACAGAGTCATTCCAGTATTTTGCTGTTTACATAAATGTTTCTATCCACTGTAAGTGTTGTAAACTATTTCCAGCAAATAACGTTATTTTTGTTAGGTAACATAACTAACAGCTTTCCTTTTGAAGTGCTTAGAGTGCCATTGTTTGTGATACAAAGCAATTTCTAAATATATTTACAAGCCACAAAGCAACTTGAAAGTTTTCTTTTGATCCATTTGAAGTTTTTTATTCAAAACTGTGTGAAAATTATCATATATGACGGGTTCTTTGGCTGCAATGACAATATATTATGGAAAAGCTTGAAATGCTATGAAAGGCTGTCTCATCGTGTTTTTGTACTACAAAAGGCTCTCATTTCAAGCC
The DNA here is from genome assembly GCA_034509425.1 of Eopsaltria australis. NCBI lineage: Eukaryota > Metazoa > Chordata > Aves > Passeriformes > Petroicidae > Eopsaltria > Eopsaltria australis. Next base: position 480,575 of record JAVTVJ010000234.1, read on the forward strand.
CAGTCTCTGAAAGTTTGCCTCATCCTGTGCTTCAACAAATTAAAGCCTACCTTTCTTTGCCTGCAATTATTTTATAGTTCTTTAGGTATACAGACTCTTGTAAAAATGTATAATCTAATTTCAAGCTTAGTTTGCTTCTAATTATCTGTTTATCAGCAATTGAGAATTTTTTTTTCTCTTTACTCATAAATTTTAGTCTTCCAGAGGAAAAGAACATCTGGTATTGAGAACAGAATGGACTCATTATCTAGCCTCTAATTTACTATTTAATTTAATTTTGCCTTTAAAAAAATTATTAACATTTAATTTTGCCTGATTTTAATGACGGTCAGAAGACAGTTTGTTTGGAGACTGCTGTTTCTGGTATTCAATTTGATCTCAAAAAGTAAGCTCTGAAATGGATGGAAGCTTTAGGTGTTTGTTTGTATCATAAATCAATTTATTGATAGAAGCTATGACTAATTCTTTTCTTAGCAAGCTAAGCCTCTTGGTGTTAGTGTGGAGGGTTTTATTTGATCCTTCTGATGTGCTGCTCATAGTCAACATTGCTGAATTTAAGAGGTGTTGGGACTTCGAGGATTTTTTTTCTTTTTTTCTTTTTAAAATTATTTTTGGTGAGTGAATGGCACAGTGTGAGCAAAAATACGGTAATTTTTTGCCATATTTTCCAATGTTATTGGAGATTCGGAGTTCTCTGTCCCCTAAATGTTCCCACTAAAAGCAAGCCATGAAAAAGTTGAGAGACCAAATTCCACACCAGTCTGTTCCATATCTCTAAACTGTAAATATGAAAATCAAATCAATTATTTCTGAGAGATTTCCATTGTGAAAGAAGAGTCAGAACCTAGAGATTGATCTTGTTTTAACCTTCCCAGTTGTAAATTTCCAGTTGTGTGGGACATCAGGAAAGGCTGGTGAGCAATGACTTTGGTGAAAGAGAGAATGGGTAGAATTGCAAATCTGTGAACAAAATGTGGTGTATAATTACTAAAAAAACCCAAAACAAACCAAAAAATGACCAAACATGCTGAGAAAAAGACAAAAATCCTGAATAATTTGCTAGACCAAGCAGAGAAAATCCCTCTGCATCCAAGCCTGTGGCTGAGAGGGTTGAGAGGTCTGTCCAAGAAGGGTATGGAAAAAAATAGAAAGAGGGGACAGAGCAATTTCAGCAATTTCTGTCCTGTTTCACACACATATCAGGAAATTCTGAGGGACAACAAAAAGGACCAGAAGTCTGAATGTCTTTGCATTCAACTGAATGATTTGGAGAATGGCAAATATTTTTATAGGAAAAACTTCCTAAGGGATGAACTCTGTATGACTCTGTAAGAAAAAAAATATAGGTTTGTAAGTTAAACATTTTACAGAGATTAAGTTGTTTCTCCTGCCAAATCTTCTTCATTGTCTCTGCTTTGGAAAAAGGGTAAAAAGTCTGTGTTCAAATATCCTCTCCTTTCTTAGACTTGGCAGCGTTAAAGGAAATTGCTTTGTAATATTTCTGAGAAATTATATCTACCTTTTACATGATTTTGAAAAGTAAATTCAGTTCCACTTCTGAAGAAGGAACAAGATATAGTTGAAAAATGCAAAATATGAGAGTGAATATCATATAAAGGTGAACAGATCCTCAAAAAGACTAGAGCAATTTTAAGACTAAGGTCAGTTTTACTGAATTAAAAAATACCCTTGGTTCTAGATTCCTTGAGATTCCTGATTTTATCACTTTAGGTGTTTTTAGTGGCCACAGTTAAAAATTAAAATATCTTTTCTATTTTAGCCTTAAACTCAATTAAATGGAGAGACTTACAGTTCAGTAGGCCAATGTTCAAACAAGATTTGAATGTCAATTAAAGTTACAAACCCATTATCACAGATAGACTTCATGGATTTTCTGCCATTATCCAGTGTATATCTTATGATCCATTATACCAAATATAACCTCCAAGTTATTGTTTTTAATATAACCTAAAAAATTGAATTCTTTTAATTTTCAAGCATTGAAATAATTTCATTTATCTTTAAGTGATACACTTTGTCAAAATCTTAGTGGTCCTTTCCCCTCTGCCTTTAAAGAGCTCACTGAAAAGCAAAGCACAAAGGACACAAACTCATCTGGACAAAGAAATATCACTTTCAGCAATAAATTCTCTCTGGATAGAAGTTTATTTCATGGTCTGCATGGACAATAATGCCTTCAAGACCTCTTTTGGGTGAGAGGGGCTGATGAAGGAGAGCAGTGTTGATGAAGGAGAGCAGTGTTTGAGTGACACTTGAGCTAAAACGTGCCAGGCAATTTCAGTTTATTCAGAACTGCATTATTTGAGCCAGAAATCAGATTAGGAGAAACGTGTTATTGTATTAAAGTGGCTGCATGGGGAGGGATGAAAGAAACAGAAAAAAGAGACTGCAGAAGCAAAGGAGGTGACACCAACTGTGATTTTCGATGCATTACTGGAATCTGATGTGCTGGATCATATAAATGGAATATCAATGAAAATTAATAACTCAAGGAGCCATGTAGAGGTGAGATTTGGAGAGGAATCTTGGTTTTTGGCATGCAAAACAAAACAGCAGCAAAATCTTTGAGAAGTGGAAAAGAATGCACTGGGAAAAAAGCTGGGCTATCATTTACCTGTGACTGCTCATGCTGAAGGACACAGAAAATGAAATTGGAGGAGGTATCTGAAAAATTATGAAGTTTGTGCTTAGAATTGACCTTGTAAAACAACTAAGATCAAAGGAGGGAGCATACAAAAAAGAAATTAATACTCATTGCTGAAAGTCCAGATTATGAGCATCCTTTGGGTATTAAGGAAATTAGCTGGAAATACCCTGCTGTACAGCTGAGAATTTCACTCTGAAAAGTCACGTTTAACTGAGAAGGTAAGCAAATATTAGAACAAAGAAAATGAAGTGACAATTTTCTGAGGACAGAGGAGTGAACCTGGTAATTAAAGATAATTAATTTTAAAAGACCCAGGCTTAGTTCACAAAAAGCATTTAAAGTATAACTGGGGCAGAATACAGACACTTAGTGTCAAGAAGTGTAATCCTTCTAATTTCTGCCTGAATGTGAAGAGACAGCAATCAGCCAGTGCTTCCAAGTGCTCCAGGAAGATTTATCCAAATCCTGGTCTGTTTTCATACACAGAATTGCTACTCCTCTATCACAGCTTGGCCTGAGTTTCACACCTTGCCCTAGGTGAGATCTCCTCTCCAGGAATTCCAAAGGAAAGAGCTTTGTGCTCACACCACACCTGATACCAAGAGTCCTTGTCCCTCGCATCCATAAAATAGAAATGGATCTGTGGATGACCAAATATCAACGCTCCTAAAAGAATTCAGCACAATCTGACTATAGGGGGAAAAACCATACACAGCTGTGTAGGAGATCCTAAGAAAAGCATGTTATTTTTTTTTTCCCCAGGGAAGTTGGTCCGGCTGAAAGAGTTTAGATGATTCAGTGGTTTCAAAAGAATTGGGGGATGAGTAAAGGAACATGGATTACAGCAAAATTCAGGGTTGATTGTGGTAACCAGACAGTGAAGGGAAAGGAAAACCGTAATCAGGTGAGGGCATTCTCAAGAAGGGATCAAAGCCACCAGACAGTGAAGGGAATGAGTTACATTCAGAGTCACAGGCATCTGGTTTGCTGCTCTCTGTGCTTCCTTTGTAATGATGACTGTGAATACAAGAATGGAAATTATGCACATGTTCGTGTGATTGTGACAGCAGCAACTTCCCCATTAGCTCTTGACTGGAATGAGTGATTCTGCCTGTGAGAAAAGCTGCCTGTGTGCCCAGGTTTCAGAGCTGTGGTGTGTGAGACACAGTTATTCCCCTGGCTAGGAAAGGGTGAGCAACCAGCAGAGCCAGGCTTCCTCACTCCCCCTTCTCCACTCAATTTCAGAAATAATTATCATACTCTGCCTGATTGTGATTTCTGAGATCTTCATTGTCTTGTGTCATTCTTTCAACAGGAAGATTTTTAGGGTGGCAGAAATGTACATTTAAATCAGCTTTGAACCTGCCTGCTGTATCTAATGTGTTATGACTAGAGCACTTCATATAGAAAGAAAATACCATTATCATACTTAGAATTTCTCAGGTATATTACCATAATCATTCTTTCTAAATAAAGAGAGGGAAAATTACTCTAGTGCTGGTTATAAATCGTAAATCCTGACAGGAACTCCTTGAAGGTCTCAGCAGGAAAGACCTGATTTCCTTCAGGTAGAAACATTTTGTGTTTTTTCCTGGTCAATACACCAGAAGCTTTAAATACCATTTTGGAGCTATGTAACCCCTCTAGACACAGTCATTGACACTGAGGATGTGGATTTCAGTGAGAAAGAAATGTCAGTAAAAAAAAATCCATATGTTAGACTCCAGTTAAATTGTGGTCATGGCCAAAGTCAGGGATTTTCTCTGTTGTGTTGATTATGGGGTTAATCTGAGCATAATTAGGACCTTCAATCAGTGAAATCACTTTCACTTTCACTGGAATATTATCACTATGCAGCTTGAATTATCCCTATTTAACCAGTCGTGAACAGCAAATAGCCACCAAGCAAAAGCAGATGAATCCAGCCTTGAACCAACCTGGCAAGGGACTCTGAGAGTACAATTTCAATATACCAGATTTGCATACTCAGGACCTAAACTGCTCTGTCTGTGTGGATGTGCAAAGGCAAGCTGACAAGTGTTCCTAAAGTAAATTCAAATTAGAGCATTTCAGGAGCAAAAGAACAAACTGATTACAGTGTCTGAACAAGGTTCAGAGCAGGGAGATTGGGTGGAATGTCATTCAGGAACTCGGATAAAACAGGATGTTTATTTTCTGAATTGTAAACGACAGCACGGTTTCCTTAACAAAATATTCATGATTTCTTGGAATTACTCATAAAGGGTAGCTTGAAAGAGTGTAGACTGCAGAATTATGTATCATTCATGCCAATTTTCCAGCTATTTTATTTAGGTTGGAAAGTGCAACGCCGGAATAAAATATAATAGCAGTAAATATCAGAGGCATTTGTTAGACCATCTCGATAATTAGAGAATGTATTCCCATGAGAGCAGAATCCCAGTAATGTATGCAAGCAGCATGTTTGAAAACAACCCTCTTAATAAATGGAGTTGACAGAAAATACACTGCAGGAGGATTATTGGCAGAGGCGTGGAAAGGAAGAGATTTGGCAGCAACTTTAAGAACACAAATATGCATCACTCAAGGGAGAAGATTCCTATCCGGGGAACAAGCTGCCTTTGTAAACAGGATTATGCCCACAACAAGCATCTGAAAAACATCTGTGAATGCCATCAAAGAAAAAAATGCATCCAACAGAAATAAGGAGTATTGCAGTGGTTTCTTCAGCTTGTTGCTCTAAACAGTTAAATTTGTAAATTCAGGTTTTTATAATTTTTGAGTTTAATTGTTTATTTAATTGTTGCATTAACCAGTCATTTTGCTTCTCTCTGCCATAACAGATGTTCATTATAAAAACTGAATACATTAAGATGATTACATTATTCAAACTCTTTGATAATTCATTTGTATTAAAACCATAAGACTCTGTTGACATTTCCCTAGGGTACATTTGGTGAGGTTAAGCAGGATAAATGTCACAGCTAGTAATGCTGTTAAGATAAAAACCTTGCAAAGGAACTACATATTATTTTTCTGCTTCATGGTCCTTAACAGCAACTTTTAGAGCTATATTTCCTTTTTAAATGATGCATTATACCTTGAAAAGTAAAATAAAAAGACCTGAAATTATGATTCTTGTTCATTTCCTTGAGAATAAATGAATAGAGAAGGAGAAATCTTAAAGAAGTAGGCATGAGTTTTTAAAAAAGTTTGGAAAAAATGCTCTGTTTAAGTCTAATGGCCCTGGTGAGATGTGATATGGAAGAATGTATCTTAAAAAGAATGTAAGATGTGCATTAATTTCAATGAAATGCCCCCAAAAAAGGAAGTGAGGCATAAAATCTCAAATACAGCACAGGCATCAATATTTTAGAAATATCTCAATATAGAGCATTGTGTAGCTGGAACTGGAGGAAAAATGAGCTTGGGGTGACTTGTAGAGGTCCCTCATTTCATCTTTGTTCTCAAGCCAGGGCTAAATACTAAGATTAATTCAACTCAAAGTATGTTCACTCAATTTATATTAATAAAATTTTGGAAGTAAATTTGGGTTGGCCACGGCCTCTGCCAGGCAAGTGGAAGAGCTGCTGGTGCAGAACTCGTGAGGCTGGCAGGCTGATCCACGATTTCCATGGCACCCATCCCAACTCTCCAGTTCTGCCATGAACCCTTTCCAAGATTCTTTAGTGAATTCCTCACTTTGGACAATCTCTTTTATACTGGTACCCAGAACAGAATAGCATTTGCCTCTCCCAGTTTCCCATTAGAGAATGGCAGTGCCTCAGAGTATTCTCTAATATTAATTTGATTTATACCTTTTCATTGATCTCAAGGCTGTTGCTCAGCCTTCAGTGAAACGTGATGGTTGTAACACTTCATTGTTTCTGTTTCAGGTACTGAAAGTTTCTCTTCAGTCTTTATTCAAAAACATAAAAAGGTAATTAAGTTCAACTTATTAAAAGAATAATTGCAACAGCTCCAGTTGGCTATAATATTAGATGGATGTAGAAGAATATAAAATGTTTTGCTTATTTTTTAATTCAGGAAAATTAATGAGAAGCTGCCTAATAATGAAAGTTAATTTGATATTGCTCAGCTGTTACGTGCAGCTTTTAGGTTTGATTTGGTTTTTGTGTCTGGGTCATGTCTAATAACAGAATAAAAAATTAATTATAAATATTACTAATTATAAAACAAGAGACAATGTTGTCATTGTCTTTAATTGCAATATCTTTTACTACACTGAGAAGAAACAAAATTGGTCCTGAAAAAAGTTATAATTATTAATAAAAATTACTCATAATGCATTATTTTTTTGAAAAGAGAGCCACAACATCACAGGCTAAAAAATGACCAACCAGAAAATCAAGAAATGAAGTAGTTGAATAGTAAAGGATCCCTGGAGATCTAGTCCAACAACAAGATGCACTCACCCAGAGCGGGTTGTTTAGGGTTGTGTTCAGCTGGGTTGTGTAGATCTTCAAGGATGCAGCTCCACAGCTTTCCAGGCAATCTGTCCACTTTCACAGAAAACAAAACACAGCAAATTAAAACAAAAAAAAATCTTAAGCGCAATTTACTGTGTTTAAATTTGAACCTATTTCCTCTTGTCCTATTTCTGGGTACCAATGGAGAAGATCAGGTCAGTGCTGCACTCATCACGAGTTTTTGCACATTCCTATGACCCACCCCAAGCTCTGACTCCTCGTGGATGAGCAGTTCTGCTGCCTTAGGATTTTAGCTTTTATATTTTTCACATATTTGTAATCCTGCAGTTCTTTAGTGTAGAACTCTAAACTCCATATCCAGTGTCAGCTGCTGCTCTCCCATTTGGGTCAGACACAACAATTTCTCTCCAGGCCTGGCAATCAAGGACACCTGACTGCCTCAGGCCCTGAGAGATGTAAATAAAAGTGAGTTGGGGGGAGCAAACTTGGGGTAAATGACTTCATTAGCTGAAGCTGTAATTGGAAGATGAACCCCCAGTATGCAAATGGACCAAATTTATGAAAGTGTGAAAACCTGTGACCCATTGTCCATTTTGGGTGGGCTTCCTCTCCCCTACCTGAAGGCCCTCAAATAAATATAATCACCTTTAATTCCCTTAATTTTGTTTCGCCTCTGTTTTTAGGTAGCCCAAAAAGGCATCAGTTCCAACTCTCTTAACTTCTTGTCTGAGAGATGCTTCCACCCCTAAATCCCTTCCTGGCCCCAGAATGTCCCTGTCTGTCCTTTACTGGGGAGCCCAAAACTGCATGGAGCTCTCCAGCAGAGACTGAGAAACTTTTGTGTCTCCATAAAAGTTCTCTTAAATTAGTGCTTTGTACTTTTAAAAGTGCTACTCTCAAGTTTTAGCTGAAACGCGCCGGTAATGTAAACCCAAATTATTCTCTGCTGTAAAAATGCACTTTGCTGATATTTGGCAGTTTTATTCCTGCTCTATCAGTTTTGGAAATGGATTTCTTTTTTTATGTTTCGAGCATGCAGATGTTCAGGGATGCTGGGGAAACCAAACACGCTGCAAAGTTAGTGTAGGAAGAAACTTATGATAAAAAAATCTTTCACACATGATTTTTTCAAGGATATGGGGAATGCTTTAAGGACTATTTTGATATTTTCGGGGTCTTAAATTAAAAGCACTTGACAAATTCTGTAGCAACCATGATCAGAAGCAAAGAACAAAGTAATTTAGGTCAGAGAAAGTGATCGCTGGGAAATAACTGAAGCATCTGTTCCTACAGTAACTGTGTGTAACAGCTCAGATTGGGAAGAACAACGTATTCAATATTGTTGTGAAAAATTCCTTGATATTTGGGAAAAATGTGGTTCATATTTTTTCATATGTAAATCTTTCTCTATAGGAAGTCTTTAAAATTTTTCTAGATAAGGAAAAAATGGAAAAGGTAAGATCTGCCTGCTCAGTAGGAAGTATGGGATTTCACTCCAGCTAAAACCCAGTTTATTATAAAGAGATTTTGTGTATAAGAATATTTTCCTGTAATTTGAGAAAAGCAGGTACACAGCATATACAAAATGTTTAGATTATAGGGGTTTATCATCTGTATTGAATGCACAAAGCTGCTCTGATTAAGTCTGATTTCAGTGGAGTTGTGTAATCATTAACATGATTAAATGATCAGCTTGTTTAAGTAACTGCTGTGGAAATGCTGGAAGGAGATCATGGTACAGACATGGTAAAAACCTTCCCAACTTGCAGAAAATCTGTCAAGCACTAAACTACCAGTGCAAGCATCTATTGCTCTTCAATCACTACAGGACATTTTCACAAAATTAACAGGAACTTTGTAAAAACACCTCTTGAATGTAGATGTTCAGCTCCATACAGATTTTCAAAAATACAGAGAGGGACCAAGTAGATGTACATGGCAGAGAACTGCACATGGAAAAACAGGACTCCTAGGGTGTCTGGGGGATGTGGTGATGTCCTAACTCAGTGTCCCCTCATAGATTTCCCTTCCTGGATTACAGAACCACTGTCCAGAGGTAAGAGCTGCTCCTTTTGTCCTACACAAGTCCATGCTCCAGATCCTTGTTCTGCACAGAGATGTGGATGCTCTCATCCACACCTGAGCGCGGCCCTTTGGTCGCCCCTTTCTAGTGCTGCCTGTGGAGTTGAGTCATGAAATGGTTTGGGTTGAAAGGGATCTTAAAGATCTCCTTGTTCCAAATCCCCTGCCATGGAATAGAACACCTTCCCCTAGACCAGGCTGATCAAGCCTCATCCAGCCTGTCTTTGAACACTTCCAGGGTTAAATGAATCTTATTTCCATATTACTTCACAGTGATTACACTCAACATGGCAAAAATTAACAGCAGCAATGTTCCATGGCAGATCCCTAAATTGCCAGAGTTCACCCTGCTGTGCAGACTGCTTTTGCTCTAGATCAGTAGTAGATCCCTTGCTGTCAATCAGAAAGTCTTGCAGATTATTTTAATTACAGAATGAGTTTTCATGGTGGGCAAAATGAACATTGCCTTTGAAATACCCTCATGCTTTGTTGCTGTTAATAACAATGCTGGATGGAGGTTTATCTTCCAAAGAATAAAGCATTTCCAGTGTGCATTACACAGCTTTTTATCAAAACCCTTTAGCCCACAGGCAAACCTGGGCTGAAGTCTTTGATATGTAGCTCGGATGGCATTGTAGGTTACAGCCGAAAAAATAAATGCAGTGATAACTGCTCCACCCCCCAACCCTACATCTAACTTGTGCTTACAGGTTGTTTAATTTTAAATCTTCTTTCAGCATAAAAGCACTACAAGTTTATCACTAACTCCTGCCTCTCTTAATAATTCATCTGCTGTGCAGTTGTATGGGTTTAATTAGCTGCTTCTGCTTCGGTGTTCTCGTGTCATGTTGTCTTTTCCATTAGATCTCTCTCCTTCATCCGTGTTAGATGTTTGCACATTTCCTGGCTCTGAGCAATGTGGGCTATAATTGGAATCTAAAGTTGGAACATGTCTTCAGTTACCATTTTGTTAATTCCTTTTATTTTCCTGTCAAAACCGTATGCTATCATGTATTGCCAATGAAGTGAAAGAGAAGTCAAAGGTAATTCACATCAGTTTTCTTGCTTCTAGCAAAGGGTTTTGTCTTTAGACTTGTTTTCTGTTATAAATGTTCTGTGAAAGTACCCATACTATTTTCAGTTCACTCTTTTCAGGGAGACTATACACAAGCATATTACAGAATGCTGGAGGCTTTTAATGTAAAATAAAATATATCAATGATACAATTTTTTCACATTCTCTGCAACTCTTTGGCTCTCTTTTTCCTGTCATGTATAAATGTAACTTCATTTTTTAAATATAATATTAAAGTGGGATTGTATTAGTGTGAGCAACTGAGTTGAAGTCCTGTTAAAATTATTACGTTAAAATGAGGAAAAGAGAAAATAGAAGGCAGAAGTAGCAGACTGGAAGATGGAGAATGTGGTCAAACACAGGAAGGGCAGTCCCAGCACACAGAGCTTATCAGATGTATGGAATAGGTTTTGTTTTCCCATAATTCATTTGGAATGACTGTGGGGACTGCTTTGATTTTGAACAGGGATATTTTGGGGTGAAAAGCCGTGGAGACAGCAGTTATCTGCAAAGCTCTGTTCTTAAGCTGTTGAATTTTTGGAAGATTTAAATAAAAGAAGTAATGGAGATGACACTTGTTTCATAGCCTAAGGGCAAAGTGACATTCTGCTCTGAAATTATTTGTTTCATCAGCCTTACAGGTAAGGTCTGGACTCCTGTAAGTATTCTTGAGTTTGAACATGGCTATAGATGATTATTCTGCTGACCCAAAAATCAAGCAACTCACAGGAGTGAACAAGAAACATTTTAATATCCTTATTTCATTTTTTACCATTTTGCATCTGAAAACAAATTTTCAAACATATGATTCATTGTTGTGTGTAACAGATTTTGTGTATGATAACCGTTTGTTATGTGCTGTAGACTGTAATTAATTAAAAAGCACAGTTCAAAATATGGAAAGATTAATGAAAATTTCTGCTGCTGTCTTGGGGATGTCATGACCTTGTAGCTGAGAGCAGAGAATGAAATGTCTGCCATGGTAGAAGACACGTTTTTGGTTTTGTGAGGGCTTGCATAGATCTGATACAGTGAATTAACAACCAGCTGATGTTCTGCAGTGTGATACTTTAAAAGGGCTGGATTTGATTTTTAAAAAGTGATTTTTATTTTTTTTTGTCTGAAGCAGCCATTAAAATGAAATTAATTGCAATTAGAGGCTTTCCATTGGATGAGAACTCAATCTCAGCAAGTGCTTGAGGATTCATTTCGAGTTGAAAAGGAGCTGAGCAATCAATGTCAGTCCAGGTCCCCAGTGCCTTTGTTTGTGCAGTCACAGCCCCACTCAAGGACTTACTCATTCTGACCAGAGCTCATTACAGATAATTCCTTTTCCATGGTTTCCAACTTTGTCTTCTTCCACAGCTGTGACAATTCCCACATTACATTTGATTCTAAATCTTCTTAATAACAAGTCCTATTTTGCTAAAAAAATCACCCTGAAGAGCGATTTTTTTATATTTTTGTGATTTGCTTCATCTCTGTGTCCCCTTGATGTTGTGCACAGTCCTTCACCCTGTTTCAGAATCAATACTGTTGGATACTAGAATTAATGAAGGCAGCTTCACCATCACTTTCTGCTGTCAAACTGGGAACTTGCATAAAGCTTGATTTCTAATCTTTTTTTGAAAAAAAGAGAAATTACTGGAATTAAAACTATGGGAAAGACTTATAGGTTGAAGAGGTTGTGCAGGACAAGGGCTTTTTTAATTTCTTAAGAAGAAAATCTTGAATTGATTCCAGTTGAATTGACTGTTCCATCCTGAGATATTTATAGATCAATTACAGAAGGTAAGTTTTTGGGTCAATATTAAAATGCAAAAGGATAAGATAGGCTGAAATATATATCTTTTAAATTGGGATGTGCATGCTAATCTCTCTCAATTAATAGTTTATCTCAGATGGACAGTAACCTCTCCTGGGGCCAGCATCGAGGTCTAAGATAAAAAAAATCTTGGTACAGAACTAAATCAGAATGTCAGAAAATAATTCTTTGCAAAATGGTTCTTCATTATTTAATTAGTTGCTACCTAGATTTAAAACTCCAACAGGAAACAAATGTAGCATAAGTTATGTTAATATATATTGCCCCATTAATATGCTTTAAATAAGATCGAGACAACTTTTTTATAGGCTATCTATGAATAAAATTAATATGAGATTTTATTTAGAAGGAAGAATTAATCTGGTGGTGAATCAAACAAAAGACTAGGAAAAAAAGCACAATTGCGTGTTGAATACAAATACAAAGACAATTATGTGAGAAATAACAAAGACTTATTCTCTTTGTTATATATTAAAGCAAAACACCAGACTGAATAATGTTTTCACTTTTCAAAGCAGAAACTTGCAAAAAAAAAAAAAAAAAATAAAAATAGGTGGAGTAGAAGCCAGAGTTTTGAAACACAGATAATTAATATTATAGCTAAAATGAGTCTTTAAAAACACATTTAATGGTTGGGCAGTTTGGAGGATTCATTCTCCTTTCTGTTCATAAACCAGAAAAAATATAAATGCATTTAAATTATACTTTATCCAAATTTCTCAGCTATACATGCTCACATATATGTATATAAGTCCCTCAAATACATCTACAGAGCATGGTATATGCCATAAATAGATCTGTGATGTGGTATGAGGTGCACTCACCCCCTTCTCCTGTTTGAACCATGACTTGCACAAGTCCTTCGATTGTGGTTGCAAATTTAAACTTTTTTGGGAATATTTTTACTAATATTAAAAAACACTCAAGCAACAAATCTGTGTGGATGCCATCCTAAATATTATAGATACATCCAGAGCTCAAGTTTCACTGAATGAGTGAATATTCATGTTCCTGTGCAGCAATATCTTTTATCTGAATCAAACAGTTTTGGGATTATTTTTTTCCCAATGTTAAATCATTTTTGGTTTTAATAAATAATCTGGAAAATAATAGGAGCATTGTTTCAGAAGTATCACAGCCAGGACAGAGGGATTGAAGAGCCTTTGCTTTTAAAGTTGGGTTTGAAAGAAAGAAAAAGAGTCTGTGGCAGATTGGTTTAGAAAAAAACCCAGCCCAGTAGAGGTGAGAATCAGAAAACCAATGTTGGGGAAAGATTGTGAAAGAGCTTTCTCTATGCCAGTGTTTTGTTCTGCTCCACTTTCCATGGACAGATTTAAATAGATTGTTAATGTCATGGAGAGAGGAATTCTACCCAGCTCTGTGCCATTACAGCAGACGTTGCATCTGGAGTGAGTGCTGCCAGGAGTGCCAGAAATTATGGGATACATCACATTCCCTCACTCTGGGCAGCCCCTGAACCAAGAGGAGGGTGAATGATCAGCTGGTCAAAGAGAATAACCTTGGAGTAAATGGGCGCGATTAACTGGAATTGATGCATTTCCAGTTAAATAGAGGGATAAACAAAACCAGGTTGGTGGCTCAAGGTTTCTAATTCCGAAAGAGCAGACTGAGAAATTACTGAAACTAATTAGTGGAGTCAATGTGATTGAAGTGCCAGGGGACTAAGTGTGAAGGAGCTTTGGAATCTGGAGTCAAGGCTTCAAAATCTGTTTGAAGTGCACCACAAACAAGGCAGAAGCAATTTACAGAAAATGGAAGTGGCTCTTTAACATTTGCTTAAAACCCAAATGATCTGGAAGATAGCAGACAGCAAAAAGGTAAAATAGAGTTAATTTTCAGAAAGGTCTTTCTTAAAGGTAGAATAATAAAGATGCAATATTTCTCCCACAAAATCAGGTCAAATTATGTCATGCAAAGGACATTTTTGTTAGGGGGAATCAGCCATAAAAAGTACAATGAAAGAAATTAGTTTGATGAAGCAGATTTATTCATAAATATGGTTTTTCAAATGCAGCTCCCAAATTGTTATATTTTGAAACTAATTTTGGTGAGAATAATGAGGTTATCCAAGGCATTTTAGAGGCAGGTTTGAGTGATCTGTGCCTTTTAGGCCTCAGAACATCATTAACTCTGTCTTTCTACCTCCCATAAACGTAGAGCTGTAACATTCACAAAAATAAACTCCTGGGTCAGAGCAAAACAAAACAAATTCAGATATTTCAACAGATTATTTTTACAGCAAAAGAAGCTGTTGGAGAGATTAATGAAGTGCTCACTATATCCATATATGACAATTAGATTAATATCTTTTTTGCCACTCAATCATTTATAAAGAGTTTTTTAAAATTTGATTACACACATATAAGTCCTTCTTTCAGAGGGTCCCATTTCTAAAATTTTTCTCTGATATCTCCATAAGTGTAAAGCTTGACAGATTTTGAAGTTGCCATGTTAGAAATAAGGCAGCTTAACCATAAATACTGCATTGTAACATAGGATGTGAATTCATATCCTACTTACCTTGTCTTTACAACATATAATGAGTAATGGATATTTTGGCATGTGTATCTTAACCATAAAAGTAAGCTTTTAGCATCTATTTTAGTATCTTCCAACAGTTTCATGGGTTCTCCCTTATGTACCCAGCTGGTTTTTAGGGGTGCATTTTCTCCAGATTTACAGGCAGTGCAGTGGAGTTGTCAGGATCAGCAGTTTGGAGCAGCTGTCATTGCAGCCCTAATGGGAACTGCTGAAACACCCTCATGCATCAGGTACAAGAGAAATCGCTGATAATTTGAAATTTTAATATTTTAAAGCAGTATATTAAGTCACACATTATTTAAAGCACTCAGATTTATGACTTTCATGCATTTTCTTCCGCTGCTTCCGAGTTCCCAAATACTGCAGCTGCTGCTGGCAGGGCAAACCCCTTCCTGCCCCTCAACATCCTGGGCTTGGCTGCTTCACCTCGAGCTCAGAGATCACCAAAAGCCTTCATTCCTGTCAAGGAACCTTCTATTTAAAAACAGGAAAAAAAAATCAACCCAGTGATTAATTGGAGAAATTGTAATGTGGTTAAATCCAAGAAATTCTCCAGCAAGGTAAAAGGAGACGCTGATGGGGCAGTTCAGATGGAGATACAACCATTCCTCTCCAGTTCTGGCACAGGTGCTCTCTCTGGCCTTACTTAACAACAGTATTTATTAGCATATTCAGGCAGTAATTATTACCTGAATTATAATTATTATTATTATATAGTCCAGACATGTTGGAAGATTTTATTTATAATTAAAAAAAAAAAAAATCTTAAAGTCTGAATTACAAGGGGCACCTGTAACTCAATTTTCCACAGTGGGAAAGATGAGTAAATTAATTTCTGCTCCTGGAATTCTGTAAGGATGTATTGACTCTACAGAGATATGGTTTACTTTAGGTGTAGTCAGTCCTCTGTGCTCCACGAGTCTTTTAAAGCCTAAGATCTTATCTCAATATCTTCAATGGTCCCAAATTCTCCAGGCTCCAGATAACTGCAGGGAAATCTCTCCTTGCTTGTTTGCTTTCATACCTCTCAAGAAGAAATAAAATAAATCTGGCTTTTTGCTCTCCAAATGGAATTTGGAAAAAATTTAAGTATTTTTCATGCTTGATTTTCTTAATTAGGATTGACTTTTTTTAAAAAAGATATTTCTGCTAAGCAGTTATGATAATTCTGTCACTGAAGATGGACAGTGAATTTAAGAAATGTGCTAATGATGCTGGTAAGAATGTAAAGATAATGTTTTAATGCATTCAATGAAAAGAAAATGTATACCACTAATTGAAGGCTTTCAAGAAATTAGAAGACTTTATTTTACTATTGCAGAAAGTTTTAAAGTAGTTTATACACAAGAATAAAAAATGTTATTAGGGTATACTTCTTAAGTGGGAAATTACAGCTTAGAATGCAGCAAATTATTCAGCAAAATCAGTCCCATCTCAATGAAGTGTTTGTTGCATGGACAAAATAAGCAGAAAATTATTAAACAGTCCCTGAGATTTGGGGAAGGGCTTTGGGATGGTGAGGTAAAGACAACCAAGAACTCCTTTTCATATTCACAGCATTTTTTTCACTATTTCCTGTTGTTCTCCAAGCTGTGTTTGAATAGGAGCCTGTGCATCCCTCCCCAAACAGAGCCTTTTCCCTGCTGTGATGGATGCAAAGCCCAGGTAAATATTCAGCTGTGGACAAATCAGGCGTAGATCATAACAACTAACTAAGGTTTATTTTTGTCATTTCAGCTCATAAAATAAAAATTCTTCTGAAAGAAGTTAATGTTCCATCTAGAAAATTACCTTGAGTCCTCACACAAACCAACAGCCCATGGCCTCCACATTTAGTGTAAATATTTCCAGCCAGGTGAATGTTTTTCTTAGAATATTGATTGAGCTCTTCTCCTGTAAAAGGTTGATTTATTAAGGCTTATCTGTCTTCTTAGATTTCTTAACACATAAAATTTAAAATGTAGGATGTCCTTGTTCATTTTTGCAGGATAATATTCACAGATGTTTGGCTAATTTTCAGTCTCTCTGTCCCGGTTTAACAAAAACACTTTAATTAATATTTCATTAATATTTGAAAGAATATTGGTCTACAGGGGAAAAAAATCAAGGTCAGACAGTGGCTTTAGCCATGATTAATCAAATTATTATTTATTGTTTTAATTAGGAGAGAATAAAAAGGTATAGAACTGTATTTTTTGCAGATGGGATTATTCCCATGCTCCCTGCTGGGGCAGGAGTCAAACACCACAGGACTGGGGCATTGCTGCTGTTCTGACTGGGGGTTTTGTGTTAATGGCAGCACTCAATGCTTTATGGGCTGCACTGCAATCTCCCTGTGAATAATAAATCACTGTTCTCCCAGTGCCGGCTCTGACCTTTTCTGACTGAAATTGTAACACATCATCATAAAATAACGTCGATGTGATGGAGAATCATCTGCCTGGCAAGAGTGGTTCTACACACAGATCCTTACAGAGCTGGCTGGCTCTGATCAGATACAAGTGGGTTCCACCAACCTGAACAAACTGGCCTGGAAAAACAGCAATAAATCCAGGCTTTCAACAGTGCTGCTTCTGGAAATCTCTCAAGACACAAAGGAGGCAAAGGCGTGATGAACATTCTCACATGCAGAGAGCATTCTCAAAGGTAAACCCATGAGGTTCTCCTCAAAGAAGTGCTGATGTTATTAATATTGGTCAGTATAAATATTGATATGAGGTCTTTCTTTGAAGATATTGGTGTTTTTTTCAAATCAACCTGTTTTGAAAGCTCTCTACTTACAGCAGATTTTTTTAATGTACTGAAATGTATTCTGGGCAGTTCCTGATTTCATTCTTCTCCCTGAAAAATTATTAGATTTTCATACACTTTTTATACCCTTTGAACAGGTTCTGAGTCTGTGAAGAAGTTCTTTGGATTGGATTTCTTACTGTGGAATAGTTTATTCTCCTCATGAAGTCTTTTGGTATATGGATTTTCTACAAGGTAATGACTGTAGTTGTTTTATTTATTACAAATTCCAGGTAATGATAAAAGTTCAAAGGAAGTTCTTGAATTTTTAAAAAAAATGGAATTAGTACATATCTCTGTTGGACTCCCAGACTTAACCTACAATATTTCAATTTACCCTTCCACTCATGTGTATATCTATACATGGATTTAAAAATATTGTATATAGTATGAAAAAACAATTTCTGCCTTTCTTCTGTGTGTGTTTATTAGTAATTTCTGTCATTTAAACCACAGTCAGTTCTCTGTGCCCTTTCATGGCATCACACAATGCTGATGTATATGATCAATATAAATTACCTGTGACTTGGAGAACTCACATGTATGAGTTATGAAAAGAAGCACAGAGAAATTTTTCCTTTCCTTTTTTCCCCTCTCTATCATGTCATACCTGCACTTAACCTTTACTTATTTAATCCCACTTTAACCATAATTGAATCCTCTCTACTCCATTCATTTGGCATCATTCAATTTCTGTGTGATCTTCCCATTTTTGCAGTATTGGAAAGTAATCTAACCAAAGTTTCAAATGTTTCTTCTACTTGCATTGTGACACAAGAATAAAAAATATCACCAAGGAAACCGTAGACTTCAGAGACAATTTATTCTTTTAAGTCAGACCAAAGTTTAATTTAGATGAAAATCCTGGAAGACATAATTCCTCACAAAGTCAGTAATGTTCTTCTCATTACCTGGTAATGATAGTCTAATTCTATCAAAAGGAATTTTTAATAATACAGCTGCATGTCTGAAACATAACAATTGAGAATGAAGATGACACTATCCAAAAGCTTAAGAAAACACATTAACTGAAGTTAGAATAAATCACCAACAAAGAACATTGTCATTTTCTCAGTAATACTTCACCCTTCCAGCCTCATCCCAAAATAGCTTTTACATTTTTTTAGGTAGTGCCATGTAAGTGACGGGCACATCCCTGCCCACAGAAGGGCAGTGGAGGTCACATTTAGAAGTTTTATTTAACTTCTGATGTTCTTCCTTGTTTCCTTTTTTGCCATCAGGTACCATCCTGCTTTTCTGTGTAGCTTTGCCATATTAAATCCTGTTTTATTAAGAATAAGATCCAATTTTTGGAGGTGGGCACAGCAAGATTCATGCATTGTCCATCCTCCTGTGTCTCACAGGTCACTGCAGCTGCTTGGTGACTGATTAAACCACACCTTCTGCAGAGGAGACTTCAATTTAAAAATAATTTATAAAAGCTTTACTCTGAATTTGTGTTTAGATTACTGGTCTTTATCTCTTCATTGAAACATGGGAATACTTAAAAAAGGAACCCAAAACTTAGTATTGCAAATTCCTTTGCAGCTCAAACGTGACTGGATTTGAATATTTTTGGTTTTTATTTCAATTTATTAGTTGATATTATTAACTGCATTCATAGGGTATAAAATTTCAGCCTGAGTTATAAAAAATTTGTTACTCTCCTCTAAGTGCTAAAACACACTTGGAAAAACAGGGAAATATATCAAATCTTTCATTTTCAGACTATTAAAATAGCATTTGTATTTTAGCACTTTCCCCTTCACTGTTATTTCTCCTTTCTTGCAAGCAAATATGGCAAGGAAGTTCTTGTTCATATGTGCTTTTTAATTATTCTTCCATAGATTGAGTTAATAGGAAAAAGGCTGAAAGTTAGCTTTTCATTTTACATTCTTTTAATAAAGAAAATAAATTTTGTGATTCATTTTATGGGCCCTTGATATTGTTATGCATATTGGCTACAGCTCAGAATTAGATTAATTTTCTGTAGAATCACAGAAATCTAACCTTAGAATTTAACCCATGATAAGCAGATTCCAACAATTTTCATTCTAAAGACTGACCTTTTCATCTTAATTTTACACAATGCCATGCCAGCAAAATTAACTGTGAATTTCTGCCAAGCCATTTGACTCTTTTTTTAACTGGTTGTCCTGATATAAATCTAAACTTTTGTTTGACAATAATACAGTATCCATCCATCCATCCATCCATCCATCCATCCTTCCATCCATCCATCCATCCATCCTTCCATCCATCCATCCATCATCCATCCATCCATCCTTCCATCCATCCATCCATCCATCCATCCATCCATCCATCCCTCCATCCATCCATTCATCCATCCATATCCATCCATCCATCCATCCATCCCTCCATCCTTCCATCCGTTCCCTGCATGATTTAAATAACTCACAGTCACTTTTCACAAAGTGTCTCTATCCTCCTGCAGGTGGAACACTCATCCTGTTTAGAATGTCCCGTGCTTTCGAAATGGAATAATCAGAAGTAATAGGAACAAAGAAGGAAGGGTCTATTGTGATAACGACAGCACTTGTCAATAAGTGTTTTGCAGATTTGTAGATTTCTGTGGCTGCCACAGCTCTTCTCATATTCATGTCTCAGGAAGTCTTTGCTTGATCACAGAATAATTCATGAAAGAACTCATGAGTGACGAACTATATGTCTCTGAAATGCTGCAGTCTAAACATCTGCTGGACTTGTAAATTTAAGCAAAACCTGCAGGACTGGTGCTGCAATCCTTTCCCTTTGTAAATTCCTATTTTTCAATAAGTTTCTAGACCATGACTGAAACTGTCCTTACACAGAAAACACCGTGGATCAGAGTGGTTTATGAGAGAGCTCTGCTCAGTGGAAGATGTAAAAAACGATCCAATGGAAGGAATGATGCTTGATTGCAGTTTGTGAATAAACTTCCAAGAGGTGAAATTCTAAAGCAAATATTGTATGGTGAATCGTGGCCCATCTCTGCTTTGATTGCAGTGTCAGTCCACTGTTAGTTTGCAGTGTTAGTTCCCATATGTATTTATGAAACAGCCACAACTGAATATTTGTAAGAACATTAGAAAACAAGAAAATATAAGAAAAAACCCTGAAATGTATTGGAAATTCGAACATGACATAATCTTTGGGGTTTTTACATGCTGTTCATCCTAATATTGAGTGATCTATTCTAGTTCTGGGTTAGGAACAGTGGGTGGGATTTATCAATTAGTGTATTTTTTGCTCTTTTCAACAGGAAAGTTGGGTGTTGGTCTTGGAGTGCAAACCCCAAAGAACAATGTCTCACATCTGTAGCTTGGGATTGATTTATACAACCTGGAGTTCCTCATAGGTTCATTACCCTGTCCTAAATCAGCTCCTAAGAGAGGTGCCTTGGTATAGGAATTTTACAGTTCTTACACAAGAGATCTCTTTTCTCACATATAAGA
This sequence comes from Eopsaltria australis, assembly GCA_034509425.1. Taxonomy (NCBI): domain Eukaryota; kingdom Metazoa; phylum Chordata; class Aves; order Passeriformes; family Petroicidae; genus Eopsaltria; species Eopsaltria australis. The sequence continues at coordinate 501,462 of JAVTVJ010000234.1, forward strand.
ACAAAAATGTAATTTTGACACTGTTTGCTGACATAAACAGTGCAAGGTCCTTTTGTGCTATAAAATATTCATTCTAGTTAACTTCTAACAAATAATACACAGTCTAAAATATCAGACAGTGGAAATAATTCAAGCAGTGACCTGGAAAGAGGCTTAGTTCTCAATCTCTGTCTTTTCCTTTGCTAAAACAGAAGTGATACTAACTTGAAAAATACCACTTATTTAAAGCTGTGGAAACAGAATTAGGGGTGTGCAAACTTCTTGTGGCAAAACTGGGCCATATTTTTTTCCCTGCAACATTATAAATGTGTGAGGCAGTTGAAGCTAACAGGGTTATCTGAGGGGACAGCCGAGATGATGATCGTGGGGAAAGCAATCAGAGAGATTTCCAAACATCCTTGATTAGTAGAGGGCAAACACATTTTAAAGGACATAAATCTGAGGGGAAGTTGTTGTGAAATGGAAAACTGCCTTAGCAGCACCAAAATCAGCTCTGGATTTGTTACAGTTAAAAGCCCCGAGGCTCTGTGCCTAACACACATATGATGTGAAGAAACGTAACAGATGCTCCACTGAGGGACTGGAATATAAATCAGGGTAGGAGAATTAATCTGTGCAGAGATGAGCGTGGGATTTTTCTGAAGAAAAACTTCTGAATTAGAGAAGTTAAACAAATGTGATTTTCCACTCGTTCCACTGTGAATTGCATGAGGTTTTGTAATAAAAACAGTTTCAGAAGGAGGTTATCTTTGCTAATGCTGAAGCTGTGTGTGGATAGCATTGATTCAGTGCATTTCAACAGGACACAACCAGTTTTTGTAAACTTCTCTTTTAATTCTCCATTATTTGCTTATCAGCTGTCCTTTTCCCTTTCTGTGAATGTAAGAAATTGAAATACACGATTTTATTGTGATGGTTGACATCACATCAACAATGGTTACCCTTCACTGCTTCATAAACCTCCATGTTCACAGGGCCACAAGTGAAATTTGAGAGGTTTGTAATTAAATATTCATACCCCTAAACACCACTTCTTGTAAAATTGTAGAGAAACAACAATTTTAGCTAAAATTATCTCAATTGTTAAATTCTGATAGTCATATGTAAAAAAAGAAATATGTATTTCTATTTTTTCACTCTTCAGCTGTGTTACAAATCCTGCCTGTTGCCTTCTTTCACTCTGCTTTCTCTTTTAATTTCTAACAAAATAATTACAACTGTCACTGTCCTCGGCACTTGAAGTCCAGAAATGTTACAAGAATTTGCACTTGCATCTGTTCTATTTTGCGGTCTCTAAGTGTTTTTAGTAGAGAAATCTCCAAGAAATTTTGCTGGTTTTTTCACCCATTGCTGGGAGCTCAGTATTTATTCTCAGCATCATCATTTCAGCATCTCTTCCTTTTGATTTAAGTTAGTTTATCTTCCTTAAGTTAGTCTTTAAAATTAGATCATAAAAAGCAATGTGTGTGTTTTAGTCTTGCTTTCAGAAATGTGTATTAATTCCAAAATGTGAGCAGTGTCTGTAGATTTTAAAAAGCCTTTGGTAGATTTTTTTTCTTTTGTTTTGCTCCAAATTTTTTCATGTAATTAGAGAAGAGTGGGTTGATAAACTTGTGATGTTTCTGGAGTTTTATCTTCTTCATTTCTTCTTCGATTTGAATTGCTTGTTGAGCATGGTATTATACTGCACAAAATATTTAAGAATTGGCCGCAGTGAGTCGCTTTGAGCCATAGCAGCCCTAGAAATGGGAGATTAATGGCTAAAATAATATACATTACACACTTTTGCTTAAGGGTGCAATGACATGAGGAAAGGTTAAGATGGAAGCATCTAAATGAAAATGCATGAGTTTCACAGCTTCCTGGAAAAGAATGCCAACAGAATACTAAAATCTTCTCTTTTTTTAAAGACGATGTGTATTTCTATCTAATTTATTTCAATATTTTAGAATTAAGAAGAGTCTTTATAAAAATACCGTTGTGTTTTTTCTTGCTTGAGGTTAGAACTGGAATCATTTGCTCTGACCTTTTATAACATGTTTCTCTTTATGTTTATGTTTAGATTTAATATTCTCTGGAGCAATAACTGAAATAAATCCATTCAACTAAAATATATGCATCACAAATCCATGCCTCATTAGCAGTTCTTGTCTTTGTCGTATCTTATCAGTAGAATTAGCTTATAAAGATAAAATGTTTTACTGAGGGCTGAAGAGGTTTTGTTTGTTCAATTTGTGGAAAGGTGATTTCTTTTAATAATCAAATTTAAAACACGATATAAGATTGTGAGATGAAGTACAAATTTCAGACAAAAATTTCTGTTCTAAAAAAGGCTGGATAGGAAGAAATGTCATAGCAGAACACCAGACATTTTTAGAATGAGAGGAAAATCTAGGTTGGGAGGCATCTCTGGAGCCCATCTGGTCCAACCTTCTGTTGAAAGGTTATCCCTGTCAGGCTGAGGCAGGAATATTTCCAGCAAGGAAGACTCCACCACTTCTCTGTAACTTATTCCAGTATTGTTTTAACTTGCAATGAACTGGTTTCTTATTCCAGACCAGCATTTCCCCTGGAGCAGTTCAAGTCCATTCCCTCCTGTCCTCCATCATTTCTGTAGTTGCCTTTTGGTACTGGAAGTTTGGGATTGCTTTTTCCCTGGACCTTCTCTGGTCTTGGGTGAACAAAAGTTCTTTCATCCTCCCTTCACACGCGAAGACCTCCCAAAGTCTGATTTTCTCTGTGTCTCTCTGCTGCACCTTTTCCATTTTATATTCTCTTTGAAAATGGGGGGTCAGAGGTGGGGATCAGAGCTGGACAGAGCATTCCAAGTGTGGCCAGACAAGTGTCAAATAGGTTGGAATGATAACATTCCCTGATTTTTGTGGCTGTTCTCTTGCTGATGTAACCCAAGGTGCTGTGAACAGCCTTGCTTGACAGGGATTATTCCTGGTCATGTTCATCATTCAGAGAAATCTCAAAGTAAAACCAAATTCCCAACAGGAACGACCGCTTACTTTCTCATATCCTACAAGGTGCCTTCAGGCCTGCCTTTGGAGATATAATATTTCTCTATGAAAAAATCCAATTTATCTTTGTAAACCCACCTGCAGGCTTTTATTGAAGCAAGCAACACATCTCAGAATATGGTATTATATAGTCCCTTCATTTACACTTGATAATTAATACTGCATGCCATTGGATTTTTTTTTTTTTTTTTTTTTTTTTTTTTTTTTTAGGATTCTAAATCTCCTTTAGTAGTTGGCCAAAGAAAATGAAGATTTATTGAGATAATCTATTTACCCCCTATTGTATGTAACCTTCACACAATAATCAATCCTGTTAGGACTATGGATCCTGAGTCTACCACTCAAAGGTCAAAAGTGAGAAGAATTGATCATCTGTTGTATACCTGTATATCAAGATACATAGTCTTTCTTCAAGATGCCTCTCATTAACATTTCTAGAATAACATTCTTCTAATAGAGTTTTGTCAGCTGAAGTCTCACATCCGAACTTTTGCACCAGAATTATACCAGAATTTAAAAATTACAGTTGGAAACCACAGTGAGCTATTTTTACTACGAGAGGAACCTGTTAGTTACAGAAAGAGAAATCAACCATTATGTCATTTGGAAGTTTTTACAATTAAAAGTTTTATTCCTAGAGGAACTGAAAGACAATTAAATGAAATGCTAACAACAAATTAAATGCTTTATAGGTCAGTCATCCCATTAGGTCTCTTTAGGGAAGCTGTTCTCATATAAAGCATGCCATAACCTATTTGCATAATGATTCTATCTTAACTGTGCCTTCTGCTCTTTTATGGTGTGTTGTTTATCCTGGTGCAGGGCTGATACAGTGGAATTGCAAAGAAAGTAAAAGCTGCTATTTATGGCAGACAAAACACTGCACCACTCAGATCTATTATGCAGGACAGTACCCAAACTGCAAATATGATTTGACACACAGAGACATTATTCCCTCCTCATTGCAGTGGCTTAATTGTTTGAATTATATATACACTCTTGCCATCATTGTTTTTATAAGATTACACACAACAAAAGCAGTTCCAGCCAGTGTGGAGAAGCTTGTGAAAGAAAACACAAGGTTGCTAAAGACACTGCTAATGGTCTGGACTTCTTTGAAAAAGCAGAACCCTTTCCTAGGGGGGAAAAAAACACTTCTGAGAAACGCTCGTCTGTGAATCACACCAAGACAAACATCCTTTCAAAATTTTGAGGGAAAGAAATGTAATAAAATGAGTCTTGATTTCTGACTTTGGATTCTAGCCTAGTTGTTTACAAGATTGGCTTTGTCTTCATGGGCAGAAAGTGAATAGCTAAAAACCTTGGTAGGCAGTTGGAAAGATCTGTCTTTTATTTATTTTTTTAAATTTTATTTATAACTATACTACTTTCAAAATATAGGGAAGAAATATAAACAATTCTATTAGCAGCATTTGAACTCACAACAGTCTCAATTTACTTGACCTGCTGTAGGGAGTTTCTAAACCTTACTTTCCTGAAACCTAATTTTGTCCCTTTGGCTTTTTTACATCCTCAGAAACTCATGTGGAGTCTAAAAGTGCAAAGTGCCTTTGTTTCACTGTCTGAACAGGAATTCTTGGATCTCGACAGTATCAGTTGCACGTGGAAGGCACTGGAGGCCCATTTTGGAGGCTGCAGGAGGAATTGCTGTGATAAAGCCATTGGATCAAAAAGCCCTGAGGGACACAAACAACAGCTCCTTGTTTGCCATCTTTAACCAATTAACTGCAGGGTCAATTGTCAGTCCCCACACAGGGGCAGGGATTCAAGAACAGGGCTGAGCCTCTGCTGTCAGTGACAGACAACCACAGACAGGTTTATTTATCATCAAGGAACTCATCCTTTGTAGCAGACTGTCCTAACAAGCTCTCCCAGTGCTGTGGACTGCCCTGCAGCAGAACTTCCATTTAGGATTTCACTGATGTGCAAGCCTTTTAAGTGTCTGACTAATTCCTGAGAAACTGCTGCCTTGCTGGTTGGGAACTGACAGTGGTGGAGTTTTCAAAAAGACCAAGAGTTCACAGCAGTTTTTAAAGCAGATATCAAATGGCTTAACCCAGGAGAAGACTCTCAGGTTGCTAAGACAGAGGGTATTAATTCTTCATGCATCATTTTTGTGGTTAGAGAGCCTTTCTGCTCTTGTGCTGATGCAATGGAATTTAGACTCTTTAAGAAAGACACTCTGAAACTCTGTTCTGGCATATGCTCCAAGATTTTATTTCAAGTATCTTGGCCCCGCAGTTGGTACTACTGAGATTTGTCACTTTTTGTCACCCTGCCCTGGATTCTGTGCCTGTACCAGAGCTGATCACATGATTAAACTGATCCTGATGGTTTTGCTAATGAAGACTCTGGATTTCATTCCTTAGGGAAGTCTTTCCCTGGAAATGAACCTCTCCTGCTGTTGGCATGAAGCCTTGTTTGTCTTTTCCAGGCTTTCCTGAGAGCTTGTCGTCCACACTCCAGCCAAGCATAAGTCAGTATCAATTCCAGTTGGAAAACTTCAAGGATGGATGCAGAAGTACCAGACACAGCCAAGATCTCTGTTGCTGTTAGCCAAAACACAGATCTATATATATATTTTACCCGAGAATTACCAGGATTTGGATTTGTCTCTGTACAAAATCTCTGGAAGTTGAGAACTACATGATACACTTTGGCTTAATGAATTATTTCCTTCCAATGAAATGTGTATTTCTCAGCAGGAGTGTGACACTAAATGTCATGAAAATGAATTAAGGAATTTCCTCCAGAGACCTGAAATAACTTCCTTCTGCTACTAAGGAATTTCAAGGAACATCCTCTGGTGGACCTTAGCAAATTAAAACGATCACATCTGCTGTTCTGGCACCTCAGACCTTCTTCCTCTCAGCATTTATTCAGTATTTACTTTTCCTTCTTATAACATGCAGATATTTGCTATAATTTTAGCTTTGAAAGAAAATAAATCACGACTGTTAGCAGAATTAAAGGCATGATCTGTGGATGAGGTTAGTGGATATTTCTAAGGTGAAATGAGTGGGGATTCAATCTCCTGTAGACAGTGAACTTTCCTTCAAGTGCATCAAAATTAGGCCTCCCTGACTTCTTTATCTCTGGCAGTCCTGAAATAGGTCCTGTGGGTTTATAGGTACCTCCCTGCTGGGGTCCAAACTGTTCAGTAATGAATGGAGCATCCCACTTGCTTTTAAACCTCTCCAGAGATGGAAAGTCCTGCAAGCTGTAACCCTTTCATCTTCCAGGACTGATACAGGGATTGTCTTCCCAATTTTCTCCAAAATTCTAGAACGTGACCCATTCCATTCTGTTTTCCTGGGTGGTGCCCAGTGTCCAGATGTTTAAATAATTTTAGAATCTTGTAAGTGCTAGGGCATTCTCAGTGCTACATTTGCTCCACTTTCTGCCAGAAGGTTTCACGTGGGGTTGTTTATGAAAGGAAATTTTGGAATATGGAGGGGTCTGACCAGACCAGGAGGTAAAATTACATTTATTAGATTGCCATGTTTCATCATCACCCTGCCCCGATAAACCTTAAGCTCCTGATGCAACATTTTGTCTTTGAGCAGCATGGAAATTCATGAAGAAAACTTTCATTTTAGTCTGACAAATCACGAACAGTGAGGGAAGAGTGCTCTTTGTGGTCACCTACTTGTGCTATTCAAGATAGATGGGAAATATCAAAGAGAAAATATTAAGAAATAAATTAAAAGCATATCTTTAAAAAGCCTCTTTTACCTCCCCAATATCTAATTGTTCATTATTCACTTATCTTCCCTAAATCCAGCATCCTTTATGCTACTGAATTGTTGCATATTTATTGAACTGCTTTTGATTTTATTTCTTTTCTGTTTTCTATTTCTTTTCTGAGTTCTCATACACAAAACACTTGATCTTACTGCAGTAAGAAATAAAGGGCAAAAGAGGAAAACAAATTTACATATAAAGCAGAGTCTGGGGCACTTTCTGCTGGATTATGTGTCTTCAAAGGCTTTCTCTGGAAGTACATTATAAACAAGATTTCATCCAGGTTAGAGTGATCCAAAGTACCACGTACATGAATATTCTACAGCAAATTTAAAATGAAGGATGCTGGTTGAAGCTGTATTTTATCTACAGTAATATTTTAAAGAATTATTATTGTAAAAACATACCAGGAATGGTATAATTAGGCAAAAGATTTAAAAATGGATTGTTAGATAGCAATTAACTACTTCTAGACCATCTCTGTAACAGTGCATGGCACCAAACGAAGTTCATGCATGAGATACCATTCTAGAATTATACCCAAATGTTTGAATTTCCTTAATTTGAAGACAGAAATTCATGTTGACACCTTAAAAGTTTGTCACGTTACGGCTGCTGCCACACAAAGAACGTTCTGCCAGGTTTTGATTCATTGTTATTAACACTCAGCACTCACAGCAGCACATAAAAAACACCAGGCCAAATGTTCCAGATTCTCCACGCTTTCCTCTGTTGATACCAGCAATGCCTTCCCAGTTTTAACACACTTCATTAATGAGCACCCCATGCCAGATGTGTCCCTGTTTAAAGGCCTAAAAATAACTCTTAAGTTGTTCCCTGGCAAATGCAAAGCTGACATAAAGATGAGCTTATGGCAATAATTATATCGCTGCCTTTAAGGTTTATGTTGCACTTGCAATTGAGCACACAATTTGGGGTTTTTACACTGAGAATGGTCTTGAGGCTGCTACCTAGGAATGGGAGAGAAAAGTTATGATATAAAGAGGGAAAGGCACATAATTAATTTTGTCTAAGAGTTATACTTAAAGCAGTGAACAGACGGGCAGGTTTTAAATCTGAAAATCCCATCACTTGCCAGCTGTAGTATGTCACATTTAACATGTCTGCCTCAAACACAGAAAAATTCCACTTGCAATGTTGCCTGGTGCCAGGAATATTTTGCCACTTCTTTTACTGCTACAGAAAGAGTAATTGCTGTATCTCACAAAATGGTATGTAGGATGAGGGAGAAGCTGATATTTAATATTTTAGTCAGAGGAAGAGAGAGAAACATGACAAGGAATAAAATAAAACCTTACAGAAATTGCTCCTGATTTGTTTTACAAATGAATAATCTCATTTATTCTGATGTAAATATATATATTGTATATTCATCCTTGGAGGTGTTCCAGGCCAGGTTGGACAGGGCTTGGAGAACCTGGTCTGATGGAAGGTGCAGGCAGGGGTGCACGGCAGGGGTGTTGGAATGAAATGAGCTTTACCATCCCTTCTGACCCAAACCACTCTGGGATTCTGTGATTTAACCACTTCTGTTCACTTGAAATATTTCTTGAAATGCAGATCTGTGTTCTCTATGTGCCTTTCAACATGTGACATGCACAGGGATTATCTGAGGAATGACAGGTGCTAACCCATTATAAAACATTATTTTTGGTAGTTTCATTTGTATTTATAACATTATTTGGTGATGTTTCTGATGATGCCATTCAGTGTGCAATGCACCTTGCAAAGATGGTTTGCATTGCTGTTCTTTGGATTCCTCTGCCAGCAGAGAAGAGACATTTATTGGTTTCCAAATATCAGTTTACAAGGCCAAGGAAAGAAGCAAAAAGGAAGAGTCATCAAATATTATCAGCTTGTGTTTGGTTATACCTTCATTGCTCTTCAGAGAAAATAATATAAGGCCTTGTATGTAAATTACCAATAAACTCCATTCTATATTGGCTGAGAACTTCAGGCTTTTCTATCTGTACAAGATTTACCTTGTGAGCAATTTTTGAGATTCATTAAATTAAACTTCAATAACAACATAAATAAAAACAAAATAACAGACAAATAAAAAAGGTTAGACATAGGAACACTATTGAGAATTAATTTTTTGCATTTTTTTGCAGCTCAAAATTGGTGGTCAAAGATTAAATGATTAATTCAAGAGGGAGACCCCAACTTTATCCGGTTTTAATCCAAGAAAAGAATTTAACATGCAGAGAGCCCAGTTGTCCTGATGCTTATTGTCACTCCTCATATCCCTTCTTTTGTAGCCAAGGAGGAATATTTAGAGAATATTCAAGTCTTTAAAAGATTTGGGATGGAAATATAATTCTGAATGTCATCTTGTGACTCTGATGTTGGCAGTGGTTACAGTGAATTACTTCTTACAGCTTATAATTCATTTCAGTGTAAGTTTTCCAAGTTATTTTGTATGGTCTGTTGCCCAAAAACTCTGCTTGCACATGCTTCCTATTAGCTTCCACAAGGAGAAGGTCAATCCATTTGTTCATTCTCTGAAAAAAATATTCCTTTAAGTGCCAGAGATCTCCATTCATTATTGTCCAGAATAATTGTAAAGATTTATTATGACAAGCAGAGCTATCGAGATAATCCAGGCTGAGGTGTCTTTGAAATAAGAGAAAACAAGTGTTGAAAAAATAAAAAAAGTTCTCCATGTCTTTCATTAGATGAGAAAATGGGAAGAAACATCTGGAGCTGAGTGTGAATTCAAAGGTACAACCTGAGAATTCCCCTGCTGGCTCATTACACCCATGATCTGTCTTCATTTGCTGCCCTTTCTCAGCTGCATCATCCACTGCTTCCTTCTGGACTGCTGTTATTCTCCGCTTCATTGGCTGCTAATGAGTTGAGTTACAGAACAGCATCTCTCCTTTCTTTATTCTTTCCTAAACTTTACTGAGGGGCTGGAGCCTTGATTCATTTATTTATTTTTTTTCTTCATTATTTGAGAGGGAGAATCACAGAGAGGGAGATGGATGACATCCAGCTCAATACTCATGGATTTGGTTGTGCTTGCAGTAAAATTTTTGGTGGCAATGAAAATTACCTCGATTCTTTTAAACCTTAAAATCTATTTGCTTCTCCCTTCAATGAATCTTTTTTACACAGACCTGCTATATGTGGTCTCATGATTTAAGAATGATAATGAAGGTAAATGGAATTGTTCACTTTTAATCCCTGTTCTGATCTTGACTAGTATAGAGAATAATGATTCACAACTTCCCTCTGTGTCCATTTCCAGACTGGCATTTTAGTTATTCTTAAAAAAAGGTACTTGGGAAAGTTTTCTGTATAAGTGTAAGTCTTAATGCTCAGGTAGTTTGGATTTTATTCTTTGCTCATTATTTTTATTTGTATTTTCTTTTCTTTCCCAATTTGATTCTCAAGGCAGCAAAAGAAAGGACGAAAGCAGCTTTGAAGTGTGTAGTGTCTTCTCCAAAATGAAAATCTCAATGAGGAAATAAACTTTTTTAAAGTTGTGGGACTTTTATTGAAAAGGTGTTGGACTCTTTCTGCAGTTCTGTAGGCTCCTGCTGGTTCTACCAAAATGATTCCTTCACTGGACATCTTGGTATTCCCAACAATGACAAAACCAGTAATGTTTAAAGGTATATAATTTTTAAAAATATATAATGATATGATTGACTCTTCAAATAATCCTTAATTAACATTGAAATTTCATAGCTTGCATTCCAATTTATTAAGTGTATTTAAAGATACCCCATGAAGTAACAGAAGGTTATGAACCACATCAGCCTTTTGAAATTCATCAGCAAAAATGACTTTTTCTGTAAGTACTTTTATTCTCTTCATGAAGATTTGGAAACACTTGCAAATTTCTCCTCAAGTAAATAATTTATGGGCACATTTTCCCCTTCTATCCTTAAACTTCATAATGAGATGAAATGATTTTTGAAATTTTCTCATGAAAGTCAATATTTATTACTTTATATTCCCTGCATAGGAAGTGATGACATGTAGATTCTATTGGGATTATTTATCCATGTATTTTGGTTTCTATTCTGCTTTCCAGTAGTTGTGTATAGATGTAAATGTAAACCCAGACTTTGAAGGTGTCATATAATTGCATAAAATAACAATTTCTGGGTCTGAGTGTGTTTTACTCCAAGCTTTTGGCAACTCCCAGTGCTACATGCAAATATATTTATGCAAATCTCTCTGTAATCAAGCCTAGGAACCCAGCTCTGCATTGAGAGAGAATCTGTGATGTGAAATTCACCTTCAGCTAGAAAAGCAGCATTTCTATTCACACCTGAAACTGGCCTTTTTTAAAGTTTTTAAAGCCAATGAAGTCTTTTAAAAAATAATGTGGGAAGGACTCGTCCAAGGTATGACAGCCTTGACCTAAACTTTGTAACATAGAACTTTTTTTGTGGTCACAATGAGATTTCTTCTCTCCCTTCTTTTGAGGTGCATTAAAAGAAAAATAGAAACACGGTGGTGCAGCAGAACCCGGATGGAAATGGAGCAGAACTTGGAGTTGGAGAGGAACTTTGAGAAACTTCTTCTTCCCCAGGTAGCAGCAAAATCTCTTTTGTGAAAGACAAAAGAAATGAGGCAGAGAAGGCACTAACTAGAACAGATTTGGCAGAGGTGTGAAATTGAGTTAAAATAAATTGAATAAAATCTGAACATGAATGCTAAGAAATAGGAAATTGTTATCCTGGTGTCTGCTTAATTTACAGACTGGGGCATAAATGTGCAGCAGATCAGAAGAGGAGTTGTCTGGAAAAAATATAAAAGGCCAGGTTCAATAAAATATTTCAGAGGTAAAGTTTGAAATAATCATATTAAACCAAGTTGAAATGGCTTTAAATATCTAAATAAAATGTATTTGCATAAAAATATGAGGAATGGTGAGCTGTGATTCTGTGGGCTTATCTTAATCTAACACGTGTAAGCTCAGTTTAGAACCCTGTGCTTTTGACATCTGCACCTTTTATATCTCATCAGATTACTGGGAATGCAAATAAATAAATCCATATGCTTCTCAAAAGAAAAGAATCAGGGAATTCAAAGATCACTGATTTGCCTTTAATTCATGATGACTCTCAGAGTGCAGATCAGGATTTACCAGGGACGTGTCCTGCAGTGCTGGTGAGCTCTGGATGCCTCACAGGGGAGGAAAACAATGAAAGTAATTGCCTTGGGGAAATTATTCCTTTATTTTCTGCTTCCTTTTCAGGGTTATGCACAAAGCAACTCACTCAATAATAGCTGTACACAGTTTGGAATGTTGTGATGTTCCTATAAAAACTAAAAGGTTAAATAAGAGGAAGAAAAGAAATTGTTATTGGCCTTCCTTTAAGTAGAATTTATGTTTCATTTTACTTTAATCCTACCAATTACAATTTGTAACCAGCCTGTGACTGCTGACAGGTCATGGCTGGATGCTTACTGCAGGGCAGAGGGAAACAAATATGGGATATGCTGCAGCTAAACCAGTAAAAAATCCTCTCTAGGTCAGTCTGAGACAATGTTCAGAAATATCTAAAAACAACTGTACTCAGACAACCTTTAAAGTCCTATTACTCATTATCCAAAACCAGACAGCACTGAGCTTAAAACATTATAATGGAATATTAAACCTTAACAGCATTTCAATAATACAACGTGATAATTTTCCATCCCATTTGCCATCAATTTTCCTTTATTTAATAAACAGTGCTATAATTCTGGTTTAGGATTATAATTCTGTGTTTAGGATTTACAAACTGGCTGTTTTTTCCAAGAGGGCACCTAACAAATTTTGACACAGCCTTTTGATGCCTGCTGGTGAGAATGAAGATTAAGGTGGCTTTACAGGAAAGATTTAATTTGAATTTATGCACTACAGTGCAAGTATGGAAGTAACTACAAATGTCTTTGCCTGTCCAAAGATATGAACTGAAATTGAGGGTGATTTTTATTAAATTTTTTAAAGAAAAGTCCATCCAGTACCCTTTATTTCTATAGAAAAGACTTTAAAAAAGAAGGAATGAGCCTCATAAGCCATTTGGAAAGAGGAGAGTGCATCAAAAATTGTGAGGATTATTAAAGCAGTTGTAGTTAATTTGTTAAGTGAGAACATGAGTGGAAGAGAGATATTTAAAGTAAGGATGATTGTCATTGTGTTACAGGGCTCCTCAGAAGAAAGGCACGTGGGGTTTAGGGATGCTCCTCAGTTCATCTGTGTCTCTGTATCCACTTCTAGGTGAGGGATTGGCACCAAAATCCCACCAAAATCTGTTTATAAGGTGGAAATGAAGGGGAAAGGAGCTCATGAAGGGTGTTTGGGCTGCTAGCAGCCATCAGGAGATGCAGATGAGAGGAGGGGATGTGTTCTGTGTCCTTTCAAAGCAGCTCAGATCCCTGTTTAGACAGGAGAGTTCCAGTTCTGCTTCCTGCCCTTGATAAGAGAGGGAACGCACGGAGCTCTTTGCTACCATGAAAATTTAATTAAAAAAACCTCCTCAGTCTGAAAGGAAAAGTTTTTACATGAAGTTCTTTGCCCTCTCCAGTGCTGGGTTTGTGGCCATGAGAGATAAGTCATTACACAAGATCAGCTCCACTGTCGTGGCTCTGCTTGTGGAGATAAAATTAAAAGTCCAATTAAACACAGCCAGGAGGCGTGAAAGAAAGGAAATAATTATCTTAGACTTCCCTTGCTTTCAAACTGAAAAAAAGAGAATGCACTGAGATTATCAATAATCTACCTAAAATGAGCGTAATAACGAAAGGAAGGAGATATAACCCCTTAGAAAGCAAAAAACAAAATACCCAAAGGCATTAATGATAAGTTTTCTGTAGGAGAAAAAGAAGCAGTTTAACTTTTCTATTATTTTATCTCTCAGTCAAAGAACAGGTAATTAAATCAGTGTCTTCCACTCTGTTCAGGTTTCCTTCAGCAATGTGTATCAGTGAGTTAAAAACAGTACTTTGCCTTGTCTCACTTGGCAAGCGAGAAGATAGTTTCAAATGGATAGTTTCAAACTTAAAGAATAATGGGATATGAAATTATGAAGAAAAAATATAAATACATTTCAACCTGGCTTACCAGTGTGTTTGAAAACGTTCATTTCAGCAAATGGGGAAGAAATGTCACACACAGAGAGAGAGAACTGCAGGTAATAATAAAAGTTAATACATTGGAAATACAACTGTTGTCAAAAAAAGAAATATATTTTTTCCAGTCACAGAATCACTGCAGGTAACTTCTTTAAATCTGATTGTGTATTTTTAAAAAATTAATTGTCTTTGATTTTTTGTTCAGTCAAAAGAAATTTCACAAGTTTTATCTCTCTGGCTATGCATAAAACAACTTTCTTCAAAAGCGTGTCTGCCTTAATCTTAAAGCTCTCATGACTTTCTTGAATGCTATTCATATCTGCTAATAAGCCTAGATAAATTAAATAAATAAGAATTCTCTTTGCTTGTTTTTGAATGGAAGCAGTTTTCATGTTTTGTATGTGTAAGTCTTTTAAACCTCTCCCATCTTAGCTAGACCCTTGCAATGATTGTTTGTATACAGACAAGAGTGAATTTAAAACACGTTTAAATTGAAGTCCACTTTTATAATTTAACGTATTATAGAAACTGCATTTTACAACATGGTAGACAAATGCAATAGGGAGGCAGATAAAAACTCAGACATTAAAGATAGATTACCACAGCTTAATATCAATGAAATACTAGAGATTAGAGAAGTTTAAATTCTTTAAGGTTTTTCTCTTCTTATTTAATGCAAATTAATTGTAACATGGAAAACGAGATTTCTTGCCTAGTCTACTGCTCATTGCCTAATTCTTTGTAAGAAACAAAATCTTTTTTTTTATGCTATTCTTTTAAAAATTTGGATTTCTTCTGTATGAAGTCCACATCTGTATTCGTAGTCAGTTTTCTCCTGTGGAACATTTTGGGTTGGTTTCCCAACTGCTACAAAAGGCCAAAATTTTCTTCTTTGTTCTAAAAAGGCTGTGGTTTGTTTGTTTAAAAATATCAGCAGTCCAAACCAGAAAATGAGTTTAAGCTCCTAAAAATGCTGCATTGCTTAAAAGCAAGTGGCCTTAGAAGAAGGTTTGGATGGTCTTGGAAGCTCAATCTCCAGAAGCTTTTTTTTTTAAAAAGTCATTTTACATTCATTCAGCTTCAGTTAATGGAATTTGTTTATTTTTTCTTGATTCTGCCAGTTAAATCTATGATCTGTGAGCTTTTAAATACTTGTGGAAACTCTCTTCTTTTGCTTTCCACTTTATCTCACTCTGTACTTTATTATCTCTGAATGTCAGCATTGTCACCTCAGTGTCACTTAAAGGCTTCCTCTGAGTCCCAAGTCAGGTTCTTGACCCAGCCCTGGATCTTTCTGCTTTCCATGGAGTTGTCATCATGAGCCTCATTTTAATTCTCACTCTCTCTGTTAATTAACTCTGAAATTCTGATCACTGAAGCCTTTTTATTTTCATATGCAGAAGTGAACACTCCCCTCACTATTTATCCTGGAAAATGAGCAACTCTGAAAAAAGAGCCTAAGCAGCCAAAAATAATCTATATAAAATATGCATTGAGTCAGAAGATGGAAGAAAATCAATAGAGTTCTTATAAATTCTGTTAGCCCAAGGGCATCAGTGACTTGCAGCTTAAGCCAATGTAATAAGTGCTTTGTTTTGACAATTTACTTACAAATAAATTTATATTTCTCAGTCCTAGTAAAGGAGAACTGAAAACTCCAGCTTTGACCAGTGGATCTCCCTTTAACCTCTGCCTGCTGTAGATGTGCAAACCTGAGGCTGTTTTAGGAATTCCTTCTTTCAGCATCTCTGATTTGCTGCAAACGTGAAGATACCTGGATGCAGATGGCATCAAAAGTTTTGGTAAATTGAGGTATAAGAAATAGAACAGAAAAGAATTAAAAAACAAATAATCTGTTCAAAAAAGGCTGTATCTGCCAGCAACAGATTTTGCAGTCAAAAAGATTTCAAGCCTGAAGTGAGCAGTTTTATCAGCATTAAAGTATATATCCACAGTTAGCATACTGAAACATGATTAAAAACCACTGATTGAACTGTTTTAGAGTAATTAATTCAATTTTGTATTTATGTCTAGAAAAAGATGTGAATTTGATGGGTTTTCGTCAAGCTGCAGCAAACACATTTTATTTTTTCAAGAAAAGTTACACTCATGCCTTTCAAATCAGGATGGTTTTTTTCTATCTTTTGGTCCCATTTATCTGTTCATCAGCCACAGTTTATAAAACACAGTTTCAGGAAGGAAGAAAACAATGTTTCCTCATAGTTGCAGACAATTTTCAAAGCAGCCACAGCTTCAGCTTTTCATATGAAGTGGATGTACTTCAGTGGAATAAAACAGCAAATAGCCATAAAAACAAATAGCTGTAAAAGAAAATAGCCCACACAATCAAATAGGAAGTGGGTCTGGCAGAGTTCTGCTGTTGATGGCTTTTTGATAGTTCTGTTTTATCAGTCAGTTCTTGCCTTCAGTGAGGCAAAGCAGAGCCACAGAACACTTTGGGTTGGAAGGGACCCTAAAGCCCATCCAGTGCCACCCCTGTCGTGGGCAGGGACACCTTCCACTATCCCAGGCTGCTCCAAGCCCTGTCCAGCCTGGCCTTGGGCACTTCCAGGGATCCAGGGGCAGCCACAGCTTCTCTGGGCACCCTGTGCCATCCCCTGACCTGCTGGCCACAGTCCTTTGATGCAGCCCAGGCAGGGTTTTGGGGATCCAGCACGTGTGGCCAGGTCATGGTGAGCTTCTGATGCACCAACACCCCCAAATGCTGCTCCTCAGGGCTGCTCTCAATCCCTTCTCTGCCCAGCCTGGGCTGCCCTGACCCAGATCCAGCCCCCTGAACTTGGCCTTCTCCAGCTCCACGAGGTTTGCCCAGTCCCATCTGTCCAACCTGTCCAGGCCCTCTGGATCCATCCCTTCCCTCCAGCGTGAGCCCACCTCACCCAGCCTGGGGCTGCTGCTGAGGGCTCCACCCCACTGACACTGTCCCTGTCACCAATGGCTCCATCCCCACTGAGACTGTCCCTGTCACCAATAGCTCCATCCCCCTGTCCCTGTCCCTGTCACCAATGACTCCATCCCCCTGTCACTGACACAAAAGGAGAAGTTGAATGGTCACCAAAGGAGATGTTAAATGTGTCTGTCCGTGTGTCTCGCTGTGCCCTCAGCACAAACAGCTCATTGCAGATGGTCTGACTTGATGATCAGGGTATCAGAAATCCTGTAATTGTAAATTAATTTACAGTGTCAGCCTGTCAGTGTCATCTGTGTCACCACCAACACTTCCTGAGGTGCTCATTGTGCTCATTTACCTCAGCAGCCTTCATCTGACTGAGAAAAAGTTTTTAAAAAGTGATTAATTTTGCCATGTCTTGTTTCCACTGATAAGATAATTAACAAACTTCAGGTTAAATTTGAATTTCATGACTGAACTCAGTTGGGCATTCTTGAGTCAAATTCACTTGGACTAGTTTCATAGTTATATATAAATACATAAAATTATAAGTATACCTAAAATAATGATAGAAATATATATGGGCATAGAAATGTTCATATTTGCTTTCTTTACACATTTATGATGTTTACACAAGAAGCTGCTATTGTTCACCCAGGAGTGGCCACTCTTCAGTAACTGGTGTGATGCCACAATGCAATTCAGAGTTTTTTATCTAGCTGGAACTTCTATGTTAATATAATTCCTTTATCTGTAGTTTCAATCTGGGGAACAGCATCACTGAAGATGCAGCTGCATTTCTCATTTTAACCTTTCTGGGAAAGTGGGTTTTTTTACTTCCATTCATTCTGTTTTGGGAAGAACTGGAGCTCTTTGGGGTGATGCTCAGGTAGGAGTGAACAAAAGAATGTGATTTATGTTTGCTGCTTGGAGCCAGAGTGACTCCAAACAACAGCAGCATGGAAATGGCAAGGAAATGCACAATTTGCTCTCGTCAAGCAGCGTGGGTGTGTGGGAAGTTGACAAGGCATAAACTGTGAAGTGTGGTCCCTTTTAACCAATATAGCACTAATGTACATTGATATAACACCAAGGCTAGTGCAGTCCTCCAGGAATTGAAACTGCAATAATTATGTGGAATTTTTGGAAATCAATCCTACTTTTGTATTCCAAACTTTACTGGAGTATTTTGCTTTAATGACAAGAGAGTTTGAACTAAACTTTTTTGGACAAAGAGTTATAGAGACTAACAGGAATAAAATAATTTAGATATTGTATGCTTAAGTGTTATTACAGCCACAGTTGTCGTTGTATTAGTATTCAGCCTTTGGAATAGAAAATAAATTCATTCAAAATGCTTTTAGGTTGAGCCTGTCACAAAAGCCACAGGAAGTCAGGAACCAATATCCCATTTACATACATATGCTTTCAAATTTTATAAATGTTATACTCTACATATAAAGGCATGCAAAGACAGTCAAAGCTGAATTATGTATGAGGATTAAATTAATAAAGCTTTAATTCCAAAGTAATGGATAAAACTTAAGAGATATTATTAGACTAAGAGTGTTGGCTCTTGATTTTTTCCGAATGCCATATGGTCTCCACGTTACTGATGTAATTAGTGTAACACCTAATTTATGAGTTTGAACAGTGTGTTTTCATATTGCTCATTTGCTGGGTTATGTTATGTGGGATTTTAACTGGTCTTACTGGACATTGCTCACATTTCATAGTAGAAATTATGGGATATAGAACCAAAAACTGAGAAAAAGAGACACTTTTAAGCTCACGTTTCTGCAGCTCATAACTACAGAGGGCTCTCCATGGTGGGTAACTGCAGGAACTGGGGGTGTTCTGGAGGTGCACTGTGAGAAATGTTTTCAATATCCAGCTATTCTTTTAAAGAAAGTTTCATATGTTATTTACTATGCAAATTAAAAAAGGAATTACACATCTAAGATTCATCAACATTTCAGCAATTTACAAACAAGTAAATATTTACCTAAGGAAATTGTCTCTTGTGTGTGCTTTATGCAGTGGAATAGAACAATTAAAGGTTTCTAGATTTTATAAGTTTTTGGTACTTAAAAAGAATAGTAGGAGGTGATAAAAATAATTAGGAAAATAATAACTAATTTTGAGTATTTGTCCCTAATTTCTTTTACTGCAGTACACATTTCAGCCTCAGCTGCCAAGCTTAATGGCCAAGCCTACTGGTTTTAATCACAACTTAAATTCTGACTTATTAAAGTTCTTCCAGCTTTACACAATAACCTTTAATCATTAAAATTTAGTTCACTGCTTTCTGTTAACAGAAGTTTGGTTTCAGTACATAATCAGCATTTGCTGGATGTGAATATGTAGAAATTCTTTTCTTTTACAGGAATGTGTCTTAGCAACCATGTCCCCTTGATTCCTTTGGGCACACAGGGGAAAGAAATTAAAGTTTCTTTTCTAATTAACATAATGCAGTTAGTCCAGATTGACGAAGGGGTGGCTGTACATCTGTGACTGAGGGAATAAACCAAATATGTCAATTTGGATAAAAAAGTAAACATTCCTTGTTCAGCACAGAATTTCAGATTAATTGTCAGCACAATAATTATGGAAGTGTAATTAATGTTTAGGCTCGGGAGTCGCTCGAGTAACAAGAATGCCCAAATACAAATCTGTGCTGTTGTCAACATTTATGCAAGTGCAGGAATTTTAAGGGTGCTGTTACATGTAATTAAGTCAGCAAGCTGCCTGCTTATCAGCTAAATAAAATGATTAATGGCTATGACCCTGGTAGGTTTTTGACAGCCATCACTTGTGAGAGTAACAAGGCTGCTTTGTGGGCAGGGGGATTTTGATTGTGTGTTGCCTTGTCAGTTGTGCCTTTGCTTTCACCTTGCTATGCAGGCATCTTCTCCATCACAGCCTCACAGCTTCAGCTAAAAAGGCAGTTGTGAAAATGATCATAATTAGATGTGTTCTAAGTGCAATTACGTGGTGCAGACTCAAATCTTGAATATTTGTTTTAGCCCAAGCTCCAATTTTTCATATTTTTGCTTCAGATTGAATTTGTACCCTGGCAAGAATTTCAGTTCCAAGTTTTATTTCCATTATTTTTTTAATAAAAACTGTGTTATTTAATTTCTGTTGAAATGATATTAAAGCCTGAGACAGAAGATTTACATTAATTTGTTCATAAATCACATTTGTTAAAAGTGAGAGTGGGAGAAGTGAAAAGAAGGAATGCAGCTGGGGATTCCACTTTGTGAGAGCACAGCTGAGGAGCATTACAGGAGGCTCAGCTGATGGGCATTTCTGAAGAGGAGTCTGGCAAATTGAAGGAAATGAAAGAGTCTGAATCATCCAGACACACTCACAGAGCTCAAGAGGAACATGGAATATTTTTTGTTTCATTGTAAGCCCAGCAAATAAGGAATAAAACTTTGGAAGACCAGAAATTTTGAGAGGAAAAAAGTTATGCCTAATCTGTTTGAAATGCAGCTTGCATTTCTCTTTAGACATGATAAGATTTTATATTTCTTTTGTAAAAGATTAGTGTTATGGAGATGAAAGCCGAAGACTCAGAAATATGAAAATGTGAAATAAATTACACTAATTGAATCTTATTTTTTCCTTTCAGAGACTGCCTTTAGTCCACATGTCAACCACAATTAGGTCCTCTGGAATCCAAGGAGTTGCTTCTGAGGATGCTCCACTTTGATCATTCCCAGCCACGGGCTCCAGTGGATGCAAATGACTTCAGCTGGGGTGGAGAGTCAGGATCTCTGCAGCTCTCAAAGGCAGCCCAGACAGCCCAGAAAATCTTCCTGTGCTTAAAGATTTTTTCACTGGCCACAGCACAGTCTACTACTCATCAGTCCATGTGTTTTCCAGTGCAGGAGGATGCCAGGTTACATTTCACTTTGTGTCCAAACTGAGTTTTTACCCTAAAATTTGGCCCTACTTTAGCAAAATTGTTTTATGTTTTCAAATTCTGAGAGTTTAAGTATTCAACAACTACCATTTACAGTTTTACAGTAATTTCCCAAGAATTATTAGGAAAACAGAGACTTTGGGTTATTGAACTTTGTCTTAATGTTTGAAATTTGAGAGAGAGGCAGATGCTGCATTGGTTTAACCTGTGGTGATTTTGTTGAGTATTTTTGCTGTTGCTTCGGACTCTGCCTTTCTACACTGATCTTTTCTGACACCTGAGGTCTTGTGCTGGTCCCGTAGGAAAGAGCAGCCTGAGATGTCCCTCTAAAGGACACCATGTGGAAATAAAGGGCCCCTGATGCTGCTGGAACTGGGGCCACCATAGTTAGGAAAAAGGTTTGGAAATCCACTCTGAATTTCATTAAATGCAGTGCAGAGGGCACAGCTTCAGTGGGAAAGATAAAACACAAAAATACATTTGGATTCTTTCTTTTCAGTTCATAAACTGCATTTCTTTAGACATTATTCAAATATTTGCATGAGAGCAATAGATAACATTCAACCAGAGTTAGGGAAGATGTTGATGCCTCTGAAAGAGCTCAGTTGCTGTCGTCCTTCTCAGCATGAACAGAGAAATTCCATCTGTGAACCTTCCCAAACAACCCTTTCATTCACGTTTAAGAACCTGAATCACTTCTCCTTGCATTTCAGCTTTGAAATGTGAACTGAAATGTGTTTCTGCAGATAATAAACAGTAACAATGAATGCTATAAATAATTTAGTTGGCAACTCCAACAGATTTGTTCCCTGGAAGCAGAGGTGATGCAAGGATATGCCAGAGGAGATAAGCTATAGGAACACCCACACCTGGTTGAGTTAACTTCATCATATTGCCAAGAATAACTCAGGAAGTGCTTTGTCTCTTGCAAAAGAAAGCTGCATTCTTGACTGCACAAGCAATTGTACAAATGCATTTAATCTTTTATTCATGTGGTGGTTGGGTGTCAAACGCTGTCGTTCAGATCTCTGGGAAGCTGTTTGGGACATTCCTCTCTGTCATTTATATGTCACTTTAGCCCCAAATTACTTTGAATATGTTTGTTTGTTTGTTTCATCCTAACAGCACTCCTTCCAAGATGTTTATGTTTCTATCTCCCTGTCTATTGCTTACCTAAATTGCCATATGCTAAATTCCCACCCATTAATACACACAGACATCCATTCCTTCCTGGCAGGTGTTCTCAGAAGGATGCCTGTTATTGTAATTGCCCCCAAAATACAATAAAGAATAACCAGGTATAAAAAATAATAAACAGCAATCAAAATGTTGAAATATATCTAGGAGAGAGTTTGCCAAAAAATTTCTCTTGAGTAAGTTTTGTATGCCAAGCATCTACAGTGAAATGAGAAATTTATAGAAAAGTTTATAGATAGAAAAAATTCTTGCCAGTCCTATTTTAGCTTTTTTGCACATATTCAGCACAGTTTGTTATTGTATTTTCTACTTTTAAACGTTACCAGGCTATGCAGTTCACACTTTGCAACAGCAAAGCATGAAATGCTAAAGAAAATATTAACAATCTAGCACTACTAATCTCAGGATATTATCCATTGATTTCCAGGTAATGTACATGATGATATCTAGTTTGAATTTTTGATTAATGAAAACCACATTAAAACGAGCCAGCAAGGAACAGAGCAGCGTTTCTGAGCTGGTGCCAGTCCCCAGTGCCACTACAATGGGATGACCACGTTGTCCTTCCCCTCCATCTGTGTTTGTCTGCAGAAGAAAATAATCCCATTTTTATCAGTTAATTCTTGCAGTGCAGACAAGCTGTTAACAGAGAGGATCAAAGCCAGGCCATATCTGAGAACTCCTTTGTATTTCATAGCTAGAAAGGATCTGACTGAAACACACAACACCCCCCACGTGATTAACACAAAAAGTTTATTTACCAGCTGAGCCTGTGGGTGATGCTTGGTGTGCCCACCCTGAGGTTACCCTGGGCATGAAAGGAGCATGAAGTGATAAATTATAACAACCCAACTGATAACAACCCAAGGAAAAGAGATAAGAAGTGATAAAGAATTAAAACCAAGGCCTTTGTGTTTAGCACCTCGTAGTGCATCCAAACTGGAAAGGAAAAATGAGATTTTTTCTTTTTTTCTAAAAAAAAGTAAGAAGTGTTTAAGAGGAAAATACAAAATAAAATTTTGAATACAAAAAAAAAAAAATCTCCAGATGGTCATTAAATATGTTAAATGGCAGCCTGTTTTCAGCCCACCAGGCACCGAGTTTATTATTCTAATAATCTTAAAATGAAAAAGATAAAGTCCTATAAAAAGAGGCTGTTAACTTTGATGGTGTTTAATCCAGATAACTTTTAGAATGCCCATTAATGTGCAAAGATACAAAACATATTCAGCACCACCATAGTTCTCTCCTGAAGGGTCCTCATGCAGGCACTGCCAGACTCTTCTCTCTTGCATGCAGGTGGTTAAAAAAGGAAAGTGTCAAAGGAAGGAACAGAACAAACACTTAAAACAGTGATTTCAAAAAAAAATTGAAATTATGAATGTTAAAAATGAGTAGGAAAACCAGAAATAAGAAAGGTGGTTCTGTTTGCAATGCAAAGCATATTGCAGCAGATCCATGTTATTAAGATTTAACATATATGCCATATACACATCAATAATATTTGGTCATTTGACACAGTAAATCCTTCTCAAATAATGTGCATTTTACAGTATTTTACAAATACTTCCAATTTAAGTGTAGTGGCTTGGAATGGCCATATTCATGTTGGGACAGTTAGATTGATTATTATATTGGTTTGATGTTATATAAATAAGTATTATTAGGTTTACTTTATGTTTTCAGAAAATGAAAACAAAATAAAGTAAATTTACTTTATCTCAGGGAACTGCGTGTGCAGAGTCTGAGATCCTGGACTGGAAAACCTCTTCTAAAAGCCCTCAAGTATTTATAGAATTGTTTCAACTAAAGCCTCATTTTCTGTGAAGCAGTTTTAGGGAACTCAGTTTATATGGAACTCTAATTCCAATGCTAAGGCAATATAAGATTGCTAAGATGTTTCCAGATTTAGCTATTTAATAAGATTTTTATATTGTTTTGAGAGTGCTGCATCACTTTTACAGTGTCTCCAAAGCAGGTTTGCTCATTTCTTTGGTTTCACATGCTTGATACCATTGCAAATTCTTCATACAACCTTTACAACTAATTTATATTTCCCTGTTTTTATACAATGACTCAGCTCTAAAATGCTGAGAAAAGTATTAAATACTTGAGTGGGGTTTTTTGAACCCGAGTGTTTCTATTGGGACCTGTGCTAAATTTTGGAATACTTTTTCCCCTCTGTGCTCTGTCTCAGGTTTCTGTGCAGGCAGCTCAGCCTTGGTGGCAGGGATGCACAGGCTGAGGTATTGACCCAACCCAGGCTGTGCTCATCTGTCTGCCCTTCCCAGAGGGTCCAGCATGGCTGGAATTCAATTTGGAATGTGCAGAGGAGCCCAAGGAGGCCAAAAACCTTCAATAATGATCAGCACCACAGCCCCCATCTGCAGAACAGCCTTTGATCCATTGTGTTCAGGTGTATCTGCTTCTACTAATACAAATTAGAAAAATTATTGAATAATATCAAGGAAACAAACTTGATCAATACCTCTCAATGATTATTTCAATCCAGTACCCAGATTCTTTGTTTTCTCTCCTCGTTTCATTCATCTCACACCACCCCATCGAGCTCCTTGGTGCAAGTGGTCACCCTATAATTATTAATTAATTCTTTTTTTCACTGGTTTTCAAAATTGTGTTAGAACCACAAAGAAAAAATGGTGACAAAATTAACAAATTCACTTTAGTGTGGACAGACAATTTTTATATTCCTTATGCAAAATAGCCTTAGAAGTCAGAAGTAAAAAATCACTGGTAATCAATGAAGTGGAGGAATAAAATCCTGTTACAAGTGAGTTCTTTTTGAACAGCAATTTCCAAGTGGAAGGGGATGAATTATACTGCTGATATTAAGGATAATGCAGAAGAATCTTTTAAAAATGCAGGCAGGTCTTTTTGTGCCTACAGAATTTTCTCTAGTGGAACCCTGGGAAAGGGGAAAAGGAAGAATTTAAAAGGTAACTCTATATGTTCTTTAGAAACAGATTGTAATTCTTTTTTTTCCTATTTCTTCCCACACCCTTTTGCCAAAATTATCCCTCTTGCTCAGGCTTCACTGTGTGTCAGAGAAGAGAACCTGCACCAGCAAGAGGAGCAATTTATTGAGCAGTTCAAGCTGATAACTGAATTTTCCATCTGGAAGCAAAGGATCATGGAGGTAGGAGGAAGCTTCTTATTCAAGAAAATGCTCAGTTCTTCACAGTGGAAGAGCAGGTAAGTGGCACACCAGGGGCATTATTCTCTTCTGGGAAAACAGGAATGTTGGAAACATTCCAGGGTTTTACACTCATCGTTTTGTGTGTTTGGTGTTCCAAACCAAAGGGGGAAAATATGGCTTGAGAAATAAAATGGCAAGAAACTTTTCACTCCACTGAGAAATACATTTCTCAAAATTCAGCACCTTCTATGCTGCAAACATGTTCTCAGGAAGTGTTGGTTCCTTTTTGGAGGAAACAACTGAACAACTTGCAAAAATTGCATGAGAGTGGATACCTGAGCATGTTCAGGTGTGGTTATTGGCTTCAGCAGCACTTTGAAAATGGCTCAGCAGATGCCTGCACTTCTGAGCTGGATTACTGCCAAGGAAAAAACTTCATTCCTCTGAATTTACTCTGTATGAAGAGATGGCTGGAGTTACTCTGGCCACAGTGGAAGCAAACTCGAATTTACTTAAGAGAAATCAATCCAAACATCTAAACACAGGTAAATGCATTTACCTTCTGTAAATACATGGCAATAACAGAACACGCAGTCTTGTTGCTAATTAAGAGTTCAAACAGTCAATCTTTGGTTCTTCTGTTCAATTAAAATAAAAAATTAACTAATTGTGGGCACACACAGTTCTCAGAACTGAGGTTTGTGGACAAAAGCCAGGCTGCAGGTCCAGCACTGGAGAATCATGTGCAGAATGTCATTATGAAACACATAATTTTGGGTTTGGATTTTGGTTCTATCTGATAAAGGCACCAAGGAAGCTCTGCAGAGCACTCTGCCCTTTATCAGTGTCCAGTAGAGTGCAGAATGAACATGGGCTAGTAAATAAATCACACAGGATGAGATCAGTGGAGATCAGCAATGCATAAATAACCAGCAGAACATATGTTGGAGAAATGTTTTCTTCCTCTTTACTTCTTAAAATAGTGTAACTTGTAATTTTTTCATTGTTCTATCTCTTATCTTCAAGAGGGTCTGATGATTTCAAAGCAGAAACTGATATGGTTATTGGAAAACTTGATTCTGAAGCACAGTGCAGCAGTTCTTGAAAAGCTACTCCTCTAAAACTTCAGATTTATTAGCTGTCTTCTGTGCTTTATATTAATGCTGATATAAAAATAGATACAAAACTGCAAAGTTACATGCTTAGACAAAATTTTACATTGATTTATAGTTTCCACGACATTCACAAGTACAGATAGCATTTCTGTTCTAAAGTTTTTTGTCACAAATAAAAGTATGAATTATTTGATACAAAATTAAAATGCAAGAATACAAAATTGCAGCATTGATACAATTTAGTGTTACCTAAAAACCAAACAAATAAAAGATAGATATCATTAAAGCAAATTCTGATTTATTCCTCTTTCATATTCAACTTTACTGTGAAAACAATATTTTATAATTATTGTTTTTTACAAATGTAATGTCAGGTCACAGCAGATGAAGGAAGGTATGAATTCATTCCCAAAGTTAGCGTACAACTTTGAAGGTTTTCTTTCTTAATAAAAGTTCCCATTTTTCAGTTGTTATATACTGGTTTTCATTTTCAAGTAGGAAACATGTCAAACACAGCTTGCTTTTTATAAAAATTCACTAGGGCTTAGATGAAGCTTAATTTATTTCAGCAGCTGAAACTTGTCCTTTTAGTCAAGTTTCATCATTTTCAGATAATGAAATCTTGCAGCAGTCCCGTATTAGACTGGGAAGGAAAGTGTTTTGTAGCTGAACTTCCAGGGTTGTGGTTATCATCCCAAAGAGGGAGGAAATTTTGCTTATCTGAACCAGTCACATGTTGAGATTCAAAGAGAAAAAAGCACAAACCATGAGGGTATTATGGAAATAGAAAACAATACAAACAATACTTTCATATCCTACTCTGGGACTAAGTTTAAGTCTACCTTAACCCTTTGAAAGGGAGGCCAGAACTGGAAATTTGTGTTTAAATAAATATTAGGGCATCATTCAAAGTCTGCCAATGCCTTG
This sequence comes from Eopsaltria australis, assembly GCA_034509425.1. Classification (NCBI taxonomy): domain Eukaryota; kingdom Metazoa; phylum Chordata; class Aves; order Passeriformes; family Petroicidae; genus Eopsaltria; species Eopsaltria australis. The sequence goes on from JAVTVJ010000234.1 coordinate 528,592, forward strand.
GGAAGTGTCCAAACCCTAATCCTGCTAAAGGAGCAGCTTTTGTCAGAGTAACACCCCCAGCCCAGGGTCCCTCTGCTCATCCCCTGCTCACTGCCACTCTCCCATTGCTGGGAAATCGAATTAGCCCCTCATTAAGATTCAAATAGGTGCAGAGAATTGTTTGATATTCTGTTACCCACATCCTCTAACACCCTTAAGTCCAACCTGCAGAGCTGGGTGTGGGATAACACCTTCCTGCTGCCTGTGGGGCTGAGTCCTGCCCTGCTGCACGAGACCAAATTCATCTTTTCCCAAGCAGTTTTATTTCAGATATTGCTGCTGGTCAATTATGCAGCCCCTCTTAAATTCCCCGCTCAGCTGTTGCAGTGCATAAGTGATTATTTCCTGTTGGGTGTTATCTGACTGCTGGCTATAAATCTCAGTGAATAAACACTTGTTTTCCTGTTCTGACAGATGTTCCCAGGGAATGCTTGTTAAGGGAAGAAGGACTTCTGTCTGCATCTGCTGCAGTCAGCCCCAAAGCAGATTAAACACTGAACAACACTGGGCAGATTTTGCATCCTGATGCTCACAGGTAACCATTCCCTTGTGACGAGGGATGCTTGGAAAAGAAATTTCACTCTGCTGTGCACACAGTGCATGAGGATTCTGCAGATCACTCTGATTTAGAATTGTGCTGTGCCATTCATTACCTCAGTAATTGTGAAGGAAAAAAATAATGGTTCCAGGACTAGTTCTTCATAAAATGATCTTGCCAGTGGCTATGGTAAAGCATTTGATATGATAATGAAACATGGAAGAGTCTGTCATTCTTTGTTCTCCCTCTTATTACATTTATTACAATTGAGAAGAAAAGAACATAGTAGAGGATGTGAAAGGCATTTCCACTCTTATCTGAATAATTTTAATATCTTAATTTAGATGCTTTTAGAACTCCCCCTCTTCTGATAGGTATGCTGGTGGCTCAGGGCCACCCTTTGGTGACAGCTGGGCCTGGTTAGACTGGAGAAGAATGAGAAGTGATTTGTAGGGATTGATGAATCCCTACAAATATCACCGAGAGCTGGCAGAGGGTGGTGCCCAGGGACAGGACAAGGTGAAATGGCCAGAAACTAAAACACAAGTTCCACCTCACCACAAGGAAGAACTTCATTCCGTGGAGGGGGCAGAGCCCTGGAACCGCTGCCCATGGGGGTGTGAGTCTCCCTCTCTGGAGACATCCCAAACCCACCTGGACACCTTCCTGTGTCACCTGCTCCAGGGGACCCTGCCTTGGACTGGGTGATCTCCAGAGGTCCCTTCCAACCCTTCAACTCTAACAGTCCTGTGATTCTGTGAAAACAGTAATTATTTATGTGAAAGAATCTATAAAATGATGGAACCACACTGGGCTGTCTTAAAGGAACTGTTCATCTTATCAATAATTCTGCCAGCTCTCTGCCAATTTGCTCTGTCAGTTTTCTTTTCCTTTGATCAAAGCCAGAAAAGAACTTATTAACAGCCAGGCAGACTCTGCCTGGTGCAGAACTTACTGAAGGGGAAAAGGACTCTTGTGTAATTACTTCTTTTACATAAAAACAACACCAAAAACCCCTTGACAGTTGTTATCCTTTCCCTGCTGCTGGACAATCCTGTGTAACCCTCAGATGTCACTCCTGTGCCTCAGGCCTGCCTGCTGGGTGACTGTCACTCATTTGTGGGATCAGACAGAGGCCAGAGCCTTGTTCCATGGCAGATTGCTGAGGAGGTGTCCCAAAGGAAGGGGGGACTCCTTAGTGTCCATAATGTACAGCACACACAGAGCTGAACCAACCCCAGCCTTCTCTGCCATTTCCTGGGTCTCCAAATATTTTTTTCTGCACAATTCCATCTGTGACCCTTTCCCCTTTCCCATCTCCCGATGCCCCTTCCCTTCCCTTCCCTTCCCTTCCCTTCCCTTCCCTTCCCTTCCCTTCCCTTCCCTTCCCTTCCCTTCCCTTCCCTTCCCTTCCCTTCCCTTCCTGTCATTCCTCAATGTCTCTGTCAGGCTAGTGAAGCTGGTTTCTAGACAGAAATGTCATAAATTCAGTAGATAAATTTTGCTGTTGTTCCAGAGAAACCACTTTTATTTCATTTCAGCAGCCTTAAGGTCTTCAGTAATGGGATTTTTTTTTTTTTAATAAGGTTGGTTTTCATTGTAAGAAGTAACAGTTAAAGCAAAGTATTGTATTTTACTATAAAGTAAAACTGCTTTACCTGTGAAAGGGAACGGAGCTGAGTGGTCTGCAGGAACTGTTTAAGAAACTATTATGAACTGAAGAAAAACGATGAGGAAAGGATGTGATGGGGAAATGCTGCTGTGTCATGGGTTTGGATCACACAAGTGGGACTTGGAGAAGCTGAGTCATGGAATGCTGGCTTGGAGATAAGGAACACCAGCTGATTTTCCTTCTGAGTTTTATACAGATGGCAGAACAGAAAACTAAAGAGGGAAGTCAGGGTATTTTGAATATATTGATGTTTAGTGCATCTTCATAAAAGTAGGACAAATACGAAAAGGAGGAAAAGTGCCCCACTTGCATATTTGGATTTTACCAAGCAGCTCTGCCCTGTTTCTTTGCTGCAATTTGAAAACTGATGTTTTAATAACCAGTGGATGCTTATTATTTAATTATTAATTAATCAGCTAATACTTTTTCACTTTTGAGTCAGCCTAAGTATGTATCAAAATATTAGTTGCATACACATTTTCTTGATCACAAATAAAATTTGTGACACCACGCTGATCAACAGCAGTGTATTAAATAATTAATAATCACAATACAGACTTCTAATAATTTTATAGAGCTATTAATGCAGCATCCAAATGCTTCATTCTTTCAAAGGTTAAGTGCAAATTGGGGATGAGGGGTGTAGATACCAACCACAGAGTGTTTTCACTTCCATGTATGCTTAATAATTTTTCCTCCATTAGGAACAGTTAAAAACCCTGTCTCCTCCAGTTTGGTTTTTCTTGATCTGTTCTTCAGATTTTGCTTATTAATCTATGATGGTTAATCTGGTTTATATCTCATGATGTATTTATTTAGGCATTTCTTACATTAAGATGCTGAGTTTATGTTGTTTGTTGGTGCAAAATACCAAAAATTCTAGTGACAAGTGGGTAATATCTTTGTTACAGAGAAAATGCACAGTCCTCCACATTGTGAAATAATGAAGATGAAATTTGGCATCATTTGCTTTTAGTAATCTGCAGTCTATCATTGCAATAAATGAGAACAGACAATTCTTTCTTTACTATTTAATCAAATAGCTAAAGGTATTAAAACTAGAATAAGTTAAGGACTTTTAATAGACCCTGAAAACACAGCAATTTCAAGATGGCCCAGATTAATTATTCTTTAATTAAATGCAGTATGTTAAGCCTAAAGTACAGACATTTGGTTTGCTAAAAAATGGGTAGGGATCTATAGAAAACCAACCCATTAATAAAGATTAATTTGTAACATGGAGAGGGGAAAGATGAGATGACCAATTGTCACAGTTGAAGCAGAAAGTGAACTCTGTGAGTGAGAATAGGAGCAATTTGGGATTTTATAAAGGGATACAGTGAGTTGATTTAGACACCAGATTTAGATTTGCAGACAAATCTAAATAATAAAAAGAAAAAAAGCCAAATCAGTCTGTAAAGACAATGAAAAGCTGGGGTTTTTTTTTGTTTTGTTTTGTTCAATGTAAAAGGTCGTTTCTCATAAAAACCTTAAAATAATGTGTACCCAGATTCACCCTGTGGAGCCTGACTGCTTTTACATTTCCAGGTTTACACAGGGTGCCACAACCTTGCTCTGACCACCTGAACACTGCATTATAATATACAGCACCTGATCCTACAGGTGAACATGAGTAATAAAACCCAGGGCTCATAAACTCCCTCAGACCATGCACCTGTGCTGCATTTTAATCCCCTCTCTCCACTTTCTGTGTCATTAAACCCAACACACCAAATTTTATTCCCTTTAGCAATGTTGTTAGGTTGAATGCCCACTAAATATGAGCCCTAAGTGGAGATGACTTCACCTTGGTGCTGAGCTTTCCTTGCTTCAATTACCTCTGGTACTTACCTTGCCTCAATTAACTTTGCAGCATCTGTGAAAAGGTCTCCCTATTATTGGGAGATATTTTTCTAAGGAAGGAAAAATGTATTTGGGAGTACACAGTGATAGAGAAATGAGTTAAAAGAAATGGTGTTTTTGGCAGGTAGAAGCAGCTAAAGGCCATATTTAAGTGATAATAGTTGTTATAATCTATTTATAGTCCATCTTTAGAACCTCATTCTTTTGCTTAACCAGCTACAGACTCAGTGCAGAAATATCTTTTCCTCTTCTACTTCCTGTGCTCCTGATTTATTTGAATTTTTCCTCAAATATCTCAGGGCAGTAATCAAGCCATTTCACAGTAAAATTACTGCGTGATTTCTGCTCCAGATATCTCATATATGGTAGTGGACAGGATTTTCAATATTGCCTTGTCTTACATCAGACAGGAGTGAGGAATTAGGCCTGGAATAGGGACAGAGCAGCCTTCAGGGACTAACAAAGCTGAACCTGCAAGGGACTGAAGGAAATCAGCAGTTAACTTGTTTGCTGTTGAGGTGTCATAGCAATGGTTTCTGAATCCTTATAAAACAATGGATTCTGTCACTTTTTATTTATTTTAAACCCCCGTGGCCAGCTGATTTAAAACTATTTGATCTCCAGGCTTGGCTAACTTGCTGCTGTCCATCTCAGCAGGAATTTTGATCACAAATAATGGTTACTCGATGTGAAAGCCAGAAATGGGGGGATTTGGGAAGTGCAACTAAGAAAACAAAATTGTTTTTAAGCTAGTGTTCAAAAGCTGATTTAGAGGGATACATTCCTTGAGATCTGGATATTTGTTTTTCAATGGGAAAATACAAGATTGGGCTCATAGAGAATGTGAATGAGTTAGAATGAGTTAGAAGAAGTAGAAACACCAAATGTCCATGGTCTAATCTCACCCTTGATTCTCACAGGAGTAAATGTTCATTGGAACTGGCGCATTTCAGAGGAGAGTTTGATGGAAACAATGCCAAAGACTAGGAAAGACATTGGAAATATCTAACAAAATGTTGAATTACAGCTTGAAGGAAGAAATCCCTCATTTTACCAAATTTCTCATCCTTGCAAAGTTTAAAAGTTTAAAACCTTGTGTCAATTTATCTCTTGATCTTTTTAATCAACAAATTAAATAAAGGTGTTGCTTGTTTTCTAATAATAATGTTTTCTTTATACCTTATTAATTAGCAGGTCCCTTCTATTAATCAAACCACGAGTGTCTTTAGTACTTTTTTCTTTAAAACCCTTTGTCTTTTCCTGATACTATGAATGGGAGTAAAAAGCTGAAATGAACCTGAATGTAACAATTCCTCAGGTAAGATTTTTTTTTCAGTAATACTTTTTTTATTAAATGGCATGTCAGTGCTTTCAGATTAGTTGCCAATATATTATTTATGCTTTTTTATAATTATTTACAAAGCTGGTCTGCACACAGACGATATCAAGAAAAAAATATTAGTCATTTTTCTTTTCCTTTCTAGATATGCAGAGTTTTGGTTATCAGCAGCTGAGTAAGATCTACTCCTGCCCCTATTCCAAGTTTTACCAATTTGTCTCACAGCTTCAGCTAATCAGGAATGGCTTTGAAAAGAATTTTCTCCTCCCTTTTAGAGCTCTGTGTTTCTGTAGGGCACTTCTGATCAAATACTCCTTTCACAGAGTGGAAAGCTCTTGCTCTCCCCACTGAACTCTGTGCATTTGTTCTCTGTGGTAAACACTCACTCAGCCTCTGGGCTTTGGTTTGCTGCATTTCCCTTGTTAGAGCACAGAAAACTTGGGAAAATAAAATTCATGGATGGATCCCAGTGTATGACCCAGCTTTCTTTCCTGCAATATGACACACAAAATCAGGGTTTACTCTGCTGGAAATCAGCCAGGTGAGAATCCACCCTTTGGTGTCACAGGGCAGCTTCCACTCCCTTGTTGATGTGTTTTGGACCTGGCTGAGACTCAGCAATTCGTCTTTAGTTCATTCTACATTTCATGTCATTTAGAAAAAAAGATGCTTTGAGTGTGGACATCTCTTTAGAGAGGATAACCAGGGAGGTGACGGATGTTTGTTCATCACTGGGATGCTGAGCACACTGTCACACCAGCCATGGCCCTGCTCACCTGCTGCTGACCTTTCTTTAATTAAACCATTCTGTCTTCCAGGTCAGAAATCTCCAGAAACATATTTGAAAAATATATTAATTGCATTTTTTAGGATCAAAACTATCACATTCAGCTGTATAAACTATTTCTAATGTTAAATTTACACTCATGTGAACTCTTAGAACCAATCTACCTTATACCTTAAACAATCATAACCCTTTTGGTTTGGGTTTATTTTTCCTCTCCATCAAAGGAAACTAAGAATGGGGTCTAGGTAAATGCAGCATTTTCCATTGGATGTTTCAATGGGTAAACAGCTGGTCTGTAAAGACCTCTCAATACTATGTATAACCCAGGTTGTCTTGATGGAAAATGTAAAAAAAAAAATAATTTTCTTTTCTTAGAATTTTTTTCTGGCTGAGAAGACCAGCTGTTGTGTTGCATTCTTTCCTTGCATCTCTGGGATTGGCTATAATGACTTTTGTGAACAAAAACAATCAAGTAGCAGAATAACTACAAATATTAGCTAAAAAGGTACAATTTTTATGTGGTATTTTCACACTTACGCTGCTATCATGATTCTCTCCCATTTTTGTAGTGATATTCTGTGCCATTACCTTGCTTTATGACACCTGTGTTTTGTTTGTTTCCTCAAGGTGAGCTTTACACAATTTTTATATTTCTAATGCACAGCCATGAAACAACGTTCAAGCCAGTTGGTCGCACATAAACAACTGGGATTCCAAGGGATGACATCTGCCAGGAGCTCCAAGATTTGTGATTGTTTTTTTTTTTCAAAGTCAGTGTTCCCAAACCCTCTCAAGAACGTTTGGGAATGTGCTTTGGAGGTTGTTTGGCACACTGCTCGCTTTTTCTTATCGAGTCGCACTTTTCCTCATAAATCTCAATAGTCTGCTAATGATTTGTGTGCCTTGTAATTGGTTCTGTATTTTATAGAAGGATTTATTGTCGTTGCAGTGTAATGCAGTTATTAATTGGTGTGTTTGCTAATCTTTGTCACTCTTGCATTCGGTTGCCTTCATATTTCTGAAATAATTTGTGGTGCTCGACTGAAGCCAAACGTGGGCTCTTGTTTGAAGATGTGACCTCTCTGGATCACAGCTGCCTTTGCCTTTTTGGGCTAATTAGCATTCAGAGGTACATCCCTGAATGGACACTGTACAAGGTATCAACTGGTGAAGGAACAACTGTTTTCCCTCTTGTGCTTGGAAAGATCAACCTTGTAATTAACGTGCTCAAGTAGCTGTGGTCTGAGATAAGGAAAGTCAATCCAAACCTGGTTTAATGGCTTCAGCTTCAATTAATTTTCATCAGAACTGTCATATACCCCCCAGTGGCCCAAATGCTGCTGGAAGATGGCTGGATGTGTGGTTTTTAATGAATGGATGAGATGGAGAAGTGGAAGAAACCTCTATAACAATACAATCACCCCATGCTCTATCTGATCATTTTGTGCTTAGCATAGATGTCAGCCACTGATCAAAATTAGGACAAAAAAGTATGAAGGTGACAATGTTCTGTTCATTTATCTTACAGATTTTCCTGGCAAATTCTTTTCCTGGCATGAACAGTCATCAGCGAGGCAAGTGGAAAGGGACCCATCCTGCCTCCAACCTTGCTGTCAGTGGTCACCAGAGAAAAGAGAAAATGCAAAAAGAAAAGTGTAATTCTTGGTTTATGTCTCTGAACTTCATTATCTGCTGTCCCTGCTTATCCAAATGCTTAGAAGAAAGGGAATAAGCAGCAGGAAGAGAAAGCCTGTTTGTATATGAGCATTATTTTTCTCCCCTAATGGCAGATGGAGTATCTTAATAATGTGAAAAACTCACAGAACTGAATTACTGCACTGAATTTTCATGACACAGAGCCAGCCTATGTAAAGGCTGAGACGTGGGCTCAGACATAGGGAGTTTTAAGCTAAATAAATGAATCCTCTTCCTAAAACAAGTGAAAGCAAATTGTACTAGATCTTTAACAAAAATAAATTATACAGACTTTGGAAATTTAGGAAATATAACATGCAAGCATGTGTAAGTTGCTACGTTCAGCCAGGGCATCATTCAGAAGTCTTGTTATGGCAGAAATAGGTTATTGGCCCCATAACTTTTCTGTTTTTCCAGTGGTTCTAAATCAGGTCCCTTGGATCAGTCTTCAAGGTCAGTGGCTTTTTCATTAAGTGCAGAGAGCCTTGGCCTCTCCTGAGTTACTTAAATTCCCTGTGCTCTGGGCCACTGGTTTTAGCCTTAGCTCTTTCATTTTTGGATTTGGCCAAAGTTAATATAACGAGCTGGATGTGTGAGTGGCTTTTTTTCCCCTCCCCACTTTCTTATTTAATATGAGAGCTCATCCTTTCAGCCTGCCAGATCACCTGCATGATTGCTGGAGTATTAAGCCCTAACTCTGTCATTAGCTTTCAGCAGGTCAAGAACATGGGTTGCACAGCAGGGAGAGTGCAAAGCCTGCAAAAACTGATTTTTTTATATTCTTTTTGATATGGCTATTTATATCTGTTAATACAAAAAGGACAGGGCTCTAAAGTTACTCTTCAGAATACAGCTGACACCATGAAAAATCCCTGAGCTCCAACTATTAGGTTGATGGGAAAAGTGTTTCAATGAAAGAATGTGGATAAAGTGTTGTATGACTAAACACTAAATTTATAGAAAACAAAATTTCTATACTTCTGCCAATTGCATGCCAAGTAACAAACTTCAGTAATTCTGAAAAATGGGTATTTTCTCAACTCCTCTTAATAAATACTTGAGCTTCTTTAACATCTCTTATCTCAGCATGTTTTCCAAGTTTGAATTGTGTCCTTCAGTTCCCCTCCCCAGTAGGTCGCAGTTATTATTTCCTGTAAAACAAGCCAAGGAGCTCAAGAAAACACACATTATTTTCCTCAATAATACGTGATGAACAAATGGCAGGAGCAGAAATAATATCCTGCTGCTCTGGCTGTTACACTGCTACATTTCCTGCCTTGTAGTGCCATGGGAAGGGAGATCAACACTTTGTCAGAGTGACTAAGCAGTCGGAGGTGCTGTGTTAATGTGGCAATATCTCCCAGGATTTGGGTTCACTTGGCAATTACATTCAATTAGAAAACACCACTAAGTGACTTCTCAAGGTTGTGATTTAGCTTGGTGTGATTTCCAAGTGAAGGAAAGCCCTGGAGCAGATGTTATTAATTGTGCTCTTCACAGCAGTGCCTAAGGAGCAGCCAAGGTCAGTGCCAGCTTCCCAGGCTCCCTGTAGGTGAGTGACCAGGAGCTGAAATAGCTCAGAGTCTGAGTGGACAGGTGGCAAATGTCATTTTATGGAGGGAAGGACAGAGCCAGAGAGGAGGTTCTCTGAACAGAAATATAAGGTGATGTCAAGGACAAAGTTTTAGGGCAAAACCTCTGAGCAAAGCTCTGATTGTTCTTTCTTTGTCACATCACAATTCCTGCTCTGATGGAAGTGTAGATGCCCTGTGCAATGGTCCCTCGTACTCTTCTTCCTCTGTCAAGTCTTCTTACTCTTTAGTTTCCTTGTACTTATTTTTTTTTTCCAAAAATTAAAGGTGTTTCAAAGCCCCATATATTCACAGAAAAACCTACTTGCGAGGGCTATTGGTCCAATTTTTGTATGTGTCTGTGGGTCTGTTGTGTGCTTTTCAGTTGTAAGATCAAGTTGCAGAGAGATCAGGAAATCCTAAAGAACAAAACACAGTTTTTGAGAGAGACATCACCTTAAGATAACATAAGATAACAGACCCCTACTTTGTTGCTTGCCAGCATTTTGTAGCATCTTAAATCTGACTTTTCAAAGCCTCTTACTCTAACAGGAAGGAGAGAAGACAGTGCCGAGTTCTGTAGCTCTTCGTTGTGATTTTATTTCTTTTCCAATACTGAACAGCTTTCCAAGCAGCTGAGCCAAGAGAACAAGTGAGTCAAGTGTTCAGATTAGCCTGGAAACTGCAGGCTGCAGGGAGCTGTGGAAAGAACCAGAATTATTTGCTTTGTTCTTAGGCTTCCTTCCCCAAGTGCCCACTTCCCACTCTCCAAGGCAAGAGTCTCTTCAGCAGATCTTCCCTCTGATCTGGTTTTAAAGATAAAGCTTTAATTCAGCCAGGAAATTGGAAATGTATTTCAAGTGTTTTGTTGGAAGAAAAAGCTGTAAATATCCACCTCACAGCTGATCAAGCTCCCCCTTTATTGAAATCTGCAATGAAAAATACTTATCATTAAATATCAGACAAGTAATGAATAAAAAAATGGTTGGAGGTCATTATACACCTTTTTCAGAAGTATTCGCATAGAATATCTCTTGGGAATTGCTGGAGATACAAATGTAAGATTACACTTTCAACAGAAGAGCCCCAAGTGTAGATTCCTTATAAGGACAATTTTTGAAGTTCATGTGGATTTGTTATTGGAGTTTTTCCTGAGCTGCTGTCCCCTGGATGCTCTCAACAATGCTCAGCCCTTTGTGTGTTTAATGGCACTGTCTGACCTTGGCCTTGCAGCCCATGCAGTCACTTCACTGCCAACGTGGAATTATTAATAAGCCTACCTATGATAAATCCAACAATTGGAAAAAAATGGTGATGTCTGAAATCATGCTTGTTATCCTAGGTTTAGCTAGAATAATTCTGCACTTGAAATTTGTTTAATTTGTCAGAAACAAAACTCAATCTCCTTGAGACAAGATTTCTCTAGTGAATCAGTACACAGTCAAGTAGTTCAAGGTCAGAGCTCTGCCTTAACAAATGCAAAATTATTTATTTATTAAATATGTTAATGTTTCAAACAAATCAACAATTTGGGGTCTCCACACAGATTAAACTTATTTTTGTAAATAAAAGTAATTTTCTGGTATAAAACCAGCCTAACAGCACCATCTTCTGACAAACTCCAATTTCTGCACTAACCTTGAAATGCACTTTTAATCCTTTGCATGCATATTTTGGTTGTTGTCACAAATAAAACAGAGGCTCTAGGGGAAATAAATGTGAGTGTAATCCCATGTATCCCAGCACAAGACTTTGGCTGAGAGTCCTGAGCAGCCACTTACTGTCCAATTTCTTCTTCTCACTTAAAACAGTGAGTGAATTTCATTCAGCTGCAATTTTACCTCAAATTGTTGTTGAAATGTTGGCTGCAAAAACATTTGAAAGGTGTATTCCTGTCAAATATTTGGAAAGAGGTAATTTATATGTAATTTGAACAGCTGACAATTCTACCAGCCTCAGATATCCTGTTACATTATTATGAGAGCAGAAATATAGGTCCTATTTTCTTACCTGGTGTTGCTACATTTATGCAACCAAAATTGCTGTCAATTTTGCAGTGAACAGCACAAAATAAATGAATATTGATGATTTTAATACATTTGTGATTCATTTATGGCAATGGTGCTGTTGGGTGGTTGTATTTTGGCAGTGCTGCTTTTGCTCGTGGCTGTGTTTTGCTTTCTGTGAGCTCCTGCACTTGGGCACTTCCCATGAAGTCCCAGGTTACCCCAAAGGAGCAAAATTGAGGTGAGTGCACATTCCCAGACACCAAAATCAGTCTCCTGATCATCCCTGTTGCCATGGCTCCTGCTTCTTGTCTCTGGCTCTCAGAGCAGATGAGCTGCTCACACACAGCACCTCTCTCTATAAACTGGAGTTCTCTACCTGCTCCTCCACAGGTTTGCTCCTCACAGGAAACACCATGAAGACAAATGAATTGCTGGATGCTTCCTTATTTTACTTTGGGATTGATGCACCACCTCTTCTCCTTATTCAACCCCCAAAATGACAACCAACCTTTCTGGACATCTCTTGTTTTTAGGTTTGGTTCACCTTGAACTCAGTTCCAGTCATTTTTCTTACAACTCTGCTGTAGTTTGGGCTCAATCTTTCAGTCAGATCTCATATTTCCCAGTCAAAATCCACTCAACACTGTGTAATCTAAATAACCATTTATGCATGTGGTTAAAGATGTTCATATTTTATAAGTTAAATTTTAATTACAGTAAGCAGGGGTGTTCTGTCGATGATGTTTTATACATGTTAAAAGACAAGGGATTTAGATTCTGCAAAGTTTGTTTACCTGCTTTGTTAAAACAAGGGTTTTTTTTTCATTTGACACAGTAAGCTCCTGGAATATAAATGTCATGTAGAAATATTAGATACACTTTTGCTGGTGTAATAGATGCAGCTGTAATGAATGTTTATCAAGTTTTGATAGAGAATCATCCACTCTTCTAAAAAAAAATGTGATAATAAACACAGTCCTGAAACAATTTATGGAACAGCAACTTTGCCTCTCGAGGGAACCAGCTCTATTTCATATCATTCCAAGTAATTTGTGAACGTACACATTTACATTAGAAACCTGCAAAGGATCTTTTTAGGTAATCACTGTTTTCATATGTATTCATGAGTTTTCAGCCAGATAACTAATCCCTGTACTCCTGAATTACATATTCACACGTTTAAATGGTAGTTGTATCACCACTGCCTTAATGAGGAAATATATGCTCTACACAGCTGTAGTGCCTGGAAGCTTGGAGCAGGAATAACTAAAAATATTCCAAGTCTGTCATCATGGAATGAGTGTGTTAATTAGAGATTGAATGAGAGAAAAAGTAAAATTTTCAGTCCTAAATTAAGAACTGAGGAATGAATGACTGCACTGCATTTCCAGAGTAAAAGGTGAGAAACTTTGTTGGAGGAAAATGGAAATTTGTTGTTATTATTTTGGTGACTGTGCTCCATCATTATCAGATCTCTGAGGTTTGATGTGCTTATATACATAGACCCTTAGAGATCTAAAAAATATAGCAGTAAAAACCTCGTGTTTTAGTTCTGAAATGAAAGTTTAGGAATATTTTCAAATCATTGCACTGCAACTTGAAGACAGTAATGCTTTGCTGTTGCAGCTGTGTACTTTGGAAAGGTATTGATTTATTGTATTGATTTTACTTCCAGAAAAAAGTGTGTAGTTCTGGAAGAAAGCAGAGCCTGACATCCGTAAGTGCACTCCATTTTCATATATACCTACCAGGGGAGGAGAGCTCTGGTTATAGAAGTCAATTCAATTCCAGCTATCTGTCATTCAGCTCACAAATAATTCTGTTATATTTGGAGCAGCCAGAAGTTAGGTAGTATGTTACATTTGATTTTAAAAGGGTATTAAGAACAGAATATTGATGGCCATTTAAATACCTCTGCAGTTTTGTTCCCTTATGTACGGTACAAAATTCTATTATTTTGAGGAATATTTACTAAAGCTGGCCTAAGTCTCAGGATGTCTGAGAGTTATCCTTGAATTAACTCAAACTAGAAAGTCTCAGAGTGTGAGGGCAGCCCTGGGGAGAAGGACCAGGGGGTGTCCATGAGTGAGGAGCTCACCATGACCCAGCAAGGAGCTCTCACAGCCCAGACAGGACAGCTCCAGCTCCAACAAAAGGCGATCCAACAAAAAAGGAATGTGGAGCTGCTGGAGAAAGTCCAGAGCAGGATTACAAGGATCCTCCAAGTGCTGGAGCTCATCTTCCATGGAGCCAGGCTGGGAGAGCTGGGGGTGCTCAGCCTGGAGAAGAGCAGACTCCAGAAGACCTCAGATATTAAGAATAAATTCTTCCCAGTGAGGGTGGGCAGGCCCTGGCACAGGGTGCCCAGAGAAGCTGGGGCTGCTCCATCCCTGGGAGTGTCCAAGGCCAGGCTGGACAGGATTTGGAGCACCCTGGGACAGTGGAACGTGTCCCTTGCCCATGGCCTTGGTCTGCCATGGTCTTGGAAACTTTTTAAAGAGTAACAGCCCAGGTAAAACAAGCTAGAAATAATTAAGACTAGATTAGATTACATTACACCATAATAACGAATTTCACTTCTGCTAGGTATTTCATTTATGCTAAACCACTTCATTTGCTTTCTTTTTATTTCCCCTTGCTACTTTCCCGTCTGTTTATACTTGTATGAAATGCGAGTAAAACAAAACACATAAATCAATAGACCTAATTATAAGAGACAAGAGTAGGTTGTACTTATTTCCACAGTTGGAGTCTGACACTTTCAAGTTTGACAGGTTTTCTGACGACTTATTTGTTCACATCTTCTAAAAAAAGTAGAGACTCCCCTGAGATGTTTAAAGGGAAAAAAAACCCAAAAAACAAGAAATTATGTGTTTCTGAGCTTCTTTGCAATGATTACAAACACAGCGTAAATTAAACTGTGTGAGAAAAAGAAACCAAACAAAACCCAAACTTGTTTTGTTACTGGAAACAAAATAATTTCCTTTCTTTGCATTTAGATTTAAGGAACAGAAAAAAAGAGAGAAATTATATGTGAAAGACAGGGAAAAAAGGCATTGTCATTTAAAGTAATTAAATGTAATGATCCCAACCTGTCACTTCTCTCTATTCTTCATAACACCATGTCTTTTCCTACTTATTTCTTCAACCTAGGCACTACTTTAGGAGTAAATGTTTGAGCTGCATTTTCCTGATGAGAATTAAGTCTCCAAGCCATGGTTGACACATGATTGTATCAAAGATTGGGATCTTGTGTCAGATCTAGAACATGGGTAATTCTGTGCATGCTCCTGTTTGAATGACTTTCCTGGATTATTAAAAAATGTTGATTCTTTTATTCTTTTAACCTTTGTTATATAAAAAAATCCCTATTTTTTTCAAAGGAAGTAACATTTCTCACTGTTCTTCTCTGAGACCGCCTGTGATGATGCACAGTTGATAAATACAAATTTATGCCCCTTTTTTCAGAAGAATCCTGCAGTTATACTGACTGTGGATCCAGTAGCCTGTGGGATTGGTGTCCTTTGGAGGCAAATTGGTTGTAAGAGAAATGTACAGCAGAATTCTAGGCAGGTACCCAATGCTGGCCGTGGTGGGATCCAAATCTGGGAGCCCCATATTCCTACCTCTTCATCTGGAAATCTCTTTTCCTCACCTATGATGTGTTGTGGGAATTCTGCAGTCTCTGGAACAGCTGGGTTTGCTCCGGAACACAGCAGGGTGCTGTGCATGACCAGACAGGTGACAGCAAAACTGGATCACACCTGGATGAGGTCTGGGCTCCTGGGAAGGTGGGTAATTGTTCTTTCAACTTCTATTGTCACCTCACCTTAGGAACTGTGTAGCTCTCCTGGACCACATGGCTGTAGAAGTCCTGACTAAAAAATAAAGACAAATTTCAGGCCTGAATTTATTTCTCATAAAGAAAAACAAACCACTGAAAAGAGGTGCTCCTTCCCTTTCTTTTTTAATTTGGTCTGGATTCTTTGGTATGGATTACAATTTGATGTCTTTTCTATCATGATGTTTCTTTCCATGTACAGAGCAAATTTGCTTTTCTAAGACACATCATCTAGGCTAAGAGTTAATATAAAAAATATTTATTTCCTGGTTTTGTGCTATAGCAAATGAAGTAATTGATATCATGTTTATGGAGAAAGGTTATCATATATTGTTACTCAAGTGAAAAAAGATCATTAAATAAATTAACAATATGCCCCTAAAAATTCATGGAAAGGCTGTTTTCATGGATGTGTGCCTGTTAGTTTGCATTTTTAAAGATATGTTATCAGATCTTAGTAAAGGTGAATTATATCTGTTGCACTTGGGCATTAAAAATAAAGATGCATAAAACCCCTTTTCAGTTCTGAAATTCTCCAAGGTAAACACAAGGTAAACCACCTGAGCCTAACTTGGAATGCCCTTACTTTTCTAGGCTAAAGTTCAGACCCCTGATATTTTTTGACCACTCAGCACTTTTTTTTTTAAAGTTTTAGTATGTGAACCTGCTCTTTGTTAGTTTTTTTTTTTCCAGACTCAGGAAACAACACCATAAATCCCAGTGGTGGAACTTGAAAAGTTGGGTTTGTGTGGTTCAAACCTTTTGAAAATTCTATAAAGCAGCATGAGACATTGTTCTATTCAATTTCTGGCTATTGATCCAGCTGAATGTTTGTTTGGAGATTGCCTTTGCAGCTTTATTTGAACAGAAGAAATACTTTTCTCTTTAGAGGTGGGGTGTGTGGGGATTTCTCCTACAAGGGATACATTTCATGTGTACAGATTTCTCATGCTGAGGGGAATAAAATGGTTTTGCCCTTGAAGCTGAGCATTACCCCTGCAACTCTCAGGGCTTGGATGGGTGTTAATTGCAGAAAGGATGGAAGCCTTGGCCACCAGAGGAAAATAGCTCTGATTAAAGATGTGTCAGCCAGGCTCCTGTTTCTAAATCAGGCTTCCTGTGATAAAGCCAATGTTGGAAAGGATTCAGGATTCAGATTTGATCGTGGGCCCAAGGAAAGCTGGCTCTGCCATAAAGATGTGGGTTGAAAGGAGCTGGGCTAATTGTTTTCTTCTGATGGAAAGGTCATAGAGATGTTCTCATCCAAAGGGTTTTATTCATACTTGCACCTGGAATGCAAGAGCTTTTCAGAAATAATTACAAATTCTAATTGCAGCTACTTATTTCTCTTTGTTTTTCCTTGCAAGATAAGGCAAATAATCTTGTGTTCTTCTTTCTCTTTTCTTCTGCTCCGCTATTATGGTTTTTTTTTCAAATAATGTTTATTTATTAATGTTCATTTGTGTTTATGTGTTTTTTAGAAGAACTCAGTGAGCTTCTGTGAATTAAAACTGTGATGCAAGAGCAAAGAAAACATTATTTGTGGTAAATCTCTGTAGAACCGACTCAGAAATTTGTGTGCTTTTTGTTCATGTGAAAATTGAGTAAGACCAGAAAGAAGCATTAAAGCTTATATATAAAATATCCCACATTTAGTTGGATTTGGACAATTCAAATTTGCATCAGCTTGATCCTTTGTAGGCTTTTTGTACACTAAGGTGTCTTTGGGCTGATGAAAATTTTTGGCATTCAGCATATTTGGCGTTGGCTGAATTAATACCTTTAAACAAAATTTCGAGCCTTCTCTGGTGCTCTCAGGATTATTTGATGTACAGGACTGCATTATACCACAGGCATGATAAAAATACAGTATTGACTCGGTGTTTCATACAGTTTTATAGTCTTATAAAATGCTATTGATCCATCTTCAGTTTCGAAGGTCAGCATAAAGTTTACAAAGAGAAGTATGTGAGGAAACATTAGGCAGTAGCTGCCCATTAAAGTATTAAAATGTGACCTGCTCTTGCAGGAGCTCTCAACAAATCTTTTATTTTCCTCATCAGCCCCAAGCTGCACACACAGGATATGAGTTTGGACTAATAAAAATTAGCATAAAATTAGGCAGCTTTGCACTGTAATCATTCTCTCCCTGGAACAGCTCAGTGCATTATTGCCCCTTTCTTCCAAAGCATGGAGTTATTTTATAATGCAATAAATTCATTGCAAACTTAGGGGTGGAAAACATCTGATTGTGTCTCCTTTTCTTCTGGTAGGACTTGGATCTTCTGCAGTGTCCATGTCCTTTGTAATGCACAATTTGATGTGGAGTCTCCTGACAGGAATTGTAAATAAACACCTTGGAAAGGAAACTGAATGAGAATTACACAGTGTTGCAATGAGAGTAAAATTAAAACAGAACCCACAGCTGTGAATTTGATAAATAGAAACTTTAGGGGTTTAATTTGAAACCAGATTTGGAGACTCTTGTGGTCCTTTTGTTGAGGACAGACACAGTTGTGCTGCTGCCTGAAGTCTCTGTGAAAATAAAACAAATTTGATACTAGAAATTTAAATCAATTCTACAGTCCTTTTTATTTATTTTAATGGTAAAGCTCCTCTAATATATGTAACATTAGATTTTATAGCTGAGAGCCTCCAGCTGGAAAAATATTTACATAAAAATATACTAATACTATATTTACCTTCATTGCAAGCTAAGAAATACATTTGATTCATTTTGTTAGATGATAATAATTGTTTTTATATATATCTACTATTTAGATCTCTAAAAATTTTACAGTTTTGGGGGACTGTTTTAACTTTTTTGGTTTCTAATGTTAATTTCTTCCCTATAAATTCCCTGTTAAAATAATATTATTTTTGTGTTGTCACATTTCCTGCTGTACCTGAGTAAGTTTGGTTGGATTTTTTTCATTGAAAGCTTCCAGATCTACAGTAACCCTGTCTTATTTATTTATTTATTTATTTATCTGGGGGTCTAAATGGAATCAATATCCATAATTTATTAGACATAAATGGGATTATCATTGAGAAAGTCAATATCAATTATGTATCAGGAATAAATTTCATTAGATACCGAAACTATAAAAATCTTTACTGCAATTCATGGGTGAAAGGTTTCATTATGCTTTGGAGGGTGCTCTACTATTTGTACTTAATATTTCTGGTTTTCTTTTCTTTTTTTCTGCTTTTTCAGTTCCAAGGTAGTTGGAATTAATCTCATGACATCATTCTAAGGTATTATTTCCATTCTCTAACATGATAATTTTCAGTGAAGGTTTTTTGTCTGTGTATTATATAAATGGTAGACAGAGAGTACAGTTCATTAAACTGAAACTCATCTTTTACATTACAGAGTTCTGTCACTTTTTGGAAGAAGATCCATCACTTATAAGAATGAATTGTGGAGTATATAAAAATGTAACATTTGAAAACAGGTTTATGTCTGGTTCTGAAGACTGAAAACAGTTTTCCTCTGTCAGGTAAGTCCTTTAAGACATCAAAATTCCATCGCATTTTTTAGATCTGTGACTATTTACCTGGATTCAGGGGAAATAGTGCTCCTACAGAAGAGGAAAAACAACTCTTCAGAAATTTCTGATATCATTGGAACAGAAGTATAAAAGGCATGAATTGGATGCTTTGGTTGTCAGCCCCCACGAAACCAGGGCTTTGCAGAACAAGAACTTTTTATGAGGCAAAAATACGAGAATATTTCTGAAAGCTGTTAAATGTTTACAGCAGCAGCAGCAGTTGGTGAAATCTTGGGCACTTTAGCAGGTGAAACTTTATATTTTGTCAGCTTGATCACAAGCTGGACGAGTTTATCAAACTTTGCTGCTCAAAAGTGGCATCAACTGAAACCAGTGGGAGATTCTGGGTTGTAACATTTAGTTCAAAATAATATATTTATTAAAAGCCCAGCTCTCTGCTTTTATAGTTTCCTAGTTCTACTCATAACCTTTACTCAACAAGCATTTTTAAAACAGAATAACCTCAATAAATCCTTTTATTCCTAGTTCTGCTCATAACATTTCCTCAATAAATGTTTTTAAAACAGAATATCCTCAATAAGTGGATAGGGGGAGATTCTATCAAACCCTTTGCTATAAACCTACATAAAGTGTTTGATTACTGACTTTTATTTCAAGGTACAAATAAATAAATATATATAATCAAGATAAGGAGTTGGTAATTCTGTCCTACAGTTTTCTCTGTTTAAACTTCCAATATTTATCTCCAATAATAATATGAGAGAGCCTTGCTTTTTGGGATATTTATCCTGGTAAAATAGGTTGTAAATGCAGTAGATGCTATATTATTTGCCATTTTAAAATTATATTTAGAAGAATGTCTAAACAGAAAATCAGGAGTGCTAAATATTTATCTAAGCTATTAGCAAAATCTCTGAAATTCAAATGATTCACAGCAGAACAGGGATAAAACTTTAATAATCCTTGCTGACTTTGTTACCCTTGTAAGATTTTGCACTTAAAGTTGGTGTGTTAGGTGCAATATTCACATGATTTGCTGCAGGCGTGAAAATTAATCTCTGCATCTGTTGAGAAAACATAATTATTAAAGACATTAAGAAAACTAAATGAAACTAAAATTAGTTAAAGCTGTTATGGTAGAAAATATGCATATTTCTTGGTCTCATCTGATGGAAGATTCACTGGATAAAATAAAAATAATGTAACAGGATGAGTAATCAGTTGTGACACCCAAGTGGGAAATATTTTTGCAGGCAGTGTCGTGTTACTGGTTATTTTATCAATGAAATATGTTGGATTGGAACTATTACTGCTTCAAAAATTTGGAAATCTTCCGAAATTACCAACATTTCCACCCTCAAGTTAGCCAGAAATTCAGACAACCAACCCCGTGTCAAGCTGATCTCAGCTATCAAATCAAAGGCACTCTTTGCTTTCATTTAATTTTTCATGCCTGTCCTGTTTCATCAGTTGCATCCAACTCTGGCCCCTGTTCCCACATCGCTGGCACTGTGTGAGTCAGGTATCACTGCACTGAACCCAGAGCTGCCCCAGAATCTCAAACCAGCAGCAAAAGGAAGAGAATTCCACCCCTTGTGTCAACATTTCGTGATTGTTTAATGCAAACCAGAAGGAAGTTGAACTTTCATGTTTTTGGAGTTTTATTCTCTTCATGGGAACACAGCTTTTGCTGTTGGAGTCACACAGCTGGAGTCAGAAGAGGTTTATTTGCCAACTCCCAGGCAAGGCAATGCTGAGTGGTGATGAAAAGGCAAATTGCTTTTTTCAGGCATTTGGATTGGGTGGGGCTGTGATGGGGCACACAGAGGATCTCGCTCCTCATTCTCCTTGAAGAGTTTTGCCCTCTCCTCCTGTCCTGATAAGAACTCTGAAGTTCAGTACATGTGAGAGTGGGACCTGCTTTACTGAAAAAGTCCCAAAAAATCAGACTTTTCCCTGGATTTCTGAGGAAAAAAATGGACAGACAGGTTCTGTCACCTTTCCCAGGTAGACCACGTGTCTTTATTCTGATGTATCTTCCCTTCCACAGAATTCCAGGATGGTTTGTGTTGGAAGGGACCTTAAATCCCACCCAGTGCCACCCCTGCCATGGGCAAGGACACCTTCTACTGTCCCAGGCTGCTCCAAGCCCCGTCCAGTCTGGCCTTGGACACTGCCAGGGATCCAGGGGCAGCCACAGCTTCTCTGGAAACTTCATCCATTCATCCACAAATTCATCTTCCATCTTTCATTTCCTTGCTTTGCTCTTGCACTCAGATTTATTTCTTTTAGTTTAATATTCACAATCATACAATCAACTTCAGCCTGAATTCAGGACTCACTGAAGGTTATTTGTACAATCCTTTTGTTTTTGTTTCCTGAAGGTTGGATCTTGCCAATGCTGTCTCGGGCATGGCTGCTGTAGAAATGATGTAGTCCTTAAAACTTAGAGACAGAAATTTGCTACATTCCTTACACTTCTGCAATAATCATTGCATCATAAATGTCATAAATATGCAGGTTTTTAATGAGCCAGCACTCTTAGGTCAGTTACATGGTGCTGTCTGTGTTCTGTTTGATGACAAAAGGCTGTCTTGCCTTAGGGAAGCTCAATCTTAATTGCAATTTTTTTGCTAGCCAGATTTTCTCTCCTTTCTGTGACAGTGGGCTTCTTCTTTGATTCTCAAACTTGCAGACTTTGGAGGCAGACATGCCCCTCTCTATCAAAAGAATGAAATTAAAAGTTTATTGTGAAATGGTAAAGAATATAATTGCTCTTGTTCCATATTAACTGCTAGAATTGATATTTTTACAGGGCTTAAAGAAAAGGAACCCCAACATTTCACAACCAACATAATGGCAATTTTTGCTTATGGTAGAACAGAATAGGACCTACAAAAATGTTTTCAGATAAAGCAAAATTGCTGCACTGCAGCCTTTAGAAGGCCTGGAAATGTGGTCCATGACTTTAAATAGATTGGCCATCAGATTGGCAGAGCTGGTTCTTCTCAGGGTGTGCTGGACACTGCAACTCATGCAGGTCTCTGTTCATTATCCCACTTGCCTGTCTCCATTTCATTTATTTTCAAAGAGTTTAAAGGAAAGTACTACATTATTTATTTATATCAAAGTTCAGAATGTTTTTTACAAGACACTGAGTGTCAGGACAAAACAAGAGTGAACAATAAAAGGCAGTTTGCTGTGAAATTACATTTATGTTAAACCATATATACACTGACTTCAAAGGCAGTGTCTGTCCTTCTGAAGGTATTTGCTGTCCTATCACTTCAAATTTACAGACATGCAGTGTCTGTAATAATGATATCAAAGACAAATTCTTAGCTCAGTACATTAAAAATTAATGATTAATGGATTTTTTTTATAAAGAAAAAATGCTTTCAAAATAAAATGTTAATTATCTGTGATCTTGTAAAAATGAAACAAAAAAAAGCCTTGATGCAGCTACTCTGTAGTTTTAGTGGTCTGCAATAATACAGCTCCAGCTGTAAAAGAACATGGCATTGCTAATACAAATTAAACATATTTTTTAGTGCCAGAAGAAAATTTTGATCTTCCTTGGCTTTAAAAATTTCTGTCTCTAAGAAACCCCCTGCAAAGTGCATTTAATTCTGACAGAGCAGCAAACTTTTATTGCTGGAAATGAGGAGAGAACCCTGTGGCAGCCCTCAGTTGTACCCAGGATGTCACTGAGCCATTGTGCCAGACCCAGGGGGCAGCTGGGCTGCCTTATTTATTTAAGAAAGACATATACACATCAAGGTGGCTTCAGAAAACAAGCAGGGCTTTAAAGCTGCTAGAGGGGAAAATTGCCTGCAAGGGGGACAGTGTAGGACAGCAAGGAAAAAAATTCCAGCCTTACTTTCTAGCTGGCTGCCCTGCTGTAGTTTGTACAAGTAATAAAAAAATGTTATTCAAATATGCACATCCACGTTCCCTCTTCATTGGAGTGAAGAGTTTTGTAATAGCAGTGAGAACAGTGGTGCTTGAATGATATTTCTCCCTGTTTTCCATCACAGATAATATTTAGAGTTTGCGTATTAAGCGCATAAGGAAGAAAAGCAAACCCCAGTGCTGTGATCCAGGAGGGCATCACACACCAGTCCAGAGGCACAGGACTCCTCTTTCACCTGCACTCTTACCCCTGCTTGGTACAGAAATGACAGAACCTCTTCGAAAACCTGGGAAGGTCCAAATCTCTAGTGAAAGCTGTGAATTGCATAGTTCCATCTGCAAGGTCTCTCACCTGTTTTTTCAGGTAAGATTTTGGCTTAGTTCAGGTGGAGGGATGGTAAAATTGTTCTTCCCTCCTTTCCTGGGATATCAAGGCTTTTGCTTTCCTGAAAACTGAGTTTTTGCACAATTTGCTTGTATAAGGAAATGTTTGTTTGGAAGCTCCCACATTTAATGGGCACAGTCAGACCATGGAGCTGCCATTCTTGGCAGCTTTAGGATTTAGAGTTACAGTGGATTTGTGCTGTTAATCACCCCATAACAGGGGTTACAGGGTAAAGGTGGAGTTCTGAGAAGGTCCTGTTGGCTGATGTGCAACTGGTGTTTGTTGTGGATTTTTGATAATTGACGGAAAGCTGTGTATATAGTGAGAAAAAAAATGAGATTTAGGAAACCATGACAGAGAGGCCTCCCTGCATAATCACCTGTGAACTTCTGTCTGAGGTGTTTTGCCATCTTCAAGTTTGTTTTTCCAGCTTGACTAGTTTAAAAAAGTATTTTCATCTTTTATTGTTATTAAGAGAAGTTTTACAGCATATATTCTTAATCTGTCTTTTAATTATAAATTCAGATCTTATTATGTTTGCTAGCTGGGAAATTCTGGATCAGAATCACCCCAGTTTTGGAGAGCTAGTACAGAGCATTTTTTAATAGCACTTAGTAATTATTAACAAAACCTCTCCATGTCCTTGACTTTTTTGACACTGCCAATCAAAATTTGTCTTCCCTTTGGGCATGTCTTATGAGCAGCTCAGCTTCGGAATAATTTATAATGAGTAAATCAAACAATTCTCTAACATGTTAATGGCCTTAATTTCCTCCTTCTCCTCAAGGTCTAAAGATTTGATTGCTGTGTTGAGAATATAAAAAAAGAACATTATAATTTGAAACCTGTCAGAGATGGCCAGAATGAGAAACGTGCTGATATAAAAAGAAATGTTAAAGGTGCATAAAAGTGGAAGACTTCTGGCTCTTGTTCATGCCATGCTTAGGAAATATCTTCTCGATTTACATCATAGTAAATACAATTTATTTTCATGAAATGTACAGTGTATGGCACTGAATCAAAGGCACAAAAGATATAATAGATATGCTCTATGCTGGTATATCTGGAATAATTCCTTTTGTTGTAAAGCTGTAAAGGTATTTGCTTGCAGTTTGTCTGTGAGGGAAAACTGATGACCCAAAAGAAAATTATGAAAAACTAGTCTGTGTGCTGGCAGTGTGCAGGGCTAAGTTACAGCTCTTAATGTGAGCAGTATAGAAGTGAAAATAAAACTGGGGTATAAAAGCAATCATATTATGGGGCTTTGTCCAATCATTCTGTATTCATTACAGTTTGTAACAATGGCATTTATGGCGCTCATCACTTCAGTTTTATTTTTTTTTTTTGCATCAGCAGAATATCAGTTTAATTCCAGCTTGGAAGGCACTCAGGAGGTCACTTCTTCCAGCCCCTCCTGCCCCTCACACCCTTGCAGCACATTGGGGCAGGTTGTTCCAGCAAGTTTAGAATGTCTTGAGGGATGGCAATTCCTCAGCATCTGTGGTTCACGTGCTCAGTGTTTGAGCACACCTCTGGTAGGGAAAAAAAAATTTAAAATTTGAAATCCTAATATTTAACCAGAATTTTCTGTGCCCAGTATTTCCTGTTGCTGCACACCTTTGTCTTCTCCATACATTTCCAGTGGGTAGATGTAAAACAGATGTAGATGTAAAAAAAAGATGTAGAAATCAGCAGCCTAATTGTTGTCAGGTGTTTTACACTGCAAGGGAGAAATAAAGAAAGGGAAAATCATCAGAGTTGTCCCTTAGCAACACCCAGAGCTCCATGTGGGAATGTCTGACTGCACTTGATTGGAGTGAATTCAGTGGGTCAGGAATAAAAACGTCCAAAGGGTTTGGTAGAACAGGAAGGTGACCTTGGACATGAAAGCAAACGAAAAGTAGTTTTGGGAAATAAAAGAAATAATTGTAAACTGAGACCAAGAGGTTAATGATGTA
Organism: Eopsaltria australis; assembly: GCA_034509425.1. Lineage (NCBI taxonomy): Eukaryota > Metazoa > Chordata > Aves > Passeriformes > Petroicidae > Eopsaltria > Eopsaltria australis. The sequence goes on from JAVTVJ010000234.1 coordinate 553,716, forward strand.
AACAGAGCAACAGGCTGCAGATTTATCTTTCCTAGAATATTCCTAGTGGATAAGGCAGAGGATGGCTCAGAGCTCAATCTGTTGACAGACTGGACACCGAAAGGTTGGAAAGACCAAATCTGTGGTGACAGCAAGGGACAATCTGCAGATTTTTGTTCATAGGGTATGTGAGAGCATTGAGAGAAAGAAATATGTCAAAGTATATATGCCAAAGATGATGGTGGAGTTGTGTGATAGATGTGCAGCCTTCCTTACAGTGATTAAATCACACAAAAATCAGCTATAAATGTGAATATGTGTGATCCCTATGGTGGCAATGTTCACAGGCTACCTCATGAGATATCCAAGATCCCTTACATTTACTGCATGTTACACAACAATAATACTTGCTTGCCCCAAAAACTGATGGTATTTCTGTAGTTGATATTCTATACAGTTATTAATACAGTTTTATTTGTGTCTCATGTATCCCGTATGTTTTAATCACAATTTACAACTTATTGGGTGAAAAAACCCATTTTCTATTTGTATCTCCAGATCAATTTATTTATTGTGCATTGTGAAAGGTGAGTGACAATGTCTTTAAGATCCACTTTGAAGCAGGGATCTGCTTCTCAGTGTCCATCTGGCTCTGTGATTCCATCATCACTTACAGAAGCAGCTGATTCTCATTTGTCTCCTTGAATTGTCAGGACTTGTGCTGATAAGGGTCAGAACATGTACTCCATTATGGAAATCCTACTCTTCAATTCTTTTTACTCTTCTTATTCTTTCTGTCATTTTGTGTAATCACAGAATAGACGCCCATTCTGTGGCATTAACATTTATAGTTTTCACATCTCTTATGGGACAGTAATTCTGCAACCCATGGGCTTCTCTGGCCTCTGATGGTAACGACACAGTAATTTTTATGGTATCCTCTTTGTTATTGCATCATAGGAAATAGCCTGGAAAGGATTTTATTCCAAATTTTCTGCTTTCTTTCCTGAGGTCATTTCAAGAAAGCTGAATATTTGCATAACTTTATTGTAAGACAAGTTTTTAGCTGTTTTCCAATTAAAGTAATAAAAATGCGTTCAAGGTAAATCAGAAGGAGCTGCTAGGTATTTGTGATAATAAAATTCTCCTTTATGTTGCAGAGATTTTATTTTTCAGTTTACTGTTGTAAAATTAATTTGTTTCCATTTTCAACAAGGTACTTCAGCATTCCATTTTGCTGACTTGAAGCTACCCTGCTTTTTGCATCTGTGCTAAACAATTAAAACATTCATACCGAATCCTTTCTGAAGTCTTGAAAAATTAAACATGAGACAGTAAAACAAACGCTGCTTCTAGCACAGATGGGATAAGAACTATTTCAATGACAATTGACATTTGTCATAATTTTTAACAAATCTCTTTTATTAATGTTGAAAATAATGAATCTGACTTGAGTACAAGAGGAAAAAAGTTATATGAGTGATATTCAACGTATTCATGAGTTGTGGAATTGTCCAGGGCCAGGTTGGGTGGGGCTTGGAGCTGGCATGGAATCAGGTGGTCTTTAAGATCCCTTCCTACCCAAACCATTCTGTGATTCTGTGATATTCAACTTCTTCTTCACATCTCAGACTTAGATATAAAATGTAAGGAGTCAATAGAGCTGGAGAAAGCACCTGGAGGTTTTGTCCTACCACTGTTGTTTTAGGGCCTCGAGGGAATTTCACAGGGTGACCCTGGTTAGACACAAAGGATTCTGTGAGCAGCAAAGCTCCTGACACCCAGCCTCTCACAGGGGGATTTTTACCAGCCAGGAACCTTGAATTGCTGTGCTCTGCCTTCAGATGATGCCTTGGAAAGGCTGCCCAGAACAGAGGCTAGGCAAGATTGAGAGAATAAAGTGGGTATTTATTAAAGGCCTTCAATAGACACACCTTGGGCAGTCAGAAGCTTCCAAGGTGGACAATGGTCACGAGTTTTTCAGACAGATACAAGTTTGGTCCATTTACATATCAGGGGTTAGTTCTTAAAATTACAGCTTCAGGTAATGAAGTCACATTTCCCCAGTTTGCTCCCCCCTCAATTCACTTTTGTTTACACTTTTCAGGGCCTGAGGCTGTGGGGTGTCCTTGGATCTCAGCCCCACAGGGATTGTTCTGTCTGACCAAAATGTGCAGACAGTTAACTACACTTTATATGGAGTTTGGATTTATACACTAATGCAGTGCAGGATTTGAAAAATATAAAGGCTAAAATCTGAAGGCCTCACAGAGGATGGAGCCTCTAGGCCTGGCCATGAGGACAGAGCGCAGCACCAAGGGCTCTGCAGGGCAGGAGCTGCTTTATCCCAAATCCACACAGGTCTCCATGAAGTCGTTTTCTTGCCATTGCAGTGTCACAGCGAGCTCTGAGCTGGCCCTTGGAGACCACATTATTATGTCATGACAGGAGATTACGCCTTTGTACTAAATGGTTTTGGAATAAGTCTGCAGAGACCTAATTATGCTGCCATTGCTGCCTGAGAGGGTTGTTTAGCAGCAAAGCTCTTCTTGTGGAAGCTCACTTACGATGACAAAATAAAATTAAATTATGACAGCGCATTTTCTGTTGAAAAAACCCTCAACAAATAAAGAAAAATTGATTATCGTGTCAAATTAAACCATAAATAAACAGTAAATGCTGAATTTACAGTCAATCTAACTTCACTCTGACTTGCTGTGACTAAAACACACAATAAATAACATTTGTCTTTAAATTCCCACAGCAAATATGTGTTTAATTGTGAAAATAGTTATTGTTTCATACAATACTCCAATAACACTGAGCAGTCAATTTTATGCCTCTATAATAATGATATGATTGGTTTCCAAAGAGCAGCTCCTGTTCCAAACTGTTTCATGCATCTGATGTTGCTAAACAGAACTTTTGATTCAAGTGTTAAGCGGTCAGTAGTAGTTTAAATTATAAATTTATGCAATTTAAATATCAAATTAATTCTAATATATTTGTTCTTTACCTGGATGGAGAACAAATGTATTGCCGCGAAAATTAGATTAATACTAATAACAACTTACACAACATGTTTCCCAAGGCAGAGGGCAAAACAAAGGTGAGATCAATTCTTGCTAATGTTTGTTTAGACTGCCTTTCTGCCTATGAAGATGTTATTCATTACCTGGTCTATAGATGCAGTGCCTCCTTTAAATTGGTATAGAAAATCGATGCTCTGAGCAGGAGAAAAGACACTCTCCTCTATAAATCACATGTATAGGCTTTAGTGCTATAAATTTAATTCAGAAACAATGAAGACAGCACAAATACCTCTTTACCTTTCTTTAGTTAATATAGAAAAATTGTAAAGGTTTCGTGGAACAACATGAACTTGTACCCAACCAAAATTTACATTTTCCTGTAAGATAAAATAAAATCCAGAATTAAATTTATTAAATATTCATATACAGGCATTTGCCTGTACATAAACATTTCAATTAGCATATAAATATGGTTAAACAAGTTTCAGTTTATAAAAATCTGCTTTTTATGTATATAGGCAACTTCTAGCAGTAGAAGTCTTCTGTCTCTTAAGTCTTCATCAGTTAAATGGAGGAAGCTGCAACGAGGCACAATTAGTTCTACAAATTGAAGAGTTGGAGAAAATTGGTTGGAGTTAATAAAGCTGGGGTTTAGAGAACAGTAAGGGGAATATAATACTCATCAAGTAATCAATCAACCTTAGCACATACAGTGCTAATTCTGCCTGTCTAATATATCTATTTTGGTCTATCTAATGTATCTATCACTGTGCTATCCAGATAGGATGTGTCAGATCTAGCAAGCCTCATTAAACTTAGCATAAACTTAAATTCAAAATAAAGGAAAAGCTGTTTTCTGGGATACAGGATCACAGAGTAGTCAGGGCTGGAAGGGACCTCAGGAGATCATCCAGTCCAAGGCAGGCAGGTGACACAGGAACATGTCCAGGTGGGTTTGGGATGTCTCCAGAGAGGGAGACTCCACACCTGCCCCGGACAACGGTTCCAGTCCTCTACCCTCTCCATGGAAAGAAGTTCTTCCTTGTGGTGAGGTGGAACTTCTTGGTTTTTAGTTTATGGCCATTGCTCCTCATCCTGGTGCTGGGCACCACTGAACAGAGCCTGGCACTATCCCCTGGCACCCCTTGAAGACATTGGTATGGATTGGTGAGATTCCCCTCTCATACAAAAATACAGCAATAAATTATAAACTAAAGAAGCTCTTTGGAGTCATTGTATTTTAAATTCTTGTACTTTCATTGCTTGCTCAGATACTGAAATGTTTATTTATTTATTTGCTCATACTAGTCTGAAAAATGAAAAGAGTGAAACAATCTATGACCTGTAAATGTAATTGTTGAGGTGTAGCCAAGTATGGGATTTGCAAACGCAGAGCTGTGCTCACTGTAAATTGAGACTAACACAGGAATGTAATGATTTCATTCTGAGCTCCTGATTGTGTTGCTGTTGCACAGATTTAGGGATGGCAAGGATCAGTGTTTTGTACATAAAGACCAACAGATTATGGGAGGCTGTGATAGTGGGAAGGACCTGGTAATGATGTTTATGTGAAGGGGAAGAAGGGCTGCATGTTTCGGGGTGGGATGGTATGAAAGGAAGTGTTGGGAGGGAGATAATCTCACCTCCTGTGTTGGAAATTAGCATAGTTATTGAGTAACAGCAAAATCATTATCATGTAAAGACATGTAAGATAGCACATAATGGTAATGTAAAGACTAAGCTCTCCTCAAAGGAATATGGATGGAATATTATCATTTTAATTAAAAAAAAATGAATTAGGCTCCGCTAAAAAAAAATGGAAAGTGCCTTTGGGGACAAATCTGGGAATGATCAAGGACAGGCATTAGGAAAAGACCCCCTCCTTTAGCCTGTTTGCAGCAATGTGCTCAGAATTTCAGGGACTGGAGATAACTTCTATTCTCATTTCCACAAATGTCTCAGGCAGGGAGGAAAAGCACCCTGAAGAATCACTTGCCACCATTTGTGGAGGGCAGTGCTATCAAAACATCTGGATTATTAAAAACATTCACATGCACAAAATTCATTTTTAGGAGAATTTCTCCTCCATCACCTTTTCCTCCTCACCACACCCCAAAGCCAGGTAAGTATAAATTATGTTAAAGAATAGATTCTCATGGTATTGATGTAATTTCAAACACACCCTCTAATCCAGAGGAGGTGTGAAAAACCTTGACCTTTCCTCTTCCATGACAATGAATTATTATCATTAAATTTTTTAAGGAATTGACCTGACAAAGAATTTAGACCATCTGATTAGAGGAAAATCTGGAAGTTGTAACATACAGATGCAATAAATTTGGCCTATAAAATGTCCTTCACAAGCCTTTCAGGGTATTATGTCTGATCAGTAAATACAACCCCAATGCAATTATCCAGTCAAATTAAATCACGGAATGTGGGAATTCTCTGCATATTTTTCTTACAATACATTGACTACTGAAATACAAGGAATTAATTTTGCTTTTTTTCTGATTGTTTAAGTCATCAGGACTTATTATTACTATTAGACCCAAGAAGTTTGCCCATGTTTGCAAAGTGTGCTCACCAATTGCACCAATATTTTTCACTGACAGCATTCTGGGAAGAGAAAAGATTCAGTTATCTACCAAATCTGCAATTATGGGCTGGAGAACGATTGTTCTTCACTAGAGACACAATAAAGGCTTCTCCAAGGCTCATTAAGATATGAATCTTTGAAATGAAAGAATTCCTGCCAGGAACCTAAATTTTACCGCATTTAGTGAAAGACTTCTTATGTTTGACTTTTTGTTTCCTTTTTTGTCTTTTCCATCCAATCAAGCAAATTAAATTGAGCAATGAAGACAGTTTTTCGAGACAAAAGATTTCATAATGATCCTACAGAAAGATTCTGGTCTTTACCTCCTGCAATAAACAATCTCTCTGAAGCATTCCAGATTATTGTAGGAAAAATATAATTATAGAAGTCATTATGTGTATAGTTCCCAAGTAAATTATGATGAAAGAGACAACAAGGCTGATGACTGACAACAGAGGAAATACCAGAATTAAGCTTACCTGCAAAATAAACTCAGTCCAGTGTTTATTTGAATGTTTTACACTCCACACAGCGCACTGAATAATATAAAAAGAGATTAATAAAGCAGTTATTCAATAGTTGATTCATAGGCTCAAAGTTTAGCCTTTTATTTCTAATTCCTACCCTTCAGGACATCCATTTTGCACCCTGATAGTTATTATTTCATGTTGGATGTGAATGTACTCTGAACAGACCCCTATTTTATTGGAAAATTACAGAAACAAGATTTTGGCCACCAAATAGTAACTACTGCATGGAATATTGCAGGATTGATACCTTCTAGGGAAACAGGAGAGCTTTTGGAAATCTGAGTAGCAAAATACAATTTTCTTAATGCTCTTAACAAGTAGGAAGAGAAACTCTGATGTAATTGCATGGTATAATTAGACTTTTGCCCTGGTGTAGTATTTATTCACTTTTTAAAATCTGAAAACCCTCCAAACTGCTTTGAAAAGTCTTCTCTGGGTCAGTGAAAGACACAGAGCATTCATGTTAATGTAGCTTTTCCTTACAAGTGCTTACAAACAACCTTACAAGTGCTGCATCTCTGATGTGAGCTCTGTCCAACCTCTCCAAAGTCTGGCAATCATTGTTTGGCATCCCTGATGTTGCACAAGTCAGATGCAAAGTCTGTTGAAAGCCAGACAGAGCTTTTCCCCTCCTTTTTATGTATCACAGTATTTTTTATTATCTGTTATTTTAGAATGTTTCCTACTTGAATAAAAGCTGTTGAGAAGGCAGGAGCTGTGCAGACAGAAAATCAGTTATTTGCCCAGGAAGTTTTAACTATATTACCCTTGAAATTTTATATATTTTAATGCATAATTTTTAATACAGAACTCTAACTTTACCCATAAAAGTCTAATTTCTGCCTGATAAACTCAAATTAGTCTCAGATAATTGCTTTTTCAGTCTTCTCACATACATCTACTGTCAATTTTTTACAGCTCACTGAGCCATTTCAAATTCTGTCTGGTTTGTCTTACAAAAAAAAAATGAGTGATTAAATATGTTAAGTCTTTCTGTGTCTAAACCTTTGTTTTTGCTTTCCATTTTACACAGATTTTGCATTTGGCTTTTTGTTTTCCATCTGTGATTTCTTCAAGAGTCATGCTGAGAAGGAGGTGGTGACCTTCCCTAAAATCATGGAATTGTTTGGGTTGGAAGGGAATTGAAATTAAATTTCAAATCCCCTGCCATGGACACAGAAACTTGAAAATACCTTATATTTATTTAAAACTTTCTTTGATATTTGAGGGTTCAATAGAAGTATGAAAGAAATCAGATAGTTTTGAGAGTTTGGTATAAAATTGTGAGAACACAATGATGTTCAAAGCATTATTGCTAAATAAGTGGAGGAAGAAATATTATTTTATATTAAAAAACCACAAGACTTTTGTGCAGATTTTATTTGCTTTGGAAAATGCCATCTAATTCCTTTAGCAGAAACATTCATGATGTGCTTTTGCCTTATTGGAACATAATATTTTTGCTTTTTGCCTTATTAGAACATAACGACCTAATTTTTGCCAATAATTTGATCTTTATTGTCTAACAGTTATATTAATTGGACAGTTAAATGCTTACTTGAGACATCCTATTTATCTTCTGCAGACAGCAGATGTATAATTAGGAGGAAAATACCTAAAATGATGAAAAGTCAAGTCAAAATGAGCTGATTTCTCTTCATGCAAGGGAAGCTGAATCCATTATGCAGAGTTACCTGGGAGGTTCTTCTCCATTTTCATCCACAATTGATTCAGGGCTGTTTGGGGGTGGTTTTTAAGAGAGAGACACCAACTTTTTGTGTTTTTACAAAAGAATATAAACTGTCCAGTGTCCTGGGTTAGTCAGGAGGGGTCAAAATCTAGGAAGTGACCTATGCTGCAGGAAGGGATATAACTGCCTTCCAGAGTGAGAGAGCCAATAACCAGGTAGTTTTAAGGATTGATATGTAGGTAAACCAATTAAAAGTTGGAAAAAAATCATGTCTAAGCAGAGACCCTCTGAGCCTCTTCCTCTTTTGCCTGCTGTTGCTCAGAGAGAAGCATCTCCTGCTTCTCTCCCTGGTAAGGCTGGGCCCCCCTCCATCCCCCAGAGGGAGCGGGGTTGGGGGTGAAGGGAGGTTTAGAAAGGCAGAGCAGCTGCAGCCGGGCACGGGGGAGGAATCGGCCCGGGCTCTCTACAGATACAGTTCAGCCTGGCCCATATGTCAGCTACAGTGAGCAGCGTCGGCTCCTCCTGCTCCAGGGTCCTCCTGCTCCGGGCCGAGGCAGCTCTGCAGAGCCAGGCACAGAGACTCTGAGAGCTTCTGCCGTCCAGCTCGGACCTGTTCAAACAGCCCGGCAGAGAGCACGGGATCGTCACACTGCCGGAGAGGGAGAGAGATTAACTCTATCCATGCCTGGACTAAACTTACAGACACCCATCCTTCCTTGCAGAGAGAGGAACGAGTGAGGACATCTACAGGAATACAACATAGAGACTCTAAGTCAGTGAGGAAAGCAGAACCGATGCCTAGAGAGAGGAGCATGAGAAGTGTTTCGAGAGGGAAGCTGAAAAATCTTTTGAAGAACCATGGTTGGGGACTGAGCTAATAAATTCCCTGTAATATATGAAGAAATAGTCCAAAGGGGGGATGTGAGGTTCTAATTGCAGCCAGTGAACTGGAACACCTGGGTAAAGACAAGTAGGTGTTGAAATAAGTACAGCCTGATGAGAAACTTGAACCAAGACAGAGGAGAGGCTGTGACCCAGAGCCCTGGTCCCAGGGCAATGCCAGAAAACCTGTGTTGTCAGGAGAACCTGTGTTGCTCAGCACAGAATAAGGGATTTTCTTTTTTGCTGCAATTGAACTGTGCATCCTTAAAAAGGTACCCCATGGACTGTTCATGACCCACCGTAGTGGCTGTGGGAAGGCTGCTGGTGTGGGGGGATCCACCACAAGCTGATCTTTCTTCCGGGTGGTGGCTGGTGGTGAGGCTGCAGACCCATAAAAAAACTTCTTACTTGTTTTTCTTACAGTGAATCCATGGTGTAAACAAAAGAGACTTCTCTCCCTAAATGAACTGAAACAAGAGCTATTTCAGAGGCGGTAAACTGACTGGAGGTCGAAGTGTTGTCTTTTGTGTGTTGTCAGGGAGAATGAAATGGAGAGGTGGGGGAAGGAGGGGTGGTCTGAGGAGTTTGTTCTGGTTTTTCTTTTTTTCTTTGTCTTAGGTTTATTAATAAACTTTATATTCTATAAAGTTGGAGCCTGTTTTGCCTACTCCTAATCCTCATCTCACAGCAAACATGAGGTAAATTTTGGTAAGTGTGCTGGCATTTGGCCAGAAACTCAAACAGGTGAACTGGAAACCACTACACCCAGTTAGAAGATCTCCCAGATAGAAGATCTCCCCAGTTCAGAGGAATTCCAGCACAATGTGAAGTTGTGGCCACAGAACTTCAGCTTTGAGGGTAACCTCTAAAATGTTCTGATAATTCCTTCTTTAATCGTTTTCCTTACAAGAGATTTCCTTGTTGCAAATGCAAATACACAGAATTATTATAACAAACAACTCAAGAGAGCTCCATGGGGATACTGCTGCCCCTTTAGAATGGAATAAATAATATAAATTTTAATGATATTTTAGCTAAAGCTATGATGCTGCTTCATGTACATAATGGGTGACCACACTGGGAAAAGTGAGCATAAAGGAAGGTAAAAGATATTCCTGCTAGAATTTCCATGACACTGAATATTTAGAGAATGCACTTTGTTTTTTAGCTTTTCTAATTGGGCTTCCATTTCTAGCAGATGGGAAATTTTATTCTTTTGAATGATGCAATTAACTAATTAGAATTTTGAGATGTTAGAAGTATAGAGCCTTAATCATGGCAAGTTTTTGCACAAGGTATTTATGGTATTTTTGCTTTTCCTTACAAGGTGCGGGCCATGATCCCCTGAAATTTAAATGCAATTTCGAGTGACTCATATGGGTAATGATTTCCTCCTAAAGAACACTGGAATGTTTTGTGAAAGTTGGAATTTCACTGTCTTGCTGATTTAGTTGCCTGTAATTTAAAACAACCAGAGACTTCTACTCTACAAATTATAGAGTATTGCTCTTCAGGGTTTTCATGAATAGTGACAAATTATCCATTATATAAAGAGATTAATTTGGCTGAATAAGTTTTGGGATGCTTGGAGTCATTCTCAAATAAAGTCTGAAATCAAGATGTTCATCCATTCGTGCTCAGCTATGAGGGGAAAAAAGTACAGATTATATAAATCATAGGATAATAAATGTGAACACCTTCTGCAAGTCTTCATAGCTGGTTAAAATAGAAAATAAAGTATTATCCTTTCTTTAAGTACTCTAATCATTAAATCAGTAGATTTCTGAAGCAGAAACTTTCAGTAGGAAGAAAAATTTGATTCAACATTATATTAAATCCCCAGGTAATAAGATAAATATCAGTGTGAGTCATGCCAGCAAATCTCAAGAGACACAGGATCACTTATGTTCTTAATTATAATAAATCAACTTCATAAATGACAACTTTATGGCCAGTATGCTTCTAGAAAATTATAAAATATATGCAGGAGGCTTTCAAAGCATCAGAGTTAATATTTACAGGCACCAGGGCTGATGTGTGCATTGCACACAGGGGTTTGTGTGTCCTGAGGACAAAAAATTCATCATGGGAAACTTTTCCTCTCCCAAAGTCTGGCAAACCCTTCACTTCTCCCTGTTCCCCCAAAAAAATGAGAGTCACAAGGCTGGATTTGCCACATTTCAAAGATGAAGTATTTGTGTTACATCCAAGATCAAGATTTAGACAGAATGGAGTCTAATCTTTGCTAAATAAAATTAAATTCTCTGTAGATGCAAAAGAAGTGTATTTGGTTGAGACATTGTCTGTTGCCAACTGAAATGTTTGGTTTTATTTAATATAAATCTGCATGTGTGCAGTCTTCATCTCAACAAATTGTGACTGCAAAAGTAGGAAATAAGGAGGGATAAATACTGGCTTTGAAGGCACACCAAAAAATTCCCTTATCTGAAACATTAGTGAGATTTAATAAAGGACTTAAGATAAATGGAATGGTTCTGGATTAAAACTGTTGGAAAAGGCTTTGAGAAAATAGAGGGAAAACAAATTTTCCCTTTTTAATTCCAATTTTTTTAATCAACTTCTAAAAAAATGTTACAAATGCCCAAAACATCCACTTGGGCAAAACAACCTATTGACAGGTAAAAACTGATACCTGTTTAGACTCTTCTGTGAATGGAAAACCCATAAGTAAGTAACTATTTTCAATGGACCCTTATCTATTTTGACAGAATTTTGTTTTGCTTCCAGCACTATTTTTAAAGTATCAATATGTACTCTGAGATAATTTTCTAGGACCCTTCAAAGCCAGTATTTTTCTATTTCAGATTAATTAATCAGTGCTAATTTTGTTCTGTACCATTGCTGTGTTTATTGATGGATACAAACACCTACATTTCTAATACAATTAGTGAAAATATGATTTAGGAAACATTCCTTAGTCTTTAATTCCACCAAATTTAATCTGTCAGATGTTCTTCAAAAGCACAGACATATGGCTATGGGTGATTAATTTCAGATTGCAAATTAGTAGGAGTATTTGGGCTTTTCAGGGGGCTTTATGATTAGTTTTAGATGATCAATACCTACTGCTAATTATTTTTTGTAGATAATGAAACTGACAAGTTTTGCTTCTCAAATTTACTTTGCCAATTTTTCTGCCAGAGGTTTTTTATTATTATATATTTTTTCAATGAAATTTAAAGGTTTTTAATCAGAAAAGCTGGCTTTTTGCTTGCTCTGAATCAATGTCCACACAAAATAATGGATCAAGATTTTAATTACAGTTTGTCTTCTGTGTGAGCCTGGCCAATTAAAGGCCTGTAATTTTCAGGTTTTGAGCAGCTCTTAGCAGTGAAATTGCAGAAGCTGTCATTGTTGGCCTGCATGAAACTCTGGGTTCTGAAAAATCATCTTTTTCTCTATGTTCCTATGTAAGAAACTAAATTTTACCATATCTTTCTATTTCCTTTTTCCTAACAGATAAATATCTGGTTTTTCTGAGAATCAATATTCAGACCAAGGCAGATTTCTTCCCCTGTACATGGTTCCTTTTCACACTTGTAGCTTCCTCCTCCCCTGCTTTTCCCTCATCTTGTTCCCTCACAAACACTCACCAAATCATTGCTTTCATGGTTGTAAGATGAGTTTTCACAGGGAAGGAATTCTGACATCCCCAGGTGGTTTTCTTAGATCAAACTTTCCATGAATCTGAGTATTTTCCTCTTTTTTTCTCCTTTCTCAGAAAACAGAGCAAGAAAAGTCTCCTTGACTCTCCCTCAAGAAGTGGCACATCCATATACACATAAATACACAGAAAAGAGAAAATGTTCTTTCAGAAATCTGACTTGCATGAAATAAAACAATTGAAACTGTGCTTACTTGCCATAAAGGTATTAATTTATTTATTTATGTTTCATAAAATCTGAATTTAAATGTGATCTTTAACTTGTGCTGATTTAATAGACAGGACTATAATGTTGCAGGGGAAAATATAGACAATAAAAAGGAAATTTGGAGTTAAAAAATTGATAGCAAAATATAATCATAAAAGGTTTGAGTTGGAAGAAATCTTAAAACCCATCTTGTTCCACCCCCTGCCATGGACAGGGACAACTTCCACTGTCCCAGGGTGCTCAAAGCCCCATCCAGGCTGGCCTTGGACTTCAGCTGAATTTATTCCTGACTTTCTCTCTTAGGAAAGTGCATAATAATCACCATTGATGTCACCACTAAAGATTACAAGTCATCACTGAATTGTGTGATTGTTTTTATCCGCTCTGCCTATGCCTTTGAGGACAGTTCCTATAATTAGACAGCACAAGGAAAGTGTGTGTTTAAAAAAAAAACCTGAAGTTGTTAAGGAGCTGATGCTGAAGCAAGTTCAAATATAAAAAGTAGATTTAAAATAACGTTTACTGTAATGAGTAGAAATCATGACAGGAGAATAAAGCATAAGAAAATATCCTTGGGGCATAAGTGAGATGATTAGAAATATCATTAAAGCTAAAGCATCTGTTTGAATCCTTTGTGAGACACCCAATTCACCCACATGCACACATAAATGAGGGCTCAGTTTACTAATGCTGCAGTTTGAACACTAAATATAACATGGTTTGCATTTAAAGAACATACAGATTAAATATGAGCTGCCTGGAAGACGAGGGAGCTGCACTAATGATTTACTGTGGGTTTAAAGATCTTCTGCAAACAGGCAGATGTCCAACTCCAGCAAATATTCGTTAAGGAAAATCTCACATCAGCATCAATTTTATACCACAAATGTAAAATAAAGAGCATTTTTTAAAGGTTTGTAGGGAAAATAAGAATTTATTAGAGAAGAGCAGTAGTAGGTTGGCAGATGCACTCCTATCAGAACAGGCCAGGTCCAGCTGGGGTCAGGGGAGGCTGGGACAGAGCCCTTGGGTGCAGAGATCTTCCTTCTGGAGGAAATGGGGCTGCACGCTCCGCCCCACCAAGGAAATTCAACTGATACCTTGTGCATGAGATATTTAACACACATCCTTCTCCTTCTCCTTCTCCTTCTCCTTCTCCTTCTCCTTCTCCTTCTCCTTCTCCTTCTCCTTCTCCTTCTCCTTCTCCTTCTCCTTCTTCAGCAGAGTCCAGTTCCATCCTTTTGGCAGCTGTGCTCAGCTCTGCCCGAGTCTGGTGTCATTAATATCCCAAATAGCTCTGCCTGTTGCCATTAATGTTCTCCCCTCACCTGGGATCTCTGCACAGACCCCAGTCCAATATTCAGCCAGCTCCTGCCTGATTATCAGCTCCTTCATTAGTGATTTTTAATGATTTCATTAATTTAAAATGGAGCTTCATTTCTCGAAGAGATACTTTTGTGCCTTTTTCTCAGTCTTTAGCCTCTTTACCCAGTCTTTAAAGATAAAAGACTTCATCTATGACTTATCTTTAAAAATATATGTTGATCCTTAGGAGTTCCTGCACATGAATGGCAAATCTCAAAGCTAATGAAAGGATAGCTAAAATATTCCTCTTAGTCATGGTTAAACCTCTTTGCAGAGCAAAACCAAAATAGTTCAAGACTGCTTTACCCTGATTTTTGGATGAGCTGAAGTGTCTTTGTGGATACATAATTCTAATGAGATTTGATCACACTTCTGTAATCTACTTTCAAAAGGTCAGAAGAATAATGATTCATTCCCCCTAATGGTTTAACACTTTTGTAAAGTATGTTTTGGAAACATGACAAGGAAATAAATACATTCTTGTATGTGAATTGCCAGCTTCAAGGATAGAGGATTATGATAACACAGGCCTAGACTTTGATTTCCTTTTTGTGATAATAAATACTTTGTAATATTACAGGCTAGCAAGGTAGTCAGTTTTCATTCCCCTGTTCTGCAGTAAGACACATTAATAGTTAATTTAACTGGAGTTTTCACACAGTTAAAGATAGTTCTGTCTGTGCTCTCAGTCACCAGCAGCTGCAGAAGGTATCTCAGAGCTCTATGCGTGTTCCACTAACGCTCTGCAGCTGGTTCTATCTCATTATTGATCAGTGATTGATCAGCAGTGATCTGTGTTTATTCAGCTGGGATTTCTGGTATTAATCTGTGCTTGCCCCCTCAAGCCTCTGCTCTCCTCATTTTTTACTGAATTCTTTCAAAACCTCTGCTACATCTTCTGAGCTCCTTCAATAGCTTTTGAGATCTGGCTTGCCAAGAACATAAAGCCTTTTTAAAACAACCTAGCCATGCATACATCCTCATCCAAGGCTCGTTAAATAGCTCCCTACACAAAGTAATAGGCCATTAAAACACACATTTATGTGTATGGCCATAAATGTGTGGTAACTGGGTGTTTTTAATATCTGTTAGTTACAGCAGTGTCATTGCTGGGCCACCAAAACTGCCTGACAGCAGCACTGCTAAATATTGGTTATTGCTGGGAGCAGAGCACAGAGCAGGTCCAGTGTCTGAGTGAAGTTCTTCACATCAGGTGTGTTCTGCTCACTGCCCAGTCCCAGGAGAGATCCTGATTATATTCTTTGCTAATTCAGAGACGAGGTTTTGTGAGCTATGGAAACTTCCCACATCCTTTTATCCATTCTAGACTTAAATCCAGGTTGATGCCAGACTTGTAACAAGAGAGCATAAACAGTTTCCCAGAAGTGTCATCGTGAAAAAATCAAGAGGTCCAAGTTGTTTTCCATTTGTTTTTTTACAGTTTTGTGAAGTGTTACAGGCTGGTTCCTAACTGCTGACAAAAAAAGCACTTCTTACCTCTTCTATGAATAAAGAACTAAAATTTCTCCCACTATCATGTTTTCAGTTATTACAAACTGCCTTGAAAGAAATTAGATGAACAAAAGTAATCTTAGTGTTTATATAGGATGTGCTATTAACACATCTTCTGTGCTAGTGTCACTTCCAGGCATTCACGTAATGACTGTATGAAAATAAAAATAAACAGTGCTAATAAACTTTGCCATCAGGAATGCAGTCACTCTGATACTTTTAGGCCAGAGTCCTGAAGGCTTTAATAATTATACTTAAATGTTCCCAGAGTATTTATGTGTGTTCCTTTTAAAAGGAACAGATTTTTGCCCTTAAGGCCCACTCAAGTCTCAATGATTTTAATTAGTGACACACATAGCTTAATTCAACTTACTCCACATGCACTGTTAGGAATGTTTAAGGCAGCTAACAGATCTCCATATTCAAGGAGCTGAAGGTGCATGGGAAATGCTATGGATTTAATGAACAATTCTCTCAGCTCTAAGAGGGGACTCTGATTCCTGGGGACTCTGGCAGACGTGGTTAAAGTGCAGCCACAGCTTTGCACAAACCACAGGCTGGGCCAGCTTGGGGTGGAGGGCACTGGGCAGCTCTAATTGGCTTGGGAAGGCATGGTGGGTTTGGGGATTTTAGTCAAGGTTCCTGACTGAACCAAGTTTCTCCCAGGGACTGGATCTGTGCTGCAGTTTTCTCACAGCCTTCTGCTGTCTTCTCTCTGTTTTACAGGCCCTGTGTGACATCCAGGACCACGGGATTTTCAAAGCTGTAATTCCACACTGCTGTGTTTGCAGTGTGTGACACCAAGCTGTTTGTTTGGGTCCCTTCTTGTCCTGTTTTATCTTATTCAACATTCAGCTTTGAAAGTGAACATGGGTGATAAATGAGACCCTGGGTGAGACAGGACAGCTGAGATCCCAAAAACATGACAGGGTGAGCATGTCTGGGTGTTCTTACACCATTCTGTAATTTGAACTTCCCCTTCCCTCTGTTCCTTATTCTTTTGGCCTCTTCAGCTCAAGATTTGATAACACTTCAGAGTCTTTGATTTAATTTGTTATATTTCAGAGATATATCATCATTTCCTTAACTTTTTTTAGACTTGCTTCATATACTTATATTAAACAGTAAGGGAATCTAGAAATATTGCTCTGAAGATCTGTCAGTCTCTCCAAGATGGTTTTGTTTACTGGGATATCATAACACTGAAATATTTTTGGTTATCTAAGTCATATTTTCATCAACAAGGCAATTGAAATAAATTCTCTACATTCACTATTTACATTTCTATTGGAATCTTTCCATTGCAGGTTGGGTGTTTTGTCACAGAGATGATTATAGGGGTTGTACCTCTCATAATTATCCTTTGGTGTGTGAGACACACTGAGAGGAGAACAAAGGCTTTCCTTTAATCTGGTTAGGTCACAAATCAGGTTTGTATTTGCAAGCCATATTTTTAAGTTGGATTAGTTTTCAGAGAGGGGGAGTGGGTATAAAAAAAAAAAAAAGAAGTGCTTTGAAGTGTTTGGTCCTGGTTATTCTTAAACAGGGACGTGTCTGGCTGTCACAGGGCTGATTAAAGCAGAGCTCAGCGCGTGTCACCGTGGGACAGACCCCTTCAAAACAGGCACTGTCAGTGGTATGAACATCCTCCAAAGCTCAGCTTCGTTGGGCTGGAGCATGACAAGCCAGGTTTTCTGGCTGTCTGACACACAGATCATGCTATCAGCCAGGTGGGATACACTGAGACCCCAAATTCTCTCTGTGTGCACCTGCACTGGGGCACTGCAAAGCAGCGCCTCCAACAACTTCACTCTGAGGTCAGCTTCCAAAGGGGCTGGAATGAATCAAATTCCTGGAGTTTTGATCTTAGGAGTGTTTAGTCTGGAGGAAAGAGGGCTTGGGGAGACCTTGTTGCTCTCTGACAGGAGGATGGGGTGGAGGTCAGGCTCTCTTCCCAGGCAACAAGGGACAGGAAAAGGGGAAGGGCCTCAAGTTGTGCCAGGGGAAGATCAGGTTGGATAAAAGGGAAAATTTCATCACTGAAAGAGTGGTCAAACCTTGGAACAGGCTGCCCAGGAAGTAGTGGAGTCACCACCCTTGGAAGGGTTAAAAGGAGAAGGAAATGTGGCACTCCGTGATCTGGTTTGATGGACATGGTGCTAGTTGGTTGAAGGTTGGATTTGGTCATCTCAGGACCTTAATGTTCCTATGAATCTGGGGCTCTGTTTTGGCTTTGAATCAGAATTATAACAGAGATCTTGGATTTAGGATTTGACCCATTCAACTCCACATTAAACTGAGGTTGAAATCCCTGCATTGATACCTGAGGAGGTGTGATGTGTGATTGTTTTTTTTTTAGTGGCATAAATGTTCTATTTTTGACCTACATACCACACTCATAGCAATTCTATCTCATTTTCTCCATAATTCTTATAGAAAAATCTCAGGGGGATATAGGAGCAGGACATTTAAAAGAGTTTATGTACAGTTATTACTTTTCCAATTAAAATAATGTACACGTGTGCAGTTATTAATATGATAAAGCAAAATCCAAAAATACCCTTTTAATCATTAAAATGTGACTCACAAGGTATTTTCTGCATAATAATAACTGAATGAGATCTATAAAGGTCAGATATTAATCATACTCCTTTAAGAAAGAGGCATTTTAGTTTTGGTAAAAAGACAAATAATCCAAGAGAGGAATTTTATTCTTGATATGCATCAATATGAATAACATAAGAAATCAGGATTATTTGCAGCAATTTGTTCTTTATTGTACTGTACATGTGTTTATTACTTAAGTGGGCCTGTGGATTAGATATTTAGAGAAGGAAAAGCAAAATATTCAGCACCACAAAGGTGATAAAAAGCAGATTGTCCTGATAGGTGCTGCCTTTGTAGTGTTTATGGATTAATGTCATCAAAGCTAATCTCTGAAATGGCTGGGATGATGGGGTTCTGAGTCTAGGATATACCACATTTACAAGGAAAAGGGTTCCATGGAAAATTACACCTCTTTTTTCAGTAACACAAATATTTTTGCAACCTTGGCAAGACTTATTAAAGATAATTGTTGATTTGAGAGATTTATTTTAGGTGGATTCTCTACCTGATAATTGTTCCATATGTCCTGTCTGAGTTTCAATGCCATGATTCTCAACTTGGGGACTTCCTCTTCCCAAACTCCCTTTAAAGCATTCAGAACCTTTGAGTGTTAAGAGAAGTTCCTCTAAATGTTGTACTTTATACCTTAATACACAGAAAAATTTAAATAATTTGTATTTTAATATATAGAATTGTATTGAAGCATAAATTATCTGCTCATGAGATCAATGGTAGGCCAGAGGAACTTCTTATATTTTGGTACGAATAATTTGGTAGAAATAAAAGGATTCTAGAGGGAATCTTAAAAGACACTTTCATATTTCACAGACACACATGTGAAATAATTTAAAGATAGTTTTAGTCTTAAAATGGAACTCCATTAAAAGAAAGGGTATGATATGGTTCAATAAAGCCCAGATCAAGTGAAAGATTTTGTTCTATACTCAGCAAAATGCTTTGGTGTGGCTGCATCAATTGTAGAGGTCTTTTTGCTGGTCCAGTTGCCACATTCCATAAATTGATACAATTTAACTATTCCTTTCATGAGTAATTCAGAATTTACAGCTTAAATGCTGTCCAAAAAGCTGCACAAAGGAATTGCATGTTCACATTTCACACAGTGCATGCTTTCAGCAGAACGTGCCACCATTTGCATAAATATAGCTCTACCCTCTCCCATAAATAATTGTAAGAGACACCATCTTTATCTGTTACCCAATAAAGCCAAAGGCAGATATTTGATGCTATAATAATGGTCTCAAAAATGACAGAAATTGAATTTTAGTCCGTTGTTATGGTGGTACATAATAGCAGAGTTCACCTAGGTGGATTTTCATTTGCTTAACTAAATCATGGTTTGTGTGGGATTAAGGCAGAAGCTGCTGTGGCACATAGATATCATTGTGTCTGTGACTGTCACGTTTTGGGGAAAGCTTTCTGCTTTGTGCTTATTCATGGGGTCTGGAAAAGTATTCAAAGATGAAATGTAAATATTTGTAGCTGCAATGTAATGTAATTCTTTCCTCCTGGCCTGGCTTTTCCTTCACCACTGTAAAAGGTGAATATTCTCTCTATTAATCTTGTGATATCTCTGTGCCAGCTGCCTGGACAAACTCTAATTCTCTTTTGATGGACAGCACACACTCAGTGGATGTAGGAGTATTTGGAGCAGAGTATTTCAAATTTAAAGCACTTCTGTAAACTGGCGTTGGCTTTCAACAACCTCACAGAGTTATAATTATACAGCTTTTAAATATTCTGGACTTATCTGTCTTATAACAAGTAAAGATCACATGCCAGTAATGAGTGAGAAGCAGAGGCAGCATGTCAGTGTTTGTTCCATGATAAAATTTACAATATTTACCAAAGCTGGCCCTCTCATTTGAACATGTAAAGAAAATAAACCAGGGAATAAAGCTGGAACCACTGTGACAGCTGCTAGAAAAGAATTTTGCAGACTCACCTGGCATTCCTTTTCAGAATGGCATTCCCAACAGCAATGCCAATTAAAATATTTTTCTTTACAGATCTGATGCCATTTTCATCACTTGACTGAGAAGATTTTGGATCCATGGATAAGGTCAGATCTCTGGTTCACAGCATTTTGATGTATGGTCTCATTTCTGTGTGTGCAGCCAGAAATTTCTGTCCTGGATAAGTGCAAAGCAGAGCTGTGTTTTCACAGAACTCACACAGTTTCACTTGGAGCTGTGGTTTCATGGTCAGGCACTGCCCATTCCAGTAATCATGACTGCAATACATAAACAAAGAAATGCAGAGTCCATGATGCCTCATTAGTAGAGTGTCACACAGCTGAAGGACTAGATAGAAAGTCAATATTTAGCATAAACAAATAAGAAAAATTTATTTAACATTTTTTTCTCAGCCAGATAACTCTGGAGTGAAGGATATGATCACAAGAAGATTCTTCTTTCTTCTCCAAATTTTAGCTTTCCATCTGAGCAAGGGGAGGCTTTTTCAGACTGGTTGCTTTCAACAGTTATTATAAGGGTTGTTTGTTTAAGGAGCAGGCTCATGTTTGTGTTTGAGGGCAATAAGAAAAAAGGAATTAAATATATATATATTAGGGGAGAAATAAGAGTTCTGCAGTGGCTTTCCTGAAAGGAAGATTTGCAAGCACACACAAAAGCGATAGTAAAGAAAGGAGAGATATTGACAAGAAAATGAAAATGAATTAAAAGTGTCAATATTTCCCTTGAGTAATTAAATAAGAGCATTGTTGTGCCTGACCCATTTTGGGGGGAGGGAGACTGTGGTTCACTGCAGTGCTATAAAGCACAGAGAGCCAAGTTTGCCTCCAATTCCATGGGTGCAGTGGCAGACTGGGCTTGGGGCATGTGCTGACCTGTCCCAGCCTGCCTCCTGCAAGCTGCCAGCCAGAGCCCAAGTGAGAACCTCACAAAAATAAATAGCAAATTCTTTTTAATGTTTGTCTTTTAATCTGGGTCAGGCTCAGGGTCCAGTTAGTGCTGCTGCTCCATAAACATCTGATGGTGCAAATGAAGTGTTGGGGCCAGAATGAAGGACACGTGAGGAGGCAGAAACTCATGAATATCATTAAAAGCCAAATAATTTGTCTCTCTGTATTAAATATGTAATAAAGCATCTTTTAGCAGCTACAGACCTTAGATCAAATAGGAATTTGAGTGTGTGGGGCACATCCTGCCCACAGTTTGCTCTTCAGCTCTCAGTGGATTCCAGTTTATTTTGTTTATCCCTGGGTAGAACAGGGATGCTGGGACTGGGAACACTCACAGATCAGTTTACGGATGTGCTCCTGTAATCCTAGCAGACTGTAAGAAAACAATTTAAGAACAAGATTGTTTGTGTTACACTGATGTAGATGAGGTTTATCTTTGTAATCCTGAAACTAGATTACTTGCATGCCAGCAAATGTCTTTTTTCTTGTTTCTGTAAATTATGAAAAATGTTAACATCAGTCACTTTAGTTCCTGGAAAATCCTCTCAGATTTGCAATTCTGTTGTGTAAATTAATAGCTCCGTTCACTAGAGAAAAATATTGCAAATGTGTTTTGGCATCATATAGAAGTAGACAACTTGTAAGGTAATACATTTTCTTCTAGCAAATACGTGTCAAATTAGCTGAACAGGTTTTAACAAGCGTGTCCTCATTCCTTCAGCAGCTGAGAATATACTTGCTAAGTTCTCAAAGCAAATGAGGCACTCAGCTCCCCTTAAAAACAGAAGTAGGTAATAAAAGTTATTCTGCTCTTCAAGATTTGAATCAACTTGAAAATTCCATTTAGCTCTTAAAAAAAAACCAACTAAACAAAACATTTTAGTTGCTGCTGTATGTGTTTATCCACCTGCTTTGTCTTGCAAGTTTTTCAAGATCAGGCATTAATTTTTTTCCTGTGGCCTTTAAAACATCAGAAGTTTTGTCATAAAAGACAATTTCTTGTATAAAGGACTGTTAATTACATTGCTGGGTCAACACCTTAACCTCCTATGTTGAGGCTGGCATAATTTAAGGTTATGGAAATCTACAATTCAGCTGCACCGAGTTGGTTTTCAAGCAGGTGTTTAACTCTACATTTGCAAAATGTCCTTTTCCTTCCCTGCTCCTCATGGCAGAGGTAAATTACTCACAGAGATAAGCACTTAAATGATAAAAGAGGCTCTGCAGCAGCATTAGAAAGTGTGAGAGATATTCTGATACTGTGACACAGACCCCCTGAGCAGGGCAGGAGAGGAAAGGGGAGCACTGAGCTTTTACAAGGTTGCTGTGGGCTCTTCCTTCGATGAATCACATTTGTAGAATGATGTCCAACAGCATCAAGGATTCAAGAAATGCTTGGAGGACCAAGGTAACACCTGTCCCTTGACAACCTGAGGAGATGCATTCACAGAAAGAGGCACTGCTGACTGTTCTCTGTGCCAAGAATTAGAGAGCAATAGACAAAGCTTTCCAAGCTGTTTGTTGGAAGCGGTTGAAGTCAAGAGAAAAATGCATGCAAAAATCTTTTAATGATATTTTGGAAATACAAATTAAGCTCAGGAGAAAAAAATGCAGTTGTGGTTTCACTGAAGTTGGAGTTGCCCCTTTGCTCAGTTCTCGCTCAGCCCTTGGGCTGATTTCCCACTTCACACTGATTCCAGAGATGTCAACACCACCCAAATCTCAACTGGGAGACAAAAACATTTTTAAAAAATATTCAAGACATACTCACCCAGTCATTCTTGCACGTTTTGGACCTTCTCCATTATAGGGACAAGTACTAAATTTCCTGTTGAAAACATGGGTAAGAAAAGGACACAAGTGTACAGCATTGTCAGTTTATGCCACAGAAAGGTTAAAGTAGTAATATTTCTTCTTTTTACTTCATATTTCTTAAGAAACATCAGCTCACAGGATTGCACACTTCAAAATAATTGGCCAGTGTGAGTTGACAGATCTGATCAGAGAAGAAGGGTCATTACCAGATGCAATGAGCCTGATCTTCTGTCTGAAAACAAAGATTACAGAGGACTTGCAAGGACAAAGGAAAAGGAGTAACTTCCTCATCTCTCTGGATATTTTCTGAAGAGATTAAAAAAAAGCTAAGACACTGACTTTGAGAAAGCTTCCCAGAGTCTGTATCACTGAAGTTCATTTGCAGTGGTTCTGTATTCATTTATTATTGTTGGTCAGGGTCACAATAATTTCTATTTTTGCTATGTAATTGTGCTACATCCCACAGCTGAATTACCTGGCAATTTAATAGGAATATTTTTGCTTCTTTCATCCATGACAATCCTTCAAAACAGAGAGTTGTCATTCCTGGGAAAGACATACCTGAACTGCACTTTATTCATCCCTTCAGACTGACAGTGATTTATAATCATCCCAGATTGGGTAAACTTCACCCAAACAATCTATTTTGTGTTTCCTCAGGAGAGTATTGCGTGTTTCTGTAAAACACTGAGGTCAGGATGAATTCTATAGTCTGCTTTTCATTTATCCCCAAGATCTGTCACTGCACTGCAAAAAAAAATATTAAAATTTGACAGGTTCAAAATTATTAATTCTGAAAAAAAATTGGTATTTATTTGCTTCATTGGTGCCACCCAAACATCTTACAAATGGATTCAGTGCAGGTCCCAGGAGCTGAACTCAAGTGGGTCTATTTACATCTTCCACTTTGTCTGTAAAACTTTTCCTCCAGTTTCCTCCACCTTCTCTAAAGGTTTAACTGCTCCAAGGAGCATTTCCCCAGCCTGAGTTTGTGTCCATCACACAGAAACCTTGGCTGGAGCAAAACTGAATACAGAGGCAAATCACAAATTAACTGTTGGGTTTAAACCCTTTGCAAAAATCTGGCTTGGAATAAATGACAGCACTAAACTTAACAGTTTAATTTTTTTTACCAAAACAAAATTATCTTCCCATTAGAAACAAATCACTCTAATTGGCCAGTCAGACTGCAAAGTAAGTTGCTCATTTTTTTCCTAATAAAATACTTATAAATCTATAATGATTTTTAATGTTTCTTCTGTTCTCACTGTGTGCTCATAAAGTGTACAAATCATTCACTTAAATATATTTTATTCAGTATAGGAGTAATTTGCTTTATAGCTTCTTTTAGGAATAATGCTTTAAGAAAAAAAATTACCCTAAAAGTAATCTTTATATATCATCACCCCTGAAATAAGGTATATCCACAGTTTAAAGCTTGATAACAAAATTAAGACCTGATTGTTCTAATATAAGTTATCAAAACAAAGTAATCTAATCTAATTTCATGAGCGTGGACAATAATTCCTGTCTTCCAATAACATGGGGTTTTTTAATAGAAAAATTAATGTTTCATTGGATTTATTTACACAGAAGATGAAATGAATGTGTGTAGTTACCCTGAATGAACAATTTAGGAGCAATCAATCTGTCACCCACTTTAATCTTTAAAACAAGCATGCAGTCTAATAGTGTTTTGTAAAATTACATTTGTCTATTAAACTACTACATCAGAATATCTATCAGATAAACATGAGGATGAAAATGCACTGCTGCTGAATAACTAAATTATGATAATTTGTAAATAAATCAGGCAATTTTTGCTCCACTATGGTGCAAAATATTTTTAATTACCTAGGAAAGATTACAGAGGCAAAAGATTAGATATGAAAATAATATAGAGAGTAAATGTTCATATTGCAAGTTGGAAGGTACCTGTGACTTTATTTTATCAATACTTATATATGACCCTGATGGACAGAAGTGGAACAAATATGAAATCCAGAATTAATGTATAGATTAATACCTTGTTCATAGCCCATTTTTAAATATGCATATCTTTCCAAGTTCTACAATTCTGCCCCAAAACCATTTGGAAACTACAATTAAACGACATCTCTCCTAATGTTCTCTAGCTTGCAATTTATGTAAATTCTGATTTTAGCATCGTTTTCCTGAGTGTACTAAAAAATAAAAACCATGAGGGGATACTTGGTTGAGGGGATGATTCTTTTTATTTCATCATGTACCCCAAAACCAGAATAATTTTAATCAGATTGCACAAAGATTAAGGAGAGAGAAAATGTTTAAAACTGCAAATCTTTTGTATGCTTGTGACTCAGCTGGTCTTGTGACCAATATCCCTCCATAAACCAGCTTATTTCTTGATTTTTACCACTGGTTTTGGAGCTGTAAGGGCTTGAGAAAATGAAGCAGGACAAATTTTAAGTATCTGCATAA
Source organism: Eopsaltria australis (assembly GCA_034509425.1). NCBI lineage: Eukaryota > Metazoa > Chordata > Aves > Passeriformes > Petroicidae > Eopsaltria > Eopsaltria australis. The sequence goes on from JAVTVJ010000234.1 coordinate 579,021, forward strand.
TTATTGGGCACTTAAACATGTGCTTAAGTACCTTCCTGGAGCTGGGCCCAGTGACCTGAGCTCTCCCATGAAGGTCAATGGAACACAAGCCATTTGTGCCAGGATGGAACTTTTAACATCTCCCTATTAGAAACATTCAATTTTAACCTTGTCTTGCTAATTCCAGCTATTACTGGGGCCCTATTTATGCCCCAACTTAAAGTGCAGTTTATCACTCTGATGCTTTAACCTTTGGGCATCCTCTCCCTAACATTTTTTTAAACATCAAAATATCCTCTAGCTAATTATATTAACATTGATTTCATAAATGAAGAATTTTTCCACTAAATTTTTCTCAATACATAAAAATCAAAAATATTTAGCAAAATTTAGCAGGATAGATATAAGATTTTTAATTTCTTTTTTAATTCAGTGGATTGAGTTACAAAAACAAAAGCTGTAATGGCTGCAAATTCCTGGAAATGTGAAGCACATTGACTGTACTCTGTATGACTCTGATGGAAAATGCTAGGAGTCAAAGTTTTCATTTATATGGCTGCTTAATAGCTTTGGCAATTTTTATTGTGCAACAGTTATGTTTTTAATTTTTTGATGCATCCTGAGCAGTGCTAGGCAATAAAAAATAGGAAGATGTGCTTTTATCAAGCATGACTCACTTAATAACCTTGAATTTAATATGAATTTGCCCAGCTCTTATATTTATCTCTTATGGTAACTTCCACTAGATACTAATAAGTTCCTGGATATTAATGAGTTACTAGATAATAATGAGTTACAAGATACTAATGAATTAGGCTTTTATACGCTTTTGTTCATGATTCTTTGAAGGCTCAAGTAGAAATTTGCAGAGCTGTTGATATTTATAAGTTCAGTTTGCAAAGCTTTATCATCCAGAACTCTGTTCATTAGAAAAATCCCTGTGCCTGGCAGTGATGTTTGCAGTGGTTTTTGGTGAGAGAAACTCCAGCTGTATTCCTTGGTCAGATTATCCATGAGACATCCCATGGAAATGCCAGATTTCTGCAGAAAATATTTGCATAATGTGCTAGACATAAAGTGACATCTCATCAAATTGCTCTTTGAAAACAGGGGAAATGCATAAATTTGTGTCCATGGCACAGGTATTTAATTCCCCTTTGATCTTACTGGAGCATTCCTCCACCTTCACTCTTTTTCTCTGGAAATCTCAGCTTAAAAATCCCTTTTCCTTCTGCCTGGCACCCTTTCTGAAGGTGTTGTGGGGCTCCCCATGAGGACAGCTGGGAGCAGAAAGCAGCTTGCTGTTCTTGCTTTGCAATATTTTCTGCTAGAGCATAAAGAATCGTTGGCTCCTCACCTTGAGACACCCCTGAAAGTAAAATTTTGATCACTTCAAGAGGTTTCTTCTCACTGCTCTTGAACCCACATGAGTAATTCAAAGGATATAAAGCATTTACAAGAGAACATGTTAGGAGCTGACACCTTTAATCAGCAGCTTTGGAAATGCAGAGTGTAATTTTAATTGCTTGTGCTGATCAGTGGCACTGAGTGGCAGGAGGAGTCTGTCCACCAGCACTCTGCCTGTCCAGCAAGCAGTGATCAATCCTCACCCTCTGGGTGCCTCCTGAGGTGCTGCACAAGCATTTCCCTCTGACCTACGAGAGAAAGCGCAGGAAATGTGAGACTCGGGCTGCTGGAGCAGATTAGATGTCAAATCTTTTGACACCAACACCCCTGGACAGCTGGAGAAAAGCCTCTGCACGGAGGGGACACCTGAGAGCTGCTCTGTGCTCTGGGGGGCTCACAGAGACCCCAGTGCTCTGCCTGGAGACTGCAGCCCCCTGCTCCAGGTGTCACCTGGCTCCCAGCAAGCCCTGCTGCCTGAGCAGGAGTCACTCCTCATCATGCAAGTCCATTAATCACATTTCAGGAGGCCAATTTCCTGCAGCCACTCTCCATTTCTTCCAGGGATTCGAGACAGATTTAATTTTTCCCCTGAATGCATTAACCTGGAGGAGCAGCCTACTTAATTAAAACAGATATTGTTTCACTTCCTTTAAATATGCAAATGTCTTTATTAGACTAGGTGTCATGTGCTGTACTTTCCTGCTTAATTAATCTCAACCTCATCATGATTTGCCTCGATGGGAATAAAAGTCCCCCATTTATTTTTGGTGACATTCCTCACAACAGCTTTGTTATCAGGAATAATCTCCTTTCCCACGTGGAACAGATCATCTGTGTATCACTAAACACACTTTGTGTAAGCACCTGAGGCAGTAACATAAATGTTTATATAGGTCATGGGGGGGGAAGTTAGGTTGAAATTTGGGGTTCCAGTGAATTTGGGGAAATCCCTCACATGTGGCACAGGGTTCAGCAGCACCACTGACCTCTGGGCTGTCCATGAGGGATGGAGGTTTTCATCTTTGACATTAATTTAGTCCCCACCTAAGGAAGGATGTTCTCATTTTCTAGTTTTTGGGAATATCTTTGATGTATAAAAATAGTAAATTAAAATAGGATTCCCAAAGGAAGAAAAGCAAATCCAAAAGATAACTGTATGACTTGTTTTGTTTAAACTTTTCTGTTACCGGGGTAATATTTCACTATGAAGATTTAAGTATTTGTAAAGCTTCCACAAATAAATTTAATTACATATCTAACAATGAATCAAAACTTTAGATTGAAATAAATTGCTTCAATATCTTCCTGTAGCTACATGAAATTTATATCAATAATCAGAACTAGTTTACTTTGACCTTATTTTTCAATTTAATCTCGTTGGAATTCCAATTAAACAGAGCTAAACCCACATACTTTCACGTTCTGCTTTATTGGTATCCAATCTGTGCAAATACTTTCTTCCACTCAGTATTGTGAATTTGTCAGGGATCAGTCACGTGGCAGACAGTAATTTGTTAGGTCTAAAATTAATTGGACAAACAAATCAATGAGTTCCTAATAGTGTTTGTTGGGCTTTTTTATTTGACTTCCTTAGTTGTCTCTCCCTCAGAATTGCTCTGCATATTAAATTACTAATTAATACAGTAGTACTGTAGCTCAGTTTGTATTTCTGGTGCACTAATCAAAAGGAAATTTTTATGTCTGTTTTTTTAGGAGTATTTTCATGTCTTCTTCATGGCATTTTCACAGTATCTACCCATTTTTTCAGCACAGCAGGCAGTGCAAACCTACAGCTCAATGCAAGTGATCAATTCTTGTATGCACATGGAATTTTCTAATAGATTAAAAATACCTGAATCTGGTTCCATTGCTTTTCCTCATCGTTTTGGAGAATCCTGAAGAGAACACAGAGGCCAATTCAAGACCATCAATTTGTTTAGATTTGAAGTTAATTAGTTTAGATTTTAAGTTGTCTCTCAGTGATCTGTCACGTGTGCAAAGCCTCCCAAGGGCTGTCCTGTCCCAGTGAGCAGAACTGAGCCAGCCCTGATCTCAGAGCTCAGCTGATCTCCCCTCCATTGCCATTTCCCCAAATTTCTCAGGAGTATCTGTAACTGGACAGGTTCTGCACAGGGGAGCAGTTTATATTTTCAGCCTTTTCTGGCACAAACCCATGCTTTGCACCACTGCTGAGTGTCCCATCCCCCAAGGAATTTCTACACCTGTTTGGGAGAGAAAATGTTCACCTCTTTCTTTATGAGTAGCAGAATGTAAATCAAGTTCTTGCTGCTCTTGAAATGGTAAAGTTATTCTTCATAAACTGACTGTAAATTCTCTCAGTGTGAATTAATAGGGTCATTTCATTTTACAAAGCACAAGTCGTTTGAACTGAGGAAAATTCCAAAACCTTGATTCAGGAGGAGACTTCAGTTTACCAGGATAAATTATTTCTAGTTCAACAAATTTTCTAGTATTAATTTTTGTTGCTGTTAATTGAAATCTCTGTGAAAATATTCCCCAAATATTCCATTGTCTTGCTACAGTAACTGTGGGCTGAATCCTCTCCCTTAGGAAGCCCCTGAGAAGGGCTCTGCTGCAGCTCCTGGAGTCTGGGGTGTTCAAGTGTATGGAAAACAGCAGGAGAACTTTCCAATATCATTGTTGTGCTTCTGTGGACAAGGAAAGTGTGTTTGGATCTAGTTCTCAGTGTAACTATTCTTATGTTGCTCCCAGTGTAAATTATCCATTCTGGAAGTGTCCTTTGATAAAGGAGAGAAGGAATTTAATGGCAATGAGTTTCCCCACAAAACCCTAAAATCTGCCCGTACTCTGGCAGTTTTTTGATCTCCCAGTGAAGCAAAAAGCAAAATAACTTCAAATAATTGATATAAATGTTTGTAGTGATGGTGGTAAAGAATTCTATCTCCAGGAAACACAAAAATAGAAATGACACCTTTTTTATCTGCAGAAAAGTGAAAGTTATTTATTGTATTTAGGGGTGTGTATGATGGAATGGGAGAGACCAAACAAAACAGAAGATTGCTTCCACTTTTTGTAAGTAACAAATAAATGGTGGAAGTAAATGCTAGAAGAAATAGAAGTAAATAAGCACTGCTGAAAAGAGCAGGAACTTTGGCAGCAGCCTCTGACCTGTGACAGCCCCTCAGCTGAGCAGCTCCATCCCATTACAGGATTTGGGCTCAGCCCATCCATTACAGCAGGACTGGCTACAGGAGCCAAGGAAGTTTCAGTCCCATTTATTTTAATCTCCATTGTAAAGGGATTTCTGCTAATGGAACACAATTGCATTAGCCCACAAGATTTCAGAAGAGAACGGGTATAGAATTCCATTCTATATCATTTGTAGTTGTCTAACTAATTAGCAATTATAAATAATTCCCTTTGGATTAATTGCTTAGATAGCATTCAGAATATAAATCTTCCCACATAACATTTATATTATTCAGACTGCAAAACCTACTTTGATTTTATCCTTGGCTGACTTTGAACCCAGGTCACTGAACCAAAGCAGGATAAATCATCCATTCCTATGCAACTTTTACTCCAGGCTTATGCCATTTATACAACGCATTCTATATTCTTTTGATTTAAACTTGATCTTAATCCTAAATACCTAGGAGTAATTTTTCTAAAAACAGAAAGTATTGCTTGCAAATAAATAAATGAAATTTGTTTCTGACACTGAAATATCAGAGATATCTAAAATGCTCTATGAAAACACACTAAACTTGGGTTTATGAAGATCTTTTCTGGGCATAAGACTCTTCTGTATATCCTGTGTGGTTCTCTCTTGGCTCTCTGTTTGGATGGTTTAAATTAGATTTCATTACATCCAAGTCCTGATTTTCCTAACAAAATCCTCCAGGAGGTTAATACATCATCTATGCAGCCAAACAGGAGCTTCAAGAGATCATATAGGTGACACCTTATCACTGTTTGGGAAATAAAGGAAATAAATTATAGTCCATCTGCTCTTTAGGAAAAAGTGTCCAGCTGTGGGAAGGTGCTGAAACAACCTTTCTGTATAAAAAGACAAAAACATTCAGAAGGCAGTTCAGCAAAGGACTTGGGTAGAAACTGAAAGGTCCTGTTCTTTCCTTTTTAAGGTCTTTTTTAACTTTAAAGATGTGCTAAAGCCTGGCCTGCCTTGGCATAGGAACTGCTGGCACCTGCTGGGAGCCCTGGGCTGGTCCTGGGGGGGAGCACAGGGATTAATTCCTGAAAGGGAATTCAGGTCAAGGGAGGAGGGGCCAGAGACACCCACAGGGTGACAGGGGTGCCCCATCCTCACCCCCTCTGAAGCTTCACTGGTGTGGGAGTATCCCTGCAATTGGAGGAAAGAGTAAAAAAATCAAACCTAGAACAAAATAAAGGTCCAAGCAACCCTGTTGCAAGAGCAATATGGATAAAATGAGCAGCAAAGAAGCAGCAAGAGGCCACAGAGATAAGTGATTTCCATGGTGCTTTCTCATTCCTTATTTTCTGGCTTGATTTTCTAAGCTGTCCCTGGACCCATGGGATTGCATGAAGAGATCACATACAAATAATTGTATTTTTGGAGGGTTCTTTCCCCAATTCCATCAGAAATCTTGATGGAGCTCCTCAGAGTTCAGCAACCATCAGACATTCCGAGGAGCTGGCACACTTCACTCTGCCCTCTGTTCCATTCCTGTCTGGTTGTTTATGAGTTCTAAGGGAAAAAAAACAAATACTGCTGAAACAAACACAACTGCAGTGGAGTATTTCACATTTAAAATGAGGAGTTTGTGGCTCAATAATAAAATACTGTGGAAGTGGTGGAGGAAAAAATGCATCATAACTGCTCCAGAGATTAACAATGTCTGCAAATTGCCTCAAAGAAACCCAGTGTTTGTTTTCCAAACATTTGCATTGAGGAAAATACATTACCCAATTAAGATGAAAGGGATAACAATCTTGGTGAATTGTTATTGTAGAAAATAAAGAATATTGCAGTAATGGAACTTAATTTTATCATTATATGTATTTAAATTGCTTTTTATATACAACCATATATTTATTTGAAATAGATTTAAATGCAAACATAAACATGTTGCAACAGTTTCCAAAGCTTTAAAATCAAAAAGAAAATAATGTTAATGAAATATTCAATTCCTTTTATTGTTAGGAAAATCTGAAAATGATCTATCATTTCTGTGTTACAATTCCTGTTACCTCCTAATTCAGTCCTTTATAGACCAAATGCATTATTGGTATCCAACAAGACCTAGGGGGGAAGGGAAAATGTTGTTCCTGGAATGGGAAGGGGAAGGAGTGGGTGCATGGGATGTGTAGACACAATTTATTTCATTTGAGGGAAATCCAAGTGTATTTCCAGGTCAGTACTAGGATAGAAACAGATGGGATCTCAAAAGGACAGTGAATTATCCTCCATATTTTAATGATTGTTTCGTTTTGCTGTGTTTTAGACTCAGTTTCAGTTGTTCTC